>CM077105.1:28238646-28261826 GCA_039619505.1 Cimex hemipterus | reverse complement strand
CCCCCCCCAAAAAAAAAAAAAAAATCCTTTAAAAATTGTCAAGTTAAAATTTGTTGAAAAAAAAATTTATTTATTAGTCATAATTTACCGTATTGTTTTATTTTAATTAAACATACTTTTGACATAAAGTTTCGATTGAGATGAAAAAAGTGTCACCAGCGTGACACCACAAGCCACAAACTTGAGCTATCAAGATTGATCCACTCGGACCCCAAAAATTATGAAAACATGGAAAAAGAGGGAAAATTGAAGGTTGTAAGTTAAGATGAGTAGTTGGTATCTAAGCAGTTAGAGCTGAAGGACATGGGTTCAAATCCTGCCTGTGACGCTTTTTATCTCTACCAAGACTTTAAATTAAAAAAATATAATTAATTGGGATGCTCTTTCATTTTTATATCTTAACACTTGGCCAGTCTGCAAATGATTTTTTTTCTTTTGAATTCTCTACCTTCCCTTCGCCCACCTCTCCTGTGTGAGCATACATGGCTTCATTATTAATCATCTCGTATTAATCCTGTTCGGCTTGATTTGTTTGTTTTGACCTGAGAAAGAACGAAGTTTTGCACATCTTACTACTAATACAGTTTTGTAAATTGAATTTAATCTTTGACATAATGTTAATAATTTTCCGAGATTCTGCATTAGTAATGAACTGACAACTATTATATAATAATAATAATAATAATGCTTTATTAAACATTAAAAAGGAAAAAGATAATTTAGATTTCTAAGTATTTAAGGCCATGTATCTTAGATCCGTCTGCCAGAGGTCGTTAATTACACAGTCAGAAACCACCAAAGAAAATAATATAAAATAAAATGTAAATATACAATAAAATAAAAGTTATAGTTTACGCAATACAAAGAAAACAAAAACTGTCAAAATGCAAAAAAAAAAAAAAAAAAAATTGAACCACTGAAATACCATAGTAGGTCAACCCTGGGACGAGTGAAACATTCGAGATGCAGCAACCTAATCTCACCCAGGGACGAGCACTCCGCCAAGAAGTGGGATAGTTTCAATAGATCGCGAATTACACGAAGAACAGATTCCCAATTCCCCTCTGATCCAAACAGCCGAGTTTAAGTGCAAAGCCTCACTACTTATCTTAAATAGTCATCGCAACTCATTGAGACAAAGACCGTCAAAATTATCTTCGTGCGGGTCGAACAATGCAGGAGAAATTTGTACCTCTTTGTAAAGTGTGAGATGCGTGGATGCTTGGACTTCTTCGCGATGTTGTTTATTAATTTGATCAACAAGAGTTGAAAAATGATTATGCCAGTCACAGAGGTTGTCCAAGGATATGAGGAAGGGCAAGTTGTACTTTTCAAACAAATACTTCCAGTGAGCGAACCATGAACTGTTAGCCTTTATGACCGCCAACGATGTTATTTTGGCGTATCTAGTATCGGGAGACATCAGAACATTCACAATATAGGAGTAATTTTCCGAGATTCTGCATTAGTAATGAACTGACAAATATTCTGGGCCTCATTTTGTAAAGCCTACCCCAAACAGAATTTTTTTGCTACTCTCACTGCACCAGGTCGTATGCTTATGAGTTCAGTGTCTTACTGTCCTAAGCCTTTGATGCTGGGCTAAACACACTTTACTGTTTCTGTTGTGCGAGTTCTATATTTTAAGAATTACAGTGCTGGGCACATCTCCACTACAATTGTCATATTATAAGTTGCTCAAATAAAAATGATTTTTAGGCCAGGCCTTCTTTTTATAATCTGATTATAAATATAACTTGGAGTTTTAATTAATAAATTCATGGAGGGGGCTTGTACAGCACCTTCCAAGATCAAGGTCAAGAGCTATATTGTTATGAACGTGTGTACTACATTCGTGTTTCACTGTTTTTTTATAATTAATTCCCCTGGTTGCCAAAATATTTTCCCCAGAGAAGGGATTCAATCTCTATCTGATAGTTTAATGTGATCTGCATATCTTGTTTTTAATCGCTGCCCATTTTATTTTGTTTTACATTTGTCCGTTAAATAGGCCGTCAACAAGCCATTTAAAGTGCTTGTTTTTGTCTTGTTTCACAATAAACATTATGTCATTTCCTTTATATTCAAATTTTACAGTAAGTTAATTCATAATTGTTTAGTGGTCAAAATTGACCTTATTGATTATTCCTATTAATTATTCTTTTTATCTTAGATTTTTGGACGAGTTGAAAAATTAGTGTCACAAGCGGGATTCAAACTCTTCAGCACAATAAACAATTTTACAACAAGATGCCAGTAATAAACATAAAGTGACTAGTATGTAAAAAAATACTATCAACATTATTTATTCCGTAATGTTGAAGAAAAAGTCCTGAACATTACTTAGCATATATAATTTTAGATTACGTTTGGTTCATATTCATATTTTGTGGGTAATATTAATTTTAAAAGATTTTCTCTTAAAAGTCTGTAGTGCCATTGGTATTTTTGATCATTTTGGCCAGCCCATTTTCGTAGCTTTTTTCCCCATCATCAATGATGTTATTGGTTCATTGGTTTTGTGTATTTTATTTATTATGATCAAACTTGGCTCAAAGCGGTTGTGGGTTCTGAAAGTTTCTTTAGTCTTTTCTTTCTATTTTTTTTATATTCTGCTCTGGCTAATATGGCAATCATAAGCCATTTAAAAAAATCTATTTACTCATAAGTTAAGCAAAATGAAACACTGGCAGAAACCACAGATGATTGACTGACTGAAACATGTCTGACAGACCAAAATGATCGGAAACAACCAAGTTAAAAATTAATTCTGTCGGTAAAATTGCTTAGTCACTTCTTTAAATGAATCAAGGTCAATGTAGTGCCACACTTATCCTTATCGTGTTTTTTATTATTGTTATTTAAGAAATATTTGGGTCACACATAATCCTTAAATTAAAAAAAGAAAAGAGAAAAAAAAAGAATATTTCTATATCTATATTAGGTGTTCTGTTTATGTTAATTTATGGGAATGAATGTAATTTATTTCATTTGTTGCCGAGAATCGAATCCTGATTACATGACATTTAAAAAATTGCAAGTAGGAGGGAGAATTCGAAAGGTATGTTGAGATGGGAAGTTAGTGTCCGAGTGGATTGAGGCCACCATAGTGCAAGTGGTAGAGCAGTGGCGTATTTAGTGTGACACGTTACATGAGTTCGAATCCCGCTCGTGACACTAACTTTTTCATTTCAACCAATACCCTGCAAAAAGATTAATTAATTTAAAGAAGTTATTCGGTCAATCAGACCACAAAATATAACGGTGTAATTTATTAGTGTGAAAGGAAGGGTTTGTTTAACTTCGCTCTGAGGATTATCAAGTCATCTTTGAGGGTATGATATCTAGAGAGTAAAGTACAAATTATTAGTGAGAATGGAATGGGTTTAACGTCGACCCAAGGAATATCAAATATTCTGGGGGAGTGAATGTAACCAGAATTCTAAGTTTGTAGTGAATGTATATATTATGGATTGTATGTTTTATTCAGTAATTGACCATCCGAGGTGAAAATGAGAAGTTTAGCATTTTAAGATATCGACTTAAGTTTTCACGTGAAAGCAAGGTCAGTAACCAGATCAACCCTAAAATGGCTGCAAAGTATATGTGAAAGGCGAGAAACAGAAGTAAAAGTCAGCTGGCAATGACCTTAATTGTTTGTCCTAAACTTCCCACATTATTATTTAATATGAGGTGTGCTTAGTCATCTTAGGTGGTATGGCATAATTTTTAATTTAGCTATTGTAACCATTATTAAGAAAGAACATTTTCCCTTTCATTTATTATAAACATTGAATTTTTCATTGAGGATTATTCTCAATTTTTGTTTGTTAGGTTGTACTAGTGCTGGTCCTCATTTTAATCCCAAGAACAAAGAACACGGTGCCCCTACTGATGAAGTTCGCCACGTCGGTGATCTTGGGAACGTGACCGCTGGTGCTGATGGAAAGGCGAAGATTTCCTTAACCGACAAATACATTTCACTATGCGGGCCAATGAGTATCGTAGGAAGAACAGTCGTTGTAAGTCGTCTATACATATTTCACCCTACAAGTTGCACAACAATTATTTTGTGTACCAACATAAAAAAAAAAACCTCTCGTAATCCTAAATGAATCAAAATTTATAGGTGCATGCCGATCCGGACGATCTTGGAAAAGGAGGGCACGAGTTGAGCAAATCGACTGGAAACGCTGGAGCCCGATTGGCCTGTGGAGTGGTCGGAATAACAAAAGCATGAAATAATGGGCACTTAACTTTTATCAGAAATATAAATAAAATTGAACAAGAAAGAAATTCAAAATTGTAGCAATAAAGTTTAGATTTGTGATTAAAAAGTGTTTTGCCAATTAGTTATGAACAAAATGCGAGCGTCGCACACTGCATCGTGGTCAATTCATTAAATTTTATGTTGGTCCATAAATTGTTGTGAAAGCTACATTCACTGTTTAGCAAAAAAAAAAAAAAAAAGATTCAACTATATACTTTAATACTGAATACATTTTACTGTTTTTGTTAATTAATTTTTAAAAATAAATATTTGTATATTTTGGTCTTATTGTCATATTTATTAAATAGAATACAAAAGGCTCACTGATATATTATCCTCATGGACTCTTATATTTTATTTGTCGAAAGGTCCATGCTGACCAAGACGATCTCGGTAAAGGAGGACACGAGCTGAGCAAATCGACTGGGAACGCTGGAGCAAGGGTAGCATGTGGAGTTATTGGAATAACAAAGTCATAAAGACCAAATAAAAAAGTGACATAAGTTAAACAAATATAATTTATATAAATTTATTGTAATGTACACATTAATATAAACAATTGAGTATAAGGCAATCATATGATGATGTAACCCATAGTGTCGTCGAGATCGCTAATTAATAAACGTGGACCATTCCATATATAAATCTGTATTTTGTTAAGTCATTTATCAGTAAACAAACGTTACAAAAGCTGGATACCCCCTGAAACATTTTTACTTAATAATTACAATTACAATAGAATCAAAAATTACAACCTGTAATTAAAAAACAAACAATAAATATAAATATTTAATTAATAAAGTAATATTAAAAAGACAAAAGTGTTTCATATTTTTTAGTCTAATTTCTAATTCTTGCCTTTTTTTTTGGAGAAAAATTGTATGGGGTAGCTCAGATTCAGTTCACTTCAAAATGTCAAATACAACCCTATACATCCTGATATCATTTTAAAGGAGTTTTTAAGCTGAAATTGATGGTGAAATTGAATTTTAAATTGGTAAAATAATAAACAAGTTATGGCAAAAAGGCAAATAGTTTGTTATTTATTAATCACTTTTCATTTTGGAACTGCCCGCAATGATTTGCTCTTTTTAACCACTCTTCATCGTGATCAGAGCGATAGAATCAGGGGTATGGACAGTCAAGCATTTTCTATCCTTTGCCACAGTTCTGAGGTTGCTGGGTTATGATTGGATCAGACATTATTTTTAGCCAAATGGAGTTAAATTGTAATTAAATAAGTGTTAAAGTTACCGAGGAGGCCAACGGTTCAGACCATGTGGTCATCTACTTATCCTGGAAATACAGTACAAGTAACGTCTCACCTGCAAAGAATTGTGTGCGGGGCGTCCATCAAGCTAGAGAATCATTCATTGTCTCATGTCATAGAGATATAATAATGTTGGTAAAACCTTCCTTAAAAAAACATTTTTGTAGAAATAAGGCCCAATTAATTTATTTTCAAGAAATCCACACATATTGATACTGTGCACCACCTGATGATGGCAAGAGTATGAAATTGTAGGATTTTCCTCTGCCCACATTCAAAAATGTGTATGAAAGAAATTTTCTTCAGCCTACCAAATTGACATTTGTGCAAGGAACAATAGATGCCTGTCATAAACAGTCTCTGGACAAGACGAGAGCGATACGGCTTAAAATTGTCCAGAGTACATCTTTAAATTTATTTTTTGAAAAACCTAAAACCCTTCCAACATTTCAGAAAGAAGAATTCGGATTTTCGTGAACTGACAGTAAAATATTCAGTTCCTCGTTGAAACTGCCAGTTTCTTTTCATCATAACTTTTGTCATTTTTTGACCAATTTAATATACACCATTGTTTACAGCATAAATTTTTTTTTTCAATGATATATGTAAGGATGTATAGTGTTTCATTTGACATTTTCAAGATGAAATGGACCTGAGGTGCCCTGGTACAATTTTTCTCTATAATTTGAAACTAAACTAAAAACTATTAAACACATTGTTTTCATAGCATCATTAGTTAAAGAGAATTTCAGCCAGGCCATATAAAAAGTGTTCCCCCCACTTTAACCAGTTTTCACAAAGGATACGTCCAAAACAGAATGTATGTCTGAAACAAGTAGGTTAAGGTAAATAACGGATTATTTGGAATACAATTTGTCTTAGGATTCTGATTGATTCAGTGATCTCGCAGAAGAAAAAGGATACAAATAAACCGCCGAAGAATCCATTTGTCAAAATGACTCTCCTATTTACAAAATATTTTCTCCACTGTGAGCCTGCTTTCAGCATCAGGAGACCCTAGAGTTAACGCATAAAAAAAAAAATTAATTAGCTAAAGACTCGAATTTCAGCCGAACAATGTCAACACTCACCCAAAGCCCAAGTACAGCGAATACATAAAAGCCAAATCCGTAAAAACCAGTGAGTCCAAGCAGGCCTGCCGTGCTGCCGGAAAGCGCAGCCATCGACGTCCTGCAGTACTCTACGACCGCTGAATTGTTCCTCAACGCTAATTCACTGTACGCAATCATTTCTAAAAGAAAACTTCCCTTAGTATTCACTTTTAGTTAGTAAATTTAATTTAGTATTTTCCAAACTGTCAAAATTACTAGATTAAATAATTGTTTATAATATTAGAAAATTCATAACTAGTCCATTTACTATACATTCCAATAGAAAAACATGCATTTCTCACCTCCTCCTTTCTCAAGTTTAGTCTTTACTCGGCCTACGACCATTTTTTTAAATGTAAAACCTGGTTGTACAATCAATTAAGAAAATAAATGAAGGAATTTAAAAATTAACACTTCTGAGTTGTTGGAAGGTTTAAGTCGTGTTATTTCAAAATGTCATTTAAACTGGGCACTGTTGACGGTTTCAAAAGGAATATGCAAATGACGTCATTGAAGTTTAAACTTTCCAAATACGATCTTGCTCATGACACTGGCATTTTGATTTCAACCAATACTTTAGATAAAGATTAATTAATTGAAAGAAGTTATTTGGTCAATCGGACCACGAAATATAATGAATTTTCTACAAAAAGAACTAAATATTCAGATGTAAGTTAGTAATTTTATTTTGAAGGTACAAATAAGCCTTGAAGCCCCCTTCGCAGGTACGCATCTTAGAAATAAATTTCCTATATTAAACAATGTAAAATAATAACAATAGCAATAAAATGTAAAACATAATAAAAATGTATAAAACAATAATAATTCAGTGTAATCGCAACAGCCTGTACTATTTGTTTTATGTACAGATTTTTTTGTTTAAAATTATTTTGTAAACAACTTTTGGAAGAAAGTGTATTATATTTATATTTTATCTAAGAAAATTTTTGTTAAATTGTAATAAGAAAATGTCAAGAAATTGTGTACAACACAACTGAGCCGACAGACTGAAGTCCATGCACTGTGTCGTTTATACAAATTTATAAACTTTTTTGGAAAACAGATCTAATCATAGATATTAGTATAATGTATGATATCTCATCTCATCATACATACTATTAAAAATGATTTATTATTTTATTATGAATGACTATATATTTTATGAAATATTAATTATTTATAATCCAATGATGAAATTACATTAATAAAGAAATGCAAAAAGAGAAAAAGAAAGTAAAAGGAAATAAGGAAAAGAAAAGGAAGGGTGAATAAAAGGAGATGATTTGTGTCGAATTTAAAAACTCAGATGCCATGTCCCGAAACAAACTAGCAACGAAGCAAATTCTACAGTCTTGACTCTGCATATCTGAAGGATAAGGAAAGGATTCAGTTTTAGAGGAATGAATTGGCGCTTGGGATATGATTGGTGCGAGGTGATGTAAGGCAACAGACGGGGTGACAAACTAGCAAAACCAACAGCCCTAAGAAGCTTTGGACCAGAACCACAAATTGACCAAACTTAACACATTGGATGAATTCATCAGGTGTAAAACAATCAAAGAGGTTCCTACCTCTCTCTCAGGATACACGAATCAAAGAAAATTGGCCATTGCCAATTTAATTAATACCATGTAAAAAATGGGAAAATCAGACAGAAACATGACTCTGTCATGAAGAGACATAAATATTGTAAGTTCTTTGCAATTGCCAAAACCTTTTTGGGAAGGCAATATTAATGCTTAAATAAATAGAGGAACCCAATATTATGATCACCCTGAGTGGGTGCCAGGGCACAAGGGAATAGGAGGGAAAAACTAGCTGACAAAAAAGCGAAAAACCACAATTAAACATTTTGCAAAATATGCTGAATGACATCTAACACTGGGCTAAGATAAAATGCCAGAATTAATTAGAAAAAAAGCAACTTTCAAACAGAACAATAAAATATAAATGTAGTATGTTATTCAATCTTTATAAAAAGGTACTTCCCATCACAGTTAGTTGTTTTCATCGATCTGGATCGAGCGCTTATAGCTCGAGAAACATGGTGCAAATTCTTTCAACCTGATGATGAATTATAAGCTTGAAAACAACTGTGAGTTTGAACTATATTTTAATAAAGATTGAACAATTTTCTTTCTTGCTCAGCAGGCTGGAAATAAACGTCATCAATTGCTAATTTAAAACACCAAAAATTGCCTAGACTGTGACTGACCCCGCCAAGATATCAGATCCCGACCAACGTGACGTTTAGTGGCTTTAGCTTGGATACCACTTTGAATACGAAAAGTAACAAAATCTGATGGAATTATATCTGGGGCATGTAGGAAGTACACAACCTGGATAGATCAGAAGGGACAGGGAAGTAAATACATACATTCATTCCTCTGTTATTATTATTATTAATTTTTAAGGGCATTTTAATGGCTAAGGCCATTTCACGCGCTAACATCCAAACATTCTATTTTAGGTTAGCTATGTACATACAGTACATACATATTTGTCGGCTGAGTGCTATAAAGCTCTGACTCCAAACATTCACTCGTAATCTAATTTATCCTATTGCCATCCAAGCTTTGATTTTCTTTTTCAAATTCTTAATTCGAAAGGGCCAAATGTATGCAAAATTCCCATTTTAAATTACATAAAATTTAATAAAATTATAAAATTTCTTTCTTTCTTTTTTGAAATTAAAATTGTGAGTTTTTTCCATAAGTTAAAATTTCCACATAGGCCTGAATGGCAAATAATAATAATAATAATGGAGTCAGACTAGCAACAGTCTCAGCATGATTATTGGCTCATCTTTATCCTTTTATTCTTCCATTCAAGTATGAAAACTAATTCTACATAACAATAAAAAGAAACAAAACACAATAACATTTTTTTTTGAAGGAGCTATTTTTCTTATTTAAATTGCAATATTGGGAATTGCAGTACATTACCCCACAATTTTTATTGTCTTCCATTTTATTTTTCCGCTCCGGCAGCCTCAAAAACTTTTGAAAAAGAAATCATGCACGCACAACTCTTATGCAGACATTAGCAGGCATTCAATGGTAAAATAATTTGGGAAAAGGCCTAAATTTGATTGTAAATTCCAATAAATTTGAGAAAACTGAAAAGCGCTCTTCGAAAGAAATACTGGGTCCCCAGTAACTCCTGTAAATTGCTCGAAAGGTTGAGCCTTTGCCTAAAGGGTTGTAAAGTGGGGCAGTCGACCAAAATATGTTTTACTGTCAAAACGATGCGTTCTCCACTTTGCGTACATCGAGGACAAGTTGGAAGGTTGTTGCCTATTAAAAGTATATTATGAATTAACCTGATATGACCTATTCGCAATCTAGAGAGAATTACAAGTTCTTTTCTCTCAAGTTTCGGCCATTTATATACAGCCGGATTAATTCCTTTCATACTATCTCTACAGGCATTCCATCTTGCCGCCCACTTTCGTTTGATAATGTTTTAACGTAAGCGACTACATCATCTGAACGGAGAAGAAATTGATCTGTTCTTTGTGGATGTGGTTTGCAGCGTTTCTTGCCTGTTGATCAGCTTTTTCATTTCCAGAAATGCCGACATGACTATGAACCCAAACAAATACCACATGCTTGTTGAATTGTTATCGAAATTTTGTTTAATAATAGAAGAGTCCAAAAGGGCATTTATATAGTAGTTAATAATATATATATTTTAAATATTTTGCAAGGAGAAACAGTTCTAAATATACATTATACATTTATACAATATTATAATTATACATATGAAAAACACAAAATATCAACATGAGTAATAAATAAGTATATGTTTATCATAAGAAGATATGTTATCTTCACAGATACCCTTTCTTATTAGAGTTTAGATTCGGAGAAAAAAATTGTAGTTTCAAACAGTTGTCGATTAAGATTTGTACTATAATTAATTGCAATGAAATACAATGTGCTCTTTGTGCTTGTCTGCTTTCTCGCAGGATGCAAATCGAAAACGTTCAAGTGAGTACCAGCTTTTTGAAAACACATATTTACATACATTTGTATTAAGGCAAAAATTTAAACTGTGAATTTTTTTTTTTTCAGAATAGAACTGAAACGAATGAAGTCTGGATTTGAAAATATGCTACAAGAGAAAATCCCACCAAATGTTATAGACGAAATTTTCTCTGTAGAAGCGAAAATTTATAGAAAACTGACCGAAAAACTTGGAAATGTTGCTCCAGTACCATTATTCAAATTCCTTGATGTGAGGAACCAAGATTTTGTTTATTGGTTTCAATTCGATAAATACTTCACCTGATATAACTCTCCAGTTCAAATGTTTCTTTTATAGCACAATTTATACTTAATTTTAAGATTTTGACTCTCTGCACAGTGGAAAAACTGATTATTAAATTAATAATAACAAAATTGATTAGTCTAGTATTATTAAATAATAGGCTATCGTATTCTTTCCAGTTATTAAATTATTTGTTATCAATATGGATATGTGTATTTTTTAAATTAAATATTTTAAAATTATTTAGGCTGAATATTACGCTCAGATACTGATTGGAAGCCCTGGTCAAAAGTTCAACGTAGTTTTTGACACGGAATGGCCTATTACTTGGGTTCCATCTGTTTTGTGCCCTTCGTTTCAGATTCCTTGTGGTGAGTACCTCGTCTCGTCGTAAATTGACTTTGATAAAAACGACTAATCCTTTCAGCATTAAGGAGGAAATACGATGGAAATAGATCATCGAAAAGCGTGAATTTACTAAAGTCATATAAAATTCCGGTCGGATCCTCAAATTTGACAGGACTTCTATGGATGGACGATTTTCATGTAAGTTTAAGCCAATAATATTTTACAATATTGGTAATCATTTTTATTCAGGTAAACACTGTTGGTGTGACGAATCAAACGTTTCTCGCAGCTTCACACATTCCATGGGCAATGGTGTTTTCGAAAGTCGATGGTGTAGTCGGCCTGGCACCGAACAATGATGCACTGCCTAATGCTCTACCCCTGTTTCAAAATTTGATTCGACAAAATAAAATAGAAAAGAATATGTTTTCAGTTTATTTGAACAGGTAAATACTTCCATTTCACAATTTTGTTTAAAATAATTACATCAAATTAAACCAATTTAATTTTTTCTGTGTGTTTAAATTTTAGTAGAGGTATGATATTCAGAAATCGTTAGATGCAGTCTGGTGTGATGTAGGTTTCAGAAAAACATTTTGTTTATCATGCCAACATTTTTGATCTTTATTGAGATTGGCCTGGGATTTACAAACATTGTTTAAATTTAACAAATACATGTGGGATGAGGAAAAAAGTGAATTTATACAATGCAAAAAAATATTTTTTATATTCAACCAAAGTATTTCTACTCATGCAGAAAACAAACACTTCGATTGAATAAATATATATATTTTTTGCATTGCATAAATTCACTTTTTTCTACATCCTACAGTTTTTGTTAAATTTAAATAATGTAAATCCCAAGCCCTGAAGATGATTTCAATAAAAATTGAAGCGTTGGCATGATTTAAAAAACAATGTTTTTCTGAAACCTAAGTCATACCAGACTGCATCTCACTATTTCTGAATAATCATTGTCTAATGGTCACTAATCACCGCACAATTTAATAGTGTATGCGAACATTTTGCTTGCAAGCCTTTTTTAGAGGTCGGTGGGATTTCGTATTTGACACAAAGTTGTCCTAGTTTCAAATCCCATTAACCTTGGAATTTTCAAACTTGTTTTAACCATAATTATGAAAACACCATAATAATATTACGGAAAAAAAGAAGTATTTATTACTGAAAATATTAAAAGAAAAGAGTGATTCATGTGTGAAACTGAACTATCTCGAAAAGTTGGCTGGGGAATTTCATGAATTCCCTTTTGGAAGGCTGAGTTCAATTCGATTCAGATGCATTTGTACAGATAAACTTTATGAAATTTGAACAAAATCAAAGTTGTGAATAGTACCTTAAGATATACTTATATAAACTATTTTCCAGTGATTATTATTAAATTGCTTAATTTATAATATCTAAAAGGAGTAGTTGAGAACTAGATAGGTATTAGACTAAATTGATTGGAAATGAAAAGTCCACATTTAAAGTTTACGTAGATTACTAAGTTTTGCTGATAACTTTTGCCAACACAATGAGGATAGACCAACATGATTGGCAAGGACCAAATTATTTAATAAAGCCTAACTTGAGTTTGTAGTGAGATTTATATAGTTTTTTAAGAATAGATATCAGTGGATAAGCAGGAGACAAATTGGAAATGATCAAAATTATGTCAAAATGATTGGAAATGATCAAATTATTTAATAAAGCCTAACTTGAGTTTGTAGTGAGATTTATATAGTTTTTTAAGAATAGATATCAGTGGATAAGCAGGGGATAAATTGGAAATGATCAAAATTAGGTCAAAATGATTGGAAATGACCAAATTGCTTATATGACTGTAGTTAAGACCTAGATAGTTATTTTTCTATTGATATCAATGAGGATAGACCCAAAATGGTTGAAAATGATTATGCTATTTACAGTTCTAGGTAGTTTATTATTATTTTTGAATTGATACCAGAAATGGCAGACAGACAAACTGATTGGAAATGACCAAGGTTAGGCTAAAATGATTCGAAATGATCAAAATGCTTAAGCTTAATACGAATGTTTAGTTAAGATCTAATTATTATTGATTGATATCAATGAGGATAGACCCAAAATGGTTGGAAATGACCAAATTATTTAATAAAGGCAAACATGAGTCTGTAGTTATGATCTACATAACTGTTACTTTTTGTTGGTACAAATGAGAATAGACAAAATGATTGTTATCTACAATTCTAGGTAGAGTACTTATTTCATTTGTAGTTACCAGTGATGGCAGGTAGACAAAAATGATTGTAAATGACTAAAACATCTGTAATTCTAGATTTACATGTATTTATAATTGGTACAAGTAAAGATATACCAAAATGACTGGAAATGATAAGGTTATTTTGTAAAACCAAGTCTGAATAACTAGTAACATAATAATTATATATATATATATATATATATATATATATATATATATTAGAATAACTAATAATATAACAAGCCTGTTAATTTACATTTTTTTACTGATATTAATGAGGGTGTGTCAGTAGACAGCGCAATGATTGGAAATGACTAATTTATCTACAAGCCTCCATAGATTTTTTTAAAAATTGATATCAGTGATGATAAGTAGGACAAAAATGAATGGAAATGAATTTTCAGATGTTTTGGTATACCCTAATGATTACAGTCAACATAACGTTTATAACATAACGTACATTTCTGTTTATGATTTGAAATAATATTTAGTAATGATAAACCAATTTTTAAAGGGATCCGCATTCTTCGAAAGGTGGTACTATTCTCTTTGGTGGAACCGATCCGAAACATTACAATGGGTCATTTACATACCTGAAGGTAGATCCAAAAACCAAATTGTGGTCATTTATAATTAATAAGTAAGTTATACAAGAAACTAAACTTTGTTATTGCTTCATTCAAACTGAAACACTAAAATTAATAACAGGATTTATATGGGAAACACCACAGCATGCAGCAGAGGTTGTAACTCACTTCTAGACACAAGTTCAAATTTTATTGTGGGACCTTCAAAAGATATTGAAAATTTTAATAAGTTCTTAAACACGACTTATTTAGGAGGTGGACACTACATGGCAAGTTTAATTTTTATGCATTATTCCCACAAAATGATCTTACGACGCTTTAATCTTGCAGGTTGACTGTGGCAACGTTAATAAATTGCCGCCTTTATACATATCAATGGGAGGACGTGACTTTAAGTTAAAAGGAGAAGACTACGTACAAGAGGTGAATAGAGAAAAAAAACACTGAATTTTTTCACATAGTTGAATGAATGTATTAAAACTCTTAATTCGTTTTTTCAGTTGGCAATCGGACCATTTACATTCTGCCTTTCGCTTTTAATGAGCAGCACCGACCCTTTCTGGACTCTTGGGGGCGCCTTTATGTCGAGATACTATGTTACATTTGATATGGAAAATTACAAAGTCGGTTTCGCTAATGCACAATAATAATTGTTAATGTGCCAGAAAAAAAAAGAAACATTTTGCAAATTGTATTTGTTTTCATCAGCCATGATTGAATTCCATTTTTTAGTTGTAAAATAAAATAAATAAAAAACAATTAATTAGTTTTTAGTTGAGATGAAAAAAGGTTAATGGCACGAGAAGGATTCGAACCCATGACCTTCGGCTAGATACGCCGCTGCTCTACCATCTGAGCTATCGTGACCTCGATCCTCTCGGACATCAACTCCCCATCTCAACCTCACCTTACAAGTTTTCCTTCCTTTTACAATATTCAAATGTTGTGTAATCTGTTTGGATTCTTGACGACAATTGAAATGGCGTTGGAGAGCTTTAGTGAAATATACTTCATTTTAAATCATTAATTCCCTATTTTCGTGGTCCGCTCGACCAATTAATACATCACAATTAATTACGGTTTTTAGTTAAGGTGAAAAAAGTTAATGACACGAGAGGGATTCGAACCCACGAATGAACCCCCTTGGAATATGGAAAAAGGAGGGAAAACAAGTAAGGTGAGGTTGAGATGGGGAGTTGATGTCCGAGAGGATCGAGGTCACGATAGCTTAGATGGTAGAGCAGCGGCGTATCTAGCCAAAGGTCGTGGGTTCGAATCCCTCTCGTGTCATTAACTTTTTTCACCTTAACTAAAAACCGTAATTAATTGTGATGTATTAATTGGTCGAGTGGACCACGAAAATAGGGAATAAATAAAAAACATTGGTTCATGTGATTCATTAGATATATGTATATGCTTTTTGTGCGTAACGTATCTTACATGACCATAATTTTAATTTAATGTAATTTTTTAAAAATTAACATTTTTACATATCATGATATAATTTGTTGTACATAATATCAAAATTTTTAATTCATTAAATAAAAAATCCTTAAAGATTAACGCTTAAAACTTGAAAATAATTATCGAATTGCCAGTTTTGCGATTTCACGAAATAAGGGTCAGATTTTCATGTGTTATGGAGAAGGTAAATTTACCTCCAACCAACATTGTTAGTTTATCAAACTTTTAATGATAAATATCATTATATTATGTTATTATTTATTGCTATTATGTACTTTATGAATGGATATGTCTTAAGAAATATAGCCCATAATTGGGTTTTTTCAGCAAAAAGTTCCGCGTTGAAAGTGTTGAATAATTTTTGGAAATCTAGAGGGTTAAAAGGTGTCGGGCATTGGCAAGTCGGTTTGCTTTTTCATGACTTTCATTTCAATTAACTTGTTATTTACCAGTTATGATGATGATGGACACTAGGAAATGGAGTTCTGTTAACTGAATACTGCAGCCTTCTGGATTATTGTACTTTCCTTAATTCAGTAAAATTGACTCAATCCTTTTCTTAAGAAGTATTAGGTCATTGCTAAGATTTCTTTTTCCAATTTCTCTTTGTATTCCTGGTTATGTCGCCATTCTTTGCATTCCAGAATGATATGAGCGTCTGCACATAGGCGTCTCTTGGTCATGCAGTATCGTTGCTGCTCATTCGGCTTTTTCATTGTTTTCATTTTATTTAACTTGTTATTTACCAGTTATATTAGCCATTGTAAAATAGGAATCGCTGAAAACCACAACGTTTTAAATAATAAAATGATGGACAAACATGGATTTGCAAGAATTATGTTTTTGTTGCATTTATTCACATTTATTATATTGTAACAATTTTATTTTATTATCCTATTTGAAATAAAATTGCATGGAAAATAAAAGTAACTATTTTTAATTAAAACTTATTATCTACATTGAAAAGGTTAAAAAGAAGATACAATGTGAATACTTTTTAAAAGAGTATATTGTTAATACTGTTTCATATTAGTTTTTATTTATTTTTTTGATTAAAATTGCAAATGATATTGATTTTTTTTTTATAGCATTACTACGTGTTTGTTTAATCATTAATACAAAATCAACAAATCGGCCACTATGAAAAGCTCTGTGTGCCGAATATCCATCAAACCATTAAATAAAGTTTTATTTTAAATTACACATAATCAAAATTAAATAAGTTGTTATGTACAAGGGTTAGTAATTTGGCGGAAGTTTTGGATAAAATTCAAGTTTTGGATTTTAATTAAGACTAGACCTTACAATTCAAGGTAACTTGAAACATTGACATTTTCCTTTTACAATGTCTCACAATGTTTGCTTTATTTTTTAAAAATTATTATTTTTATAAACAAAAAAAAAAAAAAAAATAGCTTATTGCCTAAAAGTAGTTTTTTTTTTGTTTATAGGGGACTAATTCAATTTTAACAACAACAGAGCGATGTTGTACAAATATTAACAGCAGAAAATAAATCAGAGCAGCCTCATGGAGGCTCGTTTATTTGCTACATCCTGACCAACAATGAGGCCGGTCGGCTTCACCCTCACATTTTCTTATTCAGCCACGCCCTATTGTCAAAGTGTCATTTCTCTTTTAAACTTAAGGACAAAATGAAAATTGTGATTAATTTCCCTTTTACTATTAACTTAGCTAACAATAACAGACAAACATTATTTCTAATAACACCAACAAATTTTTGCCATCAGCAAAATTTTACCATTATTAAATATCTTAATGTACAAATCTATTTATATTTATATATGTATATATTTATATAACTTACTGCTATATAACAAAGCGGAATGCACACCCTTGGAATTTACAATATTATACATTTTTCTCTTTATATATATTCTTTAATCTCAATAAAGGCTTAAGGCCTTAAGCTAGTGATAACGCACATTACTAAAAATCAAAAGTCATACAAGAATAGGATCGAAGAAGAAAAACGAAAAGAATGAAAACATATTGTACAAGAAGAACAGAAAAACCGCCACATCCTTGAATATACATATTATATATTTTAATCGATATGTAGAAACATACAATACAATTATTCACATGATTCTTTTAATTTTTATAAAATTTATTCTTCATAATGGTCAACTTGGAACTTGAAGCGAATTACAATATATAATGGAAGAATAGCAATAATATATTATTATTTCTGTATTGTCGTAAGTTATGTAATAAAAAAAAAAAAGAGGGCTGAATTTACTACTTTTAAAGCTGAGGCAGACAGTAAAAGAGGTAGTCAATTTGTTTTTTTGACTAGTAAAGTAGATTAAATTTCAATTTAGTCTTTTTGTTCTTGTTTGTTTTGCTTCAATGAATGTATAATCCCATCAGAAAACACAAATCTATGATCATCACTTTGGCATAGACAATGTAAAAAATAAAAAGACAAACCCAAATACCTTATTTTTTAATCTTTGGCAAGCTGAACAGTCACGAGTAGAATACTTATAAAATAAACAAAGAAAAAAAAAATAAAGGAATTTTTTTTTGTAATCGTCCTATTCTATTTTGTCAAAACGCACACATACACCTTCGGTGGAATGCCAGAAACAGAGAACTAATTAGGCCTTTTAATTTGCAAAATAAAAATTGCACTTTCCTGAAAATTTGTCCTAGATCACAGACCGAAGGCGGTTGGCTCGCACAGTATATTGTCGTAAAACTTGCACCCCACCTGCCGGATCTTTCGTATTTGTTTAGGGCAGTCTCTTACACGAATTGTTCTACAAAAGACTTTTCTTTGGCCTCACTCTATCAAGACTTCCCCATCTCTGGGTCTCCACGTCGGTCAGTAGCCATGTAAAGCAAGTTGTTGAATTCCACTTCTAACAGTTCCCTTGCCTGTTGGGAGGAAGAGAGAAACGTCATTTATGAGGAAATGTGTAATGTACCAGATCACCAGAAGAAATCATGCATGTTTTATAACTGTCACAATTAAAATTAATGTAGCAATTATTTTATTCGGGAGAATAATCTCTATATCTAATAATACTAGCCCCGTTTGGGACTACAATGGCTGAATGGTTAAGACCTGACTCGTATTTGCCAAATTAGTGATCCTAGGTTCGAATCCTAGCACAGGCCACGGATTTTTAAATGAAAATAATATGGAAGAAATATTACTTATGAGTTTACTCTTTCTCATCCGCGACATCCAGTGGGGTAGTTGGAAGTTAAGCCATCCTGTATAACAGAAATTATTTACTTTAACTTTTATGCCCTTCTAACAGAAGTTTGGGTCCTGAGACTTAAAAAATAAATTCAGCTTATTTTTCAGCTGTTGGCATTACAGTACAACTGCAGACTACTCATATGATTATCCCTTGCTAAGAAACGGTGAGAGTCAGATGGAGCCTAGTCTGGAGAGTAGAGAGGAGTTCTTAAGCCAAGCATCATTATCACCTCCTTTGTCGTAATGGCTGTATGAGATCTCACAACGTCCTGGTGAAAAATTACACCATTTCTTCATGGGAGGAGGTTAAGTGATATTAGTTGCAGCTGGCTTGAGTAGATTTCTGCGGTGATAATCTGGCAGGCGACAGTAGTTCGCATGACAAAAAAACGTCTCTGCTCTGTGCCGTGAAAGCAACAAAATGAAAATGTTGAGATGTTAAAGCTTGTTACAGTCGGAAAATTTATGAGGAACCCATTTGCTGTACATCGTTCCAAGTTGAGGTAAAGTTCATTAACAACAGGCTTCTTGTTTGAATAAGAATCGATTTCAATAGGTTCTTCATTCAAGAAAGAAAGTCTAATTAAGGAATGGAAGGAAGTTCATGAAGCAACAGTAAAAACCCAACCACCAAAGTGACACTGCCACTGTTTTTCGTTGATTTAGAGAAAACCCCGAAAGAAGAAATTCACATTCTTCAGTGCACGCTCTGCCAGGAAAATTGGCACAAAAAAATTGTATTGTAACCACTTTTCGAAATCTGTGAAGTGTACAGGTTCTCGCCTCAAAAGTGAGTGTGCCAAACCAAGGGGGGAGCACACAAAATTGTCAATTGCTAGGAAAACTCCTTAAAAGAGTAATCCCTATTCCTTGGGCTGCAAAAACTTTACTGTCCTATCAGTTCGTGTTCTGCAAGTAGAGAATCGAAGTGAAAGAAAGCAAAAGTGCTCCAGCCACTGACTTCTGACGTAGTGTGATACCTGGGTCATTGATAAAAGACTGACATGGAACCTACAAACACATATCTGAAATAACGTGGCATGAACCGCCGTTACAAGCTCATACTGAGATGACTTGAACAACAATCTCACATAACCCTTACCAACAAAACAGACCATCACAACTCATTTGTGTGAGGGTGTGCCACGAGTTGATGGCTTCTCCAAGTTGGACAATGAATTATTAAAACAATAAAAAATAAAAAAACTGCACTAACTTTTCTGGTTACCTGGTAATTAGAACTTTGAGAAGAGGTAGAAAAACTTACCTGCGTGTTATGAGATGGTATTTGCAATGCCATTGCCATGCTTTTATGATCGAAGCTGTCATCTAAGGCCAGTAAAGCACCATGAACACCCGATTCAGTTAAATTGCCTGCATACTCCTAGAACAAACAACATTCACATATGAAGAATGAATGACCGCACAACATAAAGATGATGATGATGATGATGATACGGGAGTGTCAATGGCAATGGTTTAAGTGCTGACACAGTGATTCATCACTATAAGGTTAAAGTCCTGGTCCTGTGGGCTCGAATTTAGAACTGAAATACTTACAATTTTTTTAAATTTTTTAAACACAACCTGAAAAGGTGGTAAAAAAAGTATATAAGGGGCACTGTACAAATTGGAGTTATCTAAAAGGTCGTATTTATTTACAAATATATTTTTTAAATATTATTATGACTATTCATTATTAAGTTACAGAAATGGGAAAAACAGAGCGAAAATTATATAAAATTTAAATTTCTTCAATGTGATGACCCCGAGGATAATATTACACAAGGTGTCCCTTTTAAATGGCCTGGCTGAATTTGTTAGGAACACATCTCTAACTTTATTCTGTGGCAAATCCAAAAACACTTCCAGAATTTCGTATAGAGAAAGAATTTGGAGAACATATGGAGATAAGGTTCCTTGTTGAAATTACGCTGCCAGTTTCTTAATGGGCCATCAACTGATCCGAAACTCATAATATTGTGATCGACGCGAAAAACGTTTTGTGGTCCAAGCAGGGATGATGATTGGGACATTGCTGGATGAACAATAGTGCCTCTTTCAATAAAATCTCTACTCATAGTCGATAGGAAAAATGTATTCTGTGGTTTAGTTTGACTGACTGATAAATTCTAACTGAATGTAACAAAACGTTAATTGTAAAAGTTATTTACTTTACTTTAATGCCTTCCTTGGTCCCTAAAAGACCCGTTTTTGTAAACCATGATAATAATTCAATTACTGACAAGATTTTTATGCAGTAAAAATTGCCAAAATGTGCAATGATTTGCAGTTAACCAGTTTTTTTTTTATAAAAATATTTTCTTACATAATTAAATTACATATTCATATTAATTAAGTATAATTAATGTTAATAAACAAGTACTTCTCTAAATTGTCTTTCAAGATATTGCTGAAAATCCCATGTGATTTTCTTTAATGGCTATACGATTCCCGTATTATCCAGGTTAGCCAAGGGCGCGTATTTTGTGGCTTATGGTATATTTTTTGGGAGAAGAAGCCCGTGAAAAAAAAAGGAATAAAAAAAGGCAAAAACTCAAGACCACAGAAGCTGGGAATCCAATATGCTAACCACTTGGCTAGTATGGTTACCTTATTTGAAATTTTAAAGTTGCGGTGATCTTGAAGTATCTTGTATAATTTTTTTGTACAAAGGCAACAATTTTTTGTTTAAATCTGTCCAAGGTAAATTTAGCAGAGTCATCTCAAATCTACTTGAAAGTTTGGCGACAATTCTGATTTGTACTGTCTGTTGACCCTTATATGATCCTTAAATATTGATGCATTTAACATTTTTTAATTTATAAATCATACCTTCAAACCGATAGACGAAACCCATCTCATGACCCTTTCATTTGACCACACTAAAACGTCTGTGAGTTCGTTGTCAGAAGCCCGTCGTCGATCCTCGAGTTGCTTCCTGTCATAATTTAATCGCTTGAGACAGGCGATTCCGAACTGTAAACTTGTTCTGTAAAATTAAAATTAAAGGAATTAACAAATTTTAATTTGTAGATTAACTTTTTATTAGAATATAACCTGTGAAAACTATCTATCATTTTTAATTGGACTCTAAGGTCTTTTTTCGTGAGGTAATCTAACATCCTGGCATCGACGAGACTCTCCATAAACGTGCTTCTATACTGAGGTAGACCGAGTGAAGGCAGCCAGACATTGCCCATCCATTCGTGATTCATATCTCCAAAAGCTAAAGTCACTCTAGAAGTTTTAGGTGCTGAAGGGCTAGTAAGTGATACCATTTCCTGTATGGCAAGGCGAAGTTTCAAACGATGAAGAGGATTGCTTTAAACAATTACAACGAATGTAAAAAGCAAAACACAAAAAAGGTAAAAACAAATGTCGGCTTCTTTTACGGTTGCCTACCTGATGCCGATTTCCCTTTGGATTTCCGTATCGCTAAGCGCGCTCATTATCGCACCCGATTTAACGTTTGCTCTACAAGCAGCTACATACCAGGCAGGCATTCCTACCCACAATTCGAGCCAAGCGACTATTGTCGGCCCATTCCAAAGAGCAAACGGAGTGCCGGCTTTCATCGCTTCTGCTAACAGCCCTTGCCTTACACAACTGAAACAATTATTTGACACATTAATTATTTATTAATAAGATTCATCCGTTATGTAATTACTTCTTATTTTTTCTTCTGTCTAAATCAGCCCTTTGTCCTATGGTTCCAAGTGTAGAACCCTCTGTAGCGAAATCTGCTTCGCCCATCGACGACGACATCGTAAAGGTTTCCTGGCTCGGAATACCAAGCCCGTCTTTGCCTTTGACCTGCCCGATTAAAACAGACGTTGAAACAATTACTTACAGAAAAGTCCAAGACTAAATTAAACAAGATAATTAGAAATAAAAAAATGTTAATAATAAAATACCTGCCGGAAGCTGTCTAACAGGCAATTAGTACACTACGAAATATAATATTTAATGTTCAAACTGTAAAACATTTCTTAAAAACTTTTTATCATAAATTGAAAAAATCATACTAAAACACAGGAGTGCATAATTAATTTATGTGCAATTTGAGAAATGTGAAAATGCGAGAAATGTTCTGCTAGATTAATAAAATAATCGATGTAAAATATGAAATATCAAGATTCAAGCTGTCAAGCAGGCAATTGTATAACTGTATTATAATGAAAAACTGATGAATTGGCAAATAAAAAATAATAATTAAAAAAAAAAAAAATTAGGAAGTTTCAAGGTTTCAACCCAGGAAAGATATAATAATTTTTAAAATGAAAATGTGATAAATGAAAAATATTAATTAATTCTTACAATTTTTCTAATTATTATATTAATTATATATATAATTTTAATGAGATATTTCAACTATGATT
>CM077105.1:28206141-28238246 GCA_039619505.1 Cimex hemipterus | reverse complement strand
AATTATATATATAATTTTAATGAGATATTTCAACTATGATTAGTGTGGCGGTGTTTTTGGAAAAAGCCCAGTTGTGAGTATGGGACTTGTACTAAATATTTAATAATAACAAACAAAATTCAATTTTCTGTCTCCTACCACTTCACAAGACATGACTCATATTTTTCATTATATGATTGTCATTATATCATAAGCTCATTACCTCAAGTCACTATCCATACAAAATTTGTGATTTATTACGATTTCGACTCAACAATTAAAAACATATGAATTTTATAATTAGAATATACAACATCCAAAAATCTTAATGAAAACCTGTTTATCTAAATCTTTACCTGGGCTTCCATTGCGCAAAAATCGCTCATGCAACTGTTGTTCATGTTCACAACTACGAGTTGTGGATACCTAGCCAGGATGGCAAAAGTTTTGATGTGAGGATGTTTGAGGGGTGAGCGTACCAGCTTAGTGTTGCTTGTTTCTCTCTGTGTAAATCTTGAGTATGAGAACCGAGTGGACTGCATTCAACTTATTCGAACTACTGATTTTTGTGGGATAAAAGTCAACATAACAAGAACAAGAAAGGGGATGCGTGGAAGAAAATGGGCATCAAAATAGGACAAAAACAAAAAGTACGCCCATGATAGCACAGTTGGTGTAGTTATTAACAGCTCAAATTTGTTTTGCCTTTACGTCGCAAAATGTTTCACCTTGTGGAAATAGTTAACTCAAAGACGGTGTTCCATGAGTGATTTTCACAATGGAAACTCAGCTTTTAGATTCAATATGAAACACCCTAGGTTAATGTATTGTCTACCTAAACAAAATATGAATATACGTTGGCAATTTATGACCATTTTGGTCAGCCTATCCTCATTGTTTTGGGATTCAAATGCAGTTTAGCTTTTTGCCATCTTCAACGGTTAATTTGAGATATAATGTTGTAATGCTGCACAAGCTTATATGGGTAAAAAGGGCGAACTGCATCTAGCAGTGCAAAATGATCTGCAACGACTAAGCTACATTAAATGTTATAAAGAAACCTCACAAAATGGAAATCTTAAGATTTTTTCTCCAAATTTTATTGAAAAAACAGCACTGTAAGACATAAAGTAAAGCAACTACCCCAACTTTCATTTTGAATTATGTTTAAATTTATGTATTTGGTCATAACTTTCTAAATATAGCCAATCATAACTTTCTGAAAGTGAAGTTCATTTAAACAATAAAGCCATTTTCTGATGAATTCAGATGTATCTAAGCCCTCAAGTTTTTCTTACTTAACTTAAAAAACCAAAAAGGTTCAAATATCAGGTCATCAAATAAGTCTGTAGTGTTTTTCATTCAATGAAAATTTAAGGTACTTGCAAAGAAATTTATTCATCAATTTGTAAACTATTTTGTTCCATATTGTTGTTGACATCTTCCGTGTAATTTTGAATTTCTGTCCTCCCAAAAATTAAGTTTTTCCAATTAATAGAATTTAGCAGGGATCAGGGTAAAAAATCTACAATGTCAAACGAATACAGCGGGTGGAGACTGGGCTAGTACATCTCAGCCATGCTCCAACGATTTCTAGTGCTTCGCCTTACATAGAACTTGGTGGAAGTGCTTGGGAAGATTTTTTAAAATATTTTTATTTTAGAACAACTGCTGACTTCTTACTGCTTCAATTGTGTACGTAACTAGAATTGGTGGTTTGGCTGGGTGGAAGAAGCCCTTCCCATCTGACAAAAGGGCTTTTGAAGTTAATGGTGGGCCATTTTGTTTTCCCAGGAATTCCTCTCTTAACATTTTTGGAAAGATTCACCATCTCCAGTGACCAACTTTTTAAAAACGGGAAGTTTAGATTGCGTGTTAGAAGTAGAGTAAGTAAAGTAGAAGTAATGGAGATGCGACCCGATATAGACTTCTGATGAGCGGCTTAGTTGGTGGATGGTGTGAGGCTTGGCTCTTTTCCGTCCGTTGTTCAGTACACACGTTTTTCTCTCTGGCCGAGCAAAATATTAACTAATCCATTTTCACAGGGTGTAAACAATAATTACTGAATAAATACTGCATCAAAACGAAGTGAAATAAAACCAAAAAGAAATAAAAAACACTACAAACTTATTATAAAAGCCTTTTTTAACTAATTTGATTAAAAACCACAATTACTTATAAAAGCTAAGAATCAAGAAGAAATGAACCGATAGTTAAAATGAATGAAAATAGATGATTAAACATCAGAAGGAAAGTTTATGTGAATCCATGCGAATAGAATCCCAAAAGGAAAACACTTTTTTTGAGAAGTGTTGTTATTCAATCTTTTTAATCAGCCAAAGCACTATTAATTCTTGAAAAATACAATTATGTATGGAGAGGGGTAAGAGATTCCAGGGATAATCATTGACGATGAACCTATCACTGAGTCACTGTGCAGTTCTCATTATTTGATACTTCAATTTATGCTTTCAAAATTACATTATTTCTTTAAAAAATTTAAATACACCTTTTTACGTATCATCAGTGTGGGCTTTATAATAAGGACTTAGTTGAAGAGGAATGACACAAACCCACAACTGAAGATGGTGAAATGCCAAAACATGTCTGACCGGCCAAAATATTTTTGTGAATGTAAAAAGCTAATAAATAACTGATAATAAAATAAATGAAAACAATGATGAAAAATGTTATGAAATGACAATTTATTGAAAACAGTTTTGCAAGAGTAATAAAGTGTAACTTACTTAAATTATATTAGGACTAGGTGTGAAGAAATTACCTTTTCTTTTTTGCTGAAAAATCTTCCTAAAGATGATTTTATCCCCTTCTTCTGTTTGTGCTGCTGCGCCGCTGAAACGCCCACTGGTGTACTGTAGGACTGCGACGCCTGAAGCATTCCACCGCCGGCCAACGAAGCGTGCTTGTGCAACGAGTCCTGGGAGCTGTGCCGAGAAGACAGTGGGGAAGGAGGTGTTGAAAATCCACTTGGCCTACAGACACATACACACCCCTACTCTACAGACTACAAGTCTACGACTGCAAGCAAATTTACAGGCCACATAGCCTAGCTTGTATTAATTTCATGTAATATTTCAAACTATGTGTCTTTCTTCATTCAGCTTCAACTTCTAAGTCTATCGTTTTAATTTTTAAATATATTCAAGTTGCATTTAATTAATTTATATAAGGCTTGTACTAATCACTATAGAAGAAACTATATCTATTTTTCTATCGGTCAAGCTCACAATTACAACATGAAACTAAAGGAAATTAATTATAAATTATAATAGGGAAGGAAATAAAAATAATAACACATAATTTGAAAGATAAATTATTTACATATCAAAGATTGGAAAGTTAAGAAAGATAAATTTATCGCATTATGTACATGTTATTAGGGTTAGCATAAGATAAAGTATATTAGAGAGGTTAAAAGCACAGACAAGTTAAAGTGAACAGTCAAAATATACAGTTGAACATAGAGATTTCCAGAGAAATGTATTAGTATAATTTTGAACAACAGTGACATAATCATTTTTTTATGATGATCAAAAGCCCTCCTTTATATATTAGACCCAAGTTAATACAATTAAATGTTAATCTTAACATTATAAATGAAAGTCGGGATATAAGGATAGTTTCTCTTTGAAAGATCAACCTTTAAATATGATTATGAATGGTATAAAGTTGAATTATGTAAGTTATATGCTTTTCTCTTGTGTTGACTATGTTCATTTATCATTTATTTGGACACTAAGAAGTAAAGAAAAAGGTTATCTAGCACAACACAAAAATTCTACTAACATTGATTTCACCATCCATACAAGAGAATCGATGCTTTAGATCTTGCCCTCCCCACAAAAATAAAATATTTTATTCAGAAATCGTTCGATGTGATCTGGTGAGATGTAGGTTTCAGAAAAACATTTTCGTACTAACGTTTCAATCTTTATTGAGATCTTCTTCAGGGCAGGCTCTAGGATTTACAAACATTGTTTGAATTTAATAAATATATGTAGGGTGCTGAGAAAAAAAATGAATAAAATATATTTTTTTGCTTTGTATAAATTCACTTTTTTTCCACAGCCAACATGTATTTGTTAGATTTAAACAACATTTATAAATCCCAGGCCTTGAAGATGATCTCAATAAATATCAAAACGTTGACATGATAAAATGTTTTTCTGAAGCCTACATCTAACGATTTCCGAATAAAATACTTAAAATTTAATTTATAAAATAGTGACTAATGGTCACTAATCACCACATAAAATATTTTGTCTCATTTTCTTTGTAATAATTTCTGATTTTGACAATTGAGAATAAACCGGATATAGCACTAAAAACAAACATTCGGGTTGTGATAATTTGTAGTTTCTGCCATCATTGGGCCCTGATACTAACCAATTTTATAATTATTAAGGAAGGCAGAAAGTGTTACCTGTTTGGCATGTGATAGAGAGCCAAAGCGTGATCTGGGAGAGCCATTCTATAACAAAAGATTTTTTTTGTTTGATTTTTAAAAAAATGACTCCAAGGCCAGAAGACAGTTGTATCGCCGTACAATTTTAAATTTCAGCGTAAAAATGATTTTGTGTCTTGTTTTCATGACAAACTGTCAGGGTTATATCATGAATTAACATCTAATCTCAAAATTTACTTAGTGGAAACGGTTGATTTTTGCTAAGAAAAACGTACCAATTCTCCACTGATTATGCCACTGTCTTATGATTAAGGGATCATATGATTAAATTATGAATAAACCTCACCTCAGGGTCGCTTGCCCATAGCCACCGGAGGGAAGCGAGTTCAAGCCAGTCTTTCTGCACAAGCCGACAGCCAAGCACAAAGCATAGCATTCAAAGTTAGTAATTTAAAACAAAAATCAAGGTTATTAAAGTTTTGCCTAGGTTAAAATCTAAGTAAATTGTATTTAAACAGGTTTTTTCCTTGAGACTCAAAGCACAATTAAAAAATCAAGTAAATTGAACAAATTTTAAAATAAATATCTAGTAAATTAATCCATATTTGTTTATTGATAATTGACCACATTATTTATTCAAATTAATTATTCTTTTTATGTAGGCTTTTGGATGAGTTGAAAATTTAGTGTCATTTGAGTGGTTGTAGGTTGAGATAGGATGGTCGGTTGGTTTCTAAAGGGACTGAAGTCATGAGTTTGAGCAGCAGAGTATTGAACTGAAGTTTGTGGGTTCGAATCCCGCACACGACTCTAATTTTTCATCATTTTAGTTGGATCAATAACTAGGTTTAAAAAACTAGATTCCCTTCCAATCATTCCGGTCTGTCAGACACGATTTGACATTAACCGTCCAGTGCTGTGCCTGATTCCTATTTAATTAAGACAGACCCAACGCTAAATTTGACAAAATGGCAAAACGAATCTGACAGAGGAACATATCGGGGATAGGCAGACAAGAAGGACGATCGGTAATGGCCATATTTTAGGTTCATCACTCTGCAGACGATTTAGTGAAATATCAAAATCACTATATTTACTATATGAACAATAGCATGATAATAAATTAAATTTACTGTAGTAAGTATGCAAATGGTAGGCTAAAAAACCTTGTTATAAAAAACACAACTCGACCTTGCTTGTTATATCCCATTGTGAGTTTAAACGAGGTCTTTTATGTATTTTCAAATGCTTTTATTAGACATGCAAAATTATGTGGGATTGTTTTGTCCAAGTGGGATTAAAAAAAAACAAAAAACTTTACCTTCTAAGTTCTTCCTGGCTGTGAGCGAGCGCTTGAGCTACTCTTTCAAGACGTAAAGTTCGAGCAGTTAGAGGGCTGGCAGCTCCACTGCTTTCACTCGGAGCGCCGCCGAGCGATTGAAGCTCGTCAGAAAGTTCACTCGACAGTTGTGCCAGCTGTAACTAGCCAAAATTGACATAAATGAATAATATATTACAGTATAGTGCAATCAATACACAAATTGCTCTCCAATACTGAAAAAAAAGAAAAGAAGAAAAAAAACAAAAAAACAAAGCTTTCTCTTATCCGACATTCCTTGGATACAAAACTGGTATTTCTGAACTATTGTTTCTAATCTTATCTCATTGTGTTCATATTGTGCGTTTGCTTATTATGTGTTTAAAGCAGTGATTACTGTATTGTGATTGAAGCGAGTAAAGTGTATGGGCAGGCAATTATATTATCGTTATTAATGTTATAACAAAATACAGTTCTACAATTTACCAACTTCTACGTTTTTTCCCTTCTATTTGAAAACAAACGGATCAACTTTCTATATCAAAACCTGACTTTTTACAATACTAGCTTTTGTAAGCGATGCTTTCTAGACCAAAAGAATATATAACCAAAATATAAAAAAAGCATAAGGGTGGAAAGTACAAGGAATTCTCACTGAAGCGATCTAAACACTCAGTATGTGCCCAAGTTGATTTTGGTAAACAAAGTTATTTTACAAATAAGTGATTCGGTTTCCTCTTTGATAGAATTTTAAAACACCGCTTGAAGGCCTTTGTTAAATAAATCTCAGCCCTCTGAGAGGTTAAATATTTTTGACCAGAAGCCCCCAATTTCAAACATACGCATGCAGTGTGTTTTGTACAAAAGAAGAATGTTATTTATTTTTCAACTCGAGCCGTGTCATTAACATCTGAGCTCTAAAGAGGATAGAACAAAACACAAACAGCACACACAAAAAAAATCTTATTTATAATCCAATTGTTACAACGCAAACTAAAAGGTTTAATGCAGTCAAGTACAATATTAAAACAGCAGAAATAAAAATAAGGAAAGCCTCATGTATAAGCTAAAGAGATCTGCGAAGGTTTTCAGGTTCAAGGCATCAGAAATCAGGATTTCATTTACAAAAATAAAAATAAAAAAACCTCTGAAACTTTACAAATGTCACCTGAATTCTATTCTTTGATTTTATTCAATATAAAGCAAATGAAAAGAAATCTGTTTTTTCACGTTCTTTTCATGAGCTTGAGTATGTCTTGTTAACCAACCTGGCTGGCAGGTAGAGATTCTGATAGCTGGCTTGGTGAGACAAGAGTTGTGGCGTACTGATGCAGGTGAGCAGGCGACATTGACGCTGGCGCCTATACACAATATACCAATCCATTTGATACACAAGTGTCTCTACTCAAGCTAATATCTTTCCTTGTTTTCAAAAATACAGAGTGTTTTCCAACAAAACAATTTTTTTTTTGTGAAAATAAAAATATGACTGCATTAAAAAAGAAACTACGGTTCTATAAGATCTAAAGTAATATTCTTTATAGCACAAAAAAGTTATCTGCTTTTTATGATCCTTTATTGTAAATTTTGTTATTTAAATGGAAATAAAACTCAACCATATATACTCAACTACAGAGGTGCTTAGGATAAAAGTTTGTGCTAACATTTAAACATATAACGCCAAGGAAAAAAGGAGAGCACAAGTTGTAACAATCGATTAAAAAAAGAAAAATGAAAAACGAGTAAATTGTTTGTATTCATGTGTTTTATGCAAAGCGATGTCGAGTTTATGATTTATTCAATTATGAAGCATGTTAATTGGACATGCTATAACCACTTTCACAAAAATTTATTCTCTTGTAATAAGATAATGTTTTTTGATTAACTGTCTGAAATATTACCTTGAATATTTGATTAATATTTGACCCGGTAAGTTCAAATCTGATTTAAACTAAATGCATTGAATGAAAATGGCAAAATATGTCTGACAGGCGGACTATCTTATAAAGAATTGGTAATGACAAAATTACAGGCTTATCACTCCACAGACATAGGAGGAAATCTAACAATATAGAGTCGCAGAAGACTTGCATTTGTATGGGTTTGTTGTCTGACTATATTTTTCTAAATGTATAGCCTTTTTGTATTTATTCTTTTTAAAAGTCATTAGCTTTTTTTTAAAATGAAAATTAATTTAACAATGGATTAAAAGACAGGATTTTTTTTTTTTAATCAAAGATGTTCTTTTACTTGTAGGATGCAAGCTTTATCAGAAACTCTTTTTTTTTTTTGTAGTGATTTACACTCTGATTTCAATAGGCTGACCAAATTGGTTAAAACAAATTTAGAAACTTAAAAAAAGAGGTGGAAATGTGCTGCAATATCCGCACAGAACATTTGTCCTAGTTTAAACTTAAAAGGATGAAAATTGGAAGTGGATGCTTCAGAAGAGTTTTAACCTTCGAGGGGTTGTGCTGAGATAGTTTTATACTTTAGAGGATTTTTTTTCTTATAACTTGCAGAGTGTGCAAAACTCTAGGCCTGGTTCTATTTTAAACAGAGCCAGCATATAAGTAAGAAAGGGATGATCTGACATGTTGGCCATCTGTGGAGTTTTAGTGCACAATAGAGAGAGAGAAAGAGAGAGTGAGAGAGAGGGAGAGAGAGAGATAGAGGGGGGGGAGGGAGAGAGTGAGAGGGAGGGAGAGAGAGAGAGAGAGAGAGAGAGAGAGGGAGAGAGAGAGAGAATGTCCCGCACAATTTGCCATGTTAGTATTTTAACCATTTACCATAATACTTCTTTTCATTTATTACTTCTTGTTATTTGTCATACATATTTTTCTAAAAATTTCCTAATAGAAGAAGTTTCTTGGCATAGGAAGAAATCAAGAAATACTCATCGCCTATTTGATTCGTCAGAAAATTATTTCTCATAGTTTCAACGGTTTGAATTCTCATCAAGAGAAAAAATTAATAATAAAAAAAAAATTGTTGGGGATACATATTTTGAAATAATTTGCCATTAATTGTATACGGTCACTTGCTGCATACTTTTCAACTTTTCAAGAGAGGTACTTTTAGACAGCAATAATGAAGAAAAGTAAGACACAGTAAACTAATTTTTGAAGAATATGAAGATCTCTGGTTTTAAACTGTGAGATTTTTTAGGTAAATTCAAAAAGCTTAGTCCTAGCAAAATCCGCTGAATCCATATATGTATTTAGTAGTCATAATTTACCGTATTAAATACGTTTTATCAAAGGTGAAAAAGCAAATATCATGATCGGGATCAAACACATGACCTTCGGCTCAATATTCTGCCGCTTACTTAACTATCGATCAGCACACCAACGAATACAAAATTATGGCAAAAAGAGGGAAAATTGAAAAGGTCTGAGTGGTTCAAGTAGCGGTGTATTGGGGTTGTGGGTTTGCATCCCGTTCAATTCACTAACTTTTTTCTCACAACTAAGACCTTAGATAAAAAGTGTAATGAAAAGAAATATTGAGTTTGATTTTTTTTATTTTACATTAACCCTAATTAACCTTAAAAGAGATTTTGTTATATAGGGTTTTAACTTATTAAATAATATTTGGGTTCATTATTCAATGCATTCAACTGTAACATGGACTAAGTGACAGCAATCAAAACTTGTTCCTTTGTAAGCTAAAAGTTGCAAAACTTTCTTTTCATAAAAAAGTAACATTACTGACCATTTTAAAAACTTTAGAACTCTCTTGTCCATTTTAAGGAGAACAAAATTAATTGTAAACAACGAAAAAGAGATGCCAGTGATCGCAACAGTTTGAACTTTGCAATGGTGATTTCATGACAAATCATCACTTTAAGGATCCCTGGTTTGAATTCAGTTCCACAGGAATTGAACCTGGGACCTTTACTAATGACTAAGCCATGCAGCCACTGGCACCCAAAAGCTGAAATCCTTACTAACCAGAATAGTTACAAATAAAACAAATATAAAAAAAATGTGTATTTACTTTGACTTTCTTATTTTAAGCATTTTTTTTAAATGACTTTTTTTATTTTAAAGAAACAGTTTTGGAACCCATTGCCTCAGCTATACACTATTTAATTTAATTAAATAATAAAAATAAATTTAAAATATAAAATGGCTTTGTTTTAAATTATTTTGTAATTAATTTCTGATGTATGATAACTAGTATGATAAAAAGTGCATTTGAAAAAGGTATTTTTTTAAATTTATAAAACAGGTCTGCTTTCAGTCAGGGGCAAGACCACTTTTGTTGCTGTCTAGTTTGTTACAGAACCCAATGTGTTAATGTAATAAACAATATAAGCAACATACTACCGTAAAATGTTCTTCATCAAAATTGAAACTAATTAAAATTAAAACAACTTACAGTGTGATATTTGTGGAGGTAGTCTTTATGAGGTGATTTTGGAGTCGACCTCCCAGAAAGAGGAGGAGAACCTCTTTCCAGGCTTCGACTACGAGCGACTAAATTCATATGTTCAAGACTTCCGACTCGTGACTCGAGTTCTTCCGCTCTTGCTTCTGTGCTCTGCTTCTCTTCCTGTATCAGTCTAGGAAAAAAACAAAACAGAAAATGTAAAACTATTTAAAAACATTCCAATAATAAATGATTTGTTTTACCTGATTTCATTGTTAATGGCATCAAGCTGTTCTTGAAGCATCAGGGCAAGAGTCTGTGCATCTGTGTGTCCTGACGGCGATAGAATTTCAGCGGCGCTGAATAAAGAGTCGTTATCGTCGCCTTCGACATCGCTACAGTCATACACTTGTTGCACATTTCCGAGAACATGCTGTTGTTCCAATTTTTCCCATTCCTGTTTATGAGAATGAACATTTACTACAACATTTTCAAATGGTAATGAATCAGCAAACCTTTGCAGGATCGTCTTGGAGAAGGCGCGACTTGATAGCTCTTCTTGGGAGAGAATGTGTGTCAAAACTAGTATGACTTGTACTATGAACAAAACCGGTCGGATCAGCTGAAGGCGAAAGACTCCTGAAATAAATAGAAAAATTAAAAAAAATGTTTAAAAATATTTTATATGATTTTTTATACCTTGTCAAAGCGTCGGTTTGCTGAATATTGAAGGCGATTTCCTGCTGTAGCATCTGCCTTTTTACACTGTCAATTTCCAGCCTTGCCTTATTCAGTTCTTTCACAATTTCAGACTAGAAGGAAAAAAAATTAAAATTTTGATAAAACTAAATTCAACCTGGACATCACCTTTTCTATTTGCTGTTCTTCTAATATTTTTCTTGTTCTTTCTAGCTCCTGTGTCAAGGCATTTTTCTCTTCTAGGGCATGCATTCTTTCTTTGAGATGAACTTGCAATCGCTCATTGGATTCTAACACATTAAAAAAAGAATAAACAAATGAAATAAAATATCCCGTAATATTTTAAATATATAATTTTGGCAGTATATACTGAACAATACTATACTTATTGATGTATGCCATTATGTATTTTACAAGATAGATGTTGAATATTTTTGTTTTTGTTTCAACTTCATGTTTGATGAAGAAACAGTGTACAATTATTTTAAAAAAAGGAGGGGAAAAAGATGGATTGTTCATTGTTCAATCCTACAATAAGCGGTTTAGAATATTCACAACTTGTATTTTTTATTAGAAACTGTTTTCTTTATGGAAACATAAGAAGAGGGGGCCCAGTAATTTAACCACCAGCCCAAGTATCATCTTTATGTCAGGGTGCATGCCTACTCGCTCCCAGTAGAGAGCAAAGAATGACAGTCTTTGATCAGATGTGACACAGTGAGTAACCACCAACAAACTGGGCACCTGTACAAGACAGAATAGCAGGTGTCCGTGTGTTTTTTAGACTCTTGGAAGGCCATTCATCAATCCAGTCATGCTTTTCCGTCTGATGGGGTACTCGATATTCCATCATCAGCCCTCTCATTACTTGCATAATTTACAAAGTACTGTTGACTTAGATTTTTCGCTAATACGATTATTATTATACAATATATTATATGATTTACAATTACAATACACTTGGTAATCCAAAATATTTTTTGTATCAGGGGAAGATAGAGCGTTATAAATCAATATGGAGCCACTCTATGATACTATAATTTGAACTTTTTCTTATTCCTCCAAATTTTCTTACAGCCTAAAATTTCTTTGGAATTTTTTCTAGTTTGAAATGTTTACTGGACACCGTTTTATCAATGTGTTTTCAACGCAGGCAAAATCAGTTAAACAATATGTGAGGAAACACTAGATACCCTTAAGGCACAGATCAAGAGGCCCAATGTGACCTGCCCGCCTATGTACCATCTTTATGTCGGGTTTCATGATTACTCGCTCTCTGAAAGGGGCGTCAAGGCACTTGTTAATCACATGTGACAAACTGAGCAACCTCTACAAACAGGACAAAACAACAATTTCTTTTAAAACTCCGAGAACCATCATTCAGCCCTGCTCCTAAGAGTTTCTCAGACTACTCGGCCCACTAACAGTGCTGATGCTTTTTCACGACATTCTTTACGTCTTGTAGGGTCAGAGTGAAGTAGTTCGATATAATGGATGGGAGGACTTTTGCCTCTTCATCTTCATGACCATCGCCCTCCAGCTGCCTGGTGTGTTTGGGGGGGGGGTACCCTGTCAACTACCACTGTTTTTCCAAGACACTGTAGTTCAGTATAGCACTAAAACAGCTTGATGAGAGGATTACTGAGAATCTGACATGTATTGTTGCTAATGTGCTGAGGGAGTCAGAAAAGAAGAGGAAAGCCTACAATGTGTATGGCATGTGTTGAGTATAATCGTATGCTATCTGCCATGTTTGGGGTGATTTGGGCTCTCCTTCCTTGTTCTATGAGCAATTGTATGGAATCAAACATATTACAAAGAGTTAAACGAATTTTAAAAGATAAATTTAGTCAGTGTATACAATCTGTTTATAATTACTTTGCTCCTTTTTGTAAATTCCAGGATCAATTGAATTTTGCATTAGATGTAGCACAAACACATATAAATTTATTTCTTTTGATTTTATTTAAAATTAAGAAATAGGATGAACTAACCTGACAGCAATTTGTCTACTGTTGAAGATAGCCTTGTATTGTGCTCCTCGTTCATTTTCAGCCTTTGGTTCAGCCTGACGAGCTCAGCGTTCTTTTCGTCCACTTCCGCTTGAAGTCGTTGAATCCTATCTTCAGCCGTGCCATGCCTTTCTTGGGCCTGTTTTTGTTTTTATGGACAAAATGAAAACAATGTCGATCAACCGACGGAATAATATCAGTACAGCACAAAATAAAAAAAAAACCTGCAGTGATGTGTATTTTGAATAAAATTATAAATAATATTGTAAAAAGGTGATATATTAAATCAAAATGTTAATGTTGATATTGATGGGAGTGTATGGATAGTCATTAATTTGTGTAGTGGCAGGCGTGAATTTATCTCTGCCTACCTGATCCCTCACCTGGCTCAGTGCGGCCATTCTTGCCCTAAGCTCTTCCTCCATTTCGGGCAATTTTGCGAACTGCGCTAATTTCTGTTCGCACAATTCTAGTTTCTCTTGAAGGGCCCTAATTTTATCCTCTTGGAGCTAAACATAACAAAATTTTTTATTCAGCTGTGACGGTGGAAATAAATAATTCAACTCACTTTAATTTGAGCTTCTTTGTGCTGCAATTCTTGTTCTAGTTTTTCATTAAGATCGTGCAATGATGTCGATTCTCTTTGGGCGCTTAAATACCGCTTTTCCAAAGTTGCTATTCTTTCTTCCTGAAATTGGAAAACAAATTAATAAAATTCAAAACCAACGTAAATAAATGAATAAAAAATACTTGATCTTCTTTCTGGGCCACATTTTCCCTTAGATCCCTTTGAAGTTTTGAATTGGAATCTTGAGTTCGACTCAATTCTCTCTGCGCCTTTGTTAAATTATCCTCGAGTTCAGCCACTCGGCCAGTGAGTTCGCCTACTTTTCTTTCCCACTGCCTTTGGATTTCGTTGTTCTGGAGAATAAAAAACGAAGAAAATTAATCAAAACAATACAAACAGATCTAAAGTTAAAGTCAGACTCTAAAATCTTATGTTCAATGGACAGTATCTGTTGATTGAAAATGCAACTTTCAGCCCAACTGTATTTTCAGACTTACCATATATGATTGAATTAGTTGGCAATTCAATGTTAATTTAATTAAATGGAAGGTACTCATGCTTACTGTTGTCAATGAATCAGTGCTAAGTAAATGTAAAACATTCTGAAATAAAACTTAAATTTGGGAAAAAAATAAAAGAATTTTTTAAAATCTATTATTACATGCAATTTTTCTTTTAAAATTCCCCACTATCCACATTTATCTAAGTCTGAACCAAGTTTTCTTTTAAGGTATTTGTCATAATATGTGAATACAAGGCAAAATAAATTAATAATTGATAAATGACAGTTTATAGACAAATACAAATCTTTTTCCAAAGCATGACTGATAAGAGAAATAATTATTTGCTTTAAAAAAAAATCAAATTAAAAAGTATATATTTTTATTTACAAAATATTTGTAATTTTAAGGTTTCAAATGCATGGAAAATGAATCTCTATCACTAAAAATTCTATAATTTTGTTGGAAGGGATGGCACGATTGAATAAAGGGGACATGCACATCTACAAGATCATTCTTATGTCAGATTATAAAAGTTACTTACACTAAATCTGAGTTTCCTGACATCTCACCATATATAAATAAAATCTTATTAGGCAGAAGCCTTTTGTTAAAAATTTTACAAAGAGAAAACGAATAAAAAATAAAAATAAAATAAAAAAATAAAAATAGAAATAAAAAAGGACTTTTGATTTAATGAATGAAGGGAATGTATTTTCTCACTTAATTGTTAAAGCATATGATAAAGAAAAGTTCTTTCATTTTTACCTGTTTCTCGGTTGAGACTTGTGGTTGCTTTTCAGGAGATTTTGGCTTTTCAGAATCCGTTTCGATCGATCCGTTTGTCACCGGCTGTTTTCAACACAATACAACATCAACACACCAAACACACAAAAAATTACACAAAATTATTGTTTTAAAGCGCTATCAAATTGAACATTCAACAAACTAAAAGTATTTATATTTCATGAGTTTCGGTATGTCCTTTCATGATAGTTTTATGGATCATGCGATTGAGATTTTGACTGAGTTTCGGATAGGGGGAAAACTACATTGTCATCCATAGGAACACACACTAAAACAAAACTAAAATTGTGCCCAAAGAATAGTTGAAATTTTGGTAATAAAGGGAAGCTTATTCCAATAAAAATCTATCTTGAAGCATTCAAAGAATCAAAGAATTTACAATATCATTAATAGTTTTGTAAATTATTTAAATACATTCCTGTACTTACTTGCATTGCCTTGACTGTTTGTTGGTTGTTTTGATTATTTTCGTTTGATTCTTGCGAACCATTTTCTATTGGTTTCAGTTCTTCCCCACCTGAAGGGATATTACCTAATTTGTACTGTTGCAACTGAAAATATAAAAGACACGGTTTGGTAAACGACAAAAAAAAAAAAAAAAAAAAAAAAAATTTGATCGTATTTTATATAGTAATAAAATCCAACCTCTTCTTTGGTGTTAGCTAATTCTTCTTCTAATCTTGTATTTTTATCTATCGCTACTCTCAGCCTTTCTCGTACCTGAAAAAGTTATCAAATACAAATCAATTAAGTTGTATGTATTGGGTTGTCCGGAAAATAATGCAGGATTTTAAGTTTTCATTAAAAAAAAATCTATATAAAATATTCTGTTTACGTTTACAGGATTACTCATTTGTATGAATGTCAACACTTATTAATCCTCTTCCAAATGATATTGTTTGTTTACCTCTGTAGCATTCCGCTACTTGGAAATAATTCAGTCATCCTTATAATGTCAAAGCGAGAATTTCGTACGATTTTCTTTTACGAGTTTAAACTCGGCCGAAGCGGAGCCCAAACGGCTAGAAACATTAACCAAGTCTGGGGCGAGGGTTGTGTTAATGAGTGCACTGTGCAAAGGTGGTTTAAAAAATTTCGGAAGGGAGATTTCAGCCTTGAAGATGAAGAAGGTCGTGGAAGGCCTTCCTCTCTTAATGATGATGTTCTGCGATCAGTGGTGGAAGAAAACCCCAAAACAACTGTTCGAGAACTTGCAGAGCAACTCAAAGTCAGTAAAACGACCGTCGCTGACCACCTCAAGGCGATTGGAAAAGTGAAATCGGAAAGGGCCCATTTTGTTGCATGACAACGCTCGACCACATGTGTCACGTGTAACGTCACAAAAATTATTGGAGCTTGGCTATGAAACTTTGCCTCACCCACCCTACTCTCCGGACCTCTCGCCTACTGACTACCATTTTTTGAGACACCTGGACTACTCCTTACAACACATAATATTCAAAAATCAAACGGAACTGGAAAATGCATTTATTGACTTTATCAATTCTAAAAATTCTGAATTCTACTCAGACGGAATTAATAAGTTACCAACACGTTGGGAGAAATGTATTGAGAGTATGGGAAATTATTTTGATTAAAGAACATTGCTTTAAAGTAACTAGTTTCTTTTTTTTTGTTTAATACCAAAATCCTGCATTATTTTCCGGACAACCCAATATATATAATATAACCTACAAATTATTTTTTACTTTCCTTCTGGATTGATAAATTTATTGATTATATTGTATTCTTGACCTGGGTCAATAAAGGTTAATAGAGGGAAAGAAATGAGTTTTACTTTGAGTACATAGAATGGGGGAAAATAAAAAAACGTGGTCCTACTATGGATCCCGCTCCCTGCAGCACCCATGGAAGTAAAGGGTGAGACTGCTTATAGCATAAATCAGACCTGCTCAAGCACAACCATAATCCCCATTAGCATTGCACACTGTGAAGAGAATAGTCAGTACTGTCATTGGGAAGGATGAGGAAGAAGTGGAAGGATCTGATTTACTGATGGAAGAGATGATGAAGGGCATATAATACCCATGTAAATTTTGAAGGGTACCATCACAGTATGGCTGGATTTTATTGGTAGAAGATAGTAATGTGTATTAAGGAGGAATAACCACATAGACAGAAAAAGTTGTGATGATATATGGGTATCCCCATTACTATATTGGCCATAAAAATAGAAAGCAAACGAGCTGGACTACGCAAGTACCACCATTTGCATAAGGTAGCTCTAAGAGAATAGTCAACACTGCTTGCATTGCAAAAGAGCAAGAAAAGATCCAAAAAGGAGGATCTCTTACAGATTGGTATCTCACCAGGGCTCAAAACAGTTCTATTAAAAGTTATAACAAATGGAAAGGTAGTGCTTTGGATGGTCATTAATCCATAATTCGTCAAAGCAAAAGTAAAAGTCACGGTACAATCGTGGCTCACTGTGGTACTCTGAAAATAGAGAGTAGATAAGCTGGAGCTTAAGCGCAGTCAGAACCATCATTAGTATTATGCAGCACCAATAGAACAGTCAACACTGCTGGCATTGGAAAAGCACATGCAAAAGTGGTGTTTGATTTTAAAAAAAGGATATCTCATGATTTAGTGTCTCACCAGTTCACAAGCAGCTCTGTTAATTTTTAAGACAAATATACAGGATGTTTGAATAAAATGTATATCTTCAAAGAAAATGGCAGTCTTAATTAAAAAAGTAAGTCAAGGTGTACAATGAATTTCCTCTCACTGTGGTGCCCATGGAAGAGCAGATGAGCTGGAGCTTTTAAAGCACAACCATTAGCACAGTATACAACATAAAACCACTATTAACAAATCTGCATTGCCAAGAGCAATAGTGTCAATAGTGCTTGTGTTTTGAAGGAGTAGAAAAGGAGTCAGGAGGAGAATTGTCTCACAAGCAGCTCTAGTAACCCTTGTACCAAATGGACATGCTTAGCAGCAGGTCAGCGATTCTCAGGGGAAAATGGCAACCCCATTGGTCATTGGAAAAGTAAAAGACATGGTGCAATGGTGGTGTCCAAAGAAATGAAGAACAGAGAAACTGTATCTGTAAAAGTACAACCTGAAAACCTTTTTTATTTAAAAAAAGAGGATACCTCATGACTTGGCACCAACACCAGTCATGATTATCCCAAAAACATATGTATCAACTTTAGTGAAAAAGGATGTGTGCATATGGAAAAGAAGCATATATTCCAATGCCATTTGAGATGTTAGATGTAAAATGTCAAAAATGTTTAACATGCACTAGGGAATAAAACAGATTTATTACGAGTTTTTGTAATAGAACGCGGTAAAAGAAGAATTCTCAGAGCTGGAATAAAAAGTAGAAACTCATTACAACCAGACTTAGCCCGTTTTAGAATAAGAACAGAGTGGGCTAGATTGACTGAGAGGGTTCTCAGAGGGGAGGAGGCACCTTTGGGAAATGTGACCCAAGTTATTGTCGCCGCGGTGGAAGGTAGAATGGTAATTCACGTCTTAACTTATTAACTCAGTTATTGCACCTGATGGCCAGGCTAATTTAATGAAGGGCTAAACCCGCGACTTGAATTTCCGAGTCAGGTCCGACTGTGAAATTACCACCGCATAGTTCGGTTCAATTGGAAAACGGCTTCTCTTATTAAATGTCGGTTTCGGCGAGGTGGTTATTAAGTGGTTTTGTGGATTGAGTTCTAACGCTAAATAAATAGTCTGAAATGAGAATCGGTGTCAGGGGATAAACGAACGTCCTATTTCCACGTCTATCATCTAGCGTTCAGATACAGTATACAAAATTAGCATACTTACTTTTTCATCTAGAGCTTTGTGATGTTCGAAAAGGCTCTTTAAAGCCTTGAGGACTTCGACTTCGCTCGAAACGACAGACTGGGACGACGCCTGCCTCTTAACGACTGTCATCCTGAGGGACCTCTCGTGCCTCGAGACAAGACACTCTAAATGTTCAAGAAGCAACTAGAAAATAAATAAAGCTTTTAACACTTAACGCAAGAAATTCCAGGGAATAATTTAGGATTAAAATATTACAGTTCTGCTTTTCAAATAATTTAACATCAATTATTACAATGACTTATCATTTAAGAAAGAGTGAAATTGAAGAATTATCGAGAATAATCACAACGACGATACACAAACAGCAAAAATACTCGGACAAAGGGAAAATACAACACTCCAAATAATTGTTCTTTATGTTAATTTCTTGAAAACATCTCGATTCCATTTGTATTTCAACTTGAAGATTGAAAACGTCTTAGAAGTCTTTCAACTTCTCGGCCCTTCTCAAACTTCTTAATTGCAATATTTAACAAAACAGTCGCTACTTTCTTTCTTTACTTTATGAAAAGTGGACGATTTAGAAGTTGTTTATTAGTTTTTAGGCAGTGGTGTCTTTTCAAAAAGTAAAATCGTTAATAAAACCAAAGTATTCTTCTCGTACATGTTTCTAAAAACACGTGACAACCTGCTTTCATTAATTCTTGATAAATATGGATTACTATATTCATTCGGGGTCAGTGATTCTATGTTATATAGCATAATATTGAACTGTTTTCACTGGAAAATTGAGGAACATCCTTTACTTCAAAGCTGTTTTTATTATTTACTTATTCTTTATAATTAAAAGTAACAAAATGAAGAATTGATCGATGCGACAGAGGCTGAGGAGCCTTTTATTCAAATTTTAATCAGTGCAAAGCGATTTTCCTCCCTTTTCCACGTAATTTGAGATTTTTTTTTCAAGAAATCTTTAAAAGAGAGATTATCTCTTAATTTCAATTTCATCACTGATCCCTTTTCTCGCTTTGGGGTGAGGCGATAAAGAGGAAGGGGCTTAAGTGCAGGATACTCACTCTCGTATTGTTTCTTTCCGCTTTGAGCTCTTGGATCTCTTCGTCTCTTTCTATTAGTTGTTCCCTTGCTTGGTTCAACTCCTTTGTTAAAGTGGCGAATTCCTGCAAATTAAAAAAAAAAATCTTTTTAGCCGTGGAATAGAGTTGTGGTTGATAAACATTAACGCAGACAAATGAGACCGGATTTTCGATCGCAAAGAGGGCGAAAGTCATGCAAAAACTACTTGTTGATTACTAATCCAACAAAGTTTCTACGTGTTGAACAAATAGGAAATGACAAAAATTGTATTGTTGTTGAAACGGGGAACATTCCGTACAATCTACAAGCCCTCTGCCCATCCTAGGTCGTAAAAGGTAACAATCAGATCGGTCGTTTGCGAACTTCCGGGTCCGTCCTCGCTGGTTTGGTCGGTCGGACGAGTACTGTTTTGTCATCTGAATATTAGACTGTTGGAATCTTTCGGCCAACCACTAAAACAATCACGCATAGTCAGGAGTGATAAAATAACAGACAAACTTTGAGGATGGTGAAATGCTGAAACACGCAGACAGACCAAAACGGCGAAGATAACACGATCGAAAAGAACAGGAACGACCAAGATTAAAGTCACACAGCAAATCTCAAGAGGAAATCTTAAAATATTAAGAATGTACTATAAACATAAAATAAAGCGGATGTCACTTCAAGACAAAAAGTAGAAGACAAGGGGATAGTCAGGAAACAATGGGAATTTCTTACAGGACCTTGGTAATTATACAAGTCTCCTGGGAAGATTTTAAAAAGAAATAGTAAAAGATCGAACAAATTTCTTAGTCGAGCACTGCAAATTCAATGGGAATGTGAGAAAGATATTAACCAAAACAAGAAACCAAAGAACACGCTTTGAAGCAGTGCCAACACATTTGCTGATAACACTGTGGCTTCATCTCGCAGGAGAAAGGCCTTTATAATATATAACCTTGCAAGAAATGGGACCATACCATCATACAAGTACATACCATGTAAATTAAATAAAGTTAGGTGCTCTAAGAACCTAGGCAGGACAACTGACATGGATGGAGTAAGAAGCCTTGGAGAACTACTAATACTAGGACTGAAATGACTAAAAACTTTTTTTCGATCACATTGGAACTGCAACGCAACCTATGCAACATCCAGTCTTGCGGTACAAAACTAAGGCAACAAACCTCACTATCTACAATGACATAAGCTCTCCTAGCATAGCTAATGATCCAACTTTAAACCCTATTTGTACTTTACTAAAAAAAAACATGACAATGACCTCGAAACCTCACCTCTGATCTAACATATCCTCTGCGGGTGCAATGCTATAATGTCACAGTTATTCCGGGTGAAAATAACAATAGAAAACATTATGGTACAAATATGCTTACCTGTGGACTACGTATAAATGAATAAATCAACTTAAAATAATCCATATCCGAGATAATGGTGGAAAAGTCGTTGTGCTAAGAAGAAAAAGATCATTTCGTTCGGCTATTTTTTTAAACTTTGTAATCTAAAATAGAGTCAACATAAATTGGTTAGTTGATAAGAGGAACGTTATCAAGACAGCCCCCCCCTGTCTAATTATACCAAGAGATCCTAAGGGCATTAACATAGGATTCCAGTAGGGTGGATTTAGGTATTCAGCCGGGCCTAAAATGCCATAGATCACTTTTAACCGTCTAAGAAGCCGAATTGTCTTGAGCAACCTCTGTGAACGGGTCGAATTTCCACGGAGGGACAATTTACAACATGAAGCGGGAGGAAATCCGCTGGCACACATGAAAGGAAGTTACGAAAAGTTTTGGCCAACTTATCCAAGAATTGATTTTCGATTCTGAGCAGACCGATAGGTCTTAGCACTAACGTCACCTCCAGTGTTCTTATTCGAAAGAAAATCAATTATTGGAATAAAGTGCAGATTAATTTAACCCCAAGCGTAAAAGTGGACGGTATCTCAGATTGCAAGAAAATTTTTCTGAATTTTTAATATCGAACAGCGTAAGTATAAAAAAGTAGGAGAGCAAATATAAGGAAAATGTTTCTGTCGATAACGGGACTCGACTGATGGAACTGAAACACGCAAGACTATCTTTTCCAATATTTAGCCGTAGAAATGTGGTTGGACAAGGTATGTCATCGTTCTGGCACATCTAGTTAAATATAGATATTTATTGACAAAGTTTAGTTTTTCTGCTGCAACTTAAACAAAGAGGATTATTATTTCTTTTGTAGCTTTACAAGGTGAGGCTAATTGTTAAAGGGAAAAATGTGAAAAGCTGGGAAGTCGTTTGTTTCTTTCCCTGCAGTATTGTAGTGGCCAGTTTTAATGTATCTCCATTCTTGGCCGTATTTTACGAAACTTACTTCGTTTATTGTTTTCTTTTAGAGAAAGCTAGTCAACGACAAAACTACGCATAAGGAAACAACACAATAGTATCTAGGAGTCATTTTTGACCAAAATTTAAAATAGAATCAACCCCCAAAAATGGGTAGTTCCAAATGGTTATGTGGAAGAAGTTTGGTCTTAGAATTAAACGTGATTCTCTTCATACAAGAATAGTCAGGTCTGCTATCCTGTATTGGAAAAAACTCCTTGCAGATCTTCTATTTGTACTCATATCAAGGGAGAAATACCTCCGTGATCTAGTCTAAATAACCATTTCTTCAAATCATTATACAGCCCCACTAGAATGGTAAACTAGCATGTAGTAATGTGCGGAAAACGTGGTGCTTGATAAAAAAAACAGTCTCTTGACGTGATGCTCACCATGAGCTCACAAGCAGATCTATTAACCCCTGTACCAAATGGACAGGTAGTGCATTGAACGATCAGCACAAATTAAGGAAAAATGACAAGACCTATTGAAAAAGTTAAGGGGAGCTATAATGGATCCCCGACTCACTGAGGGCCCCATGGAGTCAAAAGCGGATGAATTGGAGCTGCTCAAGCACAATCCGAACCACCATTAGCATTATGCAACTCGAAGAAAATAATCGGCACTGCACGGTGCCTGTTTAAAAAAAAAACTCCGTCTCGCTGGAGCGAACAAACAGCTCTAAGGACAGGAACTTTTAAGTGTGCATGTCTCAAGCCATGTGAACTGCACGGGCGGTGATGATATAACTACCTCTTCATATAATCTATTTGGTAGAAGAAAGTACAGTTGCACATAAGATCATCAAGGACAGCTAAGCTCCATGATGTTAAACTATTAAAATTACTAGAAAACTACTAGAATTCAGGGAGCAACCTTTGGCAGGAATGAGTTTACGAATACATTATAGTATCTGAAAGAACAACTGTTTGGGCCACGGGCGAAAGGTAAAAATAACTTCCTCTATGCATATACAGTAACAGGTCCAAGCAGTTTCTTAAAATGATGTAAGATCTAGGGTAGTACAAGACTTGAGAGTACTGGAAAAAACAAGAACATTGAACAAATTGTCTGCTGTATTGGCCTGGGGCATACTGGACGGAAGGCTAATAAAAAATGGAGGGAGGGTGGGTGCTTTAACAGTACCAGGACCCGAACGTTATAATAAGCATCCCTAAAATAAAAATAATTGCCCAATGGATAAAGACTCACAATTTCGCAGTCTAGTGAAAACTTACATAAAAATGTACTGATAGAATAGATAGATATACAGAGATAAAGATTGAAATACATAGAAAAAGTGTGAATGATTGAGATTGAGAGGAGAGAGATATGATGTAGACTGAGACAGGCAGTTCTCTTCTACTTTTTCAAAGTTAGGTGTGGTTTTATTAAGATGAAAATTTGTAGATGGTGTAAATAGAAAGTCGGGAGGATTGTCCGGTAAATGTGTTTGCAGGGGGTGGCCCAGCGTGAGTGCACTTACCACGAACCCAAATCCATTTCGGAGGAAACAACCTCCCCTAACTCAACAGAACTGCGCGGCACAAATGCAAGAATTTGGAGTTTCCACCTACCCTTGGGGTTCGAAATAAATGAATTGTTCCCTTTCGCCGGGGATAACTGACTGCACTACAAAATCCACGTAGGATTCGGAGATCAACGAGGTCTTTTACATCTCCCCTCCCCATAAAATTATTATACAACCGGACACAGCAGAGACGAGTAACAACCCTTTCGGCCGAACTTTGCAAAAGTTTCTCCCCCTAAGTAGCTAACAAACAAAGCTCCAGGCGTCGAAGTTTAAATTACTTCAGAGCCGGCCGGAGGGTAATCACTTTCTGACGTCAAAAGATCCAGCCCAATTGTTCCAATTTTAACAAATTTGTCTCGACAAAAACAGAAAAAATGGGTGGGAAATTCGAAGCAAAGCGTTATTTCAACTCTACTACCTACATTTGACTAATAACACTATTTCATTTTCCAAGGAACTGCTCCCAACTATTCATGTTTACAGCCAAACTAATCATTTCCAAACTGCCAACATAAAAACGTATTTTCGACATAGAACGAGTAGGTAGGAGAATGATTTTTTCTGTTTACGAGTCGTTTTAACGTTCTTAGTACATCATGGAACAATTTTCCTCTTACAGGGGAAAAACACGCCAATAAATGCAAACCAGGTGATTAAATCTAAACTAGTTATATTAAAAAAAAAATCGACTAAAAAGTCTAATTTGTCTTGATGTATTATTTCGAAAAAAATATATTAATCTAGAGACATTTTTAAAATTTTAAAAGGTCTCACAAAAAATCAAATTTCAAGCTAGAATTGCTCAGATTATATTATGTGTAAAGAAGGCAGAAATTGAATTATTCAACAGACCTAACGGACAAAATCGGTTGTGTTCTGATTAAATTCTTAAGAGGGGGATTATCATAGGATCCAGCTACTGTGGGAAATTAATTATAATTAACTAATGCAGTCACAACGACGTTAATATAATAACCAACTACGGTTTGTATGTTTTATAGATATTTGCATAAGCTGTGCCTTTTTTCAACAATGTACTGTGTGTACACTTTACGTACAAATATTTTAAATTGCAAGTATTACTAAAATTTATAACGTTTCATATCTTGTACGAACGAATTTATATTGTCGCAATCACAATAACTGTAATTTTTATAAGTAATTTATTATTGTACATCACTGCTTACGAATGAACATGCAATGGAAATGTTTTCTGTATAATTTAGTCGAGGTATATTCTAATTTATTATAGAATAAACATTACTGTTTGCACTCCGTCATCATAATCCGTCAAGTCTGGCTATTTGCGCCTGCCAGATGGTATTTACCATTTCGTAATCTTCTGCAGTGTTTTGAATGTAAATTAACTTTTAGAGCCAGAAATATTTCGAAAAAAATTATATCCTACCGAGTCAAACGGTGGAAAAATAATTTTTCGTGGTTTTTATTCAATCTGACCATCCCAAACTATCCTTGTCGGGTGGAATGTACGAAAAGCATCGTTAAACTGGTTTTGTAATTTTCTAACTGTACTTCCTCCTTCCTCCGCTAAGGATGAATATGCAATGAAAGAAACGTTTTCGCGGCAATTTATCTGAAATTACTGCAATTCGCCTAGTCTCGAGGTTTTTGGTTATCCGGACGCGTTTCACCATCTTCAGCAGTTTGATTTGGGTGCAAATATTAAACTTTAGAAGGAAGAAACACGTCAGAAATAAAAGATAAATATTTCAAAACGAGGTAAAACAAGAATTTTTCATGGTTTGTGTTCTATCTGTCCTAAATATCCTTTGTATAAACATGTCACATTTGTTCTCTCCGTAACCTTAGACGAAATTTAAAAGTATGTTTATGAATTTAGTAATGTTTTTTAGATCTACCAACTCTGCTGAATTATGAATATGCAAAAATTCGTTTAGTCTCGAGGTTTTCGGTCAGTCAAATAGGTTTTGGAATTTTACGATCTTCAGCAGTATGAATTGGGCGGAAATCTTAAAACTTTTGGAGGAAGAAATACTTGATAATTAAAAGGACAGTATGTTCAAACGAGCTATCCTTGGTCAGAAACATGTAAAACGCAAGGTTGTGAGGATTTTGTGATTTTATTTATGTATACAAACTGTGCTAAAGGACGAACATCTAAAAGAAAGAAATTTTCCGTTGTAATTTGCCTGAAATGCAGGATAATATGTCTTTTCACGAAATTTTCAATCAGACAGTTGTATTTCGGCATTTTCCCACATTCAGTGATGTGAAATCGAAAAAATCTTACTAATGGAGGTAGAAACGCAAGGAAGAAATGGGATTTTTCATGATTTTTACCTGACCACCTTTACGAAGGCATGGATCAAGTTTGTTCGTGGATGTCGGTAACGTGATGGTTTAGGGGATGACTCGGCGCTCATTTCTGTAGGGTGAAGATCCCGGGTTCAAATCTAGCGGTCTTTGCATTCGAACGCGACCTAGTTAGGGGGATAGGATAGGGATAAAAGAGGCGGCCACCAGGCCTTTTGCACTTCAACCTGAGTAGATCTATTGTGCTGCCCTGTTTATACTCCATAGCCATGCCAGCGGCTTGCATGTGAAGTTTCCTATCCTAGTTGCAAGAACCTGCACCTACACAGACCTTCACAGAAACATAAAATGTGTTATGCCGTCTCCTCCTCTTCCCGGCAGGCAGTGTTTCTTCTGTCTGTACTCCTATCCGGTACATGTGTTTTCTTAAATGGCAGTGCTCTGTCAGGAATCCAACCAGTATCCTGGTTCGGTTGCGATTACCTTCCAGTAATTCCTTTGTAGGTTTTGCGGATGGCCCTTCTTCGAGTGCCTCATGGCTGTAGTATTGTTCCACCAGGTTTTGGACTAATTAAGGATCCATTTTAAGATGTTTCATCTTTTGTGGCAGGATGCTAAGCCACAGAAGGGTTCTGGACCTAGAGATTCCATGCTGGCCTCTTTGGACAACGTGTCACTTTTTCGATGCCTTTATGCCTGGACTGATCCTAGGACCCATGCCGGGGTCAGGTCATTAGTACCACCGACTTCCGTCAGGGCCTCAATGAAGCTCCAAATTCTCTTTGCCTTCACCTTGCATTCAGTGCTGCCTGACTGTCAGAGAAGATGGATATATTTTGGGAATGTATTCCTAGCGTTTTTATTTCCCTGACGCAAATTTCGCGCGACATACATTTTTTTTTATTTATTTGCATTAAATACGGACACCTGGAAGGTTGATATTATCTCGGCAGTTGCGAGAGTTCGTACATAAGTACCGATATTGAAAATGTTTGGTTATTTTGTGCCTTGTTGTACAACCGATGGCGAACGAGTATACAAAGGATGAAAGGATGACGTACAAAGACGCATTTCGGCGTTTCGCTTTCAGTTGTTAATTATAAATTTTAAAATTTAGTAACAAAACGCTTAAGAAACACTTCTGACCGAATAAAACAGTAAGACTAGTCAAACCGGGATGACTGGAAACGAACAAACACGTTACCAACCACAAATTTCTTCACAAGAACTTCGCAATATTTATTATTTTTAGTTTAATAATGCAACCACCTTAAATCGAAATCAGTATGTCGTGAAACAGTCAATATTGTAAAATATTGTTGTTAGATTTGGGAATGGGCTTATTACCTACGATCTGATGTATGTGCTTTTGCTATTTTTGTCTGTCAGTTGCTATAACTACCTTCTCTGCGTTTTTATAAATATTCCATTAATATAATTTAAAAACTGTCAGTAAAGTAAAAAAGAGAGTACAATGGAGCACTTTAAACATAGAAAGAAAACTTTCACGTTTCATTACAGCCCATAAAAGGGGGAAAAGGGTGGAATGGGTGGAAGGAAAGCGATCCACGTGTAGGGATTGATCGAGAGACACACGCTCCGTCCCGGAACCGGCCTGGGATCGAATCGATCCGTCTATTCGTTAGTAATTGTCCAAAATATAAGTAGATGACGAACCTGGAGAAGTCCGATATGCAGCACACACGTGCAGTTCTGTTTCACTCCATTTTTGAAGGGGCTGAGCACTTGTTGAAGGACGTCTTTCGATATCGCCCCGGAGCAGATCCCCTGCAGAAGGGCGACGACGCTTGTATTTGTATTTGTATTCCACCTCGTCCCCGTTTCCGCCATCGCTGGGCAGGGCCTGTCCGGGGCTTGCGGAAGTATTTTCTTTTTGACAAAAACCGCTAATTATTTCCATACGATATTACTTTACTTTTTGGTATTACAAATGCGTGGCGGGCTTCGGAAGAACAAAACCTAACATGAAAATTATAATTCTATAAAAGTTAGATTTTCGTTCTTCCTACTAGGCCGTTAATCATTTTCAAGAATATAAATTCAAATCATAGGTCTAAGTTCTGTACAAATTAGGTAATGCTAATTTCACAAATGAGAAGGTTTCATGTCGCAAAGTGTTATTACCAGGACAATTTACTGCTCCAAGGAGATCACGTCATTGCTGATACAAAAAATACATATACACAATCTGCTGGCGAATTTAGGGCGCAAGAAAGTATAGTGGATACCAAAACTATACGATACCGACCCAGCATGTACGCCTATCCGTCTCAAGGAGTCCGTTCAACGCACTCAATTCAATTTGATCATAGATTATAAATATAAAGACATAGCTAACATGTCTGATAGCCAAGCAGCCAGCAAGAACTGAATTCCAATATAATCAGCTCGAATGGTTCCACATTGCAATACCGAGCTAACTAGAATAGCAAACAGTCCCCCATATCACCAAGTTGCGGATGGACATGCAAGAAAAGTTACTGCCATACAGCATCATAGAAAAGAAGGGTAATAGTGAGAAAACAATGGAAAGCATTCACTGGATATAAGCAATCCAAGAGGATGTGAGATATAAAGAGATGGGAAAGTAGAAAAATTAAGGAAACATGAAGATAATCTAACAGGACAGGTTTCATGGCCTGGTACTGCAGGCAGACTCAATGAGACTGATAAACATCAGCATCAACCTACACGGCTTGCGTAGATTCTATTGGGAAGCAGAACAAACCATAATACACCTGTCAGGTTTTGTGACTTATAACTAAATAACAAATAATCAAATCCCTTGAAGAATTCCGACACCATTTCGGCCTCTGAGTAAAGGAAGCATGAACGTCTATTCAACCAAGTAGTTGAATTAACATCAAGTCAAGACGTCGGTACATTAGAAAAAATTGCAATTCAAAGAACCTCGGAAGATCAAAAAGCACGTGGTTTAACTAGGAATGTAAGCTGTACAACTATTATCCTAACCAGCTATTTGCAATAACCGGCCATCTGGGCCTCTCGGGTCCAGGCAAAGGACGACATTGAGTTCTTTAAAAGTCGAAATGTTCCGTTTTGAGGCAGAATACTCCTGCTCACCGAAAGCAAGTAGAAATCTTTCTTGTTACTTCACCGAAGGTGGCACCACATAAAAATGAACATATTCGAAAGGATGTTGAATGTACATATACAGATATTGTACATTGTATATTGTACATATCAGATTAAGCACAGATACACGTCTACGGAAAGACGAGAATTCCCAAACAAATACATAACGCAGGCCGAGAGGAACTCAACTCACGGACCAATCATAAAACAAAATCCTTGCTACATGCTAGTTTAACGGTCCAGGAAGTTATTTAATATTTACGCGTTTCTTTATCGCCTCAGACAATCCCGTTGTCCGCCCGACTGATGTCGTTTCGAAAAAAAAAAGTTTCAACGCATTTCCATCGTATTACAGCTCAGTTTTATCTACTGTTTATCATATAATATGTAAATTAATACACTATCAATATTTGGACGCCGGACATGATGAACCACATACGTGCAGTGTTTTTCGTGTTTATGAATGTATGTATCACAAATTAATTATCCGAACCGAGTGAACCAAATGTTGTTATGAATAGGAGTAAAATATCCCGGCCTACGTTCCAAGAAGGTGCCTCAAAAGCTCAAAAAGGTACGGGAGATTTAGAAAAAGTTTAAACATTTCTCATCTCCTTCATTCATGAGAATAGAGTACACAGCCAGAATGGTATATACCCAAAGGGGAAGATACCAAAAATAACTGGTCCGTACTCCATCCACAAAGCGATATTTGTTTCACCTTAAATGTGCTCAGACAACTCAGGTGGAGTTAGAATGAGTCAAGTACGGATCATCTGGAGACTGCAGAAACATCATGCATCGGACCCATACCGCATATCAAGGAGGGTGCCAACAACTGAACATTCCTAGGCAGCCAGTTTAGTCATAAATTTGACATTAGATAAGTGTTACCGAAGTAAGTTACACATACCTACCCCGAATTGTTGCCTTACCTTATGTCAACATTAATCGTGGACTAATCTAAACGGTACAGCATACTGAAAAACTTGAACACCCAAGAGGATGCCAAAAATTACCAACATACTTAGACCTTTGGTTAAAAGAAATGGCATTACACAATTAGCACTGATATCGGCAAGAATTGTTACATAAGCTACCCCTGAGACCTTCCTCACCATATGCCAACATTAATCGTAGACTATCTACCATAGAGTATTGAAAACCAGTTTGGCGGAGGCTAGGAGTCATGAATTTGACATGTGTAAAAAGGGTTTCAAGCTCGATCAGTCTAGCATGAGTTCAATAAACCGAAAATCGTTGTGACTTTTACCAACCATTGTCATTAAAATGCATAATTTGTAGGTTGAAGTTAAGCCGTGGTACCATAGAAATGAAGTTATTGTGTTCAGTACAATAACTACAATTTCTGAAAGTAAAAGGTAACGTTTTGGCTAAAGTTAGATAGGGTCGACTGGTTATCCCATAAGAGAAGAGTGAAATGGTTCTTTTATTGTTAATTATAGATCGTCTAAGGTACACTTGCTTCAACCCCATGCTCGGATAAAAGGGTTATTTCCCACTTTTAATCACCTTTTAAAGTACTACTCGTGCAATAGTATCTCCGTTGTACCGGTCTGTACGTTAATTCGATCTGAACTGGGCTATGAAACAAAGCTTGTGGAAAACATTAAATATGCCGTATTTTTGAAAAGGAGGTGGAAGGAATCAAATGTGATAAGCCGGAAGTAGAATTAGAAATACTAAGTCGCCGGCTAAAGTCCCGCGTGGTCAGGACGAGTAATTAGAAAAAAGTTTTCGCATCGAAAGGGAAAAAAGAGTTATCAGAAGTTTGTTATTGCAGGGCCTTGATTGAATTTCGAGGCAGCATGAGGTTTTTGGGCAGGACAATTTCCAATTTAAAGTCAATCAACGGAACGGGCATTGTCGCTTAAGTCTCTTTTGCGATCTTTTTTAAATATAAAATCAAGAATTTTCATAATGGGGAACTTAAGTTTTAATTGTTTTAAAAATACACATAATAAAGGTAGAAATTCTTATGGGATATCTGAGAAGGCTTGATATCTTATTTCAGGGCAAACTTGCATCTCGAGTCTTTCCGTGCTTTTCGGCTGTTTTACTTAACCGCCTGCACGAATTCATCGACGGGTTTATTTTAAATGACGACAAGAACATTAGAAGGTTATTGCACGGCGATGACATTTTCACGAGGGAAGAACATGGCACAACAGTATTTTCCAGACAAAAGTTTATGTTTTGTAGGAAGGGGATAAACAATGTCATACACACTCCAGGGTATAAAGCTGACAGAAATCTCTTTGTTACATTGTTATATAAAAGTATTTTTTGTGGTAATACGAGAGATAATCCAGATTAAATTAAATTAAGTGGTTATCAAGCGAAATCTTATCTAATGGGAAAATTGGCCTCATTTTTGTACCTTTATCTTCGGAACCCTTTGGCTGGGAGTAATGGAATTTTGTATATTTGTTGGTTAATGTGTCATGACCATTTTACATGAAAGTATGTTTATGAAAAAATTCCTGAAAAAAATTATGTGAAGCAAAACACATTACTTTTCAGGAAACAGGAAGAACTACAATAAAACCCCTTCTTTTTAAATCATAATCATTATCTATCATGTTAATGTTGTTCCCTTTTTGAAAAATTTAGTTTTTAACGCCAAAAATTTAAATGGTGTTTTTTTTACCCGAAACTGGTCTTAACTTTCTATTGAGAGTATTATGATTTATTATGTTGCATTCAAGAAACATTTTATTAGAAAAAAAACAGTAGGAAAAAGAAATTCTGTGGTAAAAGGACCAGTGAAATCGCTTCTTTAAAAAAACCATAAAAAGGAGGTATTATGTATATGTATGCTTCTGTGTATTCTCACAACGAAGCAAATCTGTAAATTTACGATTACTTATTAATAATATATTTTTTATTAATAAGCTTGGATATTAAGGTCGAACATTGGAAATAATTCTGGCCAATTATCGTTGAAACCCGAGCGTTATTCTGCTTAAAAAATACGTCTTTTCATTGTTCAAAAATAATATTTAAGTTACTTCTGACGATCGGACTTTTAATTTTCTGTAGGATAATATGTCCGGAATAGGATTGAGTTTAAGTAAACCATATAATAAAGGATTATTTGTTCTTTTTTTGAAGGCCTGAATAATTTAAGCAGTTTTTACAAGAATTGAGTTTCAGTTCATTGTCCCCGAACAATACGCAAACGGTTATGTTAATTAAC
>CM077105.1:28188118-28205059 GCA_039619505.1 Cimex hemipterus | reverse complement strand
TTTTCTTTCTCATGCCGACGTTTCGATCTTTATTGAGATCATCTTCAGGGCTCAAAGAGTTTGTCTTCTGTGAAATTGTGCCATTGTTGTGTGTCGTGTTGAGGGTGCCCATTTTGAGCCATGAAGATGATCTCAATAAAGATCGAAACGTCGGCATGAGAAAGAAAATATTTTTCTGAAACCTTCGTTAAACCAGACCGCATCTCACGATTTCTAAGTAATTATTTAAAAAACGTTACGATTTTTGTTCAAATTGGTTACGAATGCGAGATTTGACCATTCATAAAAAAACGATTCTTGCACTTTCCAAAAATTTATTTGGAATATTTCCGTTAATCAGATCTTTATTTTATTTACACTAAAATGACATTTAATAAATAGAAACGTAAGAAAAATTAACATATGGCCTTTTTGATTCCCTCCCTTCATCGTGTTGTTTTTTAGATAAATTTAATTCAATTTAGGTTAGGTTGTTTAAATGATTAATTAAATGTACATTTTGTGTATTGTTCTATAGATAACATAACCCCTTTGAAGACTTAAGTAAAGAGCTGAGGGGTCTTACGCATCAAGAACACTGCTGATTGGTGGCCCTCAGACGGTCCGACTCATAGAAGATGGATCATCCTCTCCCGAATAAATATAGGCCATGCGCGGTAGCACACGGACACTTACTTGGGACCAAAGCTCGCGTATGTATCCGGAAAGTAAAGAAAGGTTGATCGGTGTGTCCCGATCATTGAAGGTCTTGGCCACCTGTGTAGTAGTGCCACCTGAATCATGCTTCAGCACGGCATCGTGTATCTGGGTCCTCCTGTTCGATTTTAGAGGAAACAGTGTGTTTTATTGCATATAGTACTAATAATTTTGTGTTTTTAGCGCGTGTTAAGAGCGAATGTATTTATTAGCGTGAATGCGCAGTGTGAGAGCACTGGAGGAATATCGGGTACCCCATTGACCCTCAATTAGGTTAGTTATAATGTGTGAAGAAGATGATGAAGGAATAACGAGTATTCGTTCTACTACCCTAAGGTGATATAAATATGAAAAAATCTATTTAAGAGAGAGTGACAATGTGAAGGGTTTAGGATTTTGAAAGTGGTAGTTGGATGCTGAAATGACCTAGCTGTTGATAGCATCCATTATCATTGATTGGGCAGATAAGACAAGATTGTATATTTAATTTTCTAAGTGTACCTTACTTATTACAAAGAGAAGTAAGTAGAAAGAACGGAACGTCGTCAACATTTGTTGACATTGAATTTAATTTTATCCCGTGGATTTTTCAATGGGTTGGGGCGTGAAAGACGGCGTCACGATTATACATTGCGACAACGCACTGGAACGTTGGGTTCACTTTAGTCCCAGTTCATTTCCTGACGTACCGCTTTGATTACAAGGATTACAAGCACACCCATAAAAGCTGGGATGTTTGCCGACTTGCATAACTCATCCCGGTCTTAAAGCTGTAGGGCGAGGTGGGGAAAAAGCACTTAGTGCACAATCAAGGAAGACAAATATCATAAACACGAAACATAAAGCTGTAAAACGTAGTGTTTGAGTGATGAACACAATATGTCATGGCCGATCATTTTTATCCAACTGAATTTTTTTTCGAGTAATAATTATATTCACTATACACAAATATTCTTATATGATCTACACTAATAACAATAAAAAAAGGTGCTTTTAGTGCTTTTGTGTTGATTTATATAAGTGATTAACTTTAGTTGCGTGCTAATTCAAAGTTTCAGCCTTTGAAAAAAAATTCAATGAACAGGCGTGATTAAAGCGATTAAGATTTAAGAAAGTTTTACCCTTTTTCCGTTCGGTCGAACCAATTTGGTCGTTTCTTAAGCCATGAATGTAATTAGTACGCGCATTTGTTTAAGGGGGAAATTGTGCCCTGCGAGATCGCATCATCGTGACAATAATTGTTAATTACCATCTAAAGGCAGGTTATACGAAGCTAACAAATGAAGAAAAGAGACTACTTGACACTCATCATAAATCATAGAAATTATAATCACCCAAAATATAATTTGAAAAAAAAAGAGTTAAATTATGGTAAAAAAGAATATTTTAACTCCTCGCGACTTTTACGACATTTTGTAACGAAAAAATCCCATTGCGAATAAGAATTATGCCTTTTTGTCATTAAAACAAGTGTACACGACGAACACGAAGGTATTTAGGCTCGAAGCGTTAATTTTTAATCAATTTTACACAGCCTCGTCATGACTTTGTGATAATGTAATTAAGTTCAATTTTAAGTTAGAACTGCTTAACTCGTTTCATAAGTGATAATTGTAATACATAAATTTTCCAAAAACATATACACGATTTATCGAGCAAAATTTTTGAAGTTTAATAATAAATAAAACGGTTTAGTTTTAGGTCTAATATTAGTAAATATTGATAAAAGTATGGTCACATGTATATGCATTTTTTGGGCCATAATAATCAAGCGTGGAAGACAATAACTCGGCTTTTAATACGTTTTCGATGAGGATCACGTGTCATCCTGCGATGTCGGAACATTTTGGACTTCTTTTCCTTTGGTCAGGTCGACGGAGAAGACTTTCTCGACGTTCCCGTGCCTAGTGGACCTGACGACGACTTTGACGTGGAGCTTTTTGACCTTTTTCGGGTGTACAACCTTTACATTTATGTTCACCTTGTACATACCGAAACCTTCTCTTTTTCAAATAGGCAAGGGCTAAGCATTACCGAATGTCATTTAAACAACAAGGAAAGGGTGTTCGGCTAGCAAACGGCCGTCGGGAGAACGATGATGACGGGTTGGACTTGGGGGAGACTCGACATCTCGATAACGAAGCACAACCGGATCTCAAATGATAAAAAAACAACCGATTTTTTTTTATCAATGAACTCAGCTTCGCGAGTCCGGAGCGAGACTGAGCGGCGAACGGCTGGCAAACAAGGGTGGGAGAGAGCGAAACCTTTCATCCCCCACCCGAATGCCAAATCCACCCCCTTTTAAACCCGGAACAACTCTAATTACAATTTTTTACGGTTCAAAAACGACCTGAGGATCGCGATAACAAATGATTCATAAATTGCAGCCGGGTGTAAATCTAATCTATAGCCATTAGATTAATTGAACACATCAACTAAAAACTGGAATCTATAAAAGTTCCAGCGAAAACTTACTTTAGATGAACAAAGTCCTTTAATTTTTATTATTAATATTGATTAGCTAAACATAAATGTTAACTGGCACCTAATTATTATTTGACGTCAATACGCTGCATACGTAGTCAAAAGAACTAGGAACAACCTATATTTCTACACCTTGGAGACTAGGTCGTCCATACACACATTATCCGATTTACTTGCACCATTTTTTGACTACCAATTCAAGGAAAATCTTATAACAGCGAATTTTAAAATGGAACCTCACCCCCCCCCCCAATCGTAAATTGATACGAAGTTAGGTACGACATCAGCTTGATTGTGGAATAATGTCATAGCTATAGTTCAGCTAGACGTCATTTCTACAATCGTACATACAGGTACATACAGTATTGTTCAAAGCCGTTCTTCCCAAGTTTTTATCGATTTTGACACCCGGGATTTCTGTTTTTGACTACCTAATTCTTAGCAGTCTCAACTGATCTTTCCAGTCATCGACCTTTCACAAGATTCGTATTGGTCTGTAAGGAAGATCTGGAGTATGGATAATCCTTTGGAGGCAATTGATTCCTCCTTTCACATGACACGGTCCAGTGACACACACTTAACCTGGAGTCGTCTGTTGAGGTGTTAAGTTATGATATCAAATAGTAGAGTAAGGCCGCCCTCAAAAGGAACTAATTAATGAGTCGAGTTACAAACCAGTCCGCAATGAACCACTTCTAACATAACTGAATATGACACCGTAGGCGAGGCTCCTGATTTCTGATGAGTAACCATCAATCATTCCAGACAACTCGGCTGCCAAGTCACTAGTGACTGAAGTTGTTCAGTTAGGGGTGATTTTTAAGATGGATGATCGATATGTTGAGAGTTGAAAAAAAATCTGTTTAATATAACTTAGTGCATCGTGGATACTAGTTTGACCTCCAAATAGGTCTGACGGCCTAGCTCCTCGAAAAGCATAGCTAAAAATGAGCTAACTAATGGTTATAGAAGTTCAATTAAACACCTGACCACACAAGTGAATTCAAATCATACAACCAAGGAAAACAAAGAGCTCGAGTTTAAGATCATTGCTTTAAGAGTAATCTACCGTCGATGGAGTCTTAGGTCAAATCAAATGGATCTATCTCATTAATGAAAAAAGATGTGATATTTGGATGTTTGCTACATTACTTGAAGCTTTGAGAATGGATGACGAAAATTCTTCAATGATTTCGCAATGATCCTCCCTACTGGAATCCGGTAATTTATGCACTGATGTAGCGGAGTAAAATTACGTACGTCATTTATTAAAGGTTTATTAAAAGTAAAGCTAACAATGTCAGGGTAAGTCGAGGTAAAATGGGGTATACCTGGGTAAAAAAGAATATTCTAAGTACGACTAAATTTAGTAGCGTGTGCACCCATACAGTTAGGCTAACCAATTTGTCGAACTCCAACCTGGCAGCATATGAAAGCTACCAATCATAAAATCCATCATTGCATTCCACCATCTTCAGATCTCGCATTCAACTCAAATGGTATTCCACAGAATTTACGAGGTCGTTCAGTTATCGATCAACTTTGATTATAATCTGGTGGTTTGGGATATTATTGTGTATGTAGTCCTTCAATGAATCTTACACTGTATTATACACTTGCCAAACTTTCGGTCCTTCCTCAGAGCAATGCACGACGCCCTAAATAAAAATAATAATGTCATAACCATTTAAAAGTCAACGATTTTTTAAAAACACCTCTCTACACGTTTTTTTAACAGAAATTCTATTCTAAATTCAAAGAGCCGAAAGCTGGGCAACTGTATAATACAGTATATGGTTCATTGAAGAACCACATAGCCAATAACACCCCAAACCAGGTTCCGCAGAATAACGTCTGGCTCAGACCCTGACCCTGACCCATTTTATCCTCAAACCGCCAACCTAAACTTCGAAGGTGATACTGCTATACCCTCATACGATACTTATCTAGTCAGCAACACATCATACAAAAATGTTGGTCCTTTCACTTAACAAAACTGTCTCTCTACAAAATCTCGTCCAGTTTATTTCAACTACAGACCGGATTTACTACCTGAGGATAATATATTGTGCCTAGACTCTTGAGTATCGTTTAACCGGTAATCGGCGCATACGTCTGTGCAGGTCAGAAATAATCAAACAGTACAGCTATATAAAGAATTCTCGATTCTTAGAAATATATCTCTCTACACAGAACTGCTTTACAACACCTGAACTAAATCAGATTTGGTCTTATCGATTGGGTTGTACGGTTCAGCCAAAACATTCTAGCATCCAGGTCGCCAAATACAATATCTTGTGTAAGTCATCCATGGTCATTTTTATTTATGTATGGAACTACTCCACAGAGAGTTGGATTCTTTATATCAAAGATGCAATCCGATCCGATACCACGAGTTCCATCAAACATTTCCAACTTTACTTAAACTCAAATTTAAGTCAATCGTCCTCGCTGACTGTAGAACAAGGAAAACAGTGATGGTAGCACTAGTGGAAATTAAATAGACAATAATGTACTCCCTATAAATTACTGCCAACTGGTCATTTCTCCACTTTTTCATATTATTTCTAAATAAGCCATTGCCCAAAGATACCTCATGGAGGTATTTGTAACGTGTGGCACACATAAAAAGCGATTTTTCTAATCTTCTTCATGCGTTTTCCTAGAATATCTTACGATTTTTGGCTTTTCGAAACAATTTACATCAGTGAAACGGTGTTCGTGATTTGTTTGCATTACCCATGCTGCACATGCATACCCTGTATCGGGATCAGAGGGCGAACCCTGACATTTGATTGACTGACATGTCGTGAAAATAGCGAAACTCGAAAGGCGCCGGAAGAGAGGATGAATTTACAAAAACCCAAACTGGGTTAGCGTATAGAAATAAATAAATAAAAATAAAACAAATCGAGTCCAATGTGGCAAACCCGGTGAAATTCGTGTACGATCTGCAGACTTTCCTCATCTTTGAGAGTTGATTTATTCTCTCAATTTCAAGTTCATTAAAGCCACGCCGGCCTTGATAAACCGTTGAATATTATTATGCTGAACACATGGCAAATTAAATTCGAAGTGAATTTAATAGAAAATCCCGAACAAACGTTAAACAATAAATCCACCAAATTTCATTAAGTAGTTCACAGAGCATGGAACAGAAGGCCAAATCACGCAGTTCAAAATTCTCTCCATAGTACTCACAGATACACTGTGGATAAGATAATTGGCCAGAAATTGTCGAATCGTTATAAACTCGATAACAGTTTTATTTATTAAAGGTAAATTTACGGTCGTGTAAGCCTGGGCTCGGGAGTGACCCGGAGGCGACGAGCAACAATAAGTCATTAAGCTGCAGGCCAAACTAAGTTAAACGATATAATATCAAGTTTCTCAAGCCTATTCAAACTCCGGCCGTACACCGTTTGGACTTTGAATATTTTAAAACTTCTGTAATGTTCGACGTGGACCGTCATTTATGGAAAACACCTTTTTTCGAAATTCAGCACGCGCAATTAGGCGTCATTAAAGGTATTAGTTGAAAATGATTAATGACTATTCTAATTGAGCCAGTACTTCATTGTTATTATGAAGGTATTAAGATGATACAAAAGACATATTTAGAAAAGGCCAACTCGATCTTATTATTCACCTGCAATAACATTTCCTAAAATCAAATTGGTTAATTTGTATCGGATATAAACGACATATTTCAAATTCCGTAAATGAAATATAAGGTCGGATGTAACAAGAAACTGTTATGGGAAATTAACAGCAACAAAAATCTGACATTCTTTCTTTGTAATGGAATGTGACTGATAGTTTTGTTTATAAGATAGGTTTCTTTTCTATTTGGGAGTCATCGACTCTAGTCTTCTGGCAGGGTTGGGTTGAATATAACATAATGAGAGTTTTTCAATTAATCAGATAGGTGGATTTTTATAAAATCCAGTGGGAATGAGAACATTGAGGTCTTTGTGTGATTTGACCTATAAAACGGCGAGCTGAGGATTTTTCGACGTATTCTCCATTAAGAGCAGTTTGAAACGTTTTGGACGAACTCAAGACTCCTTACTCCCGTTTAGTTGTACTCATTTGTTGGAGAGGAGAGGATTCCGTTGAAAAGGTTACACGTATGTTGTTTGCCCATGTCCAATCTTACGTATCGTAAGTTATCCGCTATTGGACGTGGAACGTTGTTGAAAAGGCAACAAAGGCCTTTCCTAAGAAGAGTAATGAGTAATATTTTTACTTGCACTAAGATTACAAGAGCGTGAGACGATGATGCAGGTTACTGAGACGAAAGAACAAGGTCTCAGTAGGATTTCTGTATCGTCTGAAAAGGTAAGGAGGGGGTTTGCGTCAAAAAATGTATTTTTGTAAACTTGATACAGTATGGGATCAATACGCTACCGTGAAGTACACCAACGAAAGGATTGGTTGGCAGGCGGGCAGGAATACGTTCTGTTTTGTAAACATTTTTTTTTTACTAATAAAGTATTATAATTATTATTATGTGATAGTGGGTCGGAGGGAAGATTAATTGCATGAATTGCCAAGTCAATCAAAAACTTCGTTTACGCCGAGAAAGGCGTCAAAACAGCATTGTCCAACTCGACGAGATGTATACGACGGAATGACGTATTTGAACTGTCAAGTGGCAGTTGGAAAAACGAACTTTTTCTAAATTGTCCCAAAAATGGGCATACCTGTCGGTCTTTCCGAAGCAGTACCCCCCCCAATTAAAAAATGATATAGAAAACAATTACAAGCTATAATGAAGTAAGTTGTAGAAGAACAGAATCGCATACACGTGTAAATGAATATCCTTGGCATTTTGGCAGGCGTTGGAGGATTTTATAATTAGGCCAAACCCTGGAGCTTTCTTTGATGTGAGATATTCCCTGGTATAATGAACGTCTGAAAGTGAAAAAAGCTTTAAAATGGATGGATAAAGGGAATGAGGGAGTGTAAATTGATGTTGACTCTCTTACGTAGATGATACTCCAGGATGGAGTTTTTAACACGGTACTCGGCAATTGCTCCTCTTTTATAGTTTCTTTTATGGCAGTTAATTTTACAGAAGGGTTCTGGTCCTAGTAGTGGTTATAAGGCCTTGCTATCAGTTTCTTTCTAACCCTTCTGTCTTGATGTCATGGAAGCAAGATAAGAGTACATCGAAGTCTAACTGTTAGAGTATTCGCGGTTGATTAAGATTTAATAATAATCATTGCTGGCGAAGGTTTAAGGTTTTAGCACTTTTAATTGCCTGTAGGAGAATCGTCCAATTTCCATGTAAAATATTTTTTAAAATTTTTAACCTATAAGCTAAGATGGGATCGGGAAACAAAAACTAATAGAAAATCACCTATTTCGTAATAATGGATGCCAATTTTTATGTTTTTTATAGTTGAACTTCTTTAATTATTTCCTCCTTCTTAGCGTTTGAGCATGTCATAAGAAGAATAAATCAAGTGTAAATAAGTTATTTTGAATTACGCAAATAAAGGTAAGATTGTTCGACGAACACAATTTAATGGCAGTAATGCTCACCTTATAATGTATTAGAGCTATGTTTAGTTATGTGATTTCGTTATTTTTTGCTTGGTTATGTAAGAAAAGAATAATAGAAGGGTAGGCTCCGAAGAAATTACTTAAGCCGAGGAAGGCCGTAAAGCACTAAGGTCTTTAAAGCGGCTTTAAAACGAAGAAGCCTTCATTAGCCCAAGAGCTGTGCTAATGCCCGGTTTATGAGAGCGGCACCATTTGATTTGTCAATGTGTCGACAAGGACATAAAATATAGAAGAGATGAAATCCGGGACGTCTAATCCGCAGGGGGTTCCGCCCCTTGGAAACGGCCTTATATCAGCATCCGCCGGTGTCACATTTAATCCAGTTCAAAAACACAGATTCTCGTTTTTCACAATTTGCGGAAAACGTGATGTTGTGTGTGAGGGGCCGTTACAACTTCATTCGGTGCTGTTGACAATAAAAAAGACGTACGTGGATAAAGAATTTATTTGGCTGAATTTTAGGATACGTTTTCATAGATTAATTAAGTAGGGAATGTGACATGCAATTACTCTGATCCATACTGAATCGCAAATCCATCTGGATTATGTATAGAAGTTTTCAATTTTTTACCACGTTACGGAGGTATTATCCCTACCAAGATCCTTCGTTTATTAAAGATTTTTATGAGCAATGAACTATCTTGAACTAAAAATTCTGATGATTTAGTTAATTTGGTTGGTATTAGTAATTTGTTTACTTGGTTAATAAATAAAACTTTCTTTTTAAAGAAAATTAGCGGTAATATTGATATTATGGCATAAAATATAAAATGAATAAGTCATGCATTTCTTTTTTTCTATTCAAGTTAATATGGCAGCCTAAGTGGCTAATTGTCTATCGTGGTAACCAGAAAATAGGACGTAATGAGCAATTCATGCCACAAAATTAGCTTTCAATTAGTTTCAATGTTATTTTATTGGTCTCTTTTGATTTTATTTCAATTGTGTCTATTGTTGCTGTTATGTCTTTTCCTTTTCGCGAATTTTTCATCTTAAGAAGGAAATGGAAACCGATTTCCTTACTGAGTAGTGAAGCTATATCAAATAAGAGTGACACAATAGATCTAGTTAGATCGAAAAAGCAAAAAGTTCTGTGTCTGTCCCATCGCAAGAAATGGGCACCCCTACTTTAACCCTAGAAAAGTATTCGTCTAAATTTTTGAAGAAAAATATTTCTTAGTAGATACCAACAACAACCTATACGATATATTAACAGACATGAACTCCTTACATAAAAACATCAAATTCGCTGCTGAAATCGTAAACAACATACGTATACAAAAAACCAAGGGCAGAAAACAAAAAGGGGCTGATTCAAACCTCTCAGACCCAAAATAGCATACGGTATACCACAGAGTATAAATGGACTATACTCATGTGTATATTTTTCGTAACACCTAAATACATAAAGAGACAGGACAAAACGTCACACACAGATTGATAAACAAAAGTATTGACATAAAAAGCTCTTACAATATTTTGATTATTATTCAGCGGGCGTGCGAAGTTTTAAAACATCATTCGCCACACAGAATAAAAAGTAATTTTTCTTCATGGGCCAATAAATTTCCCGATTTACGAAAGGGGCTTTGCGGTCTGGACACCTCGTAGTCTAGACCATGCCTTCTCCCCATCACAGAGTTTTATCTTTTAAAACACCACGACATTTTACAAATTAAAAAAAAATCTTTCCCACCAGAGTTGACAGATGGAGTGAACGATCTGCATTACGATTTTTGATCCTGACGATCAAACTATTCTTTTCTTTCCGAAGTATTTTAAGTGGAAAAAATGTGTTCCGGGGGAATAAGAACATGGACAAGAAACCCCAGCTCCCATCTCGTGAAGGACGTCAGAAGTAATAATTCGACGAAGTTGAACCGTACGATAACGCCGCTTGAAGATTGAACCTTGAAATTCCAAAAATTAAGCACATTTCAACGCAGTAAATAAGCAAAGCTGCGAAGTTGTCCCAGTTAAGTAATACCCGTTGGAATGTAGGAGTGCCTCCTGTGGAATAATTTACAGTGCCCGACCAACTCAAGACTTTCTTTACCATGATCAATGCATTTTTACACAATCATTTGTATAGGGTACGAATCAATAAAAGAAAAAGTAAAATTTGGCTTGATTATTACCTTTCTATACTTTGAAATTCTAAGGACCTAAAAAAGCTACACTAACTTTTATTTGATCCCTTATGTATTTTATTTTTTAATAAATGTGTTTATTATCTAGTAAAGAGTTTATATTAACGTGATGCAATAACCATTAAATCCCTTAAAATAAACATGATTCATTCCTTAAACAAGGTCGTGTTATCCTAAAAAACGAACATCGCAGTTTTTGCATTATCTAGATTAATAAAAAGCAAAAGACATTCCGGGTTCAGCTATTATTATTTAGAATGAACACACCCTTGGTTCTAATCTCTTTGGTACAATTGCCATAAATATTTTCCAGATAGCATCTATAAACGATACGCTTAGATAATTGGTTGTAATGTCCACATCGCTTTTCTTGGTGGAGGGTGCTGAAACCCGTGCATTTTAAACCGTAAACGTTGATGCCGGCGGTCGGTATTTGAACAATAAAACTACAACTCATAAAATATAAACAACCTAACAGCGCAAAACATAACGTTTTCACTTAAAATTGACAAATTTTTAAAAGATGTGAAGAAATATAAAGACGAGTTAATGTAAGGTAAAGTTTATAAAATTCAGATGTCTTTTACGAACCATCTTCGCAATGATCATCTCTTCGTGTACGAACGTGTTTTGTGTCATTGAACTTAATTAAATAAATGTACTATAATCGTACGTTAAAACATTGTATATGAAGATTTTAAAAAACTACGTAAATCGGTTGAACAAAAGGTGCAGTAATTGCAATACTCCAGACCATTCCGATCAGACTAACAACAAGGAGGAAGCGGAAGACTTCGGGCGGATCATGTGCATATAATGCCGTAGAGTATGAAAAAGACGTTGGAAAACCACGTGGGAAGAGATTAACGAGGTTGAGGATGATTTAATCAATTTAAATATGAGAGGATGGAAAAGGTCAAGATGGACAGGAATGAAACGGTTTCTTTCTTGAAGAACACCATTTAACAGTGGTAGTACAAAATTAACTGCTTAATTATATATAAGTATATTATGCAGGATGGATTCTGTGCCTAATAAATTAATAACTTTCTTGACAAGATGGATAAAGAGCCACATTGTCTCAGTACGGTGGGACAGGATGCAGGATGACCTAAGATGATAGGCAACGGTTTGTTAAAGACTTGCAGTGCCATTTAGTAGTAGTAGTATTAGTATGTTATTCAGGGTGAATTTGGGCAAACTTAATAAATAGTTTTTGTTAATTTGGGGGTCAATTCCACTGTAATCAGTCCTATTGTTTGTCAATAGTTTACTGGTCTCTTATGAGTGTACTTGAGTTGTGCCCACTATGAGTGTTGGGTCTATATTTTCACCACTCCTTCCCATCTTTAGTAAGCTATGGAACCATTTTTTTAACGAGAGTTCGCAAGAGCAGAGGACACATAAACCCTCAGGATGCCGGTGTATTTGAAGCCATTTGTAAGTATGTCATGCAGGGCCACTGGATTCGAACCCAGGACCTTAGAATGATGAGAGCCGTGTCAAAGATTAAACCTTGCGGCAACCGATGCCCCCTATTGAACCTTATTAACAACTTAAGGCTAACTAGTGAGCTCTAATAAATGTAAAAGTACACAATAGATCAATTTAGCTAAAGGAGCAAGAGGTTCTATGGATATCGTAAAACGAGAAATGGGTTAACGAGGTGGTTGAACGACATGAAGATGAAAGTCCATGGAGAGGAGAAGGAAAATTAATATGGACATTAATGGGAACGGTTTCTTAATGAGGACTTAAACTCCATCGTCATTTAGCGGAAGTAGATCAACATTCACTACCACTTCATTACTAAGCGAAAATCACACGGAGGCACTACTGAAGATAGCGAAAAGGTGAAACAGGTTTTGTAAAATGATCAGAACCGACCAAACTGCACAGCTGACTGGTCGTTTGTTAATAACATAATACCTACGTAAATTTCATGTCCAAAGTTGTAAAGCATTGTCAGTCCTAGGTTAACCGAATTTCGATAGGAACCATAGATAACTCACGGAGTTATATTTAAGGGCATATTGAATCAGTTTATCAGAGATCGGAAGAATTAACCGAAAGAAATTAACGTTTCGTTTTCTATTTCGGTTCTTCGTCTAGTAATTTTTATCGTTTCGTCTAGGCGTGACAGTTTTCTTTAACGCTAGTGACGAGAAAGGTGTGTGTGGCATGGGCGACATAAGAAAAATAGCATTTTCTTTTTGGTAAGTGCTTACATTCTGGAACAGAAAATACAAAAACTGCTCAATAAAAGAAAATTGAGTACCAAAGATTAGTGATGTCAACCTGCTTCAAGAATTTAAAATTTTAAACGTCTGTACGTTGTAATAAATTAAAATAGATTCTGAACGAGGCAAAATGATTAGTTGAACGAACTAGCAGTTTCTTGTATAATACCTATGTCCCAGACCTCAGGTCAATTGGTTTCTAGATAGCCGTTTAGACAAGACGTCACAAATGGAAAATTGACAGATCAACTTATGGTATTTGGGGCATATTATGCATATTGTTGAAGATTGTGAGAGATTTGTTCCGGAGTGGGAACGTGACGTCTAGATCAAACAACGAGATTATCCGAAGGAACCGTATGGTACTGCAGTAAAGACTAAAACGACAAAATCGTCTTTAGAAGACTGTCAGCTCCTTCTCGATGTTCTTACGAAGGAAAGAGGGTGTGAGCACATCAGGCCACGGTTAAAAAGAAGGAAGCTGATAAAATGAGTAAAGGCGGGTAGGATATTGTGATTGGATTGGGAGTTAAGGTATCTGGGGGAGGGTCGTCGGGCATATTACCATGAGGGGCATGTAGGAAGGCCTGAGGTTGTTGAGGTTGCGGATCACGCACAGAGGTGAGGAATAAGGGGATAACGGCGCGTTCGGCCACATAGGAAGGAAATAGAGCCGCCGAGAGGTGGATCAATCTCTAAACAACGTGCTGCACTCGAGTGCTGATTCTCTCCAACTACGGCCTAGACATAAAGCAGACTTTACTCCGCCGAGCTGCCACCCTCCCACTTTCCGGCCCTTCCGCGATATAACCCCACCTATTAATTATGTTTATATTAGGTAAATTATGAATAATGAGACTTTACACTCAGCCCTAGGGCTTTATACAGCAGGGCCGAGGGGAAACACGCGGCCATTTCAGGTTTCATGGAATTTTTGGAACAACCATTAAAACACGATTTGCATCGAACCCCTCAAGAATAACAATCTCGTAGATATGACCTGAAAACTGTGATTCTCTTATATTTACTATGATGTTCAATTATTGTTTATAAATCAAACTAGTTTGTATGATATACGTCGATCAATTTTATGTTCTATGAAAAAAATTGAAGCATTAATATTATTTTGCTTTTTCATTTCAACCAAGAACTTAGATAAGAAGAAAGAAAAGAATAATCAATTGAAATAATATGATACTGCTGAACATATGTGGATTAATGTACTAATTTTTATATCTCAATCCTTCGTTGACAGTTTGGAATGAACAAAATAAAAATCTGAATCGGAAAAACCTGTTAAACGTCCGACTTGTCAAATCCATCGGTCCATCGTCTACGTTAAGATCAGGTCATTACCTAAAAACACAAAGAAAAGAAGATTAGTATCATTACAACCATATTAATTATTTAAATAAATTAGTATTTTATTAAAGGTTTTGGTCGATATAAAAATATCACGATAGCTTAAGTGGTTAGAGCACCTACGTATTGAGTTCGTGGGTTCGAAACCTATTCGTGACACTAGCTTTTTCATCTCGATTAAGAAAGACGAAGGTAATAATTAACTGAAATTAATATTTTTGTTCACAAATCAAGTATTTTATCCCCATCCCCAAAAAATCCAAATTACAAAACACAAATACATTTCCCCTCAAATTTTTCGCAATTCAAATGCCATAAATAGGAAAAGCATTAAACGACCCCAACTGTTCAGGAAGATTTACAAAGTTTATACGACTTATAAAATACAAGTATTGGCACAATTCTGGTCTCTGTAAATAAATTAGAACCGGATATATAAAATAAAACGTAAAATATTTTTAAAAATAAAAAGGAGAGTTTGTTGATTTCAACTTTCCTTTTCTAATTTTTACTTGCATAAAAACATAGTTGACATAGATTGAAAGAGGAGAAATCCAGCTTTGTAAAGGTTAGAATAATGTTCAATACGGATGAAGTTGAGAGGTGTAATGAACTTTTAAGTCGACCACCGACCATCTGAAACAAAGACAAAAACTACCTCCACTTTAAGCACAAAGTCTAATTTTTCATTTTGATGAAATTCAGATTTCTCGGCTCCTAGGGCTCATTCACAATACTAGGGCATTCGTCTAATATTTATCGACCTAGCATCACCAAAAAAGTTCCATTCAATCAGTTACCCCCACGTCCGTGGCCTTCTCTCGTAGGAGGAATAAATGATACAACATGAAATTTGAATTTTTTATTAAAGCATGATTTACATAAGTCACTCAAAATAGTCTAACAAAAATAATTTTAAATAATCCACGAATGTCCACCATAGAGTTACTACACAATGAATTTTAAAAGTTGCACATTTAAAACATTTATTTTTAAATAGTTCAGGCATTCTCATATCTAAATATAAATTATTTCATAAATCCTTAAACTTGTGTCACTGAACAATTGCCTTTCATTCACATAAGACTAGTAAATCCTATAATTTTTGGAATATATGTCAAGAATTTCAGAACTTTAAACACATTCATGACACCTTTTGGATTTTTATTGTATTTTAACTAAACCTCTATTTCTGTATTTGTTTTATTATAATAAAAAGACATTGTTATTTTCGGAAAACAGGCTACAATGGAAAAATAACTAATTATTTTATAATAATATGGTTATTTTTTTATATTAATCGACATAGGATCGATAAAATACTATATTATCTTTTACATTCTCCATTATGGAGAAATAAAGATTTATTATTATTATAAAAAGGAAGGAAATTTGGAAAGAGAAAATTGTCTATCGAAAATTGTTGGGAGTATTTGATTCACTTCAGTCGAAGAACGTACGGAGGAGTTCCGATAATCAGATTTGTATTTTATCTATACCAAAATGTCCTGAAAGGTTTTTCGTTTAAGAACAGAAAATGGGCGTAAATAAAAATTTTATTTTAATTTTTAGGTACCTACCCGGTCCCAATGGGTGAATTAAGTATTAATAAAGTAGCCAAAAAAAGTTTTAGTTTTTTTATCTAATCGAATTTAACTTCAACCCTTTTAATAAATTTTGTTCTAAAATAAAAATCCCGTCATCGTAAGAAAAATAAACAAATTTTTGAAAATGTGCAAATATGACATTTGGCGAGGAAGAATGTAAGGTGAATACATTTGGTATTAATGAGCCTACAGAGGAAAACTGACGTTCCGATCTAAGCTAAAACGCTGAATTGTGGAGCTCATAAATAATCATAACAGACGATATTTAATCAATAGGTCAGATTAAAACAAAAATAATGTTAGAACGATAAATTACAGTAGTTTTCTACGCCTCTACCGTAGCAGAAAAACCTCTTTTAATCCGCCCAAATGTTTATTTAAATTGTAATAACTTTACGAAAACGAGCGCCCCAAGAGAGATTAACTTCACGGTGCGGCATATCATTAGACTTAAGAGAAATGTTGCAGATCAGAAATGTTTTTTATAACGAACTGGAATGAAGTTTCTTTCACTTGGGTTGAACTTTGTTCGCAATAGGTTTGCGAAAACTAAGTCGGCTTAAGTTTGTAACACATTATTCCCTTTGCGACATGTGATAGCATACTGTGATGAAGGAATTTTAATAACGTTCAACTAATATCATATATTTGTTATTCGTCTTTTTCTATCTTTATCTATGTATTTCCTATTTACTTTTTAATCTTTCTCTATCTCTCTCCCTCCTCTCTTTGTTTACAAAAAAACAGTTTTTCTTTTTCATTCTTTATTTAACTCATTCTCTCTCTCTCTCTCTCTCTCTCTCTCTCTCTCTCTCTCTCTCTCTCTCT
>CM077105.1:28154973-28187387 GCA_039619505.1 Cimex hemipterus | reverse complement strand
CTCTCTCTCTCTCTCTCTCTCTCTCTCTCTCTCTCTCTCTCTCTCTCTTAATACTTAACAGAAGTTCATACTGTTATAATTGTGTTTTGCATTAGTTTTATTTTTTACCGCCCTTCCCAGAAACTGCGTTTAACCCCCGCCCCTTGTGCGTGATCCGACCGCGTGCGTGGGCATTAAAAAGAACCGTGTCAGCCTATATTTACTGCCATTCGGGGCCCAAGAAACATCTAGGCTATCTGGAGAATAAATGCAAATAAATATTCAGCATATTTCGAAAAAGGCGTCGGCTTCAGAGGGAAATTCCTGCCGCCGAGATCACAGGAATATCAAGGAAGCCTTAGCTCGTTTATGAGATATGCCTCTTCACCAACGGTTCGCATACTGCGTAGACCTAAACTATTTAATATATAATCATTAAGTTGAAAAAAAAAAAAAGAGATGAGACAGAAGACTAAAGAGGAAGATTGAAACAGAAAGGCAGACATGAATAGTGTTACAGTGAAAATGAACTAAATACAGAGGAAACACGAGAAAAAAGAAGGAAAATAATAACAACAAATAGAATTACATTATTAACAGGGTGATGGAGTTATATTGAGTACTCCACTACCCTAATTAATTGAATGGTATGTAAATGACTCAGAACGCATTTAAGAGTGATTTAGGGACTGATTGCGCGGAGGCTGAAACGACCTAGCTTGGCAGCCCCTGGAGCCCAATTTCGGTGGCTAGACTGCCGAGGTATGACCCCCCCCCCCTTCGAGACTGGAAACGCCTGGAATGGGTGATTCTCAAGACCTGCATCATTAATGTGAACATAGTGCAGCTATCCATCCACTGCTTCAAATATTGCTGTTTTTATATATTCCACATAGATAGGTTGGGGTTCGTTTGACGAACTGGATCGGCTGCTAGATGAGTTCAGGATAAGAGTTTTTCAGTGGAAAAAGGGGTGAGTATTGAACTCTTGCTTCTATTTCTGCACCTTTTGTTTTCTAAATCCGTTCACGTAAGAATAGGCAGTCCTGAAGGAATGGTTTTAAGTTGGACGTCGCATTGGCAACCATAACAGTAAAACTTATTAACCTAAGTATTAATATCTCATACTTTAAATGTTACTGGATAAAAATGATTTGAAGAGTGAATGATAAAAGGCCCGCCTAGATTTCTATCGGGAAAATTCCTTTTTTTATCGTTGAATTTACTGGTTAAGTGCTTTGGAGCAAATGCCCGTGAAACACGCATTTAAAGCTGCACAGAAAAATCGTACAAAATTGCGAAAGTAGATTTCAAAGATTCTCTCTAGAAATCGTACATTTGTGACAGATAGGAATTGTCGTCAATGCACCAATCTATACATGAAGCTTAAGCTGAAACAACAAAAGATTCAAAGGAATGGTATAACAGTGATATATCCGTCAAATTTTGAAATTTGTCGCAAAAACGTAAGAGTGTGAACCATGAAAAAATATATAACCATGCACTTGTTGTATATTTTGCAACATTTTTAATTAAATAAAACTATAAGGACTAAAGACAAACCAATACTTAGAATGACCCTCAAGTTCATTTGAAGTCAGTTTTTTTCTTGTAATTGTAGAAAAAATTTAAACTTTTAAAACATAGTCACATTTAATTTTTAATCCAAATTTTCTCTGGTCCCAGAAATATCCAATTTTTGTCAATTTTTAAGACCCCGAGCTATACAGTAGCGCAAGCCAAGAAGCTGCAAAGAGATTAGGAAGAAGCTTAGGAGCGGCAAAAACGCAAAGGCACCGACGGTTTTGTTGTTTCATGTCGTTATAGGCCATTTTGATTTGTTGCCACAAAGATAGTTCAGCGGGTACAACATCAGATCACAGTGACAGTTTATAATAATAATTAACTTTGGACCACTTTGGCGATGTTTAAGGCCTGCCGGTTCTTCTTTTGAAGAATGAAAAAATTCCAGTTATTTCTTCTGCTATAAGTTTGGTAAATCTGTGCACACCCATAGGTACACTAACAAGGAAATGCAAGAACAAGCTCAAATGCTTTACATTGCCAGCTACAGTGTGAATACCATACGCCAAGACGGTCGATTCTGCGGTTCTAGTTTTTGTTATTTTCTGAACTTTTAAATTATTTTTTATATTCATATTCAAAATTTTCAAATAGCCCCCCCCCCCTATAGCTGTTCGGCTGTAATTTTAGCAGGCGATTTGGCTTTGACAATTATATGTATATAAACTTGATTTTACATAGATAAAAGGAAAAAATTTCTGATATTTAAATTAATATAAATGACAGATCGGAGAATGGTACAGTTGAAAATTCGTACATTGAGGAAAAACCGAGTTACATGGATGCAGTGTTAGTATATAATTTCTAAGTTATGCTCCCGAGGGGGCAGAATTTGCAAAGTTTCACAGAGCCCAGTTACTAGGAATAATTTTAAGATAATGGCGATGTCGTTTGGGCCACAAGAGTAAAACGGAATTGCAATAAATCATGAGTATTCGTTTGAGGAAAAGAAACCATATTATATACCCCCTTCGTTTAATGGGGGATTATCGATGTAAGCCTTCCACGAGAAGACAAACGGCTAAAATGTTATTTCATGAGTCGTTTATTTTTATCGCCCGTATCATATTTATTGCCGATTTAATCGGTTGATGGTGCCACGACGGTTGAACCTCTCTAACATAGAAATTTTTCTTCAATGAATCCCACACTTCTAGCTGATCAACGCAGTTAATTCTTAACATGTGTAAACGGGAACGAGTTGTTTATTAATGCTGATTCCGGGGAAAACAATCTTTTTTTTTTTTTTTAATTGTGGGGGGTTGTGCCGGTGGTCAGTACGTTTTAACTGGTAAAATTGATTTCGTTTTAAATAATCCGTTAGGCCGGTTAAACCAAAAATAGATTTAAAGATACATTTTTTAGCTAGAAAGATTGGGGGATCTGCATCTGGGAGTGACAAGTGACGATAGGTCCCTTTCTTTTGTTCGACCTGGAAGATCTATTCTGTAATTTAGATTTATAGCCATACTCGAGAAAGAGCACTCTCTTAAGGAAGTTGGGAACTTTCCAGGGTTCCTATTCGCTTAATTTTTTTCGACATTAGTGTCGTTTTTACTAAGTGTACCGTTTCTGGGCTAACGGTTTACAGACACATAGGTCATGTTCCGATAACTCTGTTGATGGGTTTCAGTTTCAATTTCCCCATTTTTTTTTAAGGTGTGGGCGTTGGTCAGTAAAAGGTCAATTACTTATGTTAATGCCTGCCTGCAGAATAAGAGGTAAACTTTTGGTTTTCTGGTTGAGAATCTTCTTTAATTATTTTACACAATTCATCCAGTGTGTAGTCATTTCATTATTCACCTTTTTTTTGGGGGTGGGGGTCTGCAATTTTCTGTTCTGGTTCAAAGAATGTGAAGGCTGTTATGCTTTTGTCTTTCCCAAGAGTTGGAAATACTTTAGCTTTTCCCAGGCCAGCTTTAGGTGGAGAACTAAACCAAATTCAGTGCTGCTTGGCTATATGAAAATATAGATACACGAAGTTCTGGCTTTTCATTACGACAAGTACACCAGCTTAGAAATTAGCGTGAGGGACCTTGAGATTTAGCTGGTGTCAAATCTTAGGCCTTTAACCCCTGGCCCCACTAACCCCTGGGTGACAAGGCTCTATTAATTTCGGAGTTTATTCAATCAATAATCTCGTTATTTTTATTGGGAAAGGACTTAAAAAATCCCATTTGTCAGCCAACGTGGTACCATTTCATTTATATGTCTTTTATAATAATATATAATGATTTTATGGTGGTTTGGTCCGGTTACGCCTTATTTAATTTTGCCTGTTTGAACCCCTGGATTGGTGACAATCCCAGAGTCACTTCCATTGCTGAAGCTGGCCATGTGTACATTGCTCCTCCTGATGTTAAAACATGTTAATCATTGGAGATTTGATGACATCTTTACTATACTTTTAACTATAATTGCTATCTATCGCCTTAATTATATTTTTTTTAACAACCAGAGGTTATATCGACCCTTCGGGTGCGGGTGTTTTGAAAAAACCTATTTGTAACTATGTCGTTCGAATGCAAGGTCGCTGGATTCGAACCCAGGATCTTTACCTTACACTGACAATTTTATGTATTTGTCTATTCCAGGTGAGCTTTTGATCTAATTATGGCTAGTATTTCGTCTCCGTAGACAAAGATAAATTAAGCTCACTTATCTTTGTGAATGATACTAGTGTTTGAGGGCTTGTTTACACAAAAATGAACAGTTTGAAAATATCAAGAGCTTTTAAGCTATTTGAATGAAATTCACTTCAAGAAAATGTGCTTTTGTTTTCCATGAAAATTTTGTCAATGTTTCAAAACCGGGGAAAATGTGTATTTTTCGAAAGAGAATAAGAAAGCCATATATCGCGATGAAGGCATGAAAAGTGTTTGGAATCTAAAAATTTTTCAAAACGTTGAACGAGAGTAAAAAGTATTGTAAAAGAAACGAGAACAATTACGTCGTTTATGATGGCGTTTGATTAAGGAAAAATGAAAAGCTCATCTTCAAATACCGTGAATTCTTGAAATTTTCGAGTTATTGGCAAGATATTCAACGGGAATGTTTGAAAATTAGTTGATGAAAACGGTTGTTAGATGAAAGAAAATAACGAAAACCCCGCAGGGAGTGGCGTAGTTAAAGAAGGCAATGGTTATTGGGATTTATATTTCAAAGCGTTGAAGCCGTAAAGGAAAAGGCTCTGAGGGGCCTGAATTACACATGTCGGTTGATTTGACAAACTAGCAATACATTTTTTGAAATACGGAATATTCTGAAAATTTTCAGAAAAGTAGAAATCCAATGAGCAATAACGAATCAACACTTTCTTCATCGATATAAAAAGTAAAACTTTTCGGAAATATCCTCTATCAAAGGTATAATTTTGGCACCACCTACTTACTTATAATCAACTTATTTAGGAAGAAAGTTTGACGGTTTTCAGAAAGTGGGCGAACGCTCTCGGGTGATTTAAAAAGTGACTTTAAATTACCTTCAATCATTTCGACATGCCACTTTTCATGTAATTAAAATATATATATTATATAAAATATATAATAAATCAAAATTTCTTCTGATGAAAGATTGCGAAAGAGTGGTTGAAAACAGCTGGATGGCAAAAATAAATAAAAAACTTTAAAACATCGATAAATCTTGGAATAGTTATGCTGTTTGAAAAATTTGGAGTTTTCATTTTCGAAACCTTCAAATTTTAGTAAAAGAAATGTAATCACTCTTGTGTGTTGTGATTGGTTCACTTGGGCGTTCAACTGGCCAAAATTGAAATTTTATTTCTTTTATAAATCCGAGCAAACTTCGAAACTTTCCAGCCATTCTGGAAAAGACTAAATAAGAATGCTGGAAACGTAGCCCAGATGTCAAGTTTCAAACGTATGAACCAGACGGGCGATGAAAAATTACCAGAAAAACGAATTAACACATTCTTCACCGATATTAAAAGGGAAACTGCTCTGCAATATCCTAAAAAATTAAACTTTTGCCAGCATTCTACTTACTACAATTTTCTTTTTTTTTTAGTGAGAAAGCTTAACTGTTTTGTTAAATATGGACAGTTCGAAGATAACTTATTATTTCATTAAATTAATTCTTCAGTTAACTAGGTAAACGTTTAATATAATACTGTACAATTTTAATAAAATTTAATGAACTACTGGAAAAATTGTCCTTACTTAAACTGAGAAGTATGTGTATGTAACTGATTGGTCAAAAATGAAATTGAGATATTAAAATATCGAGAATTTACGACATTCTTTAGCTATCCGAACGAGATTAGACGGAAATGCTTATAATACTTAATGAAAACGGCTTTCAGATGTCAAAGTCTGCGAATAAAAATTTCCCCCAGGAAGAATTAAAAACTACGGAATGACTTGGAATGTAGAAATGAAGCATTATGACTATAACAGAAAGGTGTTTTGATTTGCACTTAGAAGGCTTTAAACTGTAAAAAAAATAATCTTGGGGGCTGTATGCTAATTTTAATTGAGGGAGTAAAGAACAAAACAATAAAAGCCCATGTTTTTAGTATACCTGCGATTCTTGACATTGACGGTTGTTTAAATCGGTTTTTAGATGCAATGTTTCAAAAATAGACAGAAAATAATAAACCCGCAGAGAATGATGTGGCGAAAGAACACAAAAAACTCTTCTTGGATGCACTTTTTCAAAAGTAGAATAAAATAATAATACCCACACAGAATGATATGGCCAAAGGAGACAATAAAAAAAAAACGGTTCTTAGATGCAATTTTTCAAAAGTATAATGAAAAACTAAAACGCACAAAGAATGATGTGCCGAAAAAAAAACTCAATAAAAAACTGTTCTTAGATGCAATGGTATAAAAAACCCACATAGAATGATGTGGCCAAAGGATACAATAAAAAAAAACCAATGGTTCTTAGATGCAATGTTTCAAAAAGCGAATGAAAAATGTAAAACTTACAGAGAATGATGTGGCCAAAGAACACAATAAAAAAGATTCTTATATACAATGTTTCAAAAATAGAAAGAAAATAATAAAACCCACAAAGAATGTGTCCAAAGAACACAAAAAAATGTGTTCTTAGATGCAATGATTCAAAAATAAAGTGAAAAAAAAAATAAAATAAAACCCACAGAGTAGTGAGGTCAAAGTACACCATGTTCTAAAAAAGCATTGAAGTGATGAAACCAACTTTTTGCTGATGTGTGGTGTTTAGTGAACAAGCATGACATATGTAGACGGAAAACGAACACTTTTAGCTCTGAAGATGATTAAAGATCGAAACGTAGCCATGATAAAGACAATGTTTTTCTAAAACGCATCTCACCATCTCCAAATAATCTTTTTGATTACGTTTTCTAGATAACCGGGAAAAAGTTGTCCTGATAAAAGAAAACTTCTAGATAAAACTAAGAAAACTTTGTGATAATCATAAAAGAATTTTTTCTAGTGGGAACGTAGGTCGTAATCAATGAAGCACGCTACGACGCTAGAGTAGGTTTTCACTTGAAAAACCACACGAAAAATTGATCCAACGATTAAAATAAATAAATAAATAAATGCAATAGAAATAATTCGACTTTAACGTTAGGAATAGTTCAAATATTCCTCAAACCTGGACCAAATGGTTGACACAGTCGGATCCGTGTTCTTTGAGGATTCTTTGCAGGATGGCAAGCCTCTGTTGGTTGATGGTTTTGTACCCATTATTGTTGGCAAGGGAGAAAAACATTTTGACCCGGCACTTTTCTACTTTGGCCCCGTTTGTGCTGAGGGCTTCACGCCCCCTCGTCGGAGACTGAAGATACCGGCAGTCGAAGGCCTTCGATCATGCGCCCCGCATTCCAAAACTTTGGAAATGAACATAACATTTGACCGCGTGTGATAATCGAATTTATCCCAATCTACTGGTGATAATAATGAGACAAGCTTAATATGAACAAGACGTTGGTAAAAACGTTTTGTACCTATTTGAATATATAATTCATGTAATTCATTAATTATATGGTTTTATGGATGGCATTTACGTTATAGTGGAGTTGAAAAGTTCCTTTTATTTAATTTAGCAAGAACGAATTTTGGGCTAGGTGTAATTTCAAGCATTGGGAATTGAACGATTGATATGTCGATTTTCCAGCAAGAAAGCCTTAATTTATAATAAAATTTTAAAGATTCTTGTTTACCGGCTTCTTTTAAGTAAATTGAGGTAGTGTTGTTCATTGTGTATAATCCATTAAATGCTTTGACTAGCAAATTAATAAAAATGATAAAGGTGCGGTGAGACAACTAGTATTTAAGAGTTCTATTAAAAATCAATTTTTACACATACAAAGTAGGCAGTTCGAACATGAAATCTGATCAATAAATAAGAATCAAAAAGTTCTTTTTTAATTTTTTGCCAAAATTTTGTTATTTTTTCACCAATTTAAAACCCGATTGCACCGTTGTTTTCAGTGAAACAATTTAAAATGGTGTGTCCGGATTAAAGGGTCTTATTGGAAATTCTGATATTGAACTGAGCATGAGGTCTAATATAATTTTTCTACAAAAATTTGAAACCAGACTTTTGTTTTTTTGATCACTGGTTGAAGAGAAGTTTAGCCGGGCCATCGAAAAAGGACACAATGTAATTATAAAATCTTTAAATCATTGTATATAATTATTTCTTATGTGATACTTATTTTTACATAAAGGAATCAGTGTTGAGAGAAGAGAACATTTTAGCTTGTCCTTTAGTTACTTACTTAGCTTACTTTACTTGAGAAGTATGCCTTTCAATTAAACAATTGTCAGGATTATTTCAGAAGTTGTATGAGGAAAAAAAGATGACTATTTGAAATCCTGTTACACAGTCGTATTTGAAATTTTGAAGATGAACTGGGCATGAGGTACACTGTATAACTCACTGTTTTCGTTGTCCATTCGACCAATTAATATATCACAATTAATTACGGTTTTTAGTTGAGATCAAAAAAAGTTTATGGCACGAGAGGGATTCGACCCCACGGCCTTCGGCTAGATACGCAGCTACTCTACCACCTAAGCTATCGTCACCTCGATCCTATCGGACATCAACTCCCCATCTCAACCAGATAAACCTCTCGTGCCATAAACTTTTTTTCACCTCAACTAAAAACCGTAATTAATTGTGACACTGTATAACTTTTGTTTAAAAAAATTTGAAACAGGACTAAAAATATTAAACGCGTTTTTTTAAATAGCATCATTGTTTCAAGATAGAGATTCAGCTGGGTATCTAAAAGGGATATAGATTGATTGTTCTGTAATTGTTTGATAAATTCTAAAGAATTGTTAATACCGAATGTATGTTTGAAATTGGTGTGAGTTTTAATTATTTTATCAATTATATCGCGAGTTTTTGAGACGAAGGATTATACATTACTAGTCTTATAGGTTTGTTTTCCTGGTAAATTTCGACCGTGCCGTGAAACATGGTTGGTTTCGGGTTCATTATTAGTTTTTTAACTGCACATTGGGCATTCGCTACTTTTCGTGGCCCGCTTGACCAATTAATATCCTCCAAGTAAGATTTTTAGTTGAGATAAAAACAAAATGACCAAAAGGAGGGAAAATTCAAAAGGAATAAACAATTGGCACAATTCGTGTCAAAATAATAAAGATTGTAATGTATTATCAAAAAAATTGAACATACTAAATTAAATATAAAGGGGAAAAATAACAGAAAAATTAACCACCTTTATTTATATGGAATCGAGGTCCGTCTCATCTATCTGTATGGGTATAAAAAGAAATTTAGAACAAAATTAAGAACTTAAAAGGGAAGAAATTTAACTTAAGAAAATCCTAGGTGTTAAATTGTAGGGGCAGGGGGCAGTAAAAGATGAGATTCAAGGTTGAGAGTTTTGAAGAACAACGAGTGGAGATTTTAATTTCAATTAAGTACGGAATTCCCCTGGTTGTACGCATGAAGAAGGAACGACTAAAAACGGTGGATCTGTATAAGAGGGAGGAGACATCACGGTAGGCACTAAAGACAGCGAGATGCAGAAATACTATACAAAAATATAAGATAAGAATACACAGAGGTTAGGCAGTCTGAAATTACAGGGTAGGACCGAACTGCAGGTTCATTGTGCCGCGTACACAAAAAATATGCGTATAAAGAAAATTGACCTAACTACTTACACAATTACACTTGTTAGGAGGAATCTAACAAAACAAAACTTTTTTTCTGAAAGGACAACAGAGAAAGGCCTCATAGAAAAAAAAATTGTAATCTCATTTCGAGAGCAAATTTAGTCGAAAGCTCGCGAAGCCTAAGTCTGGTCACGTAGTCCAACACTCTAATGTCACGACTGGGTCAAAATGAAGAGTTGGGGTTGTTACATACGTGCAACCAAAACTACAACTTCCCGTTTCTGACCTAAATTGGTCAATCCGTTAATGACATTACCTGTTTTCCCTCGGCGATTTACATTTACCACGATACCAATAAAAATCAGATTAACTATTATTCTTGGCGATATTTCGGTTTTATTGGGGTAGGAAATTTTTTCAATAAATGTTAAAAAAATATATCTTGTTAAGAAACTGCTACCCACCTACAAACGGCTACACAAACGCCTTCATCAGTCAGCCATCCCTTCCTCTTCCACACGTCTTGTTCTACCCTAAAATATTCCACTACTATAAATAATTTACACGCACGTCTGAAACACTTAAGACAGGTAGTTGAACATAAAGGCCCCGCCCCTTCTAACGACAATAATTAGTTAATTTATCATTCAACAAACAACTTTACAGAAATCCGGATTTTTTACTTCGGGTACTGATAAAAAATGTATTGCGATCAATTCACTACTGATTCAATTGCATTTTTGCCTGGTCGTGTGAGTAAAAATTAGCTTCTTCCTACATCTTTTATGATTAAATTTATAATATTTATTATTTTATTTAAGAATAGTTGTAAATAAAATCCCTGGGAAAAGGCCCAACGAGTAACTTCTGTTGAGAGAGCGAACTAAGGAAAATGAAATATTTATTTTTTACATTATAAATACCCAACAAGGTGCCTACGAATTTGTTCAAATTGGAGTGAAGTATAAGCATTTCTCTCAAAGGTTTCACTTTTCTGTTTCTTCCAAATTGACTGACTAAAGTTGTGATTAAAAATATATATTTTTTTTTCTTCAAAATTTTTTAGGTACGATCCTTGGCAGTAATGTTAGACTGGGCTGCCAAATATGACTTTATAGAGATGGTTTGCGACCAGCTGTCGTTTAAGCCACCAGGATGTTCAGGGGAAAATTAGAAGTTTCCTGTACAAATGTAAACAAGCATTGGAACGTTGCCCAGTAGGTGAAAAAAATTCTCTAGCAGGTGTACTTATCGCCATAAAATTTGATCGAGTTTAATAACTGGACCACCGTCTGCTCTTGAGGGAGAAAGGTCATTATTCATGTTTACCGACACTTATGGATCGGAGTTGGGCGGAATTAATTCGATCTTTGTTGATATGGAGCTTGAGAGAGGATTGACAGAAAGTTACTCGAGTAAAAAACAGTTACTACAGTGTAACAATATTAATTAACCGGTGCCAAAATAGTGACCCTAGTGGGGGGGTACCCTAGTGACTAGTCGTTGACGCTCAATACCGCAGAAATATAAGACGGCTTAGTCAAAGTTTTCGTTTGGCGCCGACTTGAAAGTGTTCTACCTTATATTAACAGCCTTGAACTTAAATCAGTTTAATGTATATTTAGTTTTTTTCATATTGCCATATTCCTCGAAACGTCTTTGTCTTTGGTTTTTGGACTACCGTTTGTGGTGGTCAAATTCCTACCTCATCAGTGTTTTTTTTTACGAATTACAAACAATAATAAGACACAACGTGTAACAAGAGGCTATAAATTCTGGAAAAAGTGAGAAGCCGAAAAGCGCCGTGACATGTAATAACAACAAACTGATAATTATACTATAAAAATAAAATAAATTTCCTATGGATTGGACAAATAAGAGAAGACTTATCCCCAATTACCCCAAAGGAATATCGAGTATTTAGGAGTAGTGAGAATTAACTAGTCTATCAATTATAATTTTTTCTGATTTTTATGTGTGTTATTTTATCCACAATTGACGAGCTCATGAGGTTTATGCGATAGCATAAAGAGAAGCGTCGGTTACAACCTAATAGGGCTGATTATAACTTAGCTGGAGAAACAAAAATAAATTAGTAGGATCAAACTTACTGGAAAGAGGGGAAACACAAAAGCGTCTTTCATTATGAAAACCAATTATTTTTGTAGGCACTCTCATCAACACGACAAGTAAGAATCATAAAAATACGCAGAGAAACAACACTTAGCCCTGAAGCTGATCTCAATACAGCTCGAAACGTGGTACGACAAAGAAAATGTTTTCCTCAAACCGTGACGTAGGTTCATCTCAGACCGCATCTCACGATCTCCGAATAAACAAATTATTTTATTATACCAACAAAATATATTTGATAAATAGTTGTTTCAAATGGTGTTTGATTATTTGGGGATGTGAATCTATTTTATTAGCGCAAATTTGCGAATCCCCATTTACCCCGAGGAATACCGACTGCTCTAGGATAATGGGAATTAACCAACTATGTTTTATCGTGTTTGTAATGGTATTTTATGTTATTTTATGGAAACATGAATAGGCCCTAAGGTACAGAGAGGTTAGCAACAGGATATATAAAAGAGTCGATTACCATTCTCACTGATAGATCATTACGTGGCTGGAGAAACAGGGAAAAACTGATTAGAGCGAAAAGGCAAGAAAAAAAAAAAAAAAAAAAAAAAAAAGAGTGGACTTGAGAAAATAAATTTAATAATAATAATTTTCAACAGGAAGCTTTTTATAACGTACCAAAATCGGCGAGGATAGAAGAACAAAATGATCGGAAACGACCAGACCCACCGGTTCATCCACCCAAACCTCGAGAAAAAATGTCCACAAAATTTGTAATTTAAATATAAAACCATTATATAAAGCGGTTTTATTCGTTTGATTTTATAAGAATTTACTAAACAGTGCCCTGTTATGTAATTATTACGAGAAGTAGGAAGGATGCCAATAAAAACAAGTAATTGCCCATTTACGGTACCGATGAGGTGAAATTTTTGCATATTCTGACACCGCTGGAATGGCTCCCCTCTCTCTTTCACATCAACTTTCTACTGCTCATGTTGAAACGTCCAAACTAGACTGTGGCGTTCCTGTATCTACCATTTTTCTGTAAAACTAATATTTTTTCATCCTATTTAATAATAGTCTCAACTTGTTGAATAATTCGGGATTTTATATTTAGGGTCAAAAATAAATACGAGCTAGCAATTGAAAAAAAAAAAACCTTTGTTTAAATTTTGAAAAGTAAAATTATTCCATCAGATAATAAAAATATTTGAAAAATGATAAATTGATCGAGAAGGTTATTAAATTGAATGACACGATAATTAAATTGGTTGAAAAAATTATTAATTTGACTGAAAAATACCATAAACTAGGGGATTTTTTACGACCGACAGTCCGGTGCCAAATGTTCAAAAGCTCTCAGACGAAAAAGGCTTTAAAATTGACAACCTAAAAGACATTCTTTTAGTAAAGAGTATAAATTATTAATTCGCCTGTAAAATGCTATATATAAAATTATCGTTTTTCGAATATATTTTATTCAAATGTTCAAAAGCTCTCAGACGAAAAGGGCTTTAAAATTGAAAACTTAAAAGAAAATCTTTTCGTAAAGGGGTTTCTAGTTGTTTCTCGATGAGGGAAGATTTAATATAGTAAATACTAGATAAAATATTTTTCAGTCAAATTAATAATTGTTTTCAAACAATTTAATAATCGCCTCAGCCATTTTAATTATCTTTTCATTCAATTTGATAATCACTTCATTTATGGCGTGCAATTTAATGATTGTCCCTTTCGGGATGTTAATAAAGAAAATAAGTAGAAGTTGAGAAAACCTTTATTTAATTTTTAAAAAAGTAAAATTTTCATTAAAAAAATAAATATTTGAAAATTATAACCTAACAGCTCACTCTTTTACGATTTTTTACGTACTATAAATTAAAACCACTAAAAATATTTTTATTTTTCGATGAGGTGATTTTAAACAATTTTATAATGGTTTTTGCAACTAATAACTTGTATCGGTTTTCACCACTGACCATAAAACCCCGAAAGGAACGATTATTGAATTGGTTGAAAAAATGATTAATTTATTAATGAAATAATTTAACTTTAAAAAAAATTAAGTAACAGTTTTCGCAACTACTTGCTTGTAGTGGTTTTCTCGTCTGACTAGGAAATCCGAAAGGGGAAGATTATTAAATAGGTTGAAAAAATTATCAATTTGACTGAAAAATACCATAAACTAGGGGATTTTAGGACCTTCAAACAGGTGCCCAATCTTCAAACGTCCTCTGACGAAAAGGGCTTACAAATTGAAAACCTAAAAGAAAATTCACAAGTTTTCGTGGTCCGCGTGGCCAATTAGTTAATTAAAAATGGCAAAAAGGAAGGAAAAAGAATGTGGGGTTGAGATGGAAACTTAGTATACGATAGTATAGAGGTCACGGTAGATCAGTGGCGTATCTAGCCGAAGAACGTGTGTTTGAATCCCGCTCCTGTAACTGACTTTTTACCTAAACTAAAAACCTTAATTAATTGAAAGATACTAAAAGAAATCTTTTAGTAAAGGGTTTACCTATTGTTTCCTGACCAGAAAAAATTTAATAAATTTTTGCTAAATAAAGGGAAAAGCGTCTATATTTGAATTGAATATTAAACGATTTAAGCATAACAATCAATGTTAATAAATTTTCACAAAATATCAAAATACATACTGTAAAAGAAAAACTACGAAAAAATATTTATATTTTTCGATGAAATAATTTTTAAAATTTTTTCATAAAGGTTTTAGCAACTACTAGCTTATATTAGTTTTCTCCTCTGATTATAAAATCCCGAAGGGTATAATTATTAGTTCAGAATGAGACGATTATTTGTTACAGTGATAATTTTTCTAATAGTTTTCATTTTTGATGAAATAAATAATTTACTTTTTTTTAAAAATTGAAGTAACGTTTTTCGCAACTACTTGCTTGATGTGGTTTTCTCGTTTAACTACAAAATCTCGAAAGGGACGATTATTGAATTAGTTAGGACGATTATTACGTTGGCTGAAAAAATTATTAATTTGACTAAAAAAATGCTATATGGAAATGATCATTTTTCCAATATTTTTATTTTTGATCAAATAATTTTACTGTTTTAAAATTTAAGTAACGGTTTTTGCAACTGCTAACTTGTAGTGGCTCTGTCGTCTGTAAAATCCCGAAAGTGATTTTGAAAAAGCGGAGGCGATTATTAAATAGGTGAAATTTTGTTAAATTTGACTGGAAAATGGCATAAACGAGGGGATTTTTTGACCATCAAACAGTTGGAAAATATTCGAACGCTCTCAGATGAAAAGGGCTTAGAATTGAAAACCTAAAAGACAATGTTTTAGTAAAAGGTTTTCCAGTTGTTTCCTAGTGGGGAAAGATGAAATAATTTTTTGATAAAAACAGGGAAAAGTGTCTATTTTTTAAAGGAAAGAAGGAGTTTCTATTGGAAATTCATATTTTTGAATTATTAATTGAATTATCGAACGATTTAAGCATAATAACCGTTGTTAATAAATTTTAATAAAACATCAAAATGAAAGTAGATTTTAAAAGACGAGACGTATCGGAAAAAAAATATTTTCCCCAGGTGAGGCTCGAACTCACAACCCCGGCATTGCTCACAAATTACTGTCTATAAGTACCGTGCGCTAACCAATTGCGCCACTGGGGAATCGGCCGGAACAGTCTTAAGAAACCAGTGTGACTTGCGAACCCTGTCAATATTTGAACGTTTCAATCGCTTTACTGACCCGACGAACTTGACCGTCTGTTTTTATTCTTTGAAACTAATTTGTCTTGTTTAAATTTTTTAAATTTTATTTCAAATACTACGGATAGGTGTTTTGATAAAATACAAGTGTTTCGCTTTGTAAAAAAAGAAAAGAAATTAGCTGTTTTGACCTCTAGCTCAACGGTGTGGGACCTCACAGAACGTCTGGCGTGATGCCATCTTCAAACGACATTCAAAATGTTTATCCGCCTCGAATCTATTTGTGTACAATGCCAATAAATTATCTTTTTCTATACGCAATACATACATACTAAAAATGAAAACGATAAAACACGTAAAAGCAACATAAATTTAGTTTTAAAAAACCGATAAGGACTAAGTTTGAATAATAGTTTTCAATGAAAACTAATTCAAAGAGCAAATTTGCCATCTACTAAGACTTACCATAAGCCTGCTGCTCATTAGTATTACTATTTATTTAACTACATAACTACTCTACACGTCTAAGGTGTAAGATGACCTACTTTTTACACACGAATAATCTGGATTTTGGTATGGTACGAAAAAAAACGGAAAAAATCTTACTGCCAGCTTTCAACCTATTTTGAGGACATCATAGGGAAAAATATTCTCAAACATGTCTACAAATTGACATAATTTCAACATAAATTGACATACTTTCCAATTTCGTTTGAGCAATGTTGTCTTCAAGGAAATTTGAAACCATCTATTAGAGACTTAATTATGTCAATATAGATATATTTAAGATAGTTTTGTCCTGATGATGACCCATAAAAAAATAAACTAACATTTTTGGTAGAACGTCAACATGATTGTTTGCCATATTTTTCTCGGCTTTTCTTTCTAAAAGATTTCACAATTAACACAAGTGTTTTTAATTCTTTGATTTGATAATTTTTGACTTTTTTACATATTCTTTTAAAGAGTTATTTATTTCGATCACATTTTTACTCGCACATAATCTGGATCTCGGTATGGTCTGGTATATTAAAAAAAAATTCAAGTGTACTGCCAGCTTTCGACATTTTTTAAGGTCATTATCAGGGCAAAATAAGCAAATATGACTACAAAATGGCATAATTTCAACGTAAATTGTCCTAATTTCAAATTTAGTTGTAATTCGAGCAATGTTGGGGCTGAGCCGGTCTTCAATGAAAAATTCTGAACACCCATCTATTAAAATCTATTAAAAAAGTCAATTCGCTATTGTCAGCTTTGGACCTGCTTTGAGGTAGCTGGGAGTAACAAACTTAAACATTGCTCAAACTTCGACGAAATTTGAAAGTTTATCAATTAATGTTCAAATTATGTCACTTTGTAGACAAATATAAGATGGTTTTGGTCCCCATAAAAAATACACTTGGCTAACATTTTTAGGCAAGAATTTTTGACGTTTTTTTATATTCATTGTTTTTAAAATAAATTCGAGGAGACAAAGATAAAACTATGTTTGCTTTCCTTTGGAAAATGGTATTTAAAGGGTTATTTGTATCGACCATATTTGTACCCACGAATAATATGATCTGGTATGTCTACAAAACAAATTCAGTTATAACTGCCAACCTTTCAACCTATTTTAAGGTCATCATCAGGACAAAACAATCTTAAATATGTCAACACGTTGATATAATTAAAGTTTTTAAATCATCTATTAAAAACTGAATTAAGCCATATTGTTCTTCCAATATGGAAAAAATTGAGTAATTGCAGCACTTTCATAATCTTATTTTTCAAATGTATTTTTTACATGGCTGACCTTTACTTAAATGGAAAAGACTTAGTTTGTTCAAGTTTATTATTGCAAGCTTGGCTTTATACACCTTTTATGACAAACATGGGGTGACTAAAGGACGTGGGATCGCCTATTTCAATGCGACTTCCTTTTCGGGATTCTAGGCCGAAAAATGACACGTGTCCGTTTTTAATCTTTTAAGTAATTTAAATATATTTTTAAAAATACGAGTTTCTGTCTTTGCTGTGCATATATTTCAATTTCATTATGGTTTATGTCTTAGAATTCGTGCCAGTTCAGCCGAGAATAAAGTAATTTATTGTACTATTTAACGTGGTTTTCTGTCATTTCTTGTGTCTGTATTTCAAAGTTATTATATGTCAGTATATTTGCTTGTAACCATGAGTAGAAAATAAATAATAATAATTAACAATTGTAAACCATTTTTGTAATGTTGGTCGAAAAATATTAACTCTACGTAATAATTTTAAATAATTTAAATTTTGTTAAATATGGGTTCCTTTTTTGTACATATATTTCAATGTTATTTTATATTAGAGCATTTTTGCCAATGGAGATGGAAAAAAGTTAAAGTGATTGACTTTTGGTTTAAAGATAATTTCAAATATAGGAATACTACAAAGAGCACAAATTGTTTGTGTAAGGATATGTTTATAACATCGAAGACTATGATTACTTAAACCACAATAAGCAAAGCAACAATTTTAAAAATCATTGAAAGAACAGCCCTAGTACTATAGATTTCCTTAATAAAATCATTAAAAATATATCTGATTAATAACTTAAAAATTGTATAAGTCTATCCATGACAAAAATACTAAATTTGTTAAACATAAATTTATATTGCCTAAAAATAGAATGCTTTTCTAGTAAAAACCATCAATAATTATAATGAAAACAAGGTACCTACTACCTTACTACAATTACCTCTACCATACGTTAAAAGGAAACCTATATTAAAAGAAGAGTTCATGACAAAATACAAAAATAGATAAAAATGTGAATTCTATTTTAATTCAGTGTATTAAATGTACAATACCATCCCTAACTACTATACTACTGTTATATATCGTGATAGACTCTTTCATCGACCTGTGTCAATAACAAACTAATCAAACTAATCTAATTGGGGTCGATGGGGTAGGTTTAGAAATATTCCGCCATCGATTCAATCACGTACATAGCTGGAGGGGCGATGGGGATGCTATTTCATCACATGCCCCTTTCATTCACTCTAATAAATACACTCACTCATACAAAATACAGAAACACAAACCACATATTTTATAGGCTATATACAATAAACAAAATTCCCAATTCCCCTAAAAAGGCGGAACAGGGGTCCCCGAAACTCGCTACCGTGTCCGAAAATCATAATTAAATCCAGCGTTATACCTACACGCTCTCTGTATGGAGGTAGGGCATGACAAGCTTCTATTATGGGGACAGATCCAGCAAGTTTTCTGTGCATAAGGAGCACTTGTGCGGGATTTGGCCAAAAAATTATTTATTACTACATTTGCTACTTATAAATAAACATTATTATATATATTTAGTATTTATTATTTATTTGTATTTATTTGCAGTATTTATTTGTTAATTATTGTTAGGGTACATTAAATTATCATTGTTGTATTTAAGCCTTAAGTAGAATACAGAATAGGCATTAAATACCTTGCAAAAAATGAAATTATAATTACGATAAATTGCTATAATTAGCTGTTAGAGCTGAATAAAATTTTCCTGACTTGGCTAAGAGAAGACCCATCGGTCCTGTGTAAGCTTTAGGTTAGTAAACCCTTCATTCATTCATCATTTGTTTGAAAGGTAGTTTCCATCGAAACATAACTGGGTAGATTGATAAAAAAATAAATAAATAAAATGAACAATCATTTCATGTTGCAGCTCTGAAATTATTAGACTGCAATATTTTTGTAAAATTTATTTAGCTTTGTATATGCATATTATTTTCTGTTCTGGTAGTATTATTATTCCAATTGAGATAGGTTTGTAAATATTCGTTTTAATATTACTAGTTTCTTTATAAGACAGTTACTTAACTAGAAGAAAAGTTTTGTTTTTAACAAAGTTTAATTCTAAGGACATGATAAAAATTAAAATTGACTATCAACCAGTAATGCTGAACAGCAGAATAATTAGCATCCATCCATTAAGTCGGCACTTAAAACTTCAAAAGATCCTCCTTGCGATAATGCGATTTATAAGAGCGAATGATAGTTTTTAACAAACATTTATCGAAAGCGTGATAAAAATTTACATTTAAGAAAAATGAAAGTATTCACATGTGTATAAAAACAGAAGTACAAAGAAGAATACTTGGACTGATCTTTATATTCATTACTGCGACACAGCTGTGCTATCCTCTCATTACGATCCCACAAATTGCTTCAGAGGAGTTCCATTGGCGTTAATGAAAGCAAAACCGCCTCGTACAATATTCCACCACAATAATGCTACCATCCTAAAAAAAGATTGCGCCCGCTCACCTTCGGTTCCAACTAGACTCAAGATTACCTGGAACCAAGACACCCACTAAATCAACAGGATTTAAACAAATGTTTCCGTCTACTGTACAGACTACACACAATCAACAGAAAATAAACTGACAATCTACTATTAAAACCGATGTAGACGTACGGAACAGAACTGTGGAGCTTCGTTACACCTTCGAACATTCAAACAATACCAACTTTCCGTTACCAAATCCTCAAAACTATAGTCAATACCTTCTTACTAACTCTCTAACATCACCCCCTTCACAGTAACCACCAAATCCCCACACAAAAAATAATCTCCCAAACTTTCCACTTTCCAAAATAATCTCTGCTTCCAGACCGATCGAGTTGCCCAATCCTTATCCACCCTTATAGACCCACCAGAAGACTGAAAAGCAGATGACCTCAGTTGTTCACTCCCTCAAGACACGTGATCTATGTCAATTGTAAATACATCTCATTACATAACATAAATAAGGTTACAGATATAACGTCAATATATATACACAAAAAATATTAAAAAATTAGAATTTTAACATACACCATAATAAACGAAATAATTTGAAATTTTTTCAATTATTTCACTCTTATTGTGTTGAGATAAAATTTCATTGACTATCCAAACAATCACTCAGTTGCAGGAAAAGTTAATAGGAAGAAAAACGAAAGTGTACACACGAATAAAAATTTCCTATATTGCAAAATCGTTGAAAATTTATTTACTTCAATAAGGCGATCCTCATATAATTAAGAATCAACGAATATTGCCAAATGGCAAAATAGTTTTGATGGCGAAACTATGCACAGAAACTGTACTACGATAAGGTCATAACTTCAAAGTTAAAGTGCTCCCCATTCAACAACTTTACTCTGAAAGTTCCAACAGCTTTCTAACAATTTAAAACTATAACTTCCGATTTAAAAACGAAAAATAACAATACAACCCTTAGATACAGGCTTTCGCGTAAATATAATTGTAAAAATATGTAGAGATTAGTGACCGCATCTCACGATATCTGAATAATTATAATTTTAAAGTGTAATGTAAATGTAAATTAAATTTTTTGTGTGATTTGGATTTTCGACGACCTTTACCTAACTGACAACATTTGCCTCGAAAGCTAGTTGACCGATTTTTATGGTTGATAATACGTTTTAAAGAAAAGAAAAAAATCCCTTTTAAAAAATATGTTAATTTCTCACAAATGATTTTACCATTTTGTATTTTACTATAAAATTATTTCATTAATGTTTATGGTACATGCGTCCCTAAAAAGCTGTTCTTCTTCTTTCAAATGGTCTGATGACTTTATTATTCTTTAGCGTTTTTGATTTGAAGCCAGTTCAATCAGATAGTCCAATAACTACTTCTCAAAAATCGGAAAAATTTTAGGGATCAAAAAATTTGTTAAATGCTGGTGTCTCTACAGGTGCTAAAATGAAATTCCACATTAGTTTCACGAAAAAATAGAACATATTTTACCTGAAATATATTTAGCTTTTAAAGATTTTTCTGTTATTGGTAAACTTTGACAGTTTTAAATATAATTTTATTGCATTCAACATAAATATTCTGTAAAATAATATATTTATATAGTTAATTTGACCAAAGAGAAAGGCTAAATAAACATATTAAGGTAAAAATTTCAACTTTCAAAAAAGTTCTTTTTTGGCGAAACTAGGGTCCATTCACAATAAGTGGCGTACAAGTGTCCGACATTTTGGAATGTACGATCACCAAAAAAAGACGATGGTTTGCAACAGCTAACTCAGGGTGTCGGTGTTTTTGAAAAAAAAAAAAAAAACCATTTGTAAGTATGTCGGGTTCGAATGCAGGGCCGCTGGATTCGAACCCGGGACCTTTACCTTACAATGATGAACGGCATGTCAACGCCTAAATCTTTGCGGCCACCGACGCCCCCATAACATTGTTACCTACTCATAAGGATATACCGAGCAAAAATTGCCGATGATAAACTTAAGCAACACTTTTTCTTTCTATGTAAATAATTTATAAATACCATTAAAGACCAAATGGTGAAAAAAGCGAATACGAAAATTTGTGAATTATGTGTAAAAACAATTAAGCCTGGACTTAAGTTAGTTAAAGACGTTACACGTAACGTTATATTGTAATTGTGGTGTGCGCGTAAATCTGGCGGTAATTAGGCCGTTACCGATCACTTTGGTCCGCCCATTGTCAATGTGCTGGTCCATCAGAAGCGTTTTGGCTTTTCGTCGTCTTCCTTGTTGTTGGGCGTTTGGTTGAAAATGTTTAACCTTTTGGAGATCACAAGCACATGATGAAATCAAGAATAATAAAACGAAAAATCTGAACTACAAGGGAGGGGCAAGAAATTTAAAAGCAACGGACAAAACAAAACAGCGCGACTCGGCGGACCAGGAAGATCGAAGACAATCAAGCTACCAAAGAATATTTATTGCAACCACAATTTAATTGTTTGCAAATGTTAGTGACAAATTTACTTTTTATGATTTGTAATGTTTTCACGTGTTCGTAACTATTTGCTATAGTCCACTGATATTTGTCAATTTTTTAATCATACACTTTAATGGGAAGGTTTTCTGGACTCTTTTGTATCTTACTCCTCTTCCAAAACGGAATGACTGAAATTTTTGTGCGTCATAACGCCAGAGACATTAATAAAAATGCAACAAATTTATGTTTTGATATGATGGATATTTGAACATTTTTCCGTTTCAGGTCAATTAACTACGCCCAACTTTGACATTCTCGTCTGTAAAGATTATTTCTTCAACAAACTAAGTTCAAGTTCTCAAAAATATCAGCGGAAGGCAAATACATGATTCCATTTTGTAAAATGGAAAAATCATGCAGAAATATTTTTATTGCTGTGTTTCAAAAGAGTGATTACAATTTAATTAGTCTCTAATAAGAAATAGCGAGCTAGTAGCCATTTTACGTCAGTTTATTACTTTCTTTTCTTGACTTGATATATTTCACTGTGCTTTACTGGTCAAAGCCTGTTCTTTTTGTCGAATAACATACTGCGTACTTTACAATATTTTCCTCGTGTTTTTTATTTTGTCCCTCGTATATCAGAAAATGTTAAAACCACGCGAACATTTCGAAAGGGACTTGTCGCTTGCAAGCATTATTAATTTATGATTCGCTGCATGTAAGTTCCCCCCAACCGTGAAAACCGTATTCTACCCCGATCCACCCTCTGTTCATACTGCATTCATGCGAAGAAGAAAATTCAGACTCCATACAAAAACGATATTCTTCTCGGCTTTGGGGCGAGACCGGCAGAGAGCAACAAAGACTTCCGCCGTGCTGCCATCTCGGAACATCGCACTCAATCCAAGAGCCGAATTAACATGGTAAATGTTATTACAAAAAAATTCGTGTGGTTTTAATTAATTATTAAATATTAAAAGTAAACGTTATTCACATTCCCTAGTTGTCTTTTCGGTCGCAAGGTAAATTGAGTGTCTTAGAGTGGGGGTCAGTACATCGACCTTATCAAGGAAAATGGCCACCTTTATCTTCAGGACCCTCTTGACCAAATTTAATTAAATTTTGTGTACTCATGCTTTAATAATGGTTTTTAATGGTTGAATTTGTAATGTAATTGGTCAACGAAGTTCGATTTGTTTTAGCTTAGGTCTGGAATTCTGTTGTAAAAGGGCCAGCGAAATTGCTACAGTAAGGAAACCGAACGAATATAATATATGATTCATTATGATTTAATAATTATTCGGACATCGTGAGATGCGGTCTGGTGTGATAGGTTTGGAAAAACATTTTCTTAATCGTGCCCACGTTTCGATCTTTATTGACAACATCTTCAGGGCTCAAAATGTTTGTTTCACTCTCAACAGGACAGACAAGAATGACACATCTACACGGAAAAAAACACTTTGACCGCTGAAGATGTTGTCAATAAAGATCGAAACGTTGGCACGATTAAGAAAACGTTTTTCTAAACCTACGTCACACCAGACCGCATGTCACGATCCCCGCATATCATTAAATTGGCAAATAAGTTATAGGATAACTGGGCACTTTTGTAGTCCAAAAAAGCCATATTTACTCTTTGCCAAATATTATTTCCTTATGTTTTCGGATTTTTATTTTGTTTATATAAAAATGTCCTTAAAAATTTTATAGTTTAATTTGATTATTTAAAAACATTTTTAGGTAGTAACCAAACATAACGTTTCTCCCGTGATTTGTGACTCGGCAAGACTTTTTTAATACACAGTACCTTTCCAGAGTTTTGCTTTATTTTTCAGTGAAAAAGGTGTTTTATATATTATGTTACAAAATTCAATTAAACTTGCGTACTTGGGCTTTGGCATTTAATGATGATTTTTAATGGTTGAGTTTTGCAAATTGCAAGTTTACGTCTTCACTGTCCAGATCCAAAAATTTTTTCGTTGGGGTGATTATTAACGATAATTAATTCCTAATTAATTAATACTCCTCAATATTTGTATGTTTTAACAACCCATATTTGAGAACCTGCCACTTCTCGGTTGACTTCAGCAAGCACTCTTTCAGATGATTTTTTAGGTTCAGAGTTAGTTTTCTCACTATCTTCCCGTTATCTTAATGTTCAACTGAAGAGCAACTGGTTATCGGCTATAAGCATATCATCTGCGTATAGCAGTGAGTTAATTTTTATGTTTTTGACTTTGACTCCTCCTTCAAGGATCAATGGCAAGTAATTATTTAAGCACAAAGAAAAAAGTATGGGATTTAAAATGCATCATTAGGGATTTCTTGTAATAAATCGTTTTTCAGAAGTGATTTTTTAGAAGGTAGAAAATATATATAATTTTATAGATTTTGGTAAATCTCCAACTTCTAAAAAAATGTCCTAATAGAAATAATTTAATACAAAGAAATATTTATTTTGTTTAGTCCTTAAAGTCGTCACCGATAAATCACCAGATTTGAAAAGTGAAAAATTTTGACAACTTTTACGATTCATCAATTATCATGTTTTTTCCACTCGGTTGGTCTACATTGTATTAAAATTGTATTAATTGTATTAAAACTACATGGAACCCCCCAATTCTAAAAAGTCCATCTTACTGGTACAGGATACGTCTCCGTTTTCTTGAAGGCTCAAATGTAGCCTAGCGGTTCATTATTTCCTTTATATCAATAGACCGGAAACCTCAGAGATGTAAATAAAAGGGATATAGTTTGACTTTGCTCCCTTTGGACGACTTGGTAACAATGGAGTTCCTAACTCGGTATTCACCCCTACTTTACGTCTCATTGTTTGAACAACTGTTGTATTATTAACTTGTCGTGATCTATTTTGTCATTACACATTACATCCATTATTCACAGGACAATAACAAAAACGTACTTAGAATAAATAAAGAAGTAAAAGAAACCACTCTTAAAAGAAATGGCTTTGTAGTGATATAATGGGTGGGACCCCTTTATTTTCGTTTTAAAGCGCTCATTTGGTAATATAACGATGAAAATGGGGAGGAAATAGTGGGCACATAAAAAACACAAAATGCGACTTACATTATCTTCTTTAGGAGAACTCATTTGAGTTCCTACCAGCCATCTTTTATAGTTTTGATGAATGCACAGAGATAGAAAATATGAAATTTGTACATCAAAGCTGGAGTACCTCACAGTGCTTTGGGTGCAATAAGGCAAGCATTAGAAAGTGAAAACCGATCAGAGACTTCCACTTATGTTAATAAAATGTTACGTGTCAACGATGTGCCTGCATTAGTCTATACACATGAAACTGGATACCTTGTATTATTATTTTATGCCAGGATGACATTTGCCCTATATTTCTATATTACGGAAAATGAGAGCACATATAAATAAAACTCCTACTTATCAGTCCTGTCAGATCACTTAACTGCTGGCTATGTGGCAGGGTTATTTATACATTTTGGGCGGAATTTGGCATTTGCCTTTCAAATTATTAATAATCAAACTTCCAAACCAGAATACTATACATATCTTACGTTATGAACACCCAAAAAGTCCTTAATCGTAAATTATGCATAATTTCAACCATAACCTAAACTGTCCTTAACCCTAACCAAACCTAGTCTTAATCTATACATATCTTACGTTATGAACACCCAAGAAGTTCCTAACCGTAAATTATCAATAATTTCAACCATAACTAAACTGTCCTTAGCCCTAACCAAACCTAGCCTTAATGCCAACCGTAGCCTTACGTAATCTAACCCAAACCGTCCTTAACCATAATTCTAACCGTAACTCAATGTAACCTAAACTAACCATAATTCCAATTCTACGCGTCTACCCTAAACCGTCCCAAACTCTAATTCCAACACTAACCCTACCTAATATAACTTAAAACACCCCATACCCGTACCAAATCTAACTATAACTCCAACCTTAACCTAATTATTCCTAACAACATTACCCACCGCAAGCTAGCCTAACTGAATCCATAGGCACTCTCCCGAAAATTGTCACACAAAAAAGTTGAGTTCCTTGCTTAAAAACGTATTCTTGTAAAAAGATTAACAAACCTGGTACCCTTGTTATGTTATTATATTATTATTTATTGACTCATCATCTAGCTCAACATAAGCAAACATGAGCTTAACTGCGATGTACTTTTGTACTGTAAGTTTTTGCACATCTATGTAAGGTTCCAGTCTTCATACAGGTCATTAGACAAGTGAAAAAAGTAGACTAAATGCTGGGTTCACGTTAGACTATTTTCTTTCTGTCTTTTTGACCTGTACGAAGATTGGAATCGTACTTATATACATTACCTGCAGGTCGATCAACAAACACCATGTTTGTACATGTTAGAATTATGCCTCTCACAAAAGTTACTAAAGCTTTGTAATTGAAAAATGAAGATAGAAAACGTCAAGAAGGGCACAACATTTCGATGAGGCTGAGTCGAATGCTGGTATCTAAATCTTCATAAAATAGAGGATTTAATGAGTAATGATAAAGTCAAAACGTTGTTTGATAAAGTGTACTTTTTCGGAACTAAAACATATCTCATTCGATACTAGGACAATGGAAGATTTGCTAATTGGTGCGCTTTTACGTAAGCTCTTTTCATGTTAGAAATTCGCTTATTTACCATATATTTTCGTATAATTGAAGTCTTAACTAAATGATCAGATTGAGAAAAGATACAAAAGGTGGACAAGGAAGCATAAATTTTTTTTCAAGGCGGTATATCTTTCCAAACCTTACTCCTATGAATGACATTCATGAACACATTAGCATATTTAGTAGAGGAAAATCTATAAAGGTCGTTTAAGTGCTATCCTAATAACACAATAGCACATTTAAAATGATTCAGTGGTTGTGTGAATACCGTAATTTGTTGGCATTAAGGCGATGACTCAATGCCGCCGTTGTTTCTAACCGGTCCGTTGTTTTGTTAAGAGGCCAAAGAAACAATTACACAACGGTGAGAATTTCAGAATGAATACATTTTATTAACCACAACAATTGAGACAAATTTGCTAATAGTGACGGAGATTACTTAACAATTTTATCAAACAGAGTCCTTAACCGTTCAACAAAGAAACTTTTATCAGGACGGCATCTTTCAATTGTATCTTTGTCACACGGGATCTGCCATCCCTGAGCATTCAGCCGAACAAAAAAATAAAAGAAAGTGAAATTTCACCAAGAAATATAGAATACAGCTGAAATTCAAAGTGGTAAAATGAACCTGGGGGAAAACAATAAAATTATTATACATCCAACATTGAAGAAGAAATGAGGTTGTAACGGTTGCCATAATAATTCTAACAATTAAACCCAACGTGGCTTTTAAGCATATGATGTCAGAACAGTCACATTTCAGCAAAGGTGTTATAATAATTAAATTCCAACCTTGTAACAAATAATCTGCCTAATTATCCGATGAAACGAGGCACAGCTTGCTTACTATTTTATGCTGATTAGCTAACCAGTTTAACAAGTAACGAGACCTGTTTTTGCATCTTTCTAATATGGTAATCCATACAGACTCGTGTTTTGCGACTTTAATTGAAAGCTGTCGTATGTTTCAAGTAATAACGATAATTAAGGCACATGCATTTTAATGAGATTATGAATGTTAAAATTATCTTTCGGACGTCATGATCCTAGAATAATTTAGAATTAGAGAAAAATGAAACTTTTTATGTGTAGCTCACAAATCTGAGATTTGTGAATGCAAAAGTCAATAATTTGAGCGACGATTTCAATTCTCCTAAGTGAACGAGCAAACGAGGAAACGTATCGATAGAAATAGTGAAAAGATTAAATAATTGTTGCAGATGTAAGTAGACAAAAAATAGAGATTGTTGTCACTATCTTGTTACATAGTCAAGAGCACTGAATTCGAACACGTCCGGATGGTTCTAAAATCCAGATACAAAAAAGGTAGATATACAAAACAACTGGGTTTTCCAGCACGCGCAGGGGTTGAAGGAAGCGAAGCTGATGCCGTTAGAAGAAAAGGCCAAAACGACGGTAGGACTCAAACCTTTACGGTATCCCTACTGCCAGAGAGCATCCTTGAAGAGAATACAAGAGAGAAATCAGGATCTTAATAAGTTTCAGTAAGAGCATTAGCATGGAACAGCACGGTAATATGGATTCTACAAGGAATCAGAGGGTTATTAGCAATTGGATGTGCTGCACCAACAACACAACCATGGAAGTACTATACAAAACCCAACCTCAAGGCAACCCTCAGTAAATCCGGGAGTCTTTCAAGTCGCATAACATGACAAATGTCGATGATCAGAGCTGAATCACATAATCCAAATATGAATTTTAAATAAGGTACTCAATCTTGATTCTGTAACGTTTGGCATGAAGTACATATAGATAAATGCCTAATGACTGTTTACGCGAGCTTTTTATTTATTCGCATAAATTGTTTCGTCGCGTAAGTCAACGAACGAATTAAAATTAAAATTGGATTTATTTATTTATTTAAATAGTTCGATGTTATAGTGTAACACTTTGATAAATCGTATGTATCACCGTGACATATGGTTATCCTCGCACTTCCTGTACGATTAGCAATCAGTTTATCGAAAAGATAAGGACGTTAATACCAAACGAAAAAACGCTCACTGCTTTCTTCACCCCTATGGATCTATGGACTTCGACTATACGGTACTCCAAGCGTTCTAACCTTAACAAAATCTACTACTTCAAAACTAAAAAAATCCTACAACCATAGTCAAAGAACTGTTGGTCTCAAACCATAGCATCCACTTTGATCTAAACATACCGAACATCACATGTCATTCCACTATCCTTTTATAGCAACCCATTACTATTCAACCTATTCACCATCCAGCTTCACCTCGCTGTAATCATAGCAGGAGACTGATATGCAAGTATGTTCGTAATGGCACAACGTCAGCACTTCAGGGGTCTGCAGTACATGATGACATAATCAACCATTGCAAGGATGGTGGCCCTTCAAATCTTATACGCCAGGCACGGTGTAAATTCACTATTCACATTGCCCACTCTGATTGTAACTCACCACACCTCATGTGCCTATAGTAGGTACAACGTATGCCTTACAACCATCCCTTCAGAACGTATATTATGAAGACTTCCTCAAATTATTCTTGTTGTGCAGTTACAACTAAAATAACTTTAAAAAAAGCTGGAAAACGAAGTACTAAAAATACGAGTGGAAAAGAGGGGCAGAACGAAACTCGACTCGATTGTAAAGCAATACGATAAAATTTCCTTCGATTTGTAAATGACAAACGTGATACGGGTAAATCAACAAAACAGGGAAAAAGAATGACTGTGACTAGTTGAACACGGGATGTTCCGATTACTAACAACGGTACAACGGTAGTTTCATTATTAATGTTTATCGATCCTGCGTCGTAAACGTGTTTTAGTAGGTATAAATGCAAATAGGACAACTTCAGAATTTCCAAAGTAACATTTTTACCTTCTGATACAATGGCTAAATTTATTATTTTTTGGACAGTGTCAAAAACAAGGCAAAAAACATTAAGGAAAAATTAAAACAGGTCAAATAAGAGCATATATTGGTTTGTCTATTTTAACGATGGAAATTAGGCTCTTAAAAAACAAAATAAGATTTTGCAGAAACCCTAAATCCAATCATAACGTGAACAAAACTAAAAGACAAACAAACTAGAATAACGAAATGAATGGGTTTTTTGACTGTTCGTATTAACACCTGATTTGTAACAAATTTAATTTTATAAATTAAACCTCGACATATTTTGTACAATCACAAGAACGAAATACTTAATAAACTTTAACTAGAGTAACAATAAACAGTAATATCCAAAAATTGAACAGAATTCAAAGAAAAGCTGGAAGCAGATTTGCAGACCGGTTTGAAGATTCGAAAACTTTGATATGACAAAATTTGCATATTTTGTTAACCAGTTTGTTTGTAAAGTAATTGAAGGTGGATTTCCAATTTCCGGAAATAATACTTCGTTGGAAAAAAAAGCTGAGGAGTCGGAATTAATAGAGACGAAAGATGATCAGTGATTGCAAACACAGCACTAATTTACCCTCTATAATTGATTTTAGATTATCTTGCCAAAACCAAAATATCCAGACTTGTACAGTGAAGAAAGCTTGTCCTTATAATTTCAATTCTTAGGGCTAAATATCTTGATTCAACCTTCCTACTCAACTGTGAAATGTTTGGAGTAGAAGAAACTCAAGTTCAATACTCGGATTTAATTTGACGCCAATTCCAAACATTTTTGACCAAAAATCTTGATTGATTTTAAAATAATAATAATTTATTGTAGTGTTTTAATGATATTTCATTTTTTATTGCTTTATGTTAATAAACTTTGTTTGTGTGCATTTAATACTATATAATCTCTTTTATGGCCCTTTATATTTCATAAAACTTGTGAAACGAGAATGTGCTCTGAATCGTTGACTGACCTCTGATCTATTTATTAAGCTGTATGATTCTAGATGAATCTATAAAAAATATACCAGAGACTTGCTCTACCTTTTACTATTCTCTCATGCATATGATCGTAAAGGTTTAGTGTAGTGCAGAAAAAGCTGCAGAGTAATTAAGGAAGATTTGTTAGAAACAAAAATAATTAGCTAGAGAAAATCATAAAACGGTGATGACTCACGAAAGTGGAAAACTGACGTTTTTTGTCCCACATAACACTAAAACTTGGAAAGTACTGTTAACACGAGCTAAACGGCATATCAGCCGGTGGGAGTTCCCAAACTCAACAAAAGGCAGAGCCATTACGTCTGAGCTGTATTGTCTGGAAAAAGCCGCTAGCGAAGAAAATTCCCACGCGAGGTTAATGACTAATTAATCAGAAAAACGTGAACCGGGGCTGTTGTGAGGTGTTACAGACCTTTTCTCGCCAACTTCGATAGGGATCGAAGGAGACTTTCCTCGGCAACCCAATTTCTCACCTAAAAAACAAATAAAAATTAATTACTACAACATATATACACTATTAACATAGGCAGGCAATATATTTATAAAACGAAAAAACATAACAATAAAAACACACCAATTTTTATTGTAATAAAAAGGCCAAAAATCTGTAAGTTGAAGTAAGACGAAGTACAAACTGGCAGTTTGTAATTAAATACTTTTGGTCAAAAATCCTCAGTCGTAGGTCTTTTAAAGAACATATGCATCTCAAATCTTTTAAACTCTTGACTGCTTACAGTTATTTTGAGAAAAGAAACATAAAAAAACACAGACCGATATATTTTTTTCAATAGTTGGACGAAATAAGAGCGGAAATAGGCGGACCAGAAAGATCGTAAACTTCTATTTATCTCATTCAATTACATGATGAATTAAAACATGCGGCATTGAAGAAAGGGGTAAGTTTATAACCATATCACAATTAGTTATCTCTCAGTAAAGCATGGTCCTTTTCTTGCGTCTGGTTGGGATACCGTCATAAAGAAATAAACTTGTTAAAAAAGTTGTCACGGACTCCAACGTTGATGGATTGAACAATGAAGATTTTATCAGCAGAAAACATTTGAAGAACACAAAACCAAAACAACTTCCAATGAAAACCAATTTCCTACCGATTTTCCCTTGAGAGTAAAACTAAAATAGCCGATGGCGACACAATTGTTTGAAACAACGTTTTTTTTATAACAATATGAAACAAAATGAATGTGAGGTAATTTATAAAAGATTTAAACTACGTCAATGGGTGAAAAATCACAGTTGAATTACGACAATGCAACGAAAATTAGCCGGCTCAGTTGGGCGAGAGGCGTGGCAGAAACCGGCTGTCAAATCGAAAAAGGAGCGCTCGATGGGTATAGGTTATCAAACGGGATAAGACCACCCTCGGGGGTAACAACTGGCGATCGTTCCGTCTTGCAACAAAAGTTGAACAGACCTCCGCCTTTATCCCTGTTTTGGCCTCCAATAAAATAACATCCGTCGAATTAAATCTCAAGAATATTCCATGCCTTTATAAAACGTATGGCATAATTCTGTTGTCAAACATTGGTCACCTTGTTTATACGTTTAGTCAGTTTTGCACGTACGTTCTTTTGTGTGTGTGTGTGTGTGTGTGTGTGTGTGTGTGTGTGTGAGTGAGAGAGAGAGAGAGAGAGAGAGAGAGAGAGAGAGAGAGAGA
>CM077105.1:28140451-28154573 GCA_039619505.1 Cimex hemipterus | reverse complement strand
GAGAGAGAGAGAGAGAGAGAGAGAGAGAGAGACGTTGGTCTATTAGCATTTCGCCATCTTCAGACATGGGTTGGGGTTATTTTTTGATGTTATGTTTGTGTTTGGGGCGTCTTTGCTGGATAAAATTTTTTTTGTTTTTTCTACCATTTTGTTGAAGCCAATTACTAATTTTAAGCTTGCGGGTTTGTGGTCTCTTTGTGAGAGTTGATTGATTTTCCGTTGTACCTTTCATTACTTTATAATATGTTCTTTGTATCTAACTTATTTACTTTGCTGCTTGGCCAGTGTATTTTTTACAGTAATAGTATTTTATTGCGTGCGCCGTTTTAATCCGTGAAGTTTTACAATTGTTACTCAACTAATAACACAATTTTTTTCGAAATGAAAAATTTGTGTCACAGGTGGAATTCGAACCCAAGACTTTCTGCTAAATACTTGTGTTACCGTGACTTCGATCGCCCATGCCAGAAACGTCCCATCCATTTCGTGTCCCTGTTTTATTCCAGTTGTGTTCGATGCTTTAGTAGTTAGTACATGAATTGGTCAAGTTTTGCATGTGGTTTTGTTTATGTCTTCCAACTGGTTAATACATGGTGACTGATGGATGTTATAGTTGTTTGTCGCTCATATTTGCATTCATCAGTTAGGGGTTATTTTTTAGCCTGTACATCACTAATCTGTACACATGGGTTGGTTTTCCTCCAACATCCAATTGGAGTGTTTTTTGTCAGTTTTTGTAATAGGTATATCACATAAGTTTGTAAAGTTGTATTCAGTTTCAGCTAATAAATCAGAGGAGAATATGGGTTTATAAAGGTATGGAGACTAAAAGCCAGTTCAAAAACCTTTTTGGGTATTTCAGCAATAAATCTGAACTTATTTGCTGTCAAAATTTTTATCGTATGGGTGTTAAAAAGAAACCTAAGAAACAGGCATATTTCATAACTGTCAAATTAATTAATAGCTGAAAAGCTTGAACATTGACATTGAATCCATATGTGGAGGAGCACAATTGTCTTATTCACAGTTCAAATGGTTCTGCAAATATCTTAGAAAACAAATTCAAATGAATAAACTGTCAAATTCTTTCGGTTTGTTTAAAATGCACAAGGGAAATAAGATTTTCTTTTCAACGGACGAAAGACAAACAATTCGAAATAGGCGGACATGAGTGACCGGAAACGTCCCAACTAGATACTTCGGACGTATCATCTTCACTGTGCGGGCTGATGAGTCTGTCGTTCGTCTGTTTTTGTTTTTCGTAAGTTTTTGTTTAGCTGTCAAATCTTTACTATTCCTCTTAAAAACGAACCTAGGAAAATTAAAACCCTCAAACACGTATCATTATTTCTTGTTTCAACTTTGTAGTGGTTTTACGTGGTGTGAGTTTGTATATTTTCTGTTTTTAATACGTGCAATATATATTCGTTTATACCTCTCATTGGTTAGAGGTAAAATGTTTTCTTTATTCTATTTGCCAATTGGATGCCCAATTTGTATATAGAACTCTTCATCCACTACTCATAAACTTCACGAGTACAGATTTAATTATTTCATATCTCGAGCAGAAACTGTACGTCACTGGTTTCTAGATGTTTCTCAGGTTCTCGACAAAGAAATGGCATGAGGGATTATTATCCAAATTAAAATTATTTTTACCCCAAGCCTATTATCTGATTATACAATCATACCTAAAAGATGTATTTTTCGCAGTAAACGTACGGAGACTTGTGAGATGATGTACTTGTAGGTGGGTCACAAGGACCAACACTCGCTCCGCTCTTGTTCACAAATTTTACTTCTGATATGATCACAAATTAGAATACACTTACCGCCACATTAAATAGCACTTCTACCAAAGCTTCACTTACATTACAAAACCACATTTAACTGATTGAAAAATGGAGTAATCTGCGGAAAATAAAGTTTAACCCCTCAAAGTCACAGCATACCACTTTTACACTTCGTCAAATGATTCGTCCTAGCATATACTTATAGAATGAACCTTTTCTCAATCTCAATTAGGACTTGCATTTGATAGAAGACTAACTTGGAATCCACACATACCATAAATCTCAACAAACGATTTAAAATGCTTTATTACCTACTCAACCGACATTCAAAATCACCCTTTCGACGAAAGAATATTAATAAAAGTCTGAGTAAATGATTAATATCGTTTTATTAATTCAGAATGGTTGCCAATGAGTAGCTTTCTTTATAATGCCCGAAATGCCACAAACATAAATTGAAATTCAATCTGCTGGTTGTATTTAATACATGTACAGTTGTAGATAAAAATAAATGAAGTAAAAAAAAGTGTAGCTTGAGAGCAAAATGACGGAAAACAAGAAAAAATACTCTTATAGTTTATATAGTGACCAAGGAAGGCAAAGCCAGACTACAGAAAGCATAGGGATCATGGTATTCCTACAAATATCAATTTAAAATTATATATCTCGACAGTTAGGACTGCCAGTGCGGACGTTTCGAAGAATAAACGCGATTTGCACAAATCAAAACGAGTTGTTATTTGAGGATGTCCGGGCTTTGTAAACCTGTAAGGTAACACAATTTGTAGGTGGAGAGTTGTAGCGGAAAGTGGGGGGTTTGAGGGGGGTCATATTGATCTGAAGCCGGTCGGTTTCGGTAGACGAAACGTCGGCCTTTCTCACTCTCACCCGTCCTTTTCGAGGTACGGCAAATCCGTTCAAATATAAATCTTTCATGTCCCTTTATGCCGAATGATTGATTGATTGATTGATTGATTGACAGTGACAAAATTTCGATGTCGAACCAGACCTCCCAACATCCCCGAGTCGCTGTCCGACACGACTTCGGATCTGTTTGATGTCTAATAAACTGATTCTAATAACCTTCCGTCCAATATCGCAGGGTTTAATTACGAATGTGGATAACTAACTCGGAGATGAATATCAAAGAGGGATTAAGGTTTAATTTAGTTGATTATAATATGGTAAATCGTTCCACGTTTAGGTACCAGACCTTTTTAGTTTAAGCCTCGTTGAGTCAATAATCGATCCTTCTTCGTTCGCCCGTTAACCCTCAACGTTGAACAATTAAAAAAAAATAACACAAAAGTTACATTATCTTTCTAAAGAGCTACGAATAAAACTAACAAAAGTAATTCTAAACAAATTATTAACAAGAAAATTAATGTAACTGGGTGAGGTGATGAGATAAGTAAAATAAGATATTGAGAGAAAAGTTTCAAATCATCACAATCTTTTAGATGGTCGTGTAGGCACTGAAGTCCGCCGGTACCACCCACCAGGCAAATAAAACGCAATATTTCTCAACACTTGTTTTGAATTGCACAGATAACGCGCGCTTGTGCCGTTTTTAACCATTTACACGCCTTTCTCCTTTTAAACCAAGCACACTGGAATGTGCGTTGTGTAACATTTCAAACTATGAAATTAGATATGAAGACTGGCGCTGTGTAGACATCATCAACGACATACTTATAAAACAATCAATTGTATTTCGTGGTTCGATTGACCAAATAATTCAAAAATAAAACAGTCAAGGGTGTGACAAGACCATGCATGTACAATCTTCCTGTCAGAGGACTTCTCTCTTAGAGAGAAGTCCTCTGAGGTCTGAGAAACTGAAGGCAGTCCTCTCGGATATAAGTCCGGACGTTAAAGATCCTCATAGGTCTCATTTACTCCCATGAGTAAAGATGGGGACATCTGACCAAATAACGTCTTTCAATTAATTGGTCTTTATCTTTATTTAAGGTATTAGTTGAAATAAAATAAATTTGTAAACAACACAATGACGGCAGAAATTCGTTACAGAACTTACAACCAACAACAGCGACAACGACGAATTAACCCAAACGACCCATATTTTTTAATAATTTAATTAATTTATTTATTATCTGTACAAAATATACATCGAGCAAATAAATAGTGTAGTTATTAAAAATCTGACAGAACTAACAAAACAGGAGACAGTGGGGAAAGAAACCAACCAGCGCTGGAACTCTTTTTATTACTTAATTGGGTGGGTTGAGATAGAATGCCATGAGTCCATCGTCGTTTTAACCTGCGTGTACGATTGAAAGGGGAGAGGTTGAGGAAAGAGTAAGGCCCAGTGGGTAGAGGGACAGTTTAGAGTAGGAATTGAAGAAGCGTATTCGTATATGATCTTTCACGAAAGGACTTTAAGATTTTATGGATCGTTTGACTGGTACTATAGAAGGGACTATGAGGATACGGTGGAGAACTTTAGAATGAAACGATTGAATTTGTTAGATGTTGGATGATTCGGCCGAGCTCCGCAGTTCGACTCCGTAGGTCCAAATGGTTCTGATGATTTGTAAACGGTTAGTTTGTTATTTAACCCTAGTGTTGATTTTGGTCCCAGTAGGTGTCTGAGTAATCCATATCTTTCGATAACTTCTTGCTGTTTTAATCTTGTGTACGTCTGCTACCCAAGTCAATCAAACGGTAGCGGACTAAGTTCGGTGGTTGTTGTTGATGTGCAAACATATTGGTCAGGTTTGACGTTTGGGCGTAAACATGACTTGTTGGCTTTTTGTTTGTTTAACGTGATCCGCCACAGATTGCCCCAGTTGGTAATTCGGTTTAGATAAACGGCCTAAATAGACATCAAATGTGAACGCTAAAATACATGATGACATGGTACAAACAGTACCATTTACAAATGTCAAATACAAGCAACACTAGAAACAATTAAAAAGTAAGAAATTGTTGGCATCAATAGGAACAATTACTAACAATTCAATGTAACATTCACTGCAAAAAAACTCATTATAATATTTGATTCTACTATTACAAAACTCACAATGAACATTTGCAGAAAACCAGAAGTAGCAGACATTGATTAATCAGACTCAGATGGGAGCACTCGAAGACATAATGGAAGGAGTAAAAACATTACCGTAAACAAATAAAAAGTACAAATACTATTTCAAAAATAATATTTAACAATATACCAATAATAAAAAAGAAAATAAACTAGTAAACAAAAGACACGTAATGCCAACCCCTTAAAAACCAATCTAATGTCAACAAATTAATGTAAAAAAACCTCTCTCCGAAGACCAGAAGCACAATTCGATAAACATCTCGGACAGGCAGAAAGGGAGAAAATGAAAAGCAAATAGGAATAAAACACAAGGTCCTTTTGTTTGTGAATAGAGGAAATAAGCTGGATTAACTCCTGAAGATGGCCCAGGGGGTGTAAAAACCTCAAAGGCCAAAACAAGACTTCGCAGGACAAAATGATCGTAGCCACACGCGAATTTAAAAAAAAAAAAAAAAATTACTCAAACTATTAGGAACTTGAATTGAGATAATAAATAAGTGAACCAAGTGGTAGCTTTTAACATCTTGATATGATATTAACATTTGATAAAAATAATTTAATTAATTATAGATTTTTAATGAAAATTAGACAAATACTGAAGAACCATCTCATACGTTCAAAAATATAATTGATCTGTGAAAGCGGTGCTTATTTTCAATTTGTCCTGTTACACTGTTGGAAACACACCTTTCATTAGATATTGCTTGTCACTCATTTTCCACAAACGAATGTGCGCAACATACTGGCTGGAATTCTGCTACGAGTTGTTTTGTTCCTGCTACCGACAGCTTTAAACTTTCCGTGGATATTTCACCTTTGATTTCAATTTCTGTTTTCGAAATATTATCAATTTCCATTCCGTTGATTTAAATATATTTTTTTTCATTACTAAGATATATCACATTTAAGTAATTCGTTCATTTTAATTAAACTGATAATAAACTGAATCATGCATCGTTTTAAGGATAAACAGAAAACGGTTAAAACTGATTAAATTTCATATCGAGAGATTTTTAATGGGTCTTCAATAAAATATTTTAAAAAGCTTGTAACCTTAAACCGTTCCTTTTTGTAATAAAAATTAACATGAGATGCAATGAAATATACAACTAACCCGTGGTTTTCCGACTAATCAAATATTTACGGTATTCACGCAACCTTTGTATCGTGTTCAATGTTTTAGTAGGATACGTGAACGACCTTTCGAGATTTCCACCTGCTAATTGTGCTAACGTGTTCAGGAAGGTTGATCACAGATTTTCCAATAGGTTTGGCGGGGTCTTTGTTCGTGATGAAAAACTATTAATTATTTCCCTTCAGTAAAAACGGCCCCTTGATTATTTGTTCGAAATCGTTTGATGAATTTGAGATTTTACGATGTTTTGACTTGAATCTTATTTGCTTCTTCCTTTTTGATTCTTTTGTTTTTGTTGAGCACTTCCATTATATTTTCACATTTCTTCGGGTGGCAATTTTGGTCTGTTTATCCTCGCTGATTGTCGCTATCAGGCGTCATCTTCAGTAGACTTATTTGGTCAATGGTTGATCAAGTCAAGATTCTAGAAGAAAATCATCTGAACGATGCAAAGAACAGGTTAAAACGATGGTTTTGTTTTTCCATTTTCTTTCGGATTGATTAATTAATAGGAAAATCAAACAAAGATGACATAATTTAAAAGTAAAACATGAGTTAAAGACCAAACCGGGAAGCAGTTCAAAACGACCAGATATAGTCCATTTCTTAGGCTTATTATACAAGTATTATAGTTGATTAACTAACCACAATGGATATTTTTCCAGAAAGGTTATTCCATATTAAGTCCAAAATTCGGTTATGATCACACTACAATATCTATTATAAGGACGTAACGGGAAGTTAACCAAAGTCAAACCTTAAAAGGTTTACAGACCCCTAACTGCAATTTTGAATCCCTCTAATAGCTATAAATCTTAGGTGATCCTAATGGGGCATAAAACACTTGTAAATGCTGGGCAAATATTGATGACAGTTTGTTTAGCCGAGAACAAAGAATGATTAAATCGTAAAATACGGTGCTTTTTTCACCCGTGAAAAATTCCATACTGGAAACCTCAGCAAGAATTTATTTACATTCAACACTCAGGTAAATGTCAATGCGATATAAAACTCTGTATCGCCGAAGGAAGGCGAAATGTTAACAAAAATTGAGCAGATACGACAAAACAAGGGACGTGGAGCCAGAAAAGGGTGAGGATTTGAAACAAGGACTGTTAGAAATGATTGTAATGACCGTAGTAAAAATCAGTTGAGTGTTTTGTGTGTATATAGGGCAGATATCGACCGTAGGGCCTTCCAACAACTCCTCGAAACTCAACCCCCTTCTCGCCATCCCTGTCTCGTTCGTTTGACAACTAATTTTATAGGGGATGAATTTAGGAGCATTTTGCCGTTTAAAACGTGTTTTTCTATGCCAGGCACTCTGTAGGTACTAGGCCAAAAATGTCAACTAAATTACTAAATTTGTACCTTTATATCAAGAAAAATTGAGTGTTTACTCTTTTTCAGTTAGCATTGAGTAAGTGATAGAACGTTAGGTTTTACAGATGAATATCAACAGGTTTGGTCTGTTTTATTGACGGCGATTAAAAAAAAATATATATGACGGACTGATTTATTACCGAACGTAATAAATCTCTTTTCCAGGGTTGTTTTATTTCTATAAAGTGATCAATATTTTGTATATAATTAGGATCTAAAGTAGCATAAATAAATATTCTACTACATGCAATCACTAAAAATCATTACACAACTGCTTTACAATTTATGGACCGTAAGTTCTTGGCAAGTAACAAAAGAAACTTTTAGACAAATCATCACTCACGTCGGCCATGTTGGAAGTACAACCATTTACACGAGGTTAATACAAGATAATAATTTATAACGCTAAATTGGAAAAGTCACTGGCTCGATGTATCCGTTTGTAAATACTTTATGTACAGCATAAAACAGTAATTGATTTTATAAATATTTTGCGCCGGCGTACATTTCACAGGGGCTGAACTTTACGAAAAATAAGCTCCAATCCAAGAGTACAAAAAAATTCAAAACCAGTGCTTTAGTCAGTGACAATCTATTTTTCCTCAGCCTATCATTTGAAAAAAGTGCGCTCAGGCAACTCTAAAATAATTTAAAAAATCAGACGTCGGTAGTTAATATTTAAAAAACACGAGAAAACACACATTTATCCTTTTAAAACAATACAAAACAAAAAGAATACCTGGACGACCAAATAAAAATCAGTCTTAACGACATAAGACTTCCTACTTCATCTTTCATAACTTATAAATAAACTGCTCAAAAATAAATATCGATATTGCCAATTTTGTAGTACTTTTTAATTTCATTTTTATTATAAATTCCATTAAAATTTATTAGAAATTATTTTTTTTACTGAAGGAAAATTTAATTAAGGGATTTTGAAAAATGAAATAAAATGTTTCAATTTTATCTAATGGTTGCAATAATTTTTGTAAGCAATTAAAATCGTGAAGAATATCCTTTGTTAGATAAAACCTCTGTGCTACTGTTTGGCATACTGTTAATATGCCACTAATTTCAAAAGGAATTTCACACCACAGATGCTGCAATGCTGCACTCAGTGGTTGCAGGTCAACTGGTTGCGGATGGTGACCGAAAAGCCTTCTATGCAACGCATCCCACACGTGCAATGGGATTGAGGTCTAGAGACTACGGGGGAAGGGGCAGATGGGTAATTCCCAGATTTTCTAAACACTGGTGAACAACTCTGCCTCTCTAAGGTCTGGCAATGTCGTCCTGAAATCGAAAATACCTGCCAATGTTGAGGGATAATCGGTAATTTCTTGGACAAAACAAACGGCGGTGATGTTGCCTTCAACAAGCAGTTTATCCTCCAGAGTAAACCCCAGCCCAAGCCATAACACGGCCTCCTCCAAACTGCTCTGAAGGGAGAATGTATTGTGGTGGTGTACGCATTCTCGGTATACTCTTCGACGCCTGGTAGTACTAGAGAGACAGAAACGCGACTCATCAGAAAGAAACATAACAGCATTGCAGTTGTTATTCTCTTTGCTGCACCATATTCTCCTGTGTTGCTGGTGGCGGGCTGTTGCTGTCGTCTACGATATTAGGCCAACTGACATTTGTTAGGCCTTGCACATGATACACACTATGTAAACTGTTCTGTCGTCCAACGTTGTCCTCCCTTAGCGTCGTAATGAGTTGATCTACTACCGGGCCTCCTATTGGCACTTACAGTCTCTCGGAATTGGGCTAAGAAACGGCAACTACATCTGCGATAACCATTGCCAGTGACCTCGATGACTATTCTCACAATAATATTGCGAACCTCTGCTTCAAGACGAAGATTTACCACGGTTAAAGGGATTAATTAAAATGGAGAAAAGACGGGAAAGGCTTTTTGTTTACGACATGAGTAATCTTTATGTTTACTATTCTTAAGTAAATCCCATATTAAAAATAAGAATTAACATTTTTTATTTGTTTTAGATTTGTATTTTCTATTTTGTTTTATCCAACTAATAAGAATATATCGGTTAATTTAATTGACAGAATAAGGATAAATTAAAAAATCACTATTAATTTTTGAGAGTTTAGGAGACCAGACTATATAAGGACATACCGCTAAAGATGTACAAAAAGCAATTCTGCATATACCAAAAAAACAATTAGACATTGTATTTGAATATATTATCAATATGATTAGTTTTTTTTTTTTTTTTTTTTTTTTTTTTTTTTACACGGTCACAGTACTAACACTAACGGTAGGACTGCACAGGGAGACACATGCCACGAGAAACCAGCCAATGTGGCGGGTTCATGAGATGGGAATGAGTAGAGAGGGCTCGGGTAGTAGGGTTTGTATGAATCAAGAAGTTGGTGTGAAACTGTCGGAATCGTGAACAGATCAATTGACGAAAGTAATGTTAAAGTTATTGTCGATAGTGAGGTTAATGATGTAGTTTTTTCCAAGGGCTTTTGATTACAACGACTGCATGCTTCGCAAGGTCTACAGTTTCACGCTATATGTCCAAACTGGTCGCAGTAAAGTCTTGATATAAGATTAGTTATTAGGAAGGAAGTCATAGATAATGAAAAAGTAATGAGGAAAGATAGAGAGGCATTCTTATCGCGTGATTATAAATAATGAAAACATCCACTAACATTAAGTCTCTAAATAAGGATGGAGGCTTCATTTACAACGGATAGGCCCATTTAGTCAACAAAAGATACAATGAAGCGGATGGATTGTAAAATAAGCAACTGGAAAAGACACCATTCCTGATTTTTTCCTTTTTTTTACGAAGGGACCACTGAATGCGAATCGGGGACTTCAACCATGAGCGTCAACGACTTAACCAATGCAGTCACCGACGCCCTTACTCGTGACTTCGATAAAACCCAATTCCTATGAGTATTGTAAAGGCAGTAAAAATAAAACTAGCAATGATATCATGGGAAAAATGTACTAAACACAGTTCAAAGCTGCCTACAAAACCCGTGACAGATAACCACCGACATGTCCTACCATGGGCGCATCAAAAATATCTACTCCGGTTTCAGCTGAGCGAGAACGATATTCTCATGTAACGAAAATATCCCGCAAACCTGAGAGCATTTATAATTGTGATTAACATGGACAACAAAGGGCCAAGCTCAACCGAAAAGCGGCTAAATGATGGAGATCATTGGCCACGAAGACCAGCACAGTTAATAATTGAATATGGACAAGAAATCAATTATTCATTAACTTTATGGACTTTCCAATTCCGTGAATTTGTATGATCATTAAAACTGAATCTTTAATATGCAAAATGCTTGCAATCTGAAATGACAGTGAGAAGAACGCGATGACAGGTGGACCAGGAGTTCAGAACATACTCAACGTACCACATCAGGCTAATTGTACAACTGAAAAAAGTATTTAATACAAATAAGGCCGTCCATTTTTACTTTTTGAAAAACAAGTTTTACAACAAAAAAACATCAAGAAACTGCTGAGAAAGATGCTCACTGAAGATAGCGTTAAGGCGAAAAGCATAAATGAAATACTAGGCAGGAGAATAGCCGGACTGGGATTCGTTAGTTATGAAATCAGGTACCTATTAGTTTAGTCACGAAGTAACATACTAACAACACAAAATTCTCGTCTTTAACATAATTAGCAAGGTTTTCACAGTTGGCAAGAATTCCATTTTCATATGCTTAAAAGTTTATTGCTGGGAATTGTTTGATGAAATCATGTTTTATCCTGCTTTGATTATTTTTTGATCCTTCTTTTCTCGCCTTCTTCATTTGTGATTCTTTAGTATTAGTAATGAACAATTCGTAAACAAACTAAAGTCTGACCTTAAATGATAAAATTAAATAGCGCTCTTGTACGACATTTAGCAGAACACAAACTATGCTATAGACAAATGTGCTAGTAGTTTCGAAACAGGACGCTTGCATCAAAATACTTCTTGACTTTAACATACTGATCAAGTTGATGCACGATTTCGTCTGATACCAGGGCTAGAACATGGTCGCGGCAACTTTGCTACGTGTTTAATTTCTCGTGCAAAAATCAATTCATTTTTCTGGCTGAGTTGTTAAACATGGAAGATGCTTGCAGCGCAATTTATTCTTTGTTAAGCAGAGAAGAAAACCAAAACTATAAGAAAGAGAATCTGGATGAAGTATTGGTCAGATCACTTTTGCTATGGCAGTATGGTACTAAACATGGTAGTAAACTACAAAAGTCCAGCAATAGAAGCAAAACTCGTTACAAAATATTCTTTATTATATTCATTTACGCTATGATCATGTGATAACAAAACGGACGTTCAAACCTGAAGTCAAGGACAATTGTCTTGGCCAATTCAAACAGTTTCTACCAACATCCTTTGTTGAAGGTTCTTGTATTTGGTGTAAGCAGTGATTGCAAGTGATTAAAAGGAAGTGGCAAAATTTTAGGGAATGGTTTATTACTTAAACAAACAGTTGTTAGCCTAAACAACAACAATCCAATAAAAGGCAACGATCTCGGGGGGGCGGAAGGTCACATGGTCAGGGTGTCAGGGTGTGGCTATTTACCGGGAAAGGTTAGAGGGTAGGTAAATCTAATCTCGAAGCTGGTGTGTATTTAAGTTGAGGTATGCGTGACTAAACAGCGGCGGGCTGAGAGGCGGACGCGGCCGCATGTTGTAAAATTTACATAGTTCATTAACACACATTTATGAATCTACGTTTATTTATTCCCGAGAAGTAGACTATTTTTTTTACAAAATTTACGCGGATTCGACCATTTATAAATTCGGCGTCGGGATGCGCACTCGATTAGCGGTAATGTTACACCCGTGCCTCGTTCTTTCTCAAGCTTTCAAATTTAAATGAAAATCGAGTGGAAATTTTCACTCTCACCTGGACAGTCATTCTCCACAGCTGAAGACCATACGTCCACATAGGCTTTAAGACTTGTTGGTGCAATATTATTTTACTTTGTACAGTAATGATAGAACTGCCCTATAACATAAACCTATTTCTTATCTTTTTCTCGTCCCTGTTTTTTTCTGCTCTTTCCGTCTCAGATTAGCATCTAAGGGTACGTTTACATTGGAGTCTACTTTTAGTAAATTTCAGACGATGCCCGATTCTGCAGACGAAAGCGGTTGCACTGGCCTGAATCCTAGGGATGTTTCCACCGATTTGTTGTCAGTTGTCCACTACAGTCGTACAGTATGGACGAAATCGGAGTTGTCAAAATCTTGACTGAAAATTCCCTTTTGTGATACATGCTGCTTAGCAGCTGTGGATAGGTTAATATTTTTCTGGGCAGGGAGGTAACTGTTGAATTTCATACATTTTTCTCCCAACTCTTGTTCAACAACCAACCAAATTTGGAGAGTACTTCAGAATAAAGCCTGAAACGTTTTTATGCCAGCGAGATCAACGAGTCAACGTCCATGACGACTCTAAACAAAAACAAAAATATGATGAACATTGGAGGATTTGGTTTGGTGTCAGCAGTCGGTTACCGAGTAGACCGGTCCTAGTGTAGCCACTTCTGCCGAAATCTATTACTACTATATATAATCTACTGTTGGTTGATTGGCTGATGATGGACAATTTTGGCAGTTAAAAACCGGCCAAAGTCGGCTCCAATGTACCAACCTTAGGTTAGCAAAGGAATGACAACTTTCAATTATTTGTGGCACAAGGGTGTGGATTCATCTTTTTCTATCTGGAGTATACACACAAAGACTAGAAATTAGGTGCTCAAGTGCCAACTGTGTATGGCCTACTCTAGGGCTATTGACGGCTAGGTTATTTAAGCCTTAAACTACGGCAGTTTTTAACCTAACTATTTACACTCTCACTAGAGCTGTCATGATGAATACTCCCACTTTCGGTTCTAACACTATACATTCACGCTAACGAATACAGTTAACATAATAAGAAGACACAAAAGGCAACTAGTGTCATACCTTTCATACACGCTCTCTGTATACAGCCAAGAAAGCGTCAAAAGTTCGGTATGCCGGACACTACTCCATTACTATTAAATCTGACCTTACGCAACGCGACCAGTATTCTGTGTGCAATCATAAGGGCTCTCGAGTATATCCTTCAGGCCTAGGTTTTCCACTCCCGGAAGCAGGACTCTCAAGCCTGCCTAGGTCTTCGCATCAACAAAGAACATATTTCGCTGTTTTTTCTTTTGCTACCGGAGTCTTCAGTTCAATTATCATTTTAAACCTCCACGTCCCGGTTAGGTAGTTTCGCCGTTACTTCTGAATTTGTGCTTTAATGAACTTTTTTGCATGAATCTTACGTTCTCATTCTTAATCCAATTAATTACTTTATAATGAACAGATAAGATCATGCCAATTACGGTGATTCAACATCTTTCAAGAATATGTGTTATGGTTGTAATTTAAACAATATACAATACGTTTTGCTTGGCCTATTTTTCATGGAGTAAACAGTTCCATTTTGAAGTTTAACAGATTCCCAACTTTAAAGTAGGAAAATTACTTCTCGAAATGTGATTTTAAGACAAACCTAGTATAACTCGTCGGAGGAGAAGCTGTTCGGATCTCCTATTCCCAAGAGCAAATATCCATCTTGGAAAATCTAAAAGAATGAACCACCCGGGCATTCCGCCTTTTTAAATTATTAACGGAAGCTGTAAAGCGTGTATGCGGGTACCAAAACGAGATCTGGCCCCGACTACAGAACAAC
>CM077105.1:28096226-28140441 GCA_039619505.1 Cimex hemipterus | reverse complement strand
CCGCCAGCCCACTTTTTTCAAGTGGCACGGAAATTCCTACAATAAAATTACGACGAGAGACGAGTACTCCTTATTCCAATGAGGACAAAAGATCGACATTTTTAAAATTTGATTTCATTAAACATCAATTTAAAAATTAAAATAATATTTCACTTATATTCATGTTGATGATGAAGCGATAAACCAATTTAAAATGTCTATTAAAACATTTCGAATAAATGTGGTAAAAGAAGAAAATTTAAACTCATCTGTGAGCATAGTTGTCGAGCCAATTTAATTTTTGTTTCAACTGCAGAACCTTTTTATAATTTAACGTTAATTTCATATTATTTTCAATCGAAAAAGCCAGTTAACCGAGCAAACCAAGGATTGTAAATATTCTGTAAGTTTGCGATTAAACTGCTCAGCTCAACAGGTTAAAACCAAGACCTTAAATACACTGAAGTATCGCTTTACAGCCGTATTTAGCTAAATAAATAAATAATAATATAAAACTGCCGAAGTTGAATTTCGTTATATATTTTAATACAGTGACTATTAACCCATTAGAAATGTAATTAATTAATTTAAAAACAACACTCCTGCATTAACGATGTGATTTCAAATTTGGATTTATTAACGGAAGCCGTAAAGAGTGTATGCGGGTACCAAAACGAGATCTGGCCCCGACTACAGAACAACAGGTCGACATTGTGCAAATCACTATTTGCCATTCCGCCAGCCCACTTTTTTCAAGTGGCACGGAAATTCCTACAATAAAACTTTGCCCAAAAAGCCGCATATTCTCAACGCATTTTTTCAAACCTCGAATTAAGTTGCACGAAACTTCACAGATTACGAGTAGCATAAGTTATCCTCCAGCACGTTCCGTCACGGCTTTAACAAACCTCGCTAGATCGATACCGTTCAAAATTATAGAGTATTTATCTTATCTTCACCACTATTATTTACATTATCTTCGTAATCTGTTGATTCTGCGCATTCGCGGAGAAAAGAAAACTTAGGCCTGTGGGAGCGTCCAAATTGAAGATATACCACCGTAAAATAAAACGGTATTAGTAAACTATATAATTTAACGGGTATTATGGATTATCTATTATAGTAAATGTTGGTTGGTAAGATTTCTTGAGGTCTGCAAGGTAAGGTGATACTTGTAACGTAAATCGTTTCTCAACTTGGTGTATATCTTTGTTGTTTTGGTCTGTCACACACTTTTCAATTTTTGCCCACTTCACTATTCTGTTATTACCTACTTGTCACTGTTGATCATTTGATATTTCATTGTCTGTTGTCACTTTTTATTTATCAAGTGTTTCTGCCTCCAAAAATGCAAATTTGCTAACAAACTCTACAACAAACAAAAACCTAAAGAAACTAAACGTCGAAATACTCCGGACCAAAATATAAAGAATCGGCAGACCAAAAAAAGACCAAACTACTAGAATTCCAAGGGGATCTTCTCGCTACTTTGTCGCAGACACGTTCGGTTTTTAGCCTTCTGCAGAAGTTTACATTTTACTGTTTGGCGTTATTCTTAATTTTCTGCGGGCTTTTTTTTATCCAAAGTTAAAAATTTTCTACCAAACTGCACAAACTCACCAACGGAGATGACGAAATACCAAAAAGTGTGTGACAGACCAAAATGCGAGGTTGGGCCGGAAATTATCGGAAAGGACCCAACTAAAATAAAAGCCAATCCTAAAAGAGTTTGCAGGCGATACCAAAATCATTCCATTTATCACAAGAAAATTGAGGTTTTTCTTTAAGTCTACAGTGTAATGAATTTGAAGATTGGTCTGTTCCAGTCGTCTTCTAGTCTCGCTGCTTTGGTCTGTCGTTTTGGCCTTCTCCAGCAATTATAATTCGCTGTTTGATTTTCTTCATTTTAGTCTGTAAAGGTTTGAGATTTGTAACCAAACCAAACAAAGTCAACAACCCAAACGCGTCTGGGAACGCTCGGAAACTCACCTACAATTAATTGGAACACAGGCTTCTATGGTTTCTAGCGATACCAGAATGTTTCTAAATTATTTAGAAAAATAAAAGTTATTTTCCTGAGGTCTGCACGGTGATGATCATGTAACTCGGTTCCTACCTACTATCCTTATCTACCTTGGCCCGCGCTACTTTTGATCTGAAGGACCGTTCGGCTTTTAGCCTTCTTCAGATTTTATATTTCGCTATTTCTTGACTTCCTAAAAGTTTTTAACTACAAAATGTGAACCCAACCGACACAAACCCTCCAGTGAAGAGAACGAACAGACCAAAAAATAGAGGAACGGATCTGAAGGATTTTTGGGTTTTATTTCCTGTCTTTCTCGAATTTTTTTGAAATTTTTTCTAGAATCTGATCGTGAAGTACTTGCAGCTTTGTGGTTTCCGATTGTTCTGGTCCGACTAGTTTCGCCGTTTTGTTCTACCAATCGCGTTACGACGTTTTGCCGTCTCCAGTAATTTACAATTCGATGTTAGATTTACCAAGTGTTTTACATATTTAAACGTTAAACATTTGAAATCAATGTAATAAAACCAATCAATTAAATTTGCAAAAATTCAAAACGCGTTACAGATGAAAACGTCATGTGCGATAATTTAAATCTGCTTAGACACGCTATTTTGCCATATTCAGGAATTAGTCATATTTTGCAATTTGTTGATTCTCAAGCGTACGTCTCGAAAAGTTTAAAATAGTACTTAACCTACCACACCACACAACCCACAACTTTTATGTGGGCAAGACGAACCAAAGCAGCGTCGATAGGCGGACCAGGACGATCGTAAACGACCAAGCTATATAAAACTTAACGCCACAAGGGGGTTAGAAAAACGATAAACATAAGCATAGCAACAATCACCAGGCAGTACTAACGTAATCAATAATCACAAAACTGACGAGATCGCAGGGTTTTAAATAATAGCCATCTTTCATTAACAAAATACGAAATCCAAAAGGGGTATGGCATTAATGAAACAAAATTTCTTTCATTTTATCACCCTTTATATTTTTTAAACATAATAAACAAAAGAATAAATGAAGTAAAATTGTAAGACAAAAGGCTCTCCTGGTAAATCCAATCATTTCTGTTGAGTGATGTTCTTGTTCAAAGCACCACACAGAACTTTCGCTAAGTCCTTCCTTTTTAAATATTTAATGCTATATATAGCGTATTTATTTTTAATTATAAAATATCAAAAACCACCACCGGGGCTTGTAATGACAACTGCTGGTAAAATAAACGAAATAAAAGTTGGACTTAAACATTTTGATTTTGTCATTGTGAACTGAAGACGGAGTAGAAGACACTCGTCCTCAAGGTTTTGACATAAAACTTAAAAGGCTTCTTAATTAGTCCTAGCACGCGTTTCCGTTGTCGTTTCAGTAATAGCTTCAGAAATTGGTTGCCACCCGCCCGAGTTGCGCATTTCGACCGGCCTGTGAAGACCATTTTCCTATCTTATCTCAAATGAGAATTTCCACACTTTCAAGCATCCTCTCGAGGATCCGGACGACGTGTATATTCGAAGTATGTTTTCTATTTACACGGGAAGTGAGTCTAAATAAAACTTATAGCTTACTTATAACTTAACTTGCTTGGACTACATCTGGACGGGAGCATATACTATATGACCACTCTGTCTTTGGCAGAAGAGTTACTGAGACGATAAGTTACTAAACTGTACCAAAATTACCACTGTAAAAAAGAACCTTTGTTTTTAAAACCACGGCGGCAGCTTGGAAATAAATCAGGTACCTCAGGATGATGTTTTTAGCTCTAGTTCGGCCCTATGTAGGAGGGAAAAGCAAGGTAACAGACTAGTAATTGTTTATTGACGAGGTCTGTTATCGTTCTTGCAATCCATATCGGGACGGGCATTATTTTTTATCACCTCCTTTTTCCTTGCTGATGGAACTGATGTTCGAATAGTTCATAAAACCGGGCGAATTCCCAAAGAAGCCGGAATTATTCTCGTTGAACTGTAATACATTAATAATGCATTCTTGGGCGTGCTGACGATCGATCGGAGGTGCCAGAAAGCAAGGCTACGGATAAGAATGATTACGGGCCAGACATCAGGTTTATTTGCCGATTAGCTTGAGATTAGACCTGTAGCTCGGTAGTAACCAATCAATTGGGGTTAATTTTGATCAAAACACCGAGTCTTACCAAATTAACAGTAACGGCAAATTTACTGATTAATCACTTTCAACAACTTAAGAAGAAATCACTATATCACTACAGTACACTGCACTCTTGTTCTTACTCATTCGATTACTTCAGATGCGACTGAAGGTGTAGCATATTTTATCAGCCTAAAGACCAAACCAACACTAAAGATGGCGACACAAAAAGGACAAATTGACAGGATCATAAGCCTGCAGATCTAAGTTAAAACGGTAATACCCAATTTACAATTAGGCCTTCCTATTGCAATCTTTATTCGGTTACTTAAGGTGTAAGGAAAGATTTCTCACAAACCTATCAATGAAGATCATAAATTGGTCGGAAATGACCAAGCAATAGGGTCAAGGGCATAAGACCTTATGTAGAAATCATTACAACTATTTCCAATTAGCCCATAACATTGCATTCTTTATTCGGTTACTCAAGGTGTGAGCAAGCATAGTCACAAGCGAACTACTGAAGATGGCGGAGTGGAATGAAATAACCACGCAATAAGATCATTCCGCAGACGTGAAAAAGAAATCACAATATTTTCAATCAACTCATTTCATTCCATTCTTCAATAGGTTGTTTTAGTGTGAGGAAGCACCAGTGAAGATAAAGAGAAACCGACACACCTCTGACGGCCGAATCAGCAATAAGCATGATGATCAGAAACGACCCAGCAATAGAATTACCAATACTCAGACCTTTAGTTGAAATCAATATTTTCAACAAGCGCAAAACAATGTATTATCCGTTGTATTATTTAAGGAAGGAAGCTTAACCTTTTGTCAGCTAAAATCATCAACCCGCCAATGAAGATGAATGAGTGATCGGAAACGAACCAATACGGTCTTCAGTTCGCAGACTTCAAGAAGACTTCCAATCGGCTCATATCATTACGTAGGTCATTCGGTTGTTTTATGTGTGATGTATGATGTTTGGCACCACTTTAAATATATTGAGAAGCAGATCAAAATAGCGATAGACAGATCGTAAACTATCATCCTCCAACTGAGTTCATAACTTAGTAGGCCTCACAGGTTAATATATACCAAATAACATTAGAAATATTATATTATTAAGTAGGGATAGTTAAACGAAGCACCACTAGTCCTTGAGTCCGTTCTGGCAAGATATATAATTTTAGTTAACACCTAGCCAGGAATTTCTTTCTCTTTTCATCCGTTCTATAACAAATTTTAAGATACGTAAACAACCTTTTTAATACTGGTGGTTGGCTACAAACAAGTGGCAACACATTCGGCGTATCGACCATTTCTTGAATATGAAACTGGAAGGGTGCGGCTGAGGAAGACCATCTGCGTTCCAGTTGATACGATCGAGATAAAGATTTATTTTTAACCGGCATCCCTGATAATTCAGGAGTGTTTTAAATAAATTAAAAGGCATGGAGGGGGGAGGTCCACGAAGACGGAGGCTAGATAAATCTACAGGTGTGCTTGGAATGGATAGTATATCTTTATCTCGGGGGGCTCATATCGATCTGAAAGTGTTGGGTATAAACATGCGGAGTTGCATAAATTTCGAGACAGATTTGATTTAAGTCCATTTCAAACGTTAATTCCGTCTTCTACGCACTTTCCGAGATATATAGAAGAAATATTTTCCACTTACTTGGAACATTATTTGTGGTCAAGTGGATAAAGTTAGTTTGGTTGAAAAAAATTAACAGTTAAACCTATTTTGCTGTTAAAATGTCTAAAAAACAGTTTTTACTACTCGATATTACCTTTCTAAATATTATAATTATCACTAATCTAATTACAGGAACGATGCGGTACCACCATGAATCTCTACAATACACATTCACTCTAATAAATACATTCACTCCCAACTACCAAAATGGAACCCAAAACGACATATCTATACAGTGTGTTTACAAGGTTAAAGACAATACTGCCATTCATTCTCTAAATACAACGTAGTTCGGTGCCACCAGAACGAGGTACTTTTCTAAAACAACAGTTTTGGAATTTCAGTCTAAAATTAATTTTTTTAAACATAAAATCTTAATTTTTCTATTTTAGCTTCATTAAAATACAGATCTGACATTTATTTTGTAAACTAAATTAAATTTTCTAGAGGATAACATTTCCATCGAAAAATTCACGTTTCGATATTATGCAAACAATGACAAACGGTGAAACCGTTTTTTTTTTGTTTTTTTTTAATATTCAATTGTGACTCGTGAACCTACTTTTTCATCAACACTTTCTCGAGGATTTCGCCTAAGTTGACGGTTGAAAAACGTGATACCAAACCCAAGGTGAATAGCAACACAAAAGCATCGTCGCATTATTAATGAAAACATTTATTAGTTGGTCACAAAAATTAGATACATTCTTCTAATGACATGGGCAGCGAGGAGCACTGATTTGAACCCTCTAAATTTTTACACATCGGACACTCTGAAAGTGAAGTGTACAGCACACCTATCGAAACGAGGGCACAGATCATAGAGAACATTGAAATCACGTGCAACGGAATGAGAGAAAGAAGGGAAAAAGTCCTCCATGCCCCCCATTGGGTTGCCCTACATTCGCACTTTTCTATAAAAAGGAAGCATTTCGAACAATATACAAATTAATTTGCAAAAAATGCGCAATTTAATGAGGTTTCATCGGCTTAGTTTCTTGGCACTACAATCGTTTTTACGAGTAAAAAAAACCAAAACCGTTCAAACCCGAATATCTTGATGTTGGCAGCACACTCCATCAATCTCTCCCCTGATGATAGAACTACACAAATTGAGATCATGTTAAAGCTCGACGAGTTAATTGTTAACGTAGCCTCCGTAATTCGGCTTCCCCCCCCCCCCGATGACATTAAAAAATGACTAACATGCGGGGCGTTCAATGAGAAAAGCTAAACACCAATCAAGAAATAAGCTTGTTAAGCACGGATGGTCAACTATGGCCAACCCATACCCTAAAATAACCACTTTGTTCCCTAATGTTAGAAATCATTTCTGGTTTATATATATAATATGTATTGTATATATACATAAAAATTAATTATAGGAATTACTTACAATTACTTAGATATAATTTTTTTTACTGATATTCATATTTTACATTTTATTAAAAGGATATCTTATATGTTAAATTTATGCATATTTGCTTAGTCATAATTGACCATAATAAAATTCGAATTAATTATTCTTTTTATCTAAGGTTTTTTTTTGGTTGAGATGAAAAACCTTAGATAAAAAGAATATTTAATCGGATCAAATTTATAATTTATTAATATCCATTTTTAAAAGATTTAAATGTATTATAAAAGATATGAAATCTTGCATGTGTAATCATTTATATACGTTTTTCTATTATTTTTAAGTAATATTCAAAAGAAGATAAATTTACAACCCGCATGGCCAAACGGGAAGAAAGTTACCTACTTGTTTTTTAAATGTGGTTTAATTAAATAATTTTTTACATTAAGCAAGTTATTGTTATTTTTAAAAAAAATTAAAAAGGAATTTTTATATATAGGTTTTATGATTTTTTTTTAAATATCGGAATATATTGTAGGACTAATAGGGACATTTAGTTGTGATTAGTTTATTTGTTTAAAGATTTTTCAATTTTTTTTGTAATACGTAAGCATTCTAACATTTGTCTTATAAAACCGTTTTGTTCGAAATCCAAAAAGTGTTGGTTTTCAAATTGGTTATATGTTTTGAACAATTTGTTATGTTGCATGGTTCATGCATTCATAAACTGGTTAAGCCCGTATTTTTTGTTTGACCGTTATATATTTTATCACGTTCATCATAATTAATTTAGTGAGTTGTATTATTCGTCTGTTTATCTTTCTAGTACCATTTATTTGGTGTATGAACTATTTTATTTTGAAATTTTAAATTAAATTTTGTGAAATCAATATGTTTTCAAATTTCTATTCTTTTCTGATATTCTGTTAGTGTAAGTAAGAGAAGACAATTTTTTACCATTATTTTCATTGTGTTTTTTTAATATTTGTAGTCTAGATAACTATTAATAATCTGGATTATTAATAGTTTTGTTTAATGTTTAATATTATTTCCATTTTGTTTCCTTTTATTTGTTGTCTTAGAGCTCTGAATTTAAAAAAATAATATAAAAGCTAATTTTGAGAATTTTAAGCTTTTATATGATTTTTATTTTGTAAAATTTTGAATATCTTTAACTAACAATTCTTTTATACTATTATTAGAAAATATTTTAGTAGAAATCGAAGAATAGAATAGAAAGTATTTTAAAAAATATATAATTTTTATAGCCCATTTATTTATTTACCTAAACTCCTTTTTGTTGGGACATCTAGACAAATTTGTAGTCAGGACAAGGATTAATTAATCCATCTTTCCAGCGAATATAATAAAGCAGCAAGGCGTAAACGCTATGCAATCTGAACTACAATGACAGTCCTGCCGAAGGACCAAATGATAAAAAAGTCTATTTTCCCACGTATAATTTCAATCACGATGGCGAGACGAAGCTGACGTGATGAGAGAGAAACTAATATAATTAATTCAAAAATCTGACAGAAAAAATATTGAATGTGGGCGAAATATTGAAAAGTGTGACAGACCTGGATTAGACAGTAAACAATTCAAAACATTCACGAAAATCTTTATTTATTCGGTTTCAGTTTGATTCAAGTGCTTAGTATATATTTTAACGAAGAACTAACAGTGCCTACCGATTAAGAAAGCTATCGCTTTATCTGCCTAATTAAGCAGTTTATTTCTAGTATAATTCATCCTAGGATTCTGAAATAAGTTGAATCACGGATCTGTGGAATTCAACGACTTTCCGGGTTCTTATCTTCGATATCGCATATTAAAATGTCATCGTCCTTAGTATGAAATGGGTTATAATTCAACCACCTTTAAGGTGCCATCGGGGTGAAAAAATTGGATTTTATAGAGGCTGTTTGGCCTAGCACTCCCAACTTTTTATGAAAACTGACAGACCGTCACACTTCCGAATGACGTGTGAAAAGCAATCTGTCTCTATCACGGCTTCATTATAGTCTATATGTCATCGTAGAGATCTTTTCGTCTCGACGTCTCGGAATAAATCCGAGTTTTGAACTTGAAGGGAGCATTTTGTTTTTTGTTAGGGATTTTTGAATCGATATCAAATTTTCTCGGAATTGTGCGGGATATTACTTGCATACCAGAAAATGGTGTGTGTGATCCGGCTCGACTGCACGTACAGTGTAACATAGAAGACGGTCGGAATACAAATTTCGCCAATAAAAATGTCCGACGGCGAAACAGGGTTCATGAATTCTTCAGAATGTTGGCAAAGCATCACACCTTTGTTAATAGTCTTTAGGGTGATAAAATACATCGACATACTACATCACACCTGAAATAACCGTAATAATAAAAACTTCCATTTTGGATTCATCGTAAGAGGTCTTCTTAAGTCTACGAACTGATTAACCTGTGTATCTGTCATTTCCAATCACTTTAGACGGAAAACTTAAAACGCGTTCATTACGTTGTTTGAAAAGGAGCTTTGTTAACATACGTTACTATAATAAAACACCTCAACACTCCATCAGAACTGAAATAACTAGCGTAAAGTACCATTTCGGAAATATCGTAAGAGTCTATGAGCTGATCTTAAAACTCGGCCGAAATAAACAGCTAGGATCGAAGGACTCTTAAGATTACGCCGAAACCTCTGAATAAGTAATCAATGAAAGATTAAACAGATTTAATCGGAGTACGTAGTTAAAAGGATTTGGGAAATTGATATGTTTTGCCAGGGTTGAATAACAGTTTGTGAGTAGATAATATAATATCATAGGAGAACTAATTCCCTCTGGGTCGTTTGATCTGTTTAATATAGGTTGGATCACGCAATCACAAAATGAAAAGCCTTCTTCGTTTTATAACATTTCAAATACATCTGTCATGATTTCTCTACAGAGGCTTTTTCCTGTTCGAAAACTTCCGAAATAAATTGGCAGTGGTCGTCAAAAATAGAACTCCTGCAGTCGTAGTCACCTTCAATTATCCGTTTAGAAAACGCTAGTTTTGGAAGTACGTGACGGGAATCCTTGCCCAAGTCACACTTTGTTTTACAAAACTAACTTGAAATAATTTTTAGGAAAAAACAAGACAAACGAAGGACATGTTCAAATTGTACACACATAAATAATGTACGGATATTAAGTATTTTTTAAATTGATTCACCCTAACAAGGTAATTTGGCCTGTGAAGCACAAACCCACCACTGATGGTGGATAAACCTTTATGACAGAACGTAATAAAATCTAGTTTTGAAAAACAAGTCAATATAAAAATTGGCGAGAATTATACAGATGAAGTGCTGCAAATGGGAAAAGAAATTACCCAACACATCCTAGTAAAAAAAAGTAATTTTTAAGTTCGATAAATGAATCTACTTTTTTGTTGGGACATCTAAACAATTTAGTGGCCTGGGCAAGGATTAATTAATCAACAAATTAAACAATAGACAAACGACTCCGGTGGACGGCGTTGACACGGCGCTCATAACTGTAAGGTAAAAATCCCGGGTTCGAATCCAGAGGCCCTGCATTCCAACTCCACATATTTTACAAATGGGCTTTTTTTTTCAAAAACACCGGCATCCCGAATGTTTATATGACTTCTGTTGTTGCGAACCCTCGTTAAAAAAATGTGGTGGATCAAGAATTTGGACCAAACTTTTTTTGGTGATAGTACACTCGAAAATATCGGAAACGTATACGCCACTTATTGTGAATAGGCCCTAGCTTCGCCAAAAAAGAACATTTTTGAAAGTTGAAATTTTGCCTTTTAATATTTTTATTTAGCCTTCCACCGTGCTCAAATAAACAATATAAATGGTTGATTTTACAAAATTTTTTATGTAGATTGCAATAAAGAAATATTTAAAGCTGTCAAAATTTATTAATAACCAAAAAATCTTTCAAAGCTAAATATTTTTCGAGTAAAATATGTCCTAATTTTTTTTTTTCGTGAGACTAATATGGAATTTTTTTGTAGCACCTCTAGAGACACCAACATTTATCAATTTTTCTGATCCCTAAAATTTTTCCAACTTTTTACAAGCTGTTATCGAAACACTGGGGGGGGGGACCTATAGGTCCTTAGGTATAATGAACAATATCATTTTATCTACCAAATTAAGTAGTTTTATTTCCAGCATAATTTATCCAATTCTAGTGTAATTTCTTTCATTTAAAAAGAAATCAATATAACAATTGGCGAGAATTGAAATGCTTCAAATGGGAAAAGAAGCGGATTAAAATACCTTAACAGAAAAGGGACGCTGTGTTTAAGTACGATAAATTTAATCAAAGACTTTATAGATCAAATAAAAAAGAAATAAAAAATAGACGTGACGCTAACAGGCTAAAAATATTTGTCATTCTAAAAACACAGTCAAAACATACCTAAAAACTTAGTAAGAAAAACACTGGCATCAGGAAAAGCAATATCTCCTGGGTAGAGCATCACCGGAGGCAAAAACAAATGCATACAAGTACAAGTTGAACAACCATTTAACAAATGTAGACAAGGAGCCGTACAAAAAGCAATAAAGGCATAAAATTGGAAAAAACGGAATGACAACAAAAAGTGAAAATACTGAAAACTGGTGTCTTAATAAATGGCCAAGAAAGATAGAACTAGAAAAGACAAACATGAAAATATATATGAAATAAAATTAAAATGCTAAAAATGAAAATTGGGCTGTTATAGTCTCTGCAGGACTAAACAGAAGCCCCTCTTAGAAAGCCCTGAAAAGACAACTGAAAATTAGAACCTCAATAAATAAACCAAAAACGATAGAACTAGAAAAGACACACTAAAAATTGAGCTGTTATAGGGCCTGCAGGACTAAAACGAAAACAACGGAAAACTCAAAATTACACGAAACGGACAAAACAGTTCATATATTAGAAACATTAAATATTTCGAAAACCTCAGAACAAATAATAAACTGAAAAGAAACTTCTACGTATAATAGCAAAGATATATGGAGTGATAAAGAGGCTATAAAAAGAAAAAGACTCAACACTCAAAATGGACAAACAGAAAAAAAGAAAAAAGGCAATGATACGATAAATTTGTTATAGATGACGTTTCTAGGCAGATTGACAATAAAAAATCTAATAAAACAAAATACGATAATATCCTAGTGGATAAAAATACAAAACACACTAAAAGTAAGACGGCAAAACGTAACCAAAAAAATAAATAAAACCATTTATATCACGAAACACTTTTGTTGCTAATCATCAATAGTAAAAGTTAAACAACAATGTAGCAAATATAGAAAGGTGGTTGTGAAGGATGCAAAGACACATCGCACTTGACTTGAAAACATTGAAAACTATTACTTTAAATAAATTAACCAAAAACAATAGAACGAGAAAAGACATTTAAAGTTACAACACAACAAACAGCAAACAAACAACTCATTCTGATTATAGAAACAGAAAAAATATAGCCTTAATAAATGAATCGGAAATGGTAAAACTAGAAAGAGAGAGAGAGAGAACGTAAAAATTAATCTTTTCTATAGTCTGCTGTACTAATCAAAAATATAAAATCAAAACATGCAACAACAAAAACATAGCCCTATTAAACCCTAGAAGAAATATAGACGAGGATTTGTGAAAAAAATCACAGAAGGTATACTAGAAAGGGCAAAATAAAAACAAAAGCTTTGGCCTTAAAGTGGAAACGTTGAAAATTAGGAGAAATATAGACGAGTGGTGAAAAAATCAAAGGAGGTATACTAGAAAGGTCAAAATAACCAATTACCTCAAACAAAAACCTCAATGTGAAAGCATCGAAAACTAAGACCTTAAATAAATTGAAGCAAAAGTGACATAAAAACTTAACTATCAACCTGCAGGACCAAATATAAAAATGGCACAACTGCAAACTACAGGAAACAACAAGAACTTTGAAAATGGACACAATGAAAATTATGGCCTTAATAAATTAACCATGAAAGGTAGATTTTATACATTCCCCGCTGGTCTAAATTAAAAAATGTAAAAACAACCCAACAGGAAACCATACAAATATCGTCCTAAAGTGAAATAAAGTTTAAACATTGAAACAAGGACAAACAAACCAAGAACGACAGAGCTACAAAAGCAACTGAAATCTGTACACTATAAGATCTGCAGGATTAATAGGGAAAAAAGTAAAAGGTCCAAAACATCTCTGAAAATTAAAATATTAACACTACAATTTACAAACAAATAAAAATGAACAAAGACGTTCCGCGAGGGATAAAAAATACAAGGAGTGATGATGCTATAAAAAGAAAACCTTTACACCCACAATAGACAAGACCAAAGACAATGGAAAAAGTTTTTCATCTCAACTAAAAACCGTAATTAATTGTGATATATTAATTGGTCGAGCGGACCACGAAAATAGTGAATTAACAATTGAAAAGGTTATAAAATAAAACTAAAGATGGAACTAAACAATAAACTGCAAGACACAAGAATATAAGTCCGTAAAAAGTTAGTTAACTGCTTTTATCTCCATTTAAACATCAAGTTATGATTGTGTACAAAATAGTTAATAGTTAATAAAGCTTCCTTTGTTCTTAATATAATAAAACATCAATAAAGCTTATTTTGGTTTTGTTTTTGATAATTGTACGATAAAGTTTCGTTTAAAATATAATCCCTATTTCTATAAAACTTCCTAACCAAAGCGGAAATTCATCTTCCATTGTTAAGTATTAAACACCCAAGCGTAGACCTCCCCTCCTTTATACATAGGGCAAACAAGCAGAGCTCTTAAGTTGAGTAAACTTTCATTCTGAATTGTTGGAAACTAAGGCAGGTAGTTGTGGCAAAATAGATTTTTTGCATAATTGAAAAATAATACAAGAACACTCTTACTTATATTTCCACAAAGATAAATTTAGAACGAGCCAGTTTTCTTCGAGTGTTTCTAGAATTTGTTGATCAAACGTAAAATAAAATTAGAGAAGGATTCAACATCAAAACTGCTTAAATATTATCTAACCTAAAATGTTCACTAAAATACAAAAGATTTTATCCAGCCTTCCGGCTATATCCAGTCTTACATCTAAAAAGGTCAGCCTTAGTTGTCAATACCGAAAAACGAACAAAATGGGTAAAATGAAGGAATGAAAATTGTCCAAGGTACTCTAGAGAAAAAAACAACACAATAGCAGAACTTCCAACCCGGTACAAAAGCTTGCAGTATTTTCAAAGAAAGTCAGCACTTTCCATCAAGAAAGTTGACAATTAACAAGCCCTGCTTAGACAATGGGCTTCTCGGGGGTGAATTCATCCTTCGTGGATTTAATAGTTTCACAACGAGAAGATTGAACGAGTTAACGGAACCGCGTCATTTCACAAAAGGATGCTTTATAATAATAATTAGAACGAAAACCTAATTATACCGAGGGGGAGGGATTAAATGCCTCAGAAATGAGGATTCGAGTGGAAAATAAGAAAATTAATTGAATGCCTTACGCTCTTCTTTTTTAATAGTATAGCACTACCTCAAATGAGATTTCGATTAAAAAATAAGCCTCAAACATTACGAACACCATTTTTCAGATTTCATATTGAAGTCTGCCCATTGTTTGGTCGTTACCGATCGTTTCGGTCTGTGAAGTAAGGTCCGGACATGCAAGAAATGGTTGTGGCACACACCTGCTATATGACATTAACTGGTAACAAATATGATACTGATATTCCATCTAACAGTTCTCGAGAAATAACTATGAATTAATTAGTTTGGGTAAAAAAGCGAGACTGCATTCCCACAGGGTTTAGAACACGTCCCATTACAAAAACAGAACTACAATGCATCCCTAACACATACACAACTATCGTCGTATGTCACAACTGTCGTATGTCGGTCGATACACAACTGTTGGTCTGCGTATACGTATACACGCAAGACAAACTCATGGATATTGCTGCGGCGACACATATTCTTGGACTATATGACTGTGGAAGCATAGTGTTTACAGTGTTTAAACTAAATCACTGATACGAAATTCCTGATATAGTTAAGAAAGCACTATGCCACTGCGCAGCATGCCTTTGATGTGTCGCTCAACCGATAAGCGTTGGATCGCTTCAAAGCCAAAGCATTACGATGTTGTAGTTAATGTACGGCGTTTATGACAAGGGACGCTGCTTTGCTCATCTCGGCCCACCTTCGGTTTCGAGACACCATTTGTTTTAAAAAATCCCGACAGTTTGTCTCCTCCCGATCAGGTCAGGGTAATGGTGTAATACACAACATAAAATTATAGAAATAGCTGCGGCGGCCTATATCTTGATCTCACTATATTACCATGGAGATTAACATAGTTAGAATTAAAGGAAATTCTCTCTCAATATTGCAAGGAAGCACTACGCCTCAGCGCAGTATGTTTTTGATGTGTCACTCAACAGAAAAGAATAAGGTCGTTTCGATGCGGCGGTTAGCGCTTAGATCTTATAATGATATTCTCGGGTGTCGCTTTGCTCGTCTCGACCCACCTTCAGTTTTGGGACTTGTTGTGTGTTAAAAACCCCGATACATGGTCTCCACCTGATCGTACGTGCATTATACCTCTTGACTGAATGAATGAATTTGGATATTACTGCGGCGGATACACTTGGACTATATGATCATGGAGAGCTAAACACGGTTACAATTAGTCCCGTCTTGATATAGTAAAGGATGCACTCTATAACATGCTGATATGCCGCTGAACCTACACACGCTGGATCGATCCAATGTCACGGCGTTACCATATTACAGTTACGGTTTAGTTTAGTCGCGTTTCGGTTTCTCTCTTCAAAGTTGAGGTTGATTTTTACCGAGATAAAATATAGCGAATAATTAAATTGTTACAGACACAGGCTCACGACTGTGATGGTGGCAGAAGCCGAACTCGTTTTGACAGGCTAATAAAAAAGCGTAGGTTGGTCATGTCAAAATGATCGGAAACGACCAAACACCACGCCGACCTGTATATGATATGGCATAGTTTAGACAAGCAACACAACGTTTTCACACAAAACCAATATGACACCATAAGGATAGCACCACACTTTATGCCCTGAAGATGACCCGAATAAAGGTCGAAACGACGACAAAAAGATGAAAAAGGTGTTTTTCTAAACTACTTCATTCTTGACCGCTCCTCACGACTTCAACAACCTTTTAAAATTATTTTATCCTAAATATATTGTAAAAACCTATTTGGGTAGGCTTTCTATTTTTGCTCCAACCCGGGACAAGCAGTTAAATAATCATTTAGTAATCATTTCCTGGAAACGTTGGTTGAATTAGTTAAAACTCATCGATCAGAAAAAAACGGAAAATAGGTCCCAATTTTCCTAGCCATTTGAATATACATAAACTAAATCAAGTGATACACAGAACGTACTTAGACCTTGGAAGTTCTATTTCGCAAACCAATCGAAAATTGAAAAAAACATTGATCACAGAAAACACATTTAATCAACGCATATAATTTGATTTATATAAAATTTATATCATTGTCTCATACGGGCACAGTCATAATTAATTAGACAAAGAGCACTTGTCCATTCTGATTGTATTGTTTTCCAGCATTAAAAAAGAACGACTAGCATTGAACAAGAAAGGAAAGGCATTTCATAATTATAAAGCCCAAGACTACCAACGTTTTTAAATTAAACCCAAATTCCATCAACTTTTCATAGATTGTATATTAAAAGAACGTGGACAAAAATTGAATCAAACTTGTTTCCATACGGCTTAGTTATCATAACTGGATTTAATGTGACTCATGAATTGTACATATCAACGGAAAAGGGAAATCATTCCGAAATAGCCTAAGTCTTCTCTCTATGCCCTGGATATTATATGAACCAGCTCAGATGATTTTTTTTTATATTTTAAATAATGACTTTTCGTTTGGACAAAGCGTTTGAAAGCAACCGACTACTATGCCCAACTATTTATGTTCCCTTTATGGGCGAATAAAAGTGCATGCAGACACGACACAGTCGCACTTGAAAAGATTCGACACGAATCGGGACGTTTGCCAGCAGAAATAGGTCCGACACGATATGCCACTGACCCCGACGTGAGCTTCCGGGCCTGGTGGAAAATCGGTTTTCCTTTTTTCCCCAAACCCTTAAGAGTCTTATTTCCAAGGCCAGGAATGTGGGTCGAAACTGTTTTTATATTACACCCTTGATCTTCATTCTTACAAACTTTTCATAATGGGATCTTATCCTCAAATGTTTATTTAATATGGATATGCGTGCGTGCGTGCGTGTGTGTGTGTGTGTGTGTGGATAAGAACTCTTTTCCACTTTAACATCTATCTTGTTGAATTGTTAAGTAAGTTATTTTTATGCTCTTCGATAAAAAAAAGAAAAGATTCTTACATTTATCACTGCCCAAGAGTGTAATTTTGCTGAGAAAAAATGTTTGTTAAAACTGACGCTTACAATAAAATATCTATCTACTAGCTATAAATAATCAAAACTAAAAAATAAATTAACAAAATATACAATTATACATATAAAATCAGGTTCACTACCAATTAGGGCATTACAGTCCTTATTTTAATTTTGTATTAAAAGTTAAATAAAAAAACCATCAATATTTTGAGAAATATTGTTGCCTTCTTCCAATAATCTAAATTATAGATTAATAAAATAGACTGACTTGCTTTACAAAATGGTATATTAAATAGAACTTAATACTTGATTGGAGGGGATGGAATATTGAAAGAAATCAAAGATACTAGGTCAGGAACTAATAAATTTAAAAAACAAAAAGGCTTCAAAAAGCTAACACTGGAAGATTTCAAGAAGATCCATCTTTTACACGGGATAATGTTGGGTTTGGTTGGTATGTAGAAACCATCGGAGAAACGTTGAGATCATCAGCGTACAAGAAAAAGGGTGCAGCAGAAAGAATAGACTCATGTTCATTTAGAACAATTAAAAATAACAAAGGACCGAAGTGTGATCCCTGTGGCACATCCTATGTAACTGAAATAGTCCTTCACTTAAATTATTTTCGTGCCTGAGTTAATATAAAGAATTAATTTTATTTATTGCTTCTGTAATTGATAATATATTTATAATTTTTCGCCAATTAAATCTCCAGTTGATGAGCCCCCCTAACGGCTATCTCTGATCTGTCTTTGGATTTACGGCGTCGAGGTCAATTACTTATCGAAGTAACTAGAATATCAAGAAGACAGTTCTTCGTAGTATAATTGTTTTCTCTACATTTCCCCAGTCACCGCAGTAGTTCAGTTGCAAAGAAATCCGTTCCAACGTTTTTCGCCAACTTTTGGTTATTGCAAAGCCAGCTCTTGACTGAGTTTAGTCAAAATCTTATATTCTTTGGAAACATGAGTTTTCATGTGATGGTCTTAGAGAAAAACAATTTGAGACGAACAACTTCAGACCTTCCTACTACAAACCAACGATTCGATATCATGATCACCGAAACTGCAGACAACTGAAGATTCGCATACGGGACAAGTTTTATAATATTTAATTTATTTTAAAATGATATTATATGTAATTATTATATTTAACTCGACAAGGAACTAAAAATGCTGCAAAAGAAAAAATCTTGTCATGATTATATACAGAAACATTTTAAGATCACACAACAAAAATGGCGTAGCAGGAATAACGTACTCAAGGTCATTTATAAACAACGATTAAGACTAACAAAGGATTCAAGTGTGATCCCTGGGGCACTCCCAGTTATGACTGAAGTAGACCTTTATTAAATTATTTTTGAAGTCAGCATGCTGATAAGGTTTCCAAGTTGTCCAAAATTTAATCGCTATATGGTGGACTATAAATGCCATTCTCCGAGTCTCTCTTTGGAATTGACGTCGAGGTCAATTATTGATTGATGTAACTAGAGATCAATAAAACTGTTATCCTTATCATTTTTCCCTCAATTTTATGGGTCTTCCTATGGCCGTTGTTAGAGGAATCCTCCACAATGTTTCTCGGGAAATTTCGGTTCTGCGAAGGAGTACTTGGCTGGGTTAAGGCAAAATCTGAATCCTTTGGACACACGAGTTTAAGACAAGGTCTAAGATGAAATCAATTTGAAGACGAACAACTTCAGATCATGCTTAACGCGAAAAGCACCTTTAAACAAACGATTTTGATGGTACGTTCACCGGAATTAGCAGATAATATTTGTTTTGAATGCCGGTCAAGTATGATATTACAAGGAAATTCATATAGTTTAGAGTTTATTTTGAGAAAATGTTCATTCCGAGGACTATCTGACGGTGATCTAAGAAGACATAAGAAAAGCTACCTTTTCGAGGTGAAAACTCGCCCGGAACGAGCGTTGACAGGGCGCGTGACACTTGAAGGGGGAGTGGCCGGTATTGTCACCAACTCGAATTTTCCACTGGTTGGAATGGTTTAAAAAAAAGGTGATTATTGGACGTCAAAATGAAATGGGATGGGGTATCACGATTGACACCGGCCGGCCCAGATGCGATCGTTCGACGACGAGGGTGACGTGCCGATATATTTTATTTATTTTTCGTTTAAACAGGAAAACCGGGACGCCGGGACGTTTTCCGGCTGGGGGCAAGCCGGAAAGAGGAGCTTTCAAGACGGGAAAAGACCGATAAGGGTAAAATGGCCACCGGGACGGCGTTAACCCCTATTCCTTGGAAACCGTCTGAGGCCGAAGGGTGTAAAGTGTTTATTCCAAATCGGTTTCGTCTCTGAGTAAATGTCCTAGGATTAACGGTACTGTTGGTAATAGAGTTTGAATCAATAAGGCTGGAAACGAGGCGGAACGGGACGGGACGAAGGGGTCGGGGGTGGGCGAAGGGGTTGTAGCGGGTGAGTCGGACTCAATGGTGTCTGATAGTATGTTCGTAGTACACACCTGGGGCAGAGTCGCGGCGATTTGTCTCTGGAGAGAGTCTCTCTCCTTCTCCACCTCTCCTAATTTGGCCTCCGTCTCGCTGAGCCTCTCCTGGGTCTCCCTCAGGGTGTCGACGAGTTTGTCCCTCTCGTCGAGCATCGTAACCATGAGCTGCTCGAAATTGGCATCCTCGCCGGAAAACTGGGAGCTCCGCTGGCTCACGGTGTCCTCCGATATCGTCGGCATAACGTCGCACATCATGTTCCACATTTTTTTCACAACCGACCTCCTAATCTCGAAAACTGGCTGAGGAAAGAATCCCTGTACCTGGCGGATCGGCCTCACGTACAAAATTTCAACATTTCGTACGGGAGTCGCAGAACGCGGAACGGGGCGTTTTCACGGCCGGAACCGGGCACTCGTCACACTTCGGCCCCTCGGAGGCGGCTCCCAACGGCATTATTGATGTGCGACCGGAGAGGAAAAAAACAAGCGACACACCTACAAAGACGACCACCGTTCTCTCAACTACTGGCACTCTCGGCCGAGTCGACCATCTTGCCTCAGTGACGTCACCGATAGAGAAACCCCACGAGCCTCGCCGAAAAGGGCCGAACGCCGTTCACAGCAGACGGAAAATTCCAAATCACGCCTCGAGAATTAAATTCAGCCGGAAAACGGAAAAATACTCCGGGTTTCGTCCAACGGGACAATTTTGTCGGCAAGGGTCAGCGAAACGGGAGGTCGTGGATTCGCCTCGCGCCCCGTGGGAGATCCCTGAAATTCCACTTCGCCCGACACTCGGCTACTCGGCAGTCGCTGATAAAATAAAACCTCCCCGACTCTCGAACCCATCCGCGAAATGGCCGAGAGGAAAATTCGGCCCGTGCCGGACGACAATCGATTTAATGACGGTAATTAACAAACTTATTGTTTGAAATAAGAACCTGGATGGAAAATTAAAACTGATTAGCAATTACTGATAATTAGTTTCACTTCAAATGAGAGAAAGGAAGATGTTAAATCTCAACACTTTTTTTTTCATTTCAGCTTTATCTATTTACAGCTCGTAGTCAGATGTCAGATAGCCACAATGGAGTAATGTAAATAGTCTTAAAATATGGCACAAATTCAAGAATATAATCAACTCCTCCGATAAATTGCCGGTCTTTGACTTTACCATAAGTATATGTAAAGTTCAGACAAACGTTTTTCACTCTAAAGCCCTCATACGCCTACGAACAAATTACACAACTGAGGCTGTTGTGCAAACAATTGTATAGTGTATGGTGTTTGAGGTGCTGTGCAACTAGTTGCAGAAATCCAAAACTAGGAAATTAATTGCATGAGTAGCATTGTGCAACGGTACTAGAGTGCTACCATTAAAACAAAACAAGCATCTGGAGTTTACAAAAAAAAAGTGCATATAGTGTATAGGGGACTGTTTTCACAACATTCTGTTGTACAATGTATGTTTGCACAATTTGTTTGTAGGTGTATTGGGGGGGGGGGATTAAAATTAAGAAGGAATGGATTTTACAGTGGAGGATTGGAGAAAAGTGCTCTAGACTGACGAATCCAAGTTTCGGGTATTTGGATCAAGTTGCAGGATTATGGTTCGCCGTTTTAGTTTATGACTATTGGTTTCGGAAGAACAGGGTTCAAACCTCCGAGCTTATGCTCCAAATTCACAGAAACACTTTTGGGAGCTCCTCAAAATATGGTGGAATAAAATGCCACGAGTAGTACAAGCCGTCTTGGTAAGTAAGGGCGGATTTTTCAACGGACATGTATAGATCACATTTTATTTTCTATATTATTACTATTAGTCCATTGCTGTATATCGTCTTACGTACAACAGTTATCTTGTGATTGTTTTAATAAAATTTTATTTGAAATCTTTATTTCCATTCTTTTATTGCAAAAAATGGAGGTGGTCCTAAACTTTTGACTGGCAGTGTAGATCTATTGGTTGACATGTGGTCAGTCAGGAATTAAGAACGGAAGTGGCTGGTTACTTTCTGAGTAATGCATATTGGCTGAATACAGATGGTTCAAAAATTTAGGGAAGTTGAGGATGTGCCTATTATGAACCACAAATCAAATCTGATCAAATTATCAATTTAGACTTCTGGTTGAAGCACCAGTTTTCGTTTGCAACTAGACTCCATAAGAGAGCAACGAGTCTTATTTTATCAAATAGTAGAAGTGCATTGGATGCTTTAGTAACACACACGAGCAGCAACATCAAGGTTAAAAAATGCACAAGGGAAGTGTATTGGAATTCATGTGATTACCAGCACTTGCAAAGGAGGCTGCATCGAATGGAAGATGCATTTGGCTCCCATATTCTGATTTGTACAGTGTAACGAAAGTGCAGGGATGGCAGTGTTGGTATGAAGAAATGGGAAAGGGTTTGGTTTATAAAGGGATGATCCCCAACGTATTATTTGGAAGGTTGGCTTTCAGGAAGCAGTGTTAATGAAAAAACCTGCAGGACAGTCAGTAGGTTAAAATCTAACCATGTAAAGAAAATGTGGCAAGGAGAAAACTTTGGTGCACGTCATAATGACTTGTATGAAGTATGCTCAGCAGCAGGAAGAAATGTTTCAGGAAGTAAAATCAATGGCTAACAATAAGCCAGTAGAATATGACAGTATATTCAGGTCTCTATCAGTGGTGTACGGCGCGATCATAAACTTTAAACAAAATAATAAATAAAAGGATATAAAATTATATTTACAAAACATTAAATTGATATGGGTTATAAAACTGAGCGCAAAAAAATAATCATAAGGATAAGTAACAAATTTACTATCCTAGCTCATTGCACACAATAAAAGTTAGAATATTATATTCCCTGTCACACAAAGACTAGTGTAGCCAGGTGGTACTTTACTGCACTGTTGGCCATATGGAATCAATTCTCACCTAATTCAGGGAATATTCCTACCCCTGATGTAATTTTGGTGAACAAATGTCACCTTCCTATTCTTGTGGATTACGAGTCATTGTAACTTTCGCAGCAATCATGGAAGGAACCTGGATAAATCAAGTCTCAGGGAAAAACTTTTCTACGCTTTCTAACCATCAAGAGGGCAATTTGGGAAGAGGCATCAAAGGCTCCTTAAGCGGAGAGATTTTAAGGAAGATTTAGCATAATGCCCTACCAGCACTAGAACCCATAAGGAAGAAACAACAGTGGCTTGGCTCAGAAAATGTCATTGCATTCACACATGATTTTATCACAGTGAGAGAACGTCCACCGATTTTCCAAAGTTGTCAAGAAATACTAACACCCTTACTAATATTTTTACTGTCTGTACTCGATTTCTTGAGGATGGTTCGTCTGTTATCTAAAACATAGAAGGCGAGACATGAATGCTGTAGTCGTATCGGCCCTCTTGCTGGCCAGCAGTTTCTCATCACCAAACCAAACATATTTCTCTTTAACACCCTTGCAAGAAAAGGGGCTGTTATACCGCTGATAGGACCCGAACCGTTCTGTGGTATAGTATCCCACACTATACATGAGTACCTCAGACACAAGGATAAAATGAAAATGAGGGAACAATGGAACTCGCTCATTGCACACAGACAATTAAAGAACCTTACAAATTTTGAAGAGAAAAAGAAATAGATTGTATCAAAGGAAGCAGAAAAAAAACAAACAAAAAAACAGTGAATCTTAACAAGAAGAGATGAGCAGTATAACCCAAGACGGCATGTGCAGATTCTTCAAAGTTGCAGAGAAGACCCTAACACGCCTATTAACAAACTCTGGTGTTACACTTGCCCATGTACAATGTGACTAGAAGAAATTCAACCACTCAAACTGGCAAAAGAAAAAAAGGATCATACATCTACATATATTTATGTTCAAGAAAATGATGGCCGTTTGTGGTTGCTTGCCTTTATTAATAATTGAAAAAATTAGCCTTTGGCAGGTTGTACAGTAATTTATATCTGATTGTCCGAGACGAACAGCTTCAATGGATCGACAGAAATATTTTTACATTAATATATTATGTATCAGTACATAGGGAGAGCATGCAACACAATAAATCTTGAATGGAAACTTGCATTTTATTGTAATAAATTTGTCTACAAATGGCAAAAAGAAGGGCATGAAAATCCCAAAATTTAGGGTTTAGTTATTCAGATATCGTGAGATGCGGTCTGGTGTGATGTAGGTATCAGAAAAACATTTTCTTTATCGTGCCAACGTTTCGATCTTTTATTGAGATCATCTTCAGGGCTCAAAGTGTTTGTCTTCTGTGTAATTGTGCCATGTCGTGTTGAGAGTGCCGGCACTCTACCTACATCACACCAGACCGCATCTCACGATATCTGAATAATTATCCGTTAACGGTCACTAATCTCTACACATTTAGGGTTTAGTCTTGAAATGGCATTTACATACTGCTGAATCTGAAATAAGAACAGAAATTAAACAAATTAGAAAGCATGAAAAACAAAAATTCCTATGCTAATCTATTGACAAATACATCCACTTTTACAAGGATTAGAAATCACCCATCCAGTCTCTAGAAAATGGCATAAAATTAAACTTAAACGATTTGTTCTTTGCATGTTTTGGTGCAGGGATGTTGAAAATCGAAAAAATTTCTTCAAATATTTAATGGGCTAGATAATAGTATCCTGCTGTATGCTGGGGAGATATTTGTAATATTTCAAGTGTTAATTCCCACCTTAATTTTAGTTTAATAGTAGCGTGTTTCCCCTTTGAATTAAATTCCCCCTATATTTCAGTTTGTACAGGAGCAAGTCCTTTTGTTTAAATAATTTTTTATTTAATTTATTATTTTTTTATGTTCTATTAGAAAAATCATAAAAATCATAATTGTTTTATGGGTCAAAAACCCACTTATTAAAATAACGAAGAAAAAATGTAATATAGTGCTTACAATTTTTGTTTTTTTTTAGACAATAAAATCCTTGTAAACAAAACAACATAAAGGTTTAATTAAACAAAAACCATCTGTCCATTTTCTAGAAAATGGCATCAAATTAAAATTAATTGTACACAATTTTTATCATTCAATTCAGATTCTTAGTAGAGTTGGCAAGATCTCCCACCCAAACAAAGAATGAATTTCATAGATTTTTTTTATATAAAAGTTTTTATATCAAAATTAGATGTTAAATTATATATATATAATGTATAAGTTCTAGATGTAGATGTAGATGTAATATCAGGGTGTAATATGCTGTGCCCTTTAGAAGCTATTGTCTGCTTAAAGCACATCGTTGAGCCCTATTTCATCAAAAAACTTGCCTGGTTTCAATGGTTGAAGCTCTTCTATGGTCACATTATACACCCCAAAACATTTCCTCCTGCGGGCTAGTGTAGCTCCACAGTTTGTTAGTAAATCTGTTGGCGTCTCTTCTGCCTCCTTGCAGAATCTGCTTGTGCCATCTTGGATTGCTCCAATTTTCTTTAAGTGTCCTGTTAGGATCCGCAGTCTGTTCCTGTTTCCTTTGACACATCCTGTGATTTCTTTCCTACCAAAATTGGTTAGAAGATAGTTGGGTTGTCTATGTTCAATGGTTGAATTCCAAAGTTCCCTCATTTACTTTTTGTCCTTCTGTCTAGGTTATTTGTTAATAGTGTGAATTCCTATGCTACAGGACGGTTCGTGTTATATCAGCGGTGTAGCAAGGGTGTCTGATTTCTCGATACCTTCTTCTCTCAAGGTACTAAGAACCTGTCTATCCTTGTCGCAATGAGATTACAACAAAACACATTCTTCTGCACTGTCCAATCTCCTCATCCAACAGACACCACATCTCTTATCCGCAAACCCTCTATAATGTACTAAAAGTCCATCCATATACCATAGATCAACTTTCCTAGTGTCTTAAGACTGCTGATTTAATGAACTGGATATAAATTAGTGTGCCCTTTGCTGTTTGTGTGGGTAGGTGGGTCTTGTTCCCGGGGGTTGGGCTGGGGGTCAGGTGCAGTGGAGGGTCGTGCGCTTTGCATATGGGTGAAAAAGAATACTTGAGGGATGTGGGTGTTCACAACCCACGCACATCCTTTGAGGAGAGCCAAAACAACGTTAGTAAACGCGATAACGACATGCTGTCTGTGTTTATATTTATAGTGCTCGTCCCTCTGCAATCCAGCTGGCCTCTTCCTCTGTGTAAGGCTGCATTTGGTGGATGTTTTAAAGCAGTTATGACCTTAGTGGTTTTATGCGTTAAAAAATCAAATATTGGATATAAATTTGTGTTTTATTGTAATTTATTTGTAATGAATTTAACTAGAAATAGGGAAAAGAAGGGCGTAAAATCACAATCTGTAGGTTTTATAATAAAATAGCATTTATTTCAATCGTGTTTTGATGCAAACAATTATACTATAATGGGAAAGTAAAGAAGACAAGAAGTGATTAGGTGTGTATATCATGCTATTCCACTCATGATGTAAAATAATTACTATGAGAGTTTTGTCATAGAATTTAATAAAATCAAACGTAACACTTTTTTCATTGTATTATGACACCCCAGCGATTTTTGGTTCGAATCCTAATAGCCCTTGGGCTTTTGTTTGTGAAGAATTCAAGAAAAAAGAACTATAAGCTGATGTTGTCAGATTCCTCCACAACACCCAACAGGTAGTTGGACATTAAGCTCTGCTACAATGTGGGAGGTTTATGGACTGACAAATAACTGAGGTAATCGTCGGCCCTCTGCGTGTTTTTATTTCTCTTCTGGTCTTACACACAGCCTCAATCTGGTTATTGACTTCCTGCTTTTATATGTTTACTATATCTTTTTCCTAAAATGCCCCTCGTTTGTGTGTCAGGTTAACAACTATCAATAGAAATTAAAAACTATGAATGTTTAATGTATAAATACAGTAGTATACAGTTAAATATTTAGATGTAATATATTTTTATTTTTTTTTTTTTTTTTTAGTTGAGTCCACACATACCAGAGAACAAGATGATGACCCCAGAGCTAGAGCTGGAGGTAATCATGTAATTTTTATAATAGCAGTTATTGTGTTTTGTAATTGTGACATTATTTATGACTGTAAAAATGCATGAAATTTGAAAATGTTATGTAAATTACATAATTTTTTTACAAATTAAGTTGTTAGCAGATACAAGGTTAAAAAAATCGTATGTTAGTAATATAAATTTATTATTAAAATTGTATCATATTTTATGTTCTGCATGAAAATATGGTGTTTACTCAATAATTACTCATTTATTTTTATTTTTTGAACTGGCCGAAAGCTTTGAGAAATAATACCTGAGTGGGACAGTTCAAAAAAAGGTAATAAAGGAGTAATGTATTGTTTTCATTATCTTTGAAATAATCTTCAGTCATAGATCACCACTATAAACATAAAATGTACTGCACTAAATTGCCATTAAAAGGACTTGAAGATTTTACCTATTCAAAGAATTTACCTCGAGAAATTTGGTACACAATTTCTGATTATCTTTTACCCATGGATGTTTTGTCGTTTGCCCTCATTTGTAAACAGAGTTATTTTGTTTTGAACATGCCATCTTTTTGGATCAGGCTTTATAAAAGGTAATAAATTGTTTTCATCTTCAAAATGTTTGGGATGAAGAGAATAGACGATGGTTGCAGGTACTCGCTTATTGATGCCAGGGTACCACCGAAATTAAAAAATGATATACTAGAAAAGACCGTAGGCTTGAAGGCTAACGTCGTAAAATCGCTCTTTTTCTCTTACCCGCCATTTGTAAACAGGAAAAATAAATTAGACACTTATGAAAAAATTTTGGGCTTGAAGTGCATTGACAGTTTGATCCATCCAAAATGCAACGAAGAAAGTCTGGTAACTTTTTAAAACTTTTCGTATGTTAGTTTGTTTTCGTTTCTTAACCAATTTTTATTATTTTTAGGAAACTTTCTGCTGGGTGTATGATTTTATATTTGAAAAATTCAAGCTTAACACTGCAATAAGCTCTAAGGAAAAATATCCGATAAACTATAATCCAGACCTTGGAAAAACAATTTTACGTGTAAGTACATCAATATATAAACTATGATTAATTAATAATTTACATTTTATTTAACAGATCAAAGCGGATAATTACTGCATTACCAAGCAGATATTTGGATTGCATGTGAAAAAAGTCAAATATAACAAATTATTGCGATCTGTACACATTGAATTTGGACCAGCTTATCTTCCAACAGATTCTAATACGAATGCAGTCAACGTGTACGTGTACACAGTAGATGAGCCACCAGGAGTTTTTGAATGGTGGCATCCATCATACTATGAATAGTAGTTTTAAAAGTATTTTTTTAAAAGAAATGTGTATAAAAATGCTATATTTTTATTTAAAAATAAATAAATAAACTAGTTTTATGACCCAGTGTTGCCCAGGGGGATGATAAAAAATGTTATTTAATACATTATTTTGATTATAATTATTATTTTATTTTGCATACAATTAAATTTTACTTATGTATTTATACAATAAACAAGAATAAATTAATGTGTTAATTGATCATTGTAGCTGCCTAATGATGCTTAACAATATAACATCCAAAAAAACTATCAAAGAAATGGTGAGAAACATCCTAAGAACCCTGCATTGTTCAACACAACCACAACATCCCTATAACATTCTGATTAAATGTTTTTGCTTAAATCCTATCGTTTTCATTGTACTCTACTAAAATAGTAGAACTCAATATTACTAGTAGAACTCATATAGTTAAAGTGAAATCTTATCAAGCAAAATAAGTTCTGGTAACTCGGGGAGTCCCGCAAGGGTCTGATTTAGGACCACTTCTTTTTAAAATATTATTGATGATATAGTTGCCTCAGTGATGTGACCATTGCTTTAAAAGGTAATTCAGTTTCCAAAAAAATTATTAACACTATTTCTTGCTGGTTAATAAAGTGTAATTTTAATGTTAGGTTGTTCATTATAAATATGATGAAATTGTCTATTGAATGTTAGAAGATAATCGATTCCTATAAATACCTAGATTTTAGAGGAGGCTTTACTCTTATAAAACTAAATAATTTTCATGTGCTAATTATAGTTTGTTGCCAATGATTCATTCAATTTTTTATCTGCTCGTTAAAGTGAAATATTATAAAGCAAAAGAAGTTCTGGTAACCCAGGGAGTCCTGCAAAGGTCTGATTTAGGACCACTTCTTTTTAATAATTTTATTGATATAGCTGTCTCAGTGACCATTTTCAACATGCTATTTCTTGTTTGTTAATGAAGTGTAATTTTAATTTAAGGCTGTTCATTAATTACGATGAAAACGACTTACATCATGGAAGATAATTGATTCCTACAAATACCTGGGTTTTAGATGAGACTGTCCTCTTATGAATTAATTACTAATTAAAACTAAACGATAATTTTTCCTGCTTTAATTATAGTTTGTATAGCCAACGATTCATTCAAACTCCTTTTTTGTCTGTCCCTGGAAAAAAAATCAAGAATAAGCGTTTTTTTCTCTCCCTTGAGAGTCCCTATATCGTCTTATATTGGTTTATATTGCCTACTGAAAATTTTACAAGTCTGTTTGATTGATGATCAGCTGTGGGAGAGATTTTTTTTATCTTCTTATTATTAAATTGGCCAAAATTGGGCTTTATTCAAATTTAGCCGTCTATTGTTGTACTTTTCACGATCATGATCTCAATTGCCTATTTCATTTTGTTCTTAAAAATATTTGTAAGTTTTAATACAACAGAATAGGTAAACAGAAGTAGTGTGTGGATATTAATATAATATGGTTTCAATACCTTGCAACTGAAGACACCCCCTACTTCTGCATTAAAGTTCAATACGTTTTTAAAATTATGCTGGAAGAGTTAAAGTATTAAAATGCAATAAAACCAAAATTTAAAAGTAATTTTGTAACTATCAACAAGAGATGTGTCACTTCACTGTTGAAAATTAAATTGCAATATTAAAGTCGTGATTGTAAATGTTCGATGTTGCTACAGTGGATCGTCAGATTGCTCTTGTAGACAATTGAATCCTTTTTGATGGCATTGAGTTACAGGACTCCTTTGCAGACCACCTGTAATTGCAGTGTAGATGCTGGTAGTAAAGAGATTTCATTTACCCCCTTTTGCGGTTACCAAATTAGCGTTAGCCACCTGCCGTGTTACCGAAGCACTATCACCTTTCCATCAGACTCTGCAATGTCTCGGATAAAAACGCTATTCACTTGCATCAGGCGGTAATTTATTGTGGGTGAACGATTTTGTAGATTCTTCGTTGAAAATTTAAAGAAAAGCTTGTCTTTTGTTAAAATGATAACGTCTATTGTTTTGTTTTTGTATTCTGGACGGAGTTCGATATATAATTAATTAGCGTTACTCAATGCATTTAGATGCAACATTTTGCTCAATGAAAGTTTCCTCTTTTAAGATGGAATTTTCGTTGACCTAGGGTCGTAAACGGTCATCCGGAGTTATATCCATTCCGGGTTTTCAGACACGTCAATGTTCAAGTTATCGGCTTTGACGAACTTAGTTCGTCTCAAATAATGTGGACTTCGATCCGTCTGAATTCGGCATCAAAAGAAACAACAAAAAAGTGGACTTGCAATACACTGGGTCGTTATAATTTCTCCATTAAACATGCGCAAATTATTTGATAATTTTTGTGTTGTTTTCTACGTAACCCATTTCATAAAACTTTTTTTTCGTTTATAATTACATCAATTGTTATTTTGAGTAATTTCTCAAACTTGACTTGAAGGAATGAAAGCTACTTCTTTGTTTTAACAAATTTTTGTTGTTTTATCCGGTCTTCAACCAACTTTGCCAATCTGATAATATAAAAGGTCCGATTATCTTTGGTCCGCCAGGTCACGTTGCATAACTCTGTAAGACGGATTTACGCTTTTCGCCATCATCAGTGATGGGTTTGTTATGTAACAGAATCCTGTTATAATTAGAAAATAAATCGAAATGAAGAGCAAATAGTAAGCCAATCAATGGACGGAAAGGGAGCAAAACAGCTAGGACGGGGGACCAGCCGACCAAAGCAAAGGATCATTATACAACAGAAGGGGATGATGTTAAAGATGGATGATTCTAGAAAGTGGGGCTAGTGCTCTCCAGGCACTTAAGCGTTCTGGCTTATGGTACCTCCTTAGTTTCCTACTTCAGTGCGATCGACTCAATACTTCTTCTCAGAAGTATTATGTCATTGATTTTTTTGCGTCCTAGATAATTGAGCCGTTGCTTCGCCTATCATTCGAAGATGATATGGGTTGGGGATATGGGCCGTTTATTCCTCCTCATTGCATAATCTTCAAATAGGGTCATCGTTGAATATGCCAATGTTGTATAGATGTTTTCTCAGATGCCAGTCTAGTCCTATCACTCTTTTGAACATGGCCCTTTCCAATAGGCTTGCCAGCTTCGATGAGGTTGTTTTAGCATAAGCTTATTGTGTCTAGTCGATGTTTATACACTTCTCCCTCCCTCTCTCTGTCCATTGTGTGATTTTTTTTTTTTTTTTTTTAATCCCATTCGTAAGTAAGTCAGGTTCGAATGCAGGGCCGCTGATTAGCAAAGGCTAAACCTTGCGGCTACCGATGACCCCCAGAATAGGTTCAGGGACTATATAAGATCATGCAGTTCCTCCTCTGGCCAATGTGGCTACTTTTTCGATACCCAACGTTCCTTTGTGTTCGGGCGTTCAATCAAGTTGTTAAAAGAATGTTTCCGAGATCATCTAGTCAGTTCCCATTTCTGAGAATGGGTGTCTGATTTTATCAACTATTGTTGTGCGCCCGATTTGTTTAGTTCCCTCGATTTTTCGTGGAGCCAAAATGAGGATTTCCCAGTTTCTCCTTGTATGAATGTTACCAGTGTAGTTAGGTGTAGAAGAGTTTCTAGTAAACCTGTGGGGGTTGCCTCATTGGCCTCATGAGTTTTTCCTAGAGATATTTTACCTTTTGCTGTGATATGCTGCAGGTTCCAGGAACATTTTAACAAATATTATTACTAAATATTTAACCTTATTTTTTAGGTGCAGCATTTCATTATAGACGCATAGACATTGCTTTCTATTTACTTATTTATTTTTGTGAAAGCAATTATAATACTTTTTGATGGGTTTGCCTTAAGGCCCAGTTGTTCCACAATGTTAGTGCTCTTTGAGTGAGATGTTGTCATGTTAAGTCGAATTTTTCCCTGACGAGTATGACAATACCATTGAAACTCGTCTAACAAAATTAAAACAGCGAAATTAAGTGGGCCAAAATAGCCAGGAACTAGTGAGCTGCTATAGTTGGTAGATTCCGGTCACACTGGGCTTCCTGCTTTCGCTGGTAAGTCTAGCATAGCAGACACAAACTCACCCACGAACAAGGTGAAAAAACGTATAACAGTAAGATTAGGCTGCAAAAATTGTTGTAGTCGTAGTTTCCGGTCCGCCTAGGCTCACAGTTTCAGCCAAGGATGATAATAAAACGTGAACCCGACGAAGAAATATAAAACAGGGGAGTAGGCGAGCCACAGTTGTTCCAATTGCTGTTACCCGTTCATTTCGATTCACGATTCATCTAGTCTCGCAGTGTTGGTCTAGTCTAGGACACAAACGTTCTTTTGATCGTCTAAAAGCCATATGAAAAACGTAAAACAATCAGATTAAGCGGGCCAAAATTGTCGGAAACTATCAAACTACGATGTCACCATGTGGCATGATCGTTTCCGGTCATCTGGTCAGCCTAGACTCCAGTTTTAGCTAAGGATGGTAGTAAAAATGAAACATGACAGATCGTATGAAAAACCTACAACAACGAGACTGCAGACCAGGGCCATTAACTGAAATTCTACCTTCATTTACTGGAATTTACCTAATAATCTAGTGCCTATGTAAAAGGAGTAAGCAAAATGTGCAATTTACAAATAATAATTATATTTCTCAGAATAAAAAATAAAAGTTGTATAACAATGGATACAAGACATGAACTCGTTTAAATCTATCTTCCACGTGAATAAAATTAGTTTATCATTTAAAAAAAGAAACAATGTAAGCATCAAGATTTGTGTAATTTTGTTAATTATATTTTAATATCTTGTCTCTGTTATAGTACACCATGTTATAGGTCCCATCTGCATAATCCATTTCCTAGGATGCAATTACACCTTGGAGCAAATCTAAGAGACTCTTAGATCGGGAATGCCGGTTTGTCAAGCACACTTGACCTAAATGTAGTCTATTCGTCGGGAAACGAATTTATCCTGTCATTGATACGATGCAATAGAAAATAAAATATACCCGTTAAGATGATGTAGATACACATTTTGCATTTTTTACTTAATAGTTCAGTTTCGAAAAATTTGACTGGTTCTTGTTAAAAAAATGTAAACATCGAACTCAACAAATAAGTAACTTTTATCTGTTTAAATGTACAAGTAAATACATAAACCTTATTAGCTGGAATCGGTAAATACTTCAAAATAGAATGCGATTGTTTAATTGCATCCTTGTCAAAATGTTGGAAAGGTAACATACATCTAAGATTTACTGAAGACATCGTTTTTTTTTTTTTAACAAAACCGGCTGGAAAAAGCAAATTGTAAAGCAGGACTCAAAATAAATTACAAATGAAGAACATAACGAAAATAAAAATTCGCGTGAGCTCGATCGGAGTCAACCTTTGTCGCTTTGCCAAATTTTAACAAGGACCTTGACGAGTTGTTCCGGGACCATTTCCACAACTGGGTTTTAGGGGTGGGTTATGTTGGACATGGATTGAGCTAAGGGCTAGGGTGAGAGAAAAGTTTATCGTTGAACCATACGAATTTTCATCGTGTTGTTGACACCATTGCCACCTCCCTCGAGCTTTAACAGTACTAACCGCGTTCCAGGCCTTTTTTCGGGTACGGCACGAAAGTTTGTTGAGGAAGATAGAACATCCTTCCATTTACGTTCCTTTCCTCAAATCCTTCCTAATAAACCGATACTTTCAGGTACCTCAAGGCACATCTTTTATTTTTCCCATTTTAGCAGCGTCTCCAGGAAAGCTCGCTTGTAGCCTTTTTTTTTTTACAGCTATACAGTTGATCTCTCATTGCATTCCACAACACCGTTCCAAAATCCTTCGTACAATACTTGATGCTCCAATCCAATATTCACTCCGATCTCAACATACGCCACGTCCCAAACCTTGACCACTATCAGTACAATAAATTTATCTCGAAACTATCCACTCATGGCAATCCATTAAATCGCAACTTATCTTCCTTCTAACACATGACGCGCAGGCGACGATCTGATTGGGTAACTTCGGCAACTCTAGGTCTGCAGTTCATTTGTCGCCAATTACGGCCATGTACGGACATGTAAATGAGTGTACAATATTGTTTGGGTGTTTATGGAAGGTTTTGGTTGAGATAAAAAAGTAAATGACACGGATGGGATTCGAACTCACGACCTTCAGCTAGATACGCTGCTTGAGATAGAAACTTGAGCTATCGTGCCTTCGATTCAAATGGTTGAGCAGCGGCGTATTTAGCCGAAGGTCGTGAGTTCGGATCCCGCTCGTGGCACTGCCTTTTTTGTCTCAACCAAAACCTTCCATATATATAGTAATTAATCGAAAAATGTTAATTGTTTAATCGTACCACGAGCTGTAATGGTTCATTTATATGTATTTCCTTGTAAATATGATACAATTTACTTGTTGCATTTTGTTTGTAGTTGTAAAATAAATATTTCAACAAAGAAAAATTCGTCAAAGAAAATATTTGATCAAATCTTATAAAACGGTAAATTGGGAGGAAGAAATTCGAGGTAGAATCGTAGAAATCTCCTGACTATATGATCTCCGCCTCTTTGTAAGAAAAATACGGGTCTCTTTTTAAATTTTTTACAACCAATTAATACTTACTTAGTTTGATTACAAAAACGTCCATTAATTTATATAATTATGTCTGGATTTAATATAAAATCGTTTTCTTTTCTGTTACAGTGTCTCCCGGTTCTAAAAACAAAGAGTGATTTTTTTAAAATGAATTTTTATCAGATTGTATAATCAAATGTGGGCAACCATTGACATCGGGCATATTCATGTTACGAATTAATTACACACCAAATTACCATCGAAGGATCTGTTATTAATTGAGGTGACAGTAAAAACTAGTGGCAATCACGGCTTATTCATTCGAATTGTCGATTTCGTGCCGGAGAAAAGAGCGGCATCAACTCAGGAGCACAATAATGTAGGACGCATTCATTTGATAATCGTGATCCTAATGTACGATTGTCATTTGTAATTGGATCCGCCATTAACTTTGTAACGCAAAAATTCATACAAACTGGTTGTGGGTAGCGCACATTTTCGTGTCGATTATATTTGTGGATTTCTCGTTGTTTATTTTTAATATTTTTTATATTGAGAATTGATTTAACGTACAGGATTTAACAATTTGCCTAATAATTGCCTCTTTTGCCAAATGTCGCCGAGAATGTCTTACCTTGTGGATGGTATTAAAGGCAATCTTTCTCACAGCATCCTATACAGCCTGTAAAAAGAACAGACAAGGGGATGACTAATTACTGATGATGGCGTTTCACATACCAATCGTCAAACTCGACGGACCAGGTTGATCGGAAAGTACCAAACAACCATTTACTCACCATGCAGAAGACGTGGACGTCTCATTTTTACCGTTGTTGTTTCAGGATTGTCAGACGATTTTCGCAATATTTGTATATTATATGTAACCAAAACAACGACAGATTTAGGCAGACCACTGATGATGGAGTCTGACATATCAAAACAATGAGACGGGACCTGAATACTAACTACAACTTCAACAATTCATACAATTTTGGCCCGTTTTATGTTTCATTGAAATTTCCTATCTAACCACAAGGCGCTGCTCCAGGACGATTTCCTGGCTCCACAGCTCAATTTGAAGTATTGGTAAAAAGTGCGAACATTTTTTTTTACTACTTTCTAAATTTACTGATTAATGACTGAAGCTAAGCAAGCATTTAAAATACGTCATCTTGTTCAGCGTAAAACCTTTTAAAAAATGAGACTTCCCACAGGTCTATAACTTAAAAGGCTGAGATAATATGCATTTCCAAAGTTGACCATTTTATCGTGCAAAAACCTGCTGGTCGGTTTTTTTTATGAGCAACATATTTTTAAGAATTCCTCCTGAGATCTACAGCGAGAGGAAGCTTTCTTTTTTATCATCCTGGTCCGAATATTATTTCTCTTTTGGTATTTCAGACATGAACACTTCTCTGAATATGACGAAAATTGCATTTTGTAGTACATAAACAAAGATAAAATTGCAAATAATAAATATGTTAAATTTGTTATAATTAAATTGTTTATATACGTTTGTTTTTTAAACATTAACCCCAAATTGGCCCAATATAAATCATTTCCTTGATAGTAAAATATATTTTTTCTAGAAAGGGGTGAACTCTGAGTCCTCTGGTTTGCTTTGAAGGTCGGCCGGTGTTGAAAGAGAGCCAGTTTTGAGCTGTTTAATCGAATATATTAGTTTGCGACGTGTCAAAGATTGCGAATCTCGATGTCAACAATCTCTTTTACTGCGGGCAAAACAACAATCGACCTGTAAATTGAAATAGTTTCATTAGGAGTGCCTCGGAGCTCTTGGTGATTGGGTGGGCCGGGGGTGGTAGGCGGAGCGTCCAACTATAAAAGAAACCCCCGACGGTTCTCTGCCGTTCATTCTAAACCGAGACTTCGAGAAGGACCGCTGCCTGCTAAGTAAGTCTTCAAACTGGAAAAAAACGCACTTTTGTTTGCCACTTTTGAAAAAAGACAGCACCCTATTTTTCCCTAACGGTTAACCATAGGTTCTTTTTGGCTTTCTTGTTTCTCTATACTGGTATACTGATTTGTAAAAAAATAATTCTACCAAAGACACTTATGTCCAGATGGAAGGACCTTTTTTCTCTGTTTTTCTTGGCAAATAAACTCAATTTACACTTGGGGCGACATTTTCTTACATCACCTAATATTTCATTTAGACTGGTCCTAGACTCGGAAATTCTTTATAAAACGTGATTTCACAACTGAAATATTATCTGCGTACATATCATGAATATTTATATTGAAGGGGAATAATTTTGTTTAAAAGAACAGCCAGATTTTGGCTATTCCCTTTCAAATTGCACAGGCGTCATAGTCAAATTTTTGTCCACATGATTCTTTTAATTTTTTTTTTAAATTTCAACTATTTATTATATTATTTTAATGGACGTGGTATCAATTGTGACAGGAAATTTAAATTTAAATTCTGTTTCATTACTAACATGACCATAAATATTAATTATAATAAATTCAACGTTTAAAAAAGTTAAGTTCGGTTAACAATAATAAACTTTAAACGGAATATATTTTTCTAACTCACAGTTTCAATAAAATTAAAAATTTGGAAAAATACTATCAGCGCTTATGTTTAAGCGAGTTCTATATATTACGATTGTTCCGAATTTTATCGAATAAACACATTTCAACAAGTTTACCACACATTAAACAGACGATAGTTAAATTACTGCCTACATTATGATCATGTAAAAAATTTCTCTGCTTACTTCATTTTATTATTATCCTAAACCCATTCGTATTGGAATTTACATAATTATTGCAACATAAAATTTATCATGATGGAAGGTTAAATTGAAACGAAGTGTGTGCATATTTCATGACTATTGATCTGTTTTTATATTCCATTATTAAAATGTCCGATTAATGTTCAAATATTCCAAACTTATTTCCTTGTTTTTTATTTATGAATATTTCAAAAATATTTTATTTTGTTAACATCGTCGAGATTGAGGATGAGTATACTAGGAAGTGAGGGGTTGGAATTCCTCAAGCACTGCAGCAGCCTTCTGGCGTACTTTTCTTAGTTTGTTTTTCTTCTAGTTCTTTAGTTCATTCAATCGATTCGATCTTTTTTGGTCCTTCTTGGTCCGATCCTACGATCTTTAGGGCAAATCCTGGTTATATCCGTGTAGTGGAGTTGTTTCGGATGGTTTCTTCCTCCTAAGTGCATACTATAAAAATGGTCTATTGTTGAATAACCCATGTGCAGTTCATTTATCAAATGCCAATGATGTGCCCAAGTAGCAATTTGTTTACTAATTTAGTTTTTTTAATAATTTTTGTTTCATATCTGGCACATCTAGAGTTCGTTCATTTCTTCTTGTTTCCCATTCTATGATGAAGGAATGTTTGTTTGATCTTGTTACCATAGTTTCAGGGCACAGTTCGTTTTGCAGATTTTCCTTTTTCCAGTTTGACATTGTGTCATGTAAAAATTATTTTGTGTTCTGGCGGCTAAGGTATTGCTAGTTATGCTTTCCTAGATTTTGGTTTATTTTTATGAGTGTAACCTTGTTTAAGATTTTCTATTTTAGAAAGGAATTGAAAAAGGATTGAAATGAACTATTGAACTTGGAAACTTACATATGCCAAAGATTGCAGTGCTTGGAATTCCAAAAGGTTCTGAGCATTCTCACCATATATGTTATCTATAGTTCGCAACGCTCTAAATTTTAACGAATGTCTTGTTATGCACCAAAACCATTGAAGGAACTGGGTAAGGTTTGTGTGTAAACACCAATTAGGCAAAGTCAAGCTGAAATCGTGATTAGAGTATTTTATCGACTTTTGCTGCGATTGTTTTTCTCTGGCCATCTTGGTTCTCATGGTTAAGCTTCCAATGAGCGGTTTCTTCGTATTCAAAGACAATACGAGTCGCAGTTTTTTCCTCCTCGTTGCATCATCGACAAACGAGGTCATGAACCCATGATTTGAATCTCTTAAACCGAAGACTAGCTTAGATCCAAAGTTTACTAGTTTAGGCTTCTTTGATTTAGTTCTTTAACAATAGGCTTACTATATCGCAGACGGCTGGAGTTCGTCCATTTCTACTTTAGGTTAGGTTAGGTTAGGTGGCAAAGTTACTAGGAGGTGGGGTTTGTGTGCCCCAGGCACTGCAGCCTTTTGGCTTATTGTACCTTCCTAGTTCCTTAGTTTAGTCAATAGACTCGATCCTTTTACTTAGGATTATCAAGTCATTGACTGTTATTGCTTCAATGTGGTTCTCTGAGTCATTTCTGTGCCTCAGATTGTATCTCCATTGAGCCGTTGCTCCGCATTCGAAGATGATATGAGCGGCTGTTTCTTCCTCCTCATTACATAGTCTGCAAATTGGATCACTATTATATATGCCCATGTTTTGTAGATGTTTTCTCAGGTGCCAGTGGCCGGTTAGTAGCCCTACCACTCTCCTGAGATTTGCCCTCTCCAGTTGTAGCAGTGTTTTTGCCAGTTTTGGTGAGGGTTGTTTTATCATGAGTTTGCTGTGTCTAGCACTGCTAGAGTTTATCCATTTTTCTTTTTGTTTTATTTGGATCCAGTCTGCGATGGAGGATTCTATTTTTGTTTTGGATATTCCAAGGATAGGCCCATTTCTACTTTAGTTTGGTGTGCACCCACTTTGATTGAGAAGTTTAAGTTTGGTCTAGTCATCCTTAGGTTCTCGAAGTACTGTTGGACTTGCAAGTCTTTCTCTGGGGAGTTTGTGGTCTAATAATCTTAATCTATTGTACTTTTGAAGGCTTTTAGTGAGGACTTCTTATGACAGTAACCTCTTTTAGGATTTTCTCTGCCACAATCAGGAATAACAAGCTAGATTGCTCATACTTGGGTTTGCTCGGAAACCTGGCCCAGTTCCTTCGCTGGTTGAGCCATCTGCCATATGTCTTTTTCTCCCCTTTTTGCTTCCCTTTTGTAGTTTGTTGTACGTCCAAAATATTTAGTCCCCATCAAATTCATTCGTTTCTGGAATCTGTACGAGTTTGTATAAATTAAATAAAGTAGGTAATAAGTTTGATTATTAATAATTGTTATAAATTAAATTCTTCAAAGAACTACATAAAGTTTTAAATTGTTATCATTAAGGAAAGTTTCTTCTAACGAAAATGTATTCCTAGACAAGTTTGGGGTTTAGGTAACAAAACAATTAACATATATGAAAAGTAAATTCAAACGAAGCGTGTGTATATTTTATTAGCATTATTCTGTTTTTATTTGATGTTTAAACTTTACAAAACATATTAGCAATAATAATAAAATTTAATATTTTTAATTATCCGGTTCCACAGTTCACGATGAACTCCTGACCTTCCACATAATTTTCCTCATAACGTCGCAGCCTTGCGCCTTCTCTCTTCCAGATTCTCTGCGCCATGCCTTTAGGATTTGGCCTTTTTCTTTTTTGAAGAATCCTTTCCTTTATGTATATTTTAGTAATAACCTGCATTAGGTCGTCCAGCACCCTCATGATTTTTTTTGTAAAGGTCCTCAGAGTCTGTGCTCAGAAACTTTGTTTTCGGGTTTCGGCATTGAACCAGTCGAACCAAGAGTAGTTAAGAAAATCCACTTGTGTAAAATACTATTCCAACCTACTTTGAATTCAAAAAATATTTTTTATGATGAAATAAAATTGATCTTAAGTGATGACCACTGAATACAAATATATTGTAAAATCGAAAAATATTTTTTTAAACGTTTTTTCCTGTTAAAGCCTTAGACTTTTTTGTTGTCAAATATCATAAAATGCTGCAAATTATAATTAAAAACGACTGATATACAGTATATTTTGTTATATGTAGATATTTATAAGCTATACGTGATGATATAAACCTTGCCTCAATAAATAAATTATCGCTGTATATATTGCATAAAATGTTTGGGGACTTTTTCTTTACTTCATCATACTTTTCGCACAGTTGGCACAGGCTAAAATGAACAAAGTCTTCTTGTAAAAATTACAAAAATGCTTATAACTCCGCTGATCTCAAGAATATTTTGAGGATTCAGGTCACTATAATTTTACGTAATGGCGTAAATATGGTTTCAGTAAATAAATTGCAATGGGCGATAATAAAACGTATGAGGAATTTCAGTTGAATTCATCCTTCTTTTTTCACTTATACTAACTATAAAATTTAAACGTTGTTTACGTAGACTTAGAGAAGAAATATTCAGTTTTCCATCCATGGTAATAACAGAGTTATGAATTTTTAAATGGAACATCGGACATGTGGACCTGGAAAAAATTTCCTCTGGCTACTCCAGCCCAAATGTTTAATTTATAGCAATGAAAATTCATTAAGTGCTTTAAAGAGAGTTTAGAACGAGTTCGAATTGTTTAAAAAATGTGTTTTGACCTACTTTAATTTAAAATTTTTAAATCTATTCATTTTTGCAACTTTCTATACATCTAACCTCATTTAATACAATCCTGTATATTATTTTGTTACCCCAGGGAAATAGAGAAATCTCCCTTATAAACTCTATTATAACTTGGGAATATGTACAACAAAGGGAAAACACGATATTTCGTAAATGGTAGGTGGGAAACTAGCTATACTTTTTTTCGGTTCCTAGGGCCCATTGGCAATAACGCTAGAACACCTGTCTTATTTTTCGACAAAATATCAATAAAAAAGTTTCAATAAAATCGTTGATATAATCTTCAATCGACAATGAAATCATATCAGCCCCAATGTAGCTTGCTCTCACTTATTCATTCGCACAAGCACACAACTACGACATACATAAGCTGTACAGCTAAAGAATAATATTTACAAAGTAAATATGGAAAAAACTCATTTTTCTTAAAAATCGGAACAAGGGATCCAACAATTTACTTTCGTGTCATGGGCTGTCTTTTCGAGTTTAATGGGTTTTATATCGGGTTTAATGCCTCGTGAAAAGAAGGTGCCCTCGTGTGTCAATCGGGTATGGCCTATCCATATTCGGGCGAGCACGATCCCTTCCTTTCGTTTCAGACCCTCTTCAATCGTGCTTTTGACACTCAAAAGCTTCTCGGACGACCCGTTCGATAACAATTAAATGTGCTGTCATTTTTATACTTTTTGTCGTATCTTCTTTAATTAAACAACGCATCGTACTTTATTCCTCCATTTTCTAAAAGATTGAAAATAGACTTTCGATTTTAAACAATTAGGACCCGAATCGGTCTATACAAAACAATAAAAAATATTTTAATGAAACCGTATTTTTTATGGCCTCTGACTGTAGGTCATAATAAATAATAAGATGAGAAAATTAATTAAAAAATGACACATTGAAGCACACTAACAACAAAGGAATTATCAATTTATGATAATATAATTTTTTGTATTTTTCAGTTTTTACAAATCAATACTACATCTTTTATTTATTAAACTATTTTTATTTTATTTATTAAACTATTTTTTCTTTTATGCAGGATTTAAATTTATAGGTATTTGGACGTAACCAGCCTTAATTCTGTCAAAGTTATTGTTTTTCATATTTGTTTCTTATCAATATTTCAAGAAAATATAGATTGATACGGTTAATTTTGTTTCAGTTTCAGCAGAACTGTCGAATATACCAGAGGTGAGTTTATTTACAAATATTACCAATTCAGCATGTTTGGGCTATTGATTTTTGTACTCGGTGCTTTGGTGGCTGCTCGGGTATCTGACAGGATAGCAATATTCTGTTCTCATTCCAAATGAATATATAAGCATATAAATACATAAACACTATAAATGTATACTACATGAGCTCCCTTTGGATTTCATACTCTTTACAATCTAACAGTATATGCTGAAAACTCGGTTGCTCAATCTGGCTACGGTTTTTCTTCGATTCTTTTCAAGCACAATCCATATATTTCTGTCGAATCCTAAGCGTGTTGCGAAGAAGGATTTCTGTCGTTCTTCTTCCTGAAATTTTGGGTGTTTGTTTTTTCTTGGTCTTTGGAAATAAAGGACGATATTTTATATAAATAATATCCCATTTGGACCGCATCTATTAAATTTTCCCACCTTGTCAAAGCTTCTATTTTAAAATAATTTATCACGTTGCCCCCGGTTATTGGAATTTCTAAGGAGAGGCTTCCTTGGCCGATTCATTCACTCTTTCGTTTTATTTCCTCCCTCCGTGACCTTTAACCCAACATATCGCGCGTTCAAAATTAATTCATGTATCTGGTCTTCGATAAAATTCAAATCTGTAGGACGCTAAAAAATGCGTGTTTATGCTAAAATTACGAATTTTGGCTATGATACTAAGGCTGCCAGTTCATAAGCAAAATTTTTTAAAGACGATATTTCACATGTTATTCTAATGCCCATTGGTTCGATCTGAATTTTGAAAAGATCACTTTTCTCCCTATAAGCTCTCCAACTGTGATAAATCCATGGGAATTAAAAAAAATTCACTCAGCTTTGTAAAAATTGGTAAATTGCAAAGTCCTAATGTTGTTTCTTTAATTAAAAAATAATCTAGGTTTTTAATTTTTTTTTTTTAATTTAACGTAGAAATGTATTGTTGGCGTTTAGGTTAACATCTTGTGCAGTTGTAGATAATTTTAATCCTCGCTAGGAATCAATATATATACGAGGTACAATTATTTTAACACATGTATTTTCCAAGTAAATTAATCTGGTCTACCAGTGGCAATTTTGCGGGTTAAACCGCTCCTAGAGGGGGATAATTTTATTGATCGAATAGTAGATTTGGTGGTGCCAGCTCTGAATTTTTGTCTTGTAACTCTTCCACAAGTGGGTATTTATGATTATTCAATTATCAAATTAAATACACTTTCATAATATAGAAACGATAACCAAATCTTTGATGGGACTAAAGAGACCTCGGTTTAGGCCCCACTCTATAAATACGTACAACACAAACCTACGAGCAGGAGTCAAGAATTTTCGATATATTGACTTCACTACTTCACCCCTGCAACTACGCTAAAATCATGCACAACTCAACCCTACGATTGGTTGGTCTAAGAGTTTTCATCTTACCTACTTCATGCACATCAATAATTTTCATACAGAATAAGAAGCACGCATTTACAAGTTAAAATAATTGGTTGAGGCCTGGACGATATTCCACGTGTGTCTTGACAGGCTTAGTCGTTCACATAAATAAATACATTCACGCTATGGGAAAGATAAAAGGGTGTGGTGGTTTAAATGTAAAATTTCTTCGAGGGGACGCCGAATTAATAGGAATATATATATATATATATATATATATATA
>CM077105.1:28040954-28095826 GCA_039619505.1 Cimex hemipterus | reverse complement strand
TATATATATATATAGAGAGAGAGAGAGAGAGAGAGAGAGAGAGAGAGAGAGATTCACGCTAATAAATGTATTCGCTCAAATTAAGGGTTTTATTTTAACCAAATTATGAAATGACTATCTTTGTGCATCCAGATACGTTTATCTGTTCAGGTATGGAATTTATTTTTACTATAATAGCTAACTGCTTTAAATACTTTAAAAAATAGTACATAGTAGTAATATATCAGAACATATACAAAACGGAAAATTCAAATGTCGCGGTTTCTTAATTGTACTAGACCCAACGCTCGTGCAGTATCGATTGCCTTTAAAGTTCAAATTCTCATGCCCTGAAGGAAATTGGAATTTTATCGCAGGATTTACAATCAAATCGTTAAAATCTATTTGAAATCGTGTAAAATTTGAATCAAAGCCTTAATTCAAAAGCAAACAGTCAGATAATTTGTTATTTCCGATGTTGCAATGAATATAATAAAAATTCAGATAGGTCGTTCTATGCGAAACGGCCGGTAACCTGGAACCGTTTAATGGTTAGTAACAGGTGGAAGGATTAAAACGTAGAGTGTCCAGACGGGAAGGATCGATAGGATGCTATCGTTAAAACCTAACAAACCTCGTTCCGGAATACATCCGAGAAATAATAAATAAAACCGAACCCCGTTTTTAATACTGTGCGAAGCGTAGAAACTTTGGAAAGTTTGGAATAAAACGGCAAGGGAAAAAGCCGCATCGGCTAGCGTGCTAAGTGTGGTCAGGGGAGGTCTGGTCCAGTGTGAGATAGCAGATCTCTCCTCTCCGGATACAGAACATCTTGATAATTTCCATCCCCTTATCGCACGTCACACTCAAAAGGCAAAACAACACTTAGCATTTCTTTTCAGCATGTGTCGGCAGGCGAAATTGCTTTCTTGCACTAATAGCACCTGATTCGACAAGAACTTGATTCATTGGCTTGTATCAATTACAGAGATTAATTGATTCATCGGCTCAATTTATCAGGACATTCTCTTTGTTAAAATCCCCTAATAAATTAAGCACACAACATTTCTTACAGTGTATAGAACTTAAAATTGAACAAACAAATATGCTACCCGATTATTGCGCGTTTTTAGGGACAAGAAAAATTTGAAAATTCTTCTGAAAATAAAATTAAAGCTGTGATGTTAATTAGTCTATCTAAATCACTTATTATCATATGTTTTTTACATACAAGAAATATAGAAAGTTTCATATATCCAGAACCTTGACAATGGACTTGCCAACGGGCAATATATAGCTGACCTTTTGTAACATTTATTTATCCACTGGTTTGTCAATACTTTTAATCAAAATTATCACAAGACTGCACTCATCAGTACACCTTAAACCTGAAGTGAACTTAAAGATAATTAACATCAATAAACGTCCATGCCCTGATAATGTACGTTCATTATTATTTAAACAGTCTGCTGCTGTATCAGTCCAACCTCTTATTTGTCTTTTCAAATGTTCTGCTCTTCAACTTCCTATTCTCTGAGTGTCTTAGACTTATATCATGTATAACCAAAGATTTGAGGTACTAAACTACAGAGTTACCATTCATATGTCTCTTCGACGTAACCAACGCACTACACAAACGACGTGGATTTACTGCATGGGGATGTGCAGCTCAGCCAAAGCTTCCCAGTCCTGTTGTTCAATTTTTCAATCAAAGGCCATATTACCAGGATGCTCTTCCTGACTCTCTTTAGCACTTCGATTACCACCTCTATACTGACGACTTCGAAATTTATAAGTCCTTCCATCCCTCTGATCTACTACTGGAAGATGTGAATTTCATAAACGAATGAGTACAAAAAAACAACATAGAATCAAATGCTAGAAAGCCCAAAATCATTGTTGAAGGATCTTGACACCTGACCCCTTAAATACTTCCCCCATCCCTCCTTTTACCATCAACAACCAACCTACCTTTTTCTGCTCTACTGATATAAATCTGTAACACCGAGGTTCGGCGAAAACGTTTCCTGGACAACACTCATTTTCCAATTTCCCTATGGTGTATTGGACCCCTTATACAATTCCACCGGTCCTGAATCCTTCTACCTTTCACCATTCCTGAACTCCTTCTCTCTTCCTTCATCTTTCCGTTTCGACTATAGCTGTGTCGCTTATGGTGAACTTTCGGAGGAACAAGAAGAGCGATCAAAAAGACTGATGAATTGTGCCAGATTTATTATCACCATCTCCCCCCGATTGTTTAGAGTCTCACACCTGTACTTAGATCTTTCCTGACTTTATACTCCTTCCATAAAAAGTATTTCCTAGGCACCTTCCTTTACCAATCTATAAACTTTCACCTAACCTCACTTTATTTTCAAGCTACTTCAGTGCAAATCCTCTATCCAATCTATTAACACCCGCTCGTCTCCCAGAGGCCAGTTCTTTCCTCGTCATAGAACCTCGTCATTCAAAGGATCCTTCCTAGTTCGAGCCACAAATCTCAGGAATTTTCTTCCTTTGCCAATGAGCAAATCCGCCTCTCTCACCTCTTTTACATCTCTTCTGTACCAACACCTCATCTCCCTCCAAACAGATTCAACATAGTTCACAACATTATTAGTTGCTTTCACTACATTAGAAAACTTTTTATCTTCCTTTACCCAACTTTTAAGTTCACTGTGTGGTTATGCTCGCAAAAGTCAGAGAATTATTTATTATTACAACTTTCCCCTAAATTGTATTGTATTGCTACTATTATTTCTATTTTTTATATTTTTACTATGTGATGTTGTTTGTTTTTTGTCCTGTTTTACTTGTTGTTAACGTCATCCTTCATTAATTCAATGGCCAAATGTACAAGAAATTTTACGATCTCTGTATTATTCATAGGGGGCGCTACTTCCCGATTAAAGTATTTTTTATCTCTCACAAAACTCTCTTTTGTGCATGTCCAGCTTCGAGTTTAAACGAAATAATGAATTATCACATTGAATATTGGTGCAATAATATAATGTTTTTAATATTTAATGTCTTTTCACTCTATTTCTGTGCTGCAACCTTTCTTTTACAAGTTTCTGTAAAAAATTGAATCCTGAAAGGGCGAAGGATTCAAAATTCTTTGGAAACAAGTCTATACAGTCAACGCTAACTATCCCTGTCAGATTATAAATTGGTGCGGCATAAACGATAGGAACCCAGAGCGTTCCTGATGGCTCAGCCTTATAATCAATCTATCAGTTTGAAGAAGAACGAGGGCGTGTAATTGGCGGTCATGTCTTCAGGTTTTTCACAAAAATCCTAAACTTATCAGCGCTGTGCTATTAGTTTCAGTCATGTTTTGTAATATTAAACTTGGGATTTCTCCATCTGGTATGCGGGGTGATGAATATATGATTTGGCAGTTATAATAATTTTTTCGTTTGTCCGGTTTGAAACGCTGGATGGCAGAGCTATCACACTTTTAAAGTCCTGAAACAGAATATTTAAACTATTATTATTATTAATAACAATATAATAATATTATTATTATTATATTATAATAATACAATAGGATAAATTAGGTTACGAGTGAATGTTTGGAGTCAGAGTTTTATAGCACTCAGAAGAGATATAGCTTACCTAAAATAGAATGTTTGGATCTTAGGTCGTCAGATGACCTTAGCCGTTAAAACGCCCTTAAAATAATAATAATAATAATAAAAATATAATAATAGTAATAATAATAATACATATTATAAATTGCTATTCAGAAATCGTGAGATGCGGTCTGGTGTGATGTAGGTTTCAGAAAAACATTTTCTTTATCTTGCCAACGTTTCGATCTTTATTGAGATCATCTTCTGGGCCTGGATTTACAAACATTGTTTTCGTTTTGTATTCAATCAAAGTATTTCTACTCACTTAAATTGTTTGTCTTCTGCGCAATTGTGTCATTGCAGAAAAGAAACGTGGGTCGCAATCGTCCTTTCCTAATTTCTTAAACTTTTGGGATGGTGCGATTTAAGAAAATAGCAAAGATTTTAAAGTTCGCACATTATTAATAGATACTTTTGTTAGAATAAACAGAGATTTAATTTCTCACTTGCAAACAAAAGAAAACCATGTTGGTCATATGGACTTATACTGTACGGACTACAAGCACCTGCTAACCTTAATCGAATCTAATCCCCTCCCCTAAAATCCTTAGAATAGTAGTCATTGCCCATATCTATGTTTCCAATTGAACTACCCATTTTGAGTTAAATGTACTTCTTGTTACTATTCTTGCCAAATACCGCTATAAAATGTAATTTCAAACTTATCCCATCTGAACCCTTTCGTTAAAATCTGTGATCCACCACGTTAATCATTTTCAGAGGTTACTGTGGCATGGCACTACATGACATACGTCTCCTAGGATCGAGTCACCAGTCGTACTCCATCACTGGATGGCTGCTGTTCATGTTTTCATATAATTCATATGTATATTTTTTACTTTTTGCATCGAAGAATGCAGTTTTAAACAACGAAGAAGAAAAAGATATCAGAATATGAAGCAAATAAGATTTTAAAGGAAACCGTTCGATGTGACTAAGGACGGGATTGGAGGATTTTAAAAAGAGGAAAAAACAACACTAATTTATAGAAGTTCATCGGAGAAAAGAAGTAATTAATGACACGGAATATGGACTTTGATACTCCTGGATTATACGACATGAAAGTAGAAACTTTCCAATGTCGATATTTAACAAACTTTATCATTTTTAATTGCTGGCCGGCGGGGGTGGGTGAAAGGAAGCGGGAATTAATTAGAAATGTGTCTCTCGTGATAGAACAATACAGGCCCTTCTTCCTCGGGTGCAAATGATGAAAAAAGGAAGGAAAATGCCCTTCTCCCTTCCTTGTCAACTCTTGAGAGTAAATCGGCGTAATTATGTCTTAGAAGTCGGCTCCAACAAACTCGATTGAAATAACAAATTCACAAAGAAGATTTCATCGGCTACAATTGCACAAGGATGTATAAAGTTTATAACGAGAATATTTTTTTTTGACAGACATTGTGAGATAAGACGCAAAAATGGGTTTTTGCCACGTAAAACCCACCCTTATAGAAGATTTCACGGGTTATCTTTAGCAATTCTTTTGATGGAGTAATTTGCCTCAATGGGAATAATCTCAAATCACATCCAAAGTACGGAACGTCTACATTCCCATAGTTCTTCCTACCTTGATTGAGACAAAGTTTGAAAAACTTCTTTTAGAACGTTCTTTGCTTCTTGCTCAATCATTACTTTCCTTTCCGCCACCTTTACTATCAATCAGTTGATAAGTCACCTATCTCAACATGGCGCAACATAATTGTTTAATTTTAATTTAACTGATTTCTGTTGTGGTGATGATGTTCACCGCTTGAAACTGTAAATAGATTCAAACATGTTGTTTCTTCCAAGATTTTAAACCTGAGTCGCTTCGCATGTGCATCCGCATCATGAGTTAGTATAAAACTGGTTAGTGATTCCAGTGATAAACAAGTTGGTTTATTTTGAGTAGACGGCCTTAGTCTGAGCTACTGCAGAACTCGATCCTATTGCCTTTAACCTCAATCCAAACATCTTATCTTGCGGATGGTTCTTCTTTCTCCTATCCAAACTTGGTCACATCCTTGCTTTGTGCACTGATATCCCTAATCGTCTGAAAACTTCCCGATAAAACTTTCAGATGTCAATGCAATCCTGTCCACGATTGCTGAATGAAACTAAAAGCAAGTTCGGTACCTTCTCTTTACGTCTAACTTAACCTCAAGTGCATGTGAACATTATTTCTCATTCCATTACTGTTTACGTCTCTTAGGACTGTCAGATTGCTCTCTTGGAACCTACATACATACTTCTCTGTCGATTTTTTCACTGATGGTTTAAACTGTGCCTCATTAACAAAAGATAACTTGCCATGGTAGTAGCTGCATAGGTAAGGTCTGTACGAGGTCTGTCACACTTCGTTCATTAAAATGGGACTCCTCCATACTTGGGTTATATTTCACTATTCACTTTTAGACTTTTTATTAACCCCCATAGTGACTCCTCAATTGTCTTTACTGGTTTCAGCTTCATGACCCAGAGTGCCTTTTCCTAGTTATAGATTAGATAACCTACACAGGATTTTTCTACTAATATTTTAATGCCTGCTGAGTCAGCAATGCACTGTTGCTTAAGTTTAACAAGACCTTATTCAGAATTTTATTTTGCTTCTTTCCCTCCTGGGATGTTGTTTCGTCTGGTATGAGGTTTTAATATGACTCATTCGGCAATTTCTTCTTTTTTTATTGCAGATCGGAACGAAATAAAATTGGTGAGCCCTCTTAGCTAGTCTATCAGCATTGAACTCAGCCAAATAATCAAACGTGTTGAATTTAATCCGTCCAGTAAAAACTATTCGTTATAACTTACTCTATTTCCAACCTCAACCTTTCCTACCATCTTCTCAACACATTACCTTTCCTGAAAATTGAAGTTCCCACTCATTGGCAATTTTCCATTAGAATTCACATTCCTCAGCCTTCTCTCCTGATATGTTAAGAACATTCTGAGACACGGTCTCATCCAAAGTGATCTTGAGTGACAATTGAATGGCTATACTTTCATAGGACTGTCTCTATTTAGTGACACATTGGCTAACAACTATTTCAGGCATTTATTTTATACTGTCATAAATGATAATATATAATTATTGATTTTATGATCATCAACTATTCAAAGTGTTCTTCAGGGTGATGAACCTAGTTCGTACTCATTGTTTTGGACTGTCTGAAGGTGAAGGATTTTATTTTCTCTGTTATAAAACCCACCACTCAAGATGGCCCGAAGCGGAAACGCGATTGACAAACCTAAAAAGCAAGGATGAGAAGACTATTTGTAGATGATATTTGCAGACTGTAAGATGATCAGAAAAACTGCACTGTTTGAATACACCTTTCATGTAATTAATCTTAAAGTAAGGTTGATATGAAAAAGTTAGTGTCACGAGCGGGATTCGAACCCACGACCCTGCTTTAACCACTTGAGTTATCGTGACTTCGACCCACTCGAACATCAACTCCCCATCTCAACCTACCTCTAAAATTTTCCCTCCTTTTTTGCCCTTTTTCATTTCAATCAAAGCCTCAAAACAAAAGATGAATTAATTGAAAGAAGTAATTTGGCTATTAGACCGTTAAATATAATGAATGTATGAATACATTCTTATTTAATAAAATAATTTTTCTATAAATTAATTGTTCAAAAGAAAAAGTTGTAAATCGCTGCTGACAAAAAATTTCGTATAGTTTGATTTAATAAATTAATTAGCATGGTGTCAAAATTGGTATTGTTAATTTTTTGGACCTTCACGGGCCTTGAGAGCCACTTAGCTAACCAAGAAAAGGCAAAATGTACCAGATAAAGAAAAATAATCTCAGCTAAGTGCACACAGTTTTTCATAGTGTAAAGCTGGCAGGCCCAAGTGTAAAAACAAAACCTGGAAAATATCCTCTTCTAAGTTGGAATCTTGTTTTCAGGCAGTAAACCAAGCGATAACCTATTGAAATTTAAATTGAAAATTTACCTGATAATGGATGTATCAGCAACAGGGAAGATTAATGGTGTGGAATTTACGTCGCCACATCAAATACGGCCCAACGGTTTCTCATTAGCCTATGCTCTAGGGGGATCTTCCTGGTTCTTTCTTTGAATTTCGAATGGTCGAAAATGAAATTTATTTGATTACATTTGAACGTTGTAAGCTTCTGAGTTGACGATCAAAATCAATCAGTCAAACGCAAACAAAGAACTGGACGTAGATTTTAATTCTGATTGAAACGCTATGTACTTGATATTTGCAAATACATCATCAAACACTGTAATCTTTAAAATCTATGCAATACTGAAGTTCGTGCTTAAAAATCGAATACTTCGTAGCTGTGAAAAACCATTAAAAAAATTCTTCCCCTTATTCGAATTTGAATTTGATTTCTTTTTTACTTGGAATGACGTCAATTTAAGCTCCCAAAGAGTCCACGAATCCGCTATTGGAATGAATTTTTCGCTACATCATTTTCTGAAAAGATAAATTTCACCAGGCAATTTTCCGCCCGATATAAAATTTATTAGAGGATATGCAGGGAACCGATGCATACAGGAGGGTTGTTTAAAGAGTAATCTAAGTAGTCTTTGGCCTATGCTTAACATCCATGCTATGAATTTACAATTACCTAACCTCGCCCTTCTTTATTATCGGCTGACCGACAACACGAGTATGTATGTTTGGAACGTATCTATCCTGTTAACATTTAACATTTATAGTGAATTCAATTTTTTTCTCCAACAGTTTAATATCTTTAGAATCTCATATTTGAAGCTCAAAACATAGTATATTTCGTCGATCTACTCGCTAGATCCGTTGTTTTTCTCGCTGCCACACAACATAAATTCTGTTGGTTTAATTTTAAAATCTCCGAAGTATTGATTTAAGAAGAAAATTCAATAGGATTGAGGCCTTGTTTTACAAAAATATGAAAAAAGCAGAAAGATTTAAGTCTCTTTTCTGGCGACCCCACGATGACAAAACCCGAAATAATCCATCTTTTCCTGAGGGCGTAACTCTCTCTTTATATGTACTTGGCCTGTGCTCAGGAGATAAACGGATTCTTTCTTAAAGTTTCTATTTATTATATTTTTCTGTTAGTTTTTCTCCAGTGGGCCTCAGGCTCACGGCCGACGCACAGCCGGAAAATGGGACGGCTAATACCATTTAATTCTTAGAAACAAAAGTCAAATAAAAGTTTATCCTTGTAAACGACGTAATTTTGACGTAAAGTACTTTCTGAAGTACTTGCAACGAAGGCCCGAAATGATAAGCACATGCTTAAACGAGAATGGGTCCACTAACAAGGAGAGGCCAAGGGCGTGGGATTTTTTGTGATGATTTTTTTATGAAACTTTTCTAACATTTGTAAAATAGTTTACTAAATCAAAAATATTATAAACCTACACTGTTCTTGTCAATGGGAACTAGGAACCAAAACATCTTTTTTTTTAAGTATCTTAAGTTTTTTTAAAGTATGAAATCTGCATTTATTGTGAATGTATTGTAAGGTTATTTATATCGCCAGATCTGTTTTCTACCTAGGATATGAAAATAATATGCAAAAACGAGATTAAATATATAAAATGTTAAAAAAAAATTGACAGTCGTTTTCAGAATCTTATAAAGGACCTTTAATGGCGATAATATTGCTATTGTAATATGACTATTGTTTTTTTGGATTTCACTTTAAAATTATTTTTCTAGATTTTATCAAAGGTCCAAGGCATGTACGTACTGCCAACGTTTACAAACGGAAATTATGGCTATGTCAACGTTATTTAAAATTGATGTCATTATAAGTGAGAAAAATGTGTTTGAAATCAACAAAAATCCCAAAAGCGTTTTATTGTATCTTTGCAATAGTAATTTATTTACGGAGGCCATGTTTATGTAATTATGTCTAGTTTATTGATTTCTAAACTGCAAGGTTTTCTATAAATCAGCATAGTTGTTTCAAAGTTTGGAAACCATTTTTGGAGAGAAGTATGCAATTCGATAACAAATTGTTTTAAAAATAATTTTTACAATAATTTGTAATCAAGGGATTTTTTTTCAGACTATGAATATCAACTTTGCTTCTTGAGTTGAGTTTAAACTGCTTTGCCCACTGCGTATTATTCTTCAACGTATTTTACTGATATGGGTTTCGTAGATACTGAAATTGATATTGAAAGAATAGGGATAAAAAAGGCAGCCAGTTGGTCATCGCCGGCCCCCTGCGTGTTTTTTCTCTTCTGGTCACATTTACTCCCCCAGAGTACCCGAAATTCCTCGGGGCCGTGTTATAAGTAACCCCTTTCTTTCACTCTAATAAATTACTTTTCTCTACAGACGTCATATACTCACCCCAGAGTACTTATAACAAACACCTTCCCCTCACGCTAATAAATTACATTCATTCTAATAAATTAACATAAAGTCAAACACATACACAACACAGACAATAAACAAACAGTATATACATTTAAAAATCCCTATAGCCGCTGAGAAAACCGAACAGCGATCTGTGCCCGCTGGCGAGCCTCAAGGCTACGCACAGGTCCGATGATATGCCAAAATATTTTCTGTAACCATCAAACCTTCTGCAATTGAAGAAGGACTCGTACCGTTATTCTATTCGTACATAATGGGCACCTACACGGTCGCTCTCCGGCCAGAAGGTGCACTTTTTAAAGGTATGTCCTTTTTTGTGGCGCAATGCTAGACCATAATAGGGTTCGGGCCTGGAGACTTCATACTGCATTGATTTTGACCAACATGTCCAAATTCTCATTGTCGTATGTCCCGGGACAAATGCTAGGATCGAGTCAATGGTGTCCTGACTACTGCCAAGGCTTTCATAAGCTTTTTGCCGTTTCCTAGCTATTTATTTCTCTGGCGCAGCGTTCAATTATCATGATTTCAGGACAACTGTAGTGGATTTACCTAAATTAAAAGCCTGTAGGTCTTCGGATTCATTCCAATGACTCCAGCTCCCGTCCTTTATCCATTTTTGTGCCGTCGGTATACCAGTAAGAATTGGCCTTCAAAGAAATTCCCTTTCCGATAGACTGACCTTGTACTTGGAAAACTATTTTGTCGAGTAGTGGAATCGATTGGTATCTGCCTGTTGCACGGTTTCCATCGTTCGTTCTCCTTGCAGATTGAAGAACATAATTTATGATATAATGACCTAAAACAGGGTGGACAAACTCATAATATTGCATTTACTTTTAAAAAAAATTGCATTAAATCAAACGGAGGTTTTGTACAGAAATAGCCAATGGATGTAGATTCGGGAGTACAAACTTCATTCTTTTACTGTTTTCTTGTATTTTCTTTACCTTTACTATGGACGTATATTACAACATTACAATCCAAAAATTTAAAATATTATGTTCACATTTTATTCGTTTTTGTGAGATCTCCTATTGAGAATTTTCAAAAAAGTTTACCCCAATCTACCAGGAAATCACAGAGGAATAAAAAAGTTTAACAAATCTTACTGGCATTGTCAAAGTAGTCGAAGTATGTAAAAGAAAACGACATCGTCTCAAACGATCAGTTTGAGTTTAATAAAGGTAAAAGTTTTACAGATGCAATCTTTTTGTTAACTTTCGTAATATATCTTCAGTTGAGACTGAATAAATCTAAGTTTTTCATTTCATTTGTCGACATAAAGAAAGCCTTTTGATCTTTCCCCCACGCCTCACTTTTTCACAAACTGTATAACTCAAATAAAACTCCTAAAGTTATAATATTAAATGAACATGTATTAACTTGCATACATCGTAGTAGATTTACAGAGTTTTACTACAGATCAAATAAATGTTACAAAAAGTCTCGTCAAAGGGGAAAAAAATCCTCTTTGTTTTTTTCTGTTTGGACAATTCTTTAGAGACACCAGAGGAATAGCCCATTATAGCCTTAAATGATCTATTAATAGAACTCTATACTAATGACCTGGGCACCTTAACCGACTCATGGTCTGATACACAACATTAACTTAACGTTCAACATAAATTCAGTACTCAGAACGGCCTGAAAGTTAATGCTCGTAAAACAATCGTAGGTGACTTTCAGAAATCTGGTGGTTTTGAAAATACTTGAATGTTTTAAACACTCGGGAAAATTTTCTTCTGTCTCTCCCTCCTTTACCTATTTGGGTGTCACCATTTCTTCCTTTGATTGTGTAATTTTTTTCTTCAATGGTGGCCAAAGTCTTCCTTTCTTCCAATGCAGTCTGAAAGATCTGCTGTGTAATTGACCCTTCTGTATTCACAAATATGTAAAAGTGCACTGCCCTTCAGTTATTTTAACATTTTCCGGGGTTCCTTTTTTTCTTATTTCTTTAGTTGTTAATTCCGTATTGGCCGTATCATTTTCGGTCTGTTTTGCAGTCGGCAAGAGCATATTTGTGTCAGTGTTTCTAATTTTTCGAGGTGGTAATTGAATGAATGGCCAGTATAAAGAACTTTCCTTAATTTTTGCGTATTGGGTGAGAAGAAGATTTTTGTTTTCTTGGTTGAGATGTCGAACAACTATTTTGATTTACATCTGGTTTTGTGATCATTTCTTTCTCCATACCAGTTCCTAGGAGATATATGACCATTCTCAGATCAGCTTTGAATTGAAGATGGAGGAGTTTAATGCCATTTTCACTGTAGATCGACGAGAAGGTTCCGGTTAAAGGGGTGAGGACTGGTCCCACTTTTGTTAGTTCGTTCCCTTCATACTGACACCCACATCAGGATCACCTGATTACGTTTTATCTGGAGCTGGAAATATATAAGGCATTCCCAGACCGGTTTTGAAATGAAGGCGGAAGAGTTTAAAGCCCTTAGTGTTGCTTAGCTTTCTGAAGATGTGTATAATTGTGCACCTTTAAATCCTTTGAACGTTTGATATGTTTCACTTCAAACGGGATATTTTCCGACTAGAAAATGTACTCTCGCATCTAAAAAAAAATCAATAAGGGTTAAAAACAAATATTTTTCTAAGACTTCTTCTCAACCATTCATATAAGAAAGAACGATAAACACATTTTTAGCAAAAAATAATTAAGAGTATGCTTATTTATGTAAATACTGAAAAATTTGATGAGTTGAATAAATAAATTAATTTCAATACTGTAAATACCATGTGTTTATGTCGTCAAAGAAAGCTCAATTAGGTAGTTTTTTTCATGTTATTTGTACATAAATGTTTTGTTAGTGCATTTTGTTAATTTATTTTCATCAATGAATATTTTATCTATTTACTTTATCTAGTCTGAAAGAGACATGCATTTATTAAATTCTTACTACTCCAGTCCGCCAAATTGGAAAGCTTTTCATTACTATGATTATGTCAAGGGGGTAAACGTTGGCTTTATCGCCGGTATAAAAACTTTAACGCGGATTCACTTATAATAAAGATATGAGACATTTTACGAGTGTATAAAAGGAAATGAAACCGACACATATCATTTCAAATCCGCCGAAAAGTGTTTCTTCTTGAAATTGTGACGTTGCTCAGGTAAGAAATCAACCGGCTCTTTGACTTTTTACATAAACAGTTTCTAAATGAACCTTTGCGGGTTTGTATATTTTGCAAGATGATAATTCATTCGAAGCTGACAGATGTCCGTTCCAACAACATCAATATCTTGAAATTCAAGTATGCAGATTATGCGGTGTTTTTGCTTGGGACGGGCGTACCGGTAGGATTTGAACAAAGAAAGTTCTTCCTCCTGCCGGATGAAGAAGGGCAAATTTCCTGCTTTTCCACAAATTATTTAAATGAGTTTTTACCCTTATAATAATGAATATTTGATAGAGTATGACCCCCGTCTTATATTTTTGCACCCTCTCGAGGCAAACCGACGCGTCAAATTTTGGCAAAATGAGTCAAATGTATAATTTTTTATTAGAGCAGTAAACCCCTTAATAATTATTATACTTGATAATTTTATCAATAAACGGTCATCAATCTGTTCTCAAGAAGAAGTATTACTACGTATATATATAAATATTACAATCCTACAATACCATTGAAAATGTTTCTCATCGAATCATCAATAAAATACATAAAGCAGTCCGGAGTAATTGTCAAGCTGACATAAACGTAAAAATGATGAAAATATTTCAAGTCGCACATTTTATAACCGGCGAGCGGAACACGCAGCCCCCATTAAACGACGCCTCAAGTTGGTTAGGTGTGTGAGAATTCCGGTGATAAAATGTTGTTTACGTCTTAAAGTTATGTGTTAATAATGCGAGAATCTTGTTAGGGCCACAGGCTCAAAGTACTTCCGCTTTTGAAACGAGCAAATAATAATTGAAAGAATTGCCAATGGTGACCGTGTAAGAATGAGAATTTTTAAAGATCGGTCGGTGTTTTACAAAGGATGTGGCTTATTTACAGTCGATGAACATTTTATGCTAAGAAGGAACGGCATTACACGCTCCACGGTCTCAGATTTAAGTCGGATAAATGACGTGCATGAGACAACAGAGATTACGCTCTATCAAAGTGGTAAAGATGGCTATTCAAGATTAAAATCATAAATTTTTTCGACGAAACACTCTCACTATCACCACACGCTTTGCAGATATACGGCTGAATATAATAAGCGCTGGGTTATTTTCAATTATCGTTTCTTGGAGATGAAAAATGGGATGATTTTACTTTTAAAGATCAAAGGTTTTCTTGCTACCAATATGGGTTTTTCCTAGCTTCTTCTCTTTTAAGTCACCTTGTTTGCGAGAAAACGAACCCGGGACATATTTCTTTACTACTCCCGGAGGGGAATTTTTTTTTACAAAAATTTTTAAAGCTAAGGCCTGCGCAAATTTTCTCTTGTCTGAATTCTACGGAAAAGGATTGGAAGAAAATGACAGTCTAGACAGAATAGGTCCTCAGCAGCACCAGGACAAGTAATATTCAAAATAAGTTCAAACTAAAACGAAAAAATACATAAAGAAACTCTGTCAAAACAATCTCTCAGAAACTTCAAAACACATGCAGCAAAGCCGGCGAAAACACAGAATCCTGGGCATTGCTGACCCAATAAATTTTGGATAATATTTTCTTCAATCGTTACAACCAAAAGTCCAGAATTTGTTAAATTCTCTACTGACTTAATTGTGCACAATGTCCTGGCTCGACACAACAGGAACTTTTCCAAGTTGGACAACTACAAAGTTTGCTAGAGATAAAATCCGCGTCCAACCTAGCCAACCTCGGGACCGCCGTGGTAGAATCTCGACTCTGGTGAGGTATGGGGGTTCGATTCCTTCGTCACCCCTCCTCTAACAAATAATTATGATACGTATTCTCCTTTGGCTAATATGTAAACTTTGAAGTCATAAAAAAACTACACTGACTTGAACATTTTTGACAATGAGACTCTCTCAGAAACAGATTTTTCCCCACGTACAGAAAGAAGGTACAGACCTGAACCTACGTTAATTACTAAGACGGCAAACTGACGTGGAATCACTAAATAGAGCTAAAAGAGCGAAGTACCCTTGAACACTACAAAATAAACATGGAATAAAATCTATTATGATACCCAGCTTTGAACAAATTGATGAGCGTTAGCAGCGTTAAATCCTCAAGCAAAAGTCATAAGATGAATTGTCAACTCTAGTTCCTACTTTAATAGTCTCACAACCGACAATGACCATAACATTCCTTTCGTCTCTGAAGTGTCCAAAATACATGCACATTGAGAAACAGACTTGACCACATTCACATCAAGGAAATACCTACATCAATTATCTTCAAGTACTGACTTGGAGTCTGTCTCCTAGATGCACAATAGTCACAACTACAAAGTTTTCGAGGAATAACATTTGTTATGTCTGTAAATAAGGTTTGAACAAAACGTAAAATCGATCATTTTGGACATGCCGAGTCTGATATCCTGCGCACACAATACTACCCATCAGACCAATTGGCAAATCTCTGTACTGCACCAATTCCACAACGATCTGCTTATGCTTGGTTACTTAATCATGTCCATAAAACTTAAATCCGATGTTCCTACAAACCATACAATGTTTCTATCCTCCAAGCAAAGGTCGTTCTTTTTGTTTGTTCACTAAAATGACCCGATGCATCCTAACTCTACTTCCAAGCCGTACATTTTCTTATGCCTACTACCCACCATGTCGCATTAAACTGCAATTCAACTTGAATAAGGAGACCCTTAATTTCAAACATTACCAACGTTGGATGATATTTTTCAAGCGCCTTTCGGATAGTGCCATTGTTGTGACTGTTGTGTATAATGTACTGGCTAATAAATTAATATTAAATGACATGAAGTAAGAACGTTTGAGCGATTTTAGACATACAAAATGTTATAATCTCGTACAGGTTGATGTCTGTTTACCGGCTTAGGTGGAATGTTGAAAAAAAAAATACGTTACGCATGACACCTGGAACTCGGCCCGGATTCAATCCCTGCCCTAAGCCCATTCCTCAGCAAATACGTTTCAAAATCGTTACTAATAACGGTGGTGTATCTTTTACAAAAACTAATTTAAAAAATTTAACCACAGTAAAACTTTCGGAGTATAAAATAAAATATATATTAAATAAGACTACGTGACTCGTTTATGTCCCCGTAATCTCAGCTAAAGCGATTGCTTAATCCTTACTTGAGATCGATTTCAAACAACATACAAGTCTTGCTCTAGGACAAAACAATCCACAGTGCAAAGAAAATATGTTGCGATATTCTTTATAATAATTAAAAAGGGGATAAATTGAATGGAACTTTGCCTGCCGGTAAATTTTCAAAAACGTGTATTGTTCCTGATCAAATGTATATATAATAATAATAATAATAATTTTTCAGTGGTGCTTGTTTAATAGTACTTTAAATAAAATTAAAATGAACTAAATTTATGATTATCTCTCTTTTTGGTTTCCCTTCTAAATTTGCTCACACGAATATCGTCAAAACAGACCTTTTCAACTTAACAAGCGCAAGGACCTTCATTTCGACGTCGAATACTTCCAATGTGACCTCCGTTCTGCCACACTGCAATCAATTCTAACTTTCCTACAATATTAATAATGTTAGAATCTCTCACTGATGAAGGCACAAATGGCACTACAAGCTCATCAATATAGGTGCCTCTCTGAATTTCGAGATCTTCCTCGTACCAATTCGGGATGAGGATGAGTGCGTAGTAGCCTGCGAGGTGAGGAAGAAGAAACTGAGACCCATATTTCCTTCGAATGCGAACCAACCACCCGATAAGCCTGGGTACCAAGAAGGGCTCGGAAACAATAATACCTCAAGTCAATGCCTTCTTAAAAGAAAAATCGAGTCGTTGAACTGAACGAAGGAAGTAGGACATGTGTAATAAATAAGCCAGAAGGCTGTACTGCTTGAAGAGGACCAAATCTGGGAAAACATAACTAACAATATCTCGGGAATCAAAGCAAATAAGAATTTTAATGAAATTAAATTTTAACGAACAAGTAGACAAATTGGCAAAAATGGATCTGCAAGTTCAACTATGCGACCAGGCAACAATAACAGGTCAGACATAAGATCTTCCGTATTTGAATGGATCTACATAAAGCAAAAGGTGAAGTGAACAAGCTGTAGAAGTGCTAGGCACAGTAAACGCATGGTTGCATAGTTAACAAACCGGTACAGCATGTTGTTACAACTAAACAAGATGAAACTCAAGAGTGTGTAGATTTTTATACAGGTCAACAGTATTCGATAATGCAGCTACACAACATGCGTATATTCAACAATGACCGTATTTAATGGTTATACAATGAGAAAGAAAAACCTGCCACCCAGATTTTCTTCAAAACAACCAATCAATAGAAATTTTACCTGTGTGACCAATGACCAAGGAAAAATACAAAAACAGTCAAAGGTGTACAACTTCTAAAAAGAGGGATCGAGTTTATTGAATGGTATTAAGCAACTAGGAAAGGTAATCTAAAACTCATCATTCTAACCTCGTTCATTATCATCCCGAATAGGAGCTCCAGGCACTATGTATTATCTAGCTTGAAAAGACTACCGATGTAGGGAGCAGATGACATCACATTCCTCCACCTTCAATTTAACGCTGATTTGTCTGGAAATAGGTAATCAGGAAACTTTGGTTTTGGTTCCGGGACAAACAGCTGACAAAATACCGAAACCAAAGGCAGTCACCTCGTCTCCCACCATTTGGACCGGGCCGCACAATCCATAACTTTAAAAGAAGCTCCTCGAATTTCTACCTTGCACATTTCATAATTTGTAAATAAATAAAACTTTTTGTTCATAGTGGAAGAAAGGGATCTCCAGGTAAAAAGTCACACTATTCCTTGAATAACTTCTCAGTTAGTATTGGGTTGTCCGGAAAATAATGCAGGATTTTGGTATTAAAAAAAAAAAAAAGAAACTAGTTACTTTAAAGCAATGTTCTTTAATCAAAATAATTTCCCATACTCTCAATACATTTCTCCCAACGTGTTGGTAACTTATTAATTCCGTCTGAGTAGAATTCAGAATTTTTAGAATTGATAAAGTCAATAAATGCATTTTCCAGTTCCGTTTGATTTTTGAATATTATGTGTTGTAAGTAGTGGTCCAGGTGTCTAAAAAAATGGTAGTCAGTAGGCGAGAGGTCCGGAGAGTAGGGTGGGTGAGGCAAAGTTTCATAGCCAAGCTCCAATAATTTTTCCAGAACGTCTAGTGTTATCGTAGAGAATCCACTTTTCGTCACATGTAACAATTCTGGCCAGAAATGGGTCATTTTTGTTTCGACAAAGAAGTGATGCACAAACTTCAAAGCGCTGATTTTTTTGGCGATCGTTTAATGAGTGTGGAACCCAATTTTCGAGTTTTTTCACTTTTCCAATCGCCTTGAGGTGGTCAGCGACGGTCGTTTTACTGACTTTGAGTTGCTCTGCAAGTTCTCGAACAGTTGTTTTGGGGTTTTCTTCCACCACTGATCGCAGAACATCATCATTAAGAGAGGAAGGCCTTCCACGACCTTCTTCATCTTCAAGGCTGAAATCTCCCTCCCGAAATCTTGTAAACCACCTTTGCACAGAGCACTCATTAACACAACCCTCGCCCCAGACTTGGTTAATGTTTCTAGCCGTTTGGGCTCCGCTTCGGCCGAGTTTAAAGTCGTAAAAGAAAATCGTACGAAATTCTCGCTTTGACATTATAAGGATGACTGAATTATTTCCAAGTGGCGGAATGCTACAGAGGTAAACAAACAATATCATTTGGAAGAGGATTAATAAGTGTTGACATTCATACAAATGAGTAATCCTGTAAACGTAAACAGAATATTTTATATAGATTTTTTTTAATGAAAACTTAAAATCCTGCATTATTTTCCGGACAACCCAATAGTAGTAAGTACTCAACTCAGTTAAACTACCTCTCCGTACTACGACCAACATGGTACCTGGGTTGAAAGAAATGACTGCACAAAACAATATATCAACATGAAATGCAACCAGACGGACCAAACAGGATTTAACATTCTCCCGGGCGACGCCACGCGAAATTTTGAGAGCCCTCTGACATCTCTACTTGCAAAGTGAAGCGGTTCCTTTTTGTGAGCTATGGTGATGGGAGTGCAATGTTTCTGAGCTTAAGTTTACATTCATTGAGCCGTCTTCTTAGATAGATTTCGGGCCTCCCTTTTATATCATTTTCTGTGACGCAATGGTTGCGCAAAGACAGGTTGATGTACCTGGATTTTTTTAAACCAATCTAAGAACCTAAAAAAATGACCTTTTAGTTTGAAGTCTACTTCGGTTCGTTTAATTAGGAATGAAAACATTTTTTTAAATTAATCTAAGTACCTAAAAAAATTACCGTTTAGTTTGAAGTTGACTACCTTCGTTCTCTTAATTAGAAATGAAAACATTTTTTAAAACTAATCCAAGGACCTAAAAAAAGATCTTTTAGTTTGAAGTTTACTTTGGTTCGTTTAATTAGGAATGAAAACATTTTTTAAAACTAATCCAATGACCTAAAAAAATGACCTTTTAGTTTGAAGTCTACTTTGGTTCGTTTAATTAGGAATGAAAACATTTTTTAAAATTAATCTAAGTACCTAAAAACAATTACCGTTTAGTTTGAAGTTACTACTACTACTTTCGTTCGCGTAATTAAGAATGAAAACATTTTTTAAATCTAAATCATTTTTCTTCAAAATTATAAACTACATATGCATATACATTTTACTTACGAAATATATATAAGTATATCATAGATGTATACGATACATCATAAAGATCATTATGATGAAATTAAATTAGATGAACATAATTACTTATAAACATGGTGATAATTCTAAATAAAATTTAATTTTAGACTCTCATTAAAATTACGAATAAAAGTACAAAAAACGTCTTGACAAAAACAAACATACGAATGGTAAATTATAATTATAACTTGTTAACTGCGTCAGAAATTTTACAAAATCTCGCCCAAATGACAGGAATGAAGTGTTTGAAACTAAATTATAAAATTTCATTTATGGGAAGGGGCTGCATGATATGAATATGTAACGAGTGCTTCAATTCCCTGAAAGTTAATTATGTTGGGGTTAATTTATGCATCAAAAAATAGTTCGCACTTCTCCTTTTGCTAAGGGTGTCGTTTGAAATAAAGAAGCTGATGATCAACATTGGCGTAATAAAATTCAACATTTCAACCCAAATTATAGGAAAGTATAATTAAATGCAAAATAAATAAACGCGGGGCAATACATATAGAAAAATATCTAATCCGATTCGTAAGATTAAATTTTAGGCTGAATTATTTTTAAGAGCGTGAGCTTGTACTATGAAACAACAAGCAAGCCAAACCCCCTAAAAAATAATGAAATTTTCTTTGAGAACAGAGAAGGAAAAAAGTTTTTTAAAATTTAGAACATTTCAACTTCACCTCCCGGTGATGCATATATTTGCTCTGTTACTATAGATCGGAGGATCCCAAACAGAAGACCGCGGCGGCGAACTTCGGGAAAATTTATAAATACAACAATAAATGTAGTATGAATAAATATAATTTAAAAGAAAAACTAATAAGAATGAATGTTGAAATCGCTAGTTTTTTATTTTGCCGCAGCATTCATTGTATTCTCCACAGAATGCTTTATCAAGGAGACAAATGCGAGCCTCTTTTAATGAAATTTTGGATGAATCTGTTCAAATTATTAACTATATCAAGTTGCGCCCATTGAAGTCAGAACTTTCCACAATTCCATGTGACGAAATGGGAAGCCTTCATCATTCCCTGGTTCTCCATACAGAAGTGAGCCGGTTGTCTCACCATCACAGGAATTCTGAAGTCTTATCACGTCAAATTGGCCAACGTTTTCAATGATGTCGTATTTAGAAGATATTTTCATGACAATAAATTAGATGAGCCTTTCTTTCCGAAAGATGAGTATCACAACTTTCAATGGTAATGATTTGTCATTTACGCCTTCAAAAGAAAATTCAACTTTTGGGCCTGCTGGCTAAAACGTTTGGGAAGCTCTGCTCTAGATTCTTCGCATGATGCCAATTTTTTTTATCCTAGTTCACCAGATTGAAGAGCCGTAGGTTCATGACTCGTTTTGCCTGGTGCAATTTGCCAAGTTGGGCCTAAGGTTTTTCTGATGGTCAATGATTTTGGTTTTGGTTTTGACCTGTGTGTTGTTGTACCTTATTTTTCAACTGATCAAAGGTGATAGAGAAGCGACATGGAAAAATAAAATGTGGAAAAAGTAAATAAATAGAAAGTGAGAGGGTGAAAAGGAACAAGGGAGTTTCAAAACACGGCGTTGGTGTTGTCCATTCCGCACGACAGCCCTGTTCTGCTGGCCTTGAGGAAAAGGGAACGTGCTACTCGGTTAACAGGCCATTTATCTCTATAATTACTTATACCATATTTAACATTTATTTATAATTATATAACAAATTTTCATCCAAAATACAATTATTTATTAGTTATTATGCATTATTATAATAATATTGATAATTTAGGCTATTTTTTCATGTCGTATATAAAAAAAAGTTTCAAATGAATCTATTTAAAATGCTTTACTGAACAGACTTTCAAAATTACCATTACAAGATGTATACAATTTCTTTTTTAAAGATCTATATATTACTTTGGAATATATGTATATATTTTTTTTTCATTCTGCTAATAACTTCTTTAACCATCCGGTCAGCAAAACAGGTTAGGTCACATTTCGTTCAAAACATATTTTAACATTTTTTCAGCGACCGATGCTTGTTCAAATTGGCAAAAGCGGCTTCAGGCTCACCCATCAAAAATTCTCCTAAATGTCGGGTGATGTTTTCGGCACGAAAATTTGGGCCGAAGGTATAAATTTTAGTCAATGAAGAATAAGCTTGGCCATTTCATTGCCCGGTTACGGTTAGAAATGCTTCAGTGCAAAAAAGAAAAATCTTTAACAAGATTCACATCGTCTTCCTTTGTGCGGGGAATATTTTGCAGATCTACACAGAAAACAAACACTTTGAGCCCTGAAGATGATTTCAATAAACATCGAAACGTTGGCACGATAAAGGAAATCTAAACGTCACACCAGACCGCATCTGACGATCTCCAATCATTTACTAACGGCCACTAAACACCTCATGATTAATAATTTTCTTATTTTTATATACCCACATTCACAGTCGCTTATGATTCCTGGAATTTCGTTAGTTATAAATAAATTAAGAGTAAAAAGAAAAAGTGTAGCATAACAAATAAGGTGTATAAATACTGAAACCTGGGAAAACACAACAAGGTAACGGTATCCTGGGTACAGGGCATAGGGGAATTTTGGGTAATGAAGAAGCAGATAGACTGGCCAGAGAAGGATCCGCAAGACCATACAAAGACCCCGAGCCTGTCCTTGGGATATCAAAAACAAACATAGAATCCTCCATCGCAGAATGGATCCAAATAAAACAAAGAGAAAAATGGATAAACTCTATCAGCGCTAGACACAGTAAACTCATGATAAAACAACCCTCACCAAAGCTAGCAAAAACACTACTACAATTGGAGAGGGCAAATCTCAGAGGAGTGGTAGGACTACTAACCGGCCACTGGCATCTGAGAAAACATCTACATAACATGGGCATATACAATGATGATCCCATTTGCAGACTATGTAATGAGGAGGAGGAAACAGCCACTCATATCTTAGAATGTGAAGCAACGACTAAATGGAGGTTCAATCTAACGTATAAAAATGACTCGGAGAACCACATTGAAGCAATAACAGTCAATGACTTGAATCTTCTGAGAAAAAGGATCGAGTCTATTGACTAAACCAAGGAACTAGGAAGGTACAATAAGCCAGAAGGCTATCGTGACCTCGATATTGAAATATGGCAAAAGGAGGGAAAACTCGTAAGGTGAGGTTGAAATGGGGAGTCGAGTGGATCGAGGTCACGATAGCTCAGGTGGTAGAGCAGCGGCGTATCTAGCCGAAGGTCGTGAGTTCGAATCCGTCTCGTGCCATTAACTTCTTTTCGTCTCAACTAAAAACCGTAATTAATTATCATATATTAATTGGTCGAGCAGACCACGAAAACAGTGAACTAAATCCTAATATAGTATTTCAAATATATAATATAACATTAATTAATTTAATTTATGATTCATATAATACAGTAAGTATTTTTCAATGTTAGAATTTGGCATTTTACTTTTCCACTATGTAAAACGTTTATTTTCATGTCCATTTAAAGTTAACGAGTTTAACTTCTTACAGTTTCATTTTAATTTCAAAAAGAAAATAATTATAAAAGAAAAAGGTTGAATGGAAAAAGTATAAAAATATGATGTATAAACTAATTATTCAGAAAAATTTGATCTGTCGTAAAATTTTCAGGATTTGAAATTCCAAAGGTGTTGGTAAATCTGAGGATGTTCTTATTACTTTTCAATGCGCATTATTACGTAATTATAATAAAGAAACTGGGATTTCTTTTGACTTTGAATGATATAAACCATTTTTGTATTTTGATGAAAAATTGCGGTAAAGGATTCAACTCATTCAAGACTTCCGAGTTTTCCCCCATTGAAATATTGGCGTTTTTCCTTATATCTCTCTCTCTGGAAAGCCGATTTTATGTATTTTGGATAAACAAATAGCCTTCGATATAAAAAATAAATAACTTGTAGCAGGTAAAAATATCTATCTAAGCATAACCACAGATCTCATTACTTCACAAGAAAAAGATATTTGGAGTGGTTAGGGTAATTTTTTATCTCTAGACCTAACTGTACATAAGATTTTTAATTTTATTAAATCAAGCATTTAAAACCAGCTTCTGACTGGTCGTGTTGGCGGTGGATCGGCGGGTATATCATTCATGTCGAGACGTGCATATAACTCCTTTGACCTGTTGATGAGCGTTTAATGCTCGAAATCCGGATCGCTGAAAACAATAAATCTGTGAGTAAAACCATTATTTACAGTGAAAGCGATATTTATCAGAACTTGGATATCAGGTGTCGCAGAAAAAAATGCCCGAGAATAATATAATATGAAAGCCTTTGCGGAGGCGTGAAAATTCGAATGTTCTGTAGTGAACTCCCTCCGTAGTAAAATATGATTCATAGCATGTTTATCACGATTAGGCAAAGAGTAGAGCGATAAGAAAATTTATGCCCAAACATCGATTGATTTAAAACTGTGCGAAAAAATGAACAATCATGTTGAATTTACTAAGCACAATAGATACTACAAATCAGACACGAAGGGAATAAATATACAGACAAATAAGCTACTAAAAATTAACAAACACGGCAAAATATGCATTACAATGGTGATAAACTCTTAGAAACACTATTTATTTTAGACCTACATTTGAACATTTGACATTTCAAAGGGGAAGCTAGGAAACGTTCATTCTTACTCCAAAAAATAATAATATAATAAAATAAAATACATGTAATTATTTTCACACAACAATAATAAATAAAGGGGCGTCGGTGGCCGCAATGTTTAGTCTTTGACACGGCGCTCATCACTGTAAGGTAAAGGTCCCGGGTTCGAATGCAGCAGCCCTACATTCGAACCGACATACTTACAAATGGGCTTTTTTTCAAAAACACCGGGACCTTGAGGAAACCCTCAGTTTAAGAGAAATATGACCTCTGCTGTTGCGAACCCATGTAAAAAAAAGTAAATAAATAAAGCCAGGCACCGATCTTGGGAATTAGGAATGACTAGATGGCCCAAGAAACAACCAAGCTACAAAGGAAAGAGAAAATCACTGCATAAACATACACTTACATGATGTACAGATGGCGCCATAAACAGTGAAAAATCAGAGGAGTGATAAGGCTCTGTACAGATCAATCATCTCTAAAACTACCTACCATTTGTAGGTAATATAACGAAAAGAAAAGAACTGGCCATTTATGTTTGAATGCGAACCAACTGCAGGTAGACCAAACCTGCGGGATTGAGGTAACCAAACGAAACCTAGAAAAGAAGGGTACAAAAGTCAATGAATTTTATTCTTGAAAGAAGGATCGAGCCATTAAAAGTTTAGAGTATTGAGAATACCGACCCTCTGCTTTCTAGAATCCTCGTTATCATTAAACTATACGATGTTCGCAACGTTCTAAATTTATAGAATTTCTTGTTATGTTGTACAGCTGGCACCGAAACCATTGAGAAACTAGGTTAGGTGTTTGTGCAACCCAAAAAATAAAATAAATTAAATTTTTCAGGGAAGAACACCTGATCGTACAGCCTGAAATACTTGTATAATAGAAAATTTTAAATGAGGTTATACTAATAAAACAAAATCCTCGTAAGATCAAACATCCTAAGGTCCTACAAGCATTGGATATGAAAAAAGACAGATCCCAAATAGTGAATGCATCAACATCCTAGGTGATCTTTGCATGAGATGTAATAGCTGGAGAGATGCAAGAGTACCTAGAGAAAAACAGAAAGAAAGATTTTACTTATTATAATAAAATATTGTAAGACTGAAGAGGAGCCATATATAATACGAAATACATTAGCAATTGAATTACATGGCATAAAAATATATTATGTGTAAAGGTCAGAAAATGAATAATCATTAATCTAGATTTAAATTATTTTTTTACACTAAATTAAGTTAAAATTATTTAAAAAAAATAAAAATTGAGTCATAGACCTTCTTAATAGAATGATCTAGTCAGTTAACCAAAAATTACTGATTGCAGTACTTGATGAATACTTAACTCTCTCTTTCTCTTACTCCCTTACCTCTCATTCGCCCTCTCTCTCCCTCCGCCTCACACTCTCTCATCTTTCTCTCCCTCTCTCTCTCTCTCTCTCTCTCTCTCACACACACACACACACAAACACACTCCCTCTCTCTCTCACACACACACACTCTCTCTCTCTCTCTCTCTCTCACACACACACACTCTCTCTCTCTCTCTCACACACACACACACAAACACACTCCCTCTCTCTCTCTCTCTCACACTCTCTCTCCCTCTCTCTCTATCTCTCTCTCTCTCTCTCTTTCGGTTATTAAAATTTTGATGTTGAATGGCTATGTTGGTAGTTATTACGAACATAGCGTGAATCCCTTTCAAACGAAGCAAACTCGTTTCCTGAAGAGTGTAAAATAAAAATGAAAAACAATATTTGTGCCACAAAATCAAACAAGTTAATAGGAAAAACAAAAAATGGGACCTGATCTAAATAAATTATAACTAGGTCTTCAAAAAATAAATATATTCAGTTATGAAAAATAAAAAATGGGATCACTGACATACGCAGTTAACTCTTTGTCATTCAATAAAAAAAGCAGGTGCGTTCAAGTAAATTGAGAGAGAGAGTCCTTCCTCGTCCTTTCGTAGCTCAGCTCGCACTACCCGAGCCTGCGGGAGGAGATTAGCTTATCCTTTGAGATAAGATCCCGTTTTTAAAAATATTGTTATACGGTTAAGTTGCTAAGTGCAACCAACATTTTTTTTAAATATCACTAAATCCGGTTCCTAAACTAAACCGTCAAATTTGACGTTAGGCGGTAACACTACCCTTAGCTTTGTTGCACTTTGTCCCATATAGCAACTAGTTATTGGACACTACTTGATAAACAAATTGATTCCGCATTCCGGTCAGCGGCTAGATTTAAGCCATCAGCTGTACTATCAAAGTCTGGTCATAAAAAGCCCTCGGGGGGGGGGGGGGGGTTGTTTCGCAACAACCACCTCTGACTCAGCTCGTGCAGACGTCAGATTTGTTTCTGCCCGCTCGTTTACTTTTATCTAACCTCCCTCGCCTCTCTCCGTTTTGCGATGGGTAGAGAATAAAAACTTACGAATCGGGACGTGCAAACTGCTTCGTAAATTATCGCGTCAAATTACCCGTCCTCATTTATAGAAGGGTTTGGGAAAATTAAGTTTCACTTACGTGTCCTTCCACCTCGGCATTCTACTTGTCACTGAAATCGAATTATCCAAAAATCCACGTTTTTCTTGATTTGGCACTCTCTCCACGGCATGTTAACGAATGTCCCGACCATCTAATTAAAACATAAATATAATCTAATACTCAACGTAATAGCCTTCCGTCCCAGTACAACCATCTCATCAATTTTAAACAACAAATCTGTATGCAAGCTCGTGATGCCCCTTTGAGAACGGAACGTAAATGAATATTACATTATTTCAACCTAGGAAGGGTAGTTTAAGCAAAAGTACAATTATTCTATATTGACCTTGATTCAAGATAAAATTTATTTATTATTTCTATTAACAAACCAATCATTTGGACGCCTTAATTTTGGAACAGTGAGCTCTTGTACAAAATTAATTTAATTAAAGTCTTCGGTTGTATGTATTAATTATTCACATACATAAGAAAATGAATACATTATACAGAATTCTTATTTACAAATAAAAATATTGTGGCAAGTAGTCATGTAGTAGATTGGTCATGTAAATGATGAAAAGAGGAGAAAGAAGTGTTTTGGGCAGAGTGGAAGTTCGTAAAATAGGATTTAGGTATATGGAATATATAGATGGCATGATTACCCTTGAGCTTTCACAGAAGCCCTCGGAGCCATAGGTTCTGAAATGCCTGGGATATGTCCAGGAAAACACCAGGGTCCAGTACTGATTCTGCTAGAAGGCAGTTGCTGCAACACGAACTGGTGATTAGTAATGAAATTAGAAGGTTTTTCTTTATAGAGGTGGAGTAGCAGAAGTTTTTCCAGAAACCTACCGATTATTGGCAAAATGCCTGTAAAAACTAGGATGGTGGGTTTGTTTGGTTTAGAAATAATCTTTACTGGAGAGAATTTTCATAGGGATATGGATGTGGGTAGTGGCTAGGACGGCGTTGATGAGATGTGTTATTCAAATGAAGAACTTTTTCAATGTAATCAGTTCAGTCAAAGAGGCATTTTGTATGATAATCAGTTCGGTACGGGCATGGATGTTGATTCCACCTCATATCACAACTGACTGCCTTTGAAAAGGCATCACGCTGAGCTGATGAAGCTAATCACCGTATCCTGGTCGACCATAGCGTCGGTTATTCCCGCCTCGTAGGCATTATGCTCTGAAGGCTGATGGAATATTTCACGGTCAAACCACTGATTAAGCTAAAATCCTATACCAAGCTTTGGTTGTCTCAACCAAACAAGCTGATTTGTCAGGAAGATGCTTCAACTTGATCTTAGTATTAGGTTTTATTTTTCTGACGTTATTCTTGGTTTATAAAGTGTTTTTGTATCAATGAATTTATTAGAGAACCCATCAATGAATGCCACTAGCTGAAACGCGTCTGACAGATGTATCGTAGAGACCAAAATCTTGAGATATCCTCATATGGTATGAGGAGTTATGAACCTGTAATATGGTTATAACTGATCATTCTGGTCTGCCTGGCCATGCTAGATCTTTCACCTGTTCGGTATTGCGCCATTTTAAGTGATTTGTGCTCGATATCCTATATTTTTAAAGACTTGACCTACCACGTCCTTGATGTTACCGCTTTTCGATAAATTAATATGACATTTTATTTCTAGCTGTTTTCTTGATTGAATTGAAAATTGTATCCAAATCATACAAACTCACAATTGAAGGTAGGGAGAGGAATATGATAAATTAGAACAGCGACAGTTTGTAAAACATAAAAAACGGAGCAAAATCTATTGAGAATAGGACGACCAGGTTTAACACCTCCCAGACATTTTCTAAATGTTACACCATTCTATTGGTATATAATATTTAACATTGATACTTTTTTTTCAAAAATTTTTGATGACTATTGCACAATCGAAATAATGGGCCTTTTTTAGCTTTTTAGCTATTTACGGTGTTGAAAATAAACATGTGGTTATGTATTTTGTGCTTTCCATCTTCTCGGAACAACAAATCCCCCTATTCTTCTTCCATTGATAGTATGATCGATTGTGCCTTCAAACCGAATCCTCTTTTGATTTGTTTGTTCCGCAGATTTACCAGAAATACTTCCGTTATCGAAATCCAGGAGAATAAGGTGTCGAATTCGATTGACCCGCAAAGAAAGTATAAACAGAAACCGTACAAATGCAGATATATGGCGGGTGTTTCAGGGAGGTGCCGAATAAAATGTAATTTAAAAATTAATTAAATTTTTTTAATTAATAAAAAGGGGTGGAAATAATCGTACGACGGGACTTATTATGGCTCAGGATTGGCAGACGCAGGGGCTGAATATAGGAGTCCGACACCTAATCCAAATCTATTCTTGTTGTAGCTTCCTCGTGGCATGCAGATCATAATGGTCATCAAAGATGGTGACTGATGGACATGGTGTCATACAGAACGATAATTGTTAACGGCCCTCAACGTCCGAAAACTGCTCAAAGGTCGACCCGGGCCAAAATACTTCCCCGAGATTGGCCCACCAGTGCTCACATCCTGCCCCTCCTCTCATGAATCCCATAATAAAAAAAATATTCCCGGCGTGAACACCTAAAAAGGACGTTAATTTCTACTGGATTAAATATTAGCAATTAAAAAGGCGGTAAAAAGTTTTCATTACAAAAGTCGGTAATTGTGTGTTGACAAAAGCGAGGGTTATAAACGGGATCGTCACTTGTGCACTGGAATCAGTTTATTACCGTTTAGCAATTCAGATTTCGAATCTTAATTGCTTAGATTTCATAATTTTCATGTCCAATTAGCCTTTTACACGGGTGGCTGTGGTTTTACCCTCCGACACCGAAAGTATCCCGGCCTTTCCATGAATCCCGAAGATTTAACAATTTCCCTTTCATACGTTTTGTACTGGTTTGAAAAATGAAAGAAGTCAACAATGGCGTATCGGCAGGAGCGCGTATAAAATATTAAAAAATAAAATTGAAGAAAAAAATAGCCATGGTATACGTAAATTATTAATAACGTAATATATATTTAAAGTCAGGAAAAACTGGATTGATTAAAGGCAGTGCACCCTCTCGTCGTGAGTTTGCTAGAAAAATACTCCGAGCTGGAGTGTCTGTGAAAAACTGAGGTTGTTGTCTGGGTTCGTAGAAACATCTGCCTGAATGAGGCCATCTGACGCTAAGCAAACTGTAAAGAACTTTTTTTAATGATATGATAAGTCTGATAAGAGGAGTCGTCCGGCGAACCTGAGCCGGTAACGAGGATGTCCTTAGAGAAGAACTACGTATTCTTACGCGGTCCGGTAGGTCATATGCGGCAGATCGGGAGACGGTGCCCCCTATGCAGAGAAAGGTTGCTCGATATGTGCCACATAACAGAAATGTGTAAAAGCGCCGAACATAAGAATACCTTAGTTCTCGAGCACAGTAGCATTTATAGGTCCTCAGTCGCGCTGTCAGTTTCATACACCTTGTTCAGTGTGAAACTAAAGTAAATTAAATAAGCACCTGAAATAACATGAATCTAGTTATCTCGATGGTGCCATGCTTTCAGCCGCTGTACGCCAATTTCCGAGCCATAGTCTGGCCACTGTCCATATTCCGTGTATTTTCTTTGTGATTTATTAATTAATTGTATATAATGGATCTTGTAATCGAGATTGCAGAGAGAGAATTGCGAGAGAATTGCAGTACGTGAAACTCTCTATGCCATAACAGTATTTAATTACTACTAATTGTGATGTAATTAATTATTTTTGTGGATGTATTAGAGTATTTAGTTAGTTATAGGTTTGATTGCTTGCGTCGAGGGCTGAAATGACCTAGTTTCGTTGGTAGGAAAACGAATGTCCTGGGCATCTTAAGGGGAATATCCGCGACCCAGCCGCGTAAGTGGGTACGTGAACTCTCCTGAGGTATAGATAGACTCCAAGGTCAGCTCATTAAAGAGTGACAACCCTTCAAGGTGAAAATCCAAATAAGAGCAGATTGAAATTGTCAAATTAAAAAACAATTATCTGCCAACAATTTGTCCTCAGAATATGAGATACAAAAGCTAAAAAGAATGTCGTGTACATTTATGTATTAACCCTTGAACTGGGATATTTGAATTTTTTATCTTTCGTTCTGTTTCAAATAAGAATAACATAATTTTTTGCACATAGGGAAATTTGTTGACGGTTCAAGGGTGATTAATCGAACGTTTCAATTTGTCCGTATTGCTGATTTTCTTCTTAGTATACACGTCGTGCGAATTCCGCTTCGCCGATTTTCCAATCCAAAAAGAATTTTACATCACCGAGACACTTGAAAATATCAGAAGAGAAATTGTCGACAACACTTAATACTAAAAGAGTACAATCGAAATTAAATAAATGGGCATGAAGTATGTATTTCACCAAAACGTCGTGTTTGCAGTTGGTTTTGGTCTGGCTGCGGCGAATAAAAGGGATCGTGCACCTAAGTCAGATTATTTGGCTTTCGGTGTAATTAGCCTGGTCGGTTGTAAAAGGAGACAGAGAGCAAAGAGGTCGTGCGGATAAGGAGAGAAGCAACATCACCGGGCTTTGAACTTTACGACAAAGGTCCGCCCGTATTCGCCCAATTCAAATTTCTACAATTGGTTCTAGTACAAGCCCATTTGCCTTAACAGTGGATAAACTTATGTTGGAGCCAAAGCACTTAATAACTGTTTAAACCTATCTTCTATGGTCTACAACACCTACTCGAAATACTGATAAATTTAATTGACTGTGAATCGTGAATCGAAAAAATTTTAACAAAATGTAAAAAATTATTAACATTAAAGACAGGTCTGCTACGTCATGATCGGGACAGTCTATTATCGTCTGTTTTCCCTGCTTCATCGTATTTTAACATATTCACGGGAAAGTGCAAAAGGACACGACTGACGGAATACTGCACTGTCAAGCGGATGGTCAGATACGATCCTGCGATAAATTATTAGTCTAAAGTTTGGTAGTCTCATTATTTTAGACTGGACATTCGTGAAGCTGTGTTCAGCAAGATGTTTGGACTTCTCGGCATCTTCAGTATTAGGTTTATTTTTCTTTTTTTATTCTTGATTTAAGAAACGTTTTTGTTTATAACCAGGGACATCTGAACTACACAAATTCAACCATAAAGATGGCGAGACCCGCCAGACAGATCAAAAGAAGCCTAGACAAACTAAAATGATTGGGTATGAACCAAACTGCAGATTTATTGGAAAATGCAACGACCACAGAAGGAAATGTCATGATTTTGGTTTCTATGATTCGTTTTGATCTGACAGAAGTATTTCGGCTCCTCAACATCTTCATTATTGGGTTCGCAGGTTGGATGCAAATTGTTTTTCAATTGATTCAACAAGAATAACAACAGCCAAATAACAATTTAAAACAACAAACCAATTTATATGGAAGTTGTCGAGATGTTGAAAACTTTTGGCATGCCTTGCTTTTAGTGTTTCACCATATCACTGGGTAGCGTTAGTATTAGTAGGATTTGAACGTTAGAAGTAGTATTTTATAGGTGCAATGACTTACACCAACCATAAAAGTTTATAAGATAAACTTGCTAATTTGCTATGCTCCGTGGCCCGTATCGACCCCAGACACACAGACACTAGATCTCTCTATTTTTTGGACAAAAAGGGAAATACACAACCTTCTATTGAAAGTGGCAAAATTCCATGATGGTCTGATTAACCCAGCGATAATACGGAATCCAATGATCGGCATCGACAAAAATTCAGAGACCAAAATGCCAACGTCATCCCTGCACAGTTAGATTACTATGTTTAATTGCCTACCGGCCGCAGTTCGAGCTAAAAAATAGTTACATTTTTTAAAATTAAATTTATTTATTAAAAGTGGGCTTATTAGACCAACCATCAATTTTGCAATAATATATATGCAATAAATAAATGTTTACATTTTTATGAACCCATTGGCACAATAACATTTACGTTTCATTATTCACTATTCATCTTTAACTACCTAAGTTCATTTATTCTTTTTAATATTCTGACCCTATTTAGGTTATGTAAGAGTTTGTTCTCTTCCACGTTCTCGTGCTGGCTGAGGCGACCCTGGCTTTTGACGGCAAATCTTTGAATTTCCGTCGTGACTTCATGGATCTTAAGATCCATATATAAGTCCTTATTCCTTATTCATTATGTACCAAGGTGCATTGTCCATGTTACGTAAGATTTTATTTTGGAGTATTTGTATGATTTTGATATTGCTGTGTTTGACCCAACCCCATTGTTGAATACCATATGTCCACATAGGCTATATGACTTGTTCATATAATAATATTCTATTCCACGTTCTATCAACCAGTATAGTTGTCTATACATTAAACTGTTTCTCTCTTTTTTTTTTCTTCACGTGTTCGTTCCATCTCAGCTTGGCATCTAAGGTCATTCCCAGATATTTAGCTGTATCGCTGTATTATAGTAGTTCCATCGAATGTAAGCGACAGGTCCCCTTTTTGATTGTAAAGATTAGATGAACTGATTTATGCTGATTTAGTTTGATTTTCCATTCGTTTATCCTATTACACGCATTTTGTAGGATGTTGGTTGAATGGGTGGTAGTCGGTCCTAGTGATATCACCGCTGTGTCATCTGCAAACGTTGCAATTTTTACTCCAACTATTTTCGGAATATTACTGGTGTGTAACAAGTAAAGAAGCGGACCTAAAAGTCTACCTTGTGGTACTCCTGCATTTACTGTTTTTAATTTTGAATATTGATCTTCTTGTTTGTCTCTAAACAGTCTTTCAGTTTGGTAGGAACTGATAACATCGACATACTGCTTTGGTAGCATCCCTTTTCGTTTATTGATGAAAAAAAAATTAAATAAGATTAATGAAATTGGGATTTATCCTTCAAACTAAGAGCAATGGGAACGTCCTGATTCATCCTTGGTTGTGCTCCCTGCTGTAAGAATAATCGACATATTGTTGTTTATAAACATTTTTCCCAATCATTTACAACATTTTTAATCCTATTATTGTCTAGGATGACGAAAGCTTCCATAACAGGCTAAACCAATTTGTTCAGAAACTTTCAAGAAGTCGATCACACAGCTGAAAAACTAACATCGCAACTTCTATTATACCATATTAAACTTTTTTTATACCAAAAATGTATTGCAATTTGCAAATATTTCTGGAACATAAACTTGTTAAGATTAGCATTATGGTTTATTTGTTAGTTTTTCCAATGCATTTATGTTTGTTCCACAGGCCTTTTCTTGGCTTTCAAAATCTGGAATTGTGCTACTATTAGATGTCTGTATTAAAAAGAATTTATTACTAAGGTTTTGTTCGGAAAACGCATACACATGAAATTGTTGATTTTAAGGAATATTTCAAATTTAGGAAGCAGATCTTAAAAGGTTCTCGTAATAATGCACATAATGATTTGTAAATTTAGTTCTTATCTTTCTCCAGTTGTAGTGTTGTTCCTTTATTCAAGTATAGACGCCATTTGTGAGGAAAATCTCACAATTAATTCTCGGTTTGAAAGAGGCAATTAGAAGCTTTGTAAATTACCTGTGCCACCAACTAACTGTCAAGTACTCTTTCACTTTACAGAAATAAAACATTAAATTTCATTCTTTCTTTTATCCTTTGAAACGTACAATAATTGTGTGTAAAATTGTCAAGAAATAAATAAATTGCGATAGTAAAGGCCATTTTTAAAAAACATTTTGTCAGTACAAACGCATATCGGCTTTTCGCTATCATTAGTGATGGTTTTTAGTAGTTTAAGTGCAAATTTTGAATTCTCTATTCAAAATAATCAACAAGCAGAAAAATATAATTCAGCACTAAAGATGGCGAAAAGCCGAAAGCGTCTGATTGATCAAAACCAGCGATCGGCAGACAGGATATTTGAAATGATCAAATAAGTCCATTTCACCGCCGATCTATTTAAGTTACAAAATATTAACCATAAATGGGTAATAAGCAACTATTTATTTATGATTTTTAAAAGTTTTTTTGCTACTAGCTACTACTAAAAGTAGTCACATTTTGTCAGTAAGACGAAGTCCTGAGTGAAATAATTACCAACAGACCAGTGAGGGAAAAAACTCGATTAAATTATATCTTAGAGTGAAATGAACTCTCACCACCCACAAGTAGTTAGGATGAATTACTTCTGTTAATTGAAAATTTATAACAGTAGGAAAATTTGCAAGTTGTGCAGAAAGGATTCAAAACTTTGTTATTAAGGAGTTACCAGGTGGGTGGGTGTTGCTCAACCACCTCTGGTGATGTCATTTGCTTTCTTCCAGAAAAGAAAATAGAAACATCGACTCCGTATTGATTTTCTTGCAAATGTTTAAAGTACTAAACGTTTTGTATCCGTTTAAATGAAATTTATTCAAATAAAATATGAAATGAATCCTTGGTTTAGTTTTACTATGTAGTAGATGGTACTGGGTCTAATTTAATTGACTTGAGAAAGTATCATTAAAGCTTCTTTCACGGGCGACAAGAAAATGTGTTTCTCCCTCGCAAATAAAAAATATTAGGAAATTATGATTACTACTTGTTTAATTATAAAATAAGTTGTGAAGACAGAAAGAGTATTTAAAATAAAAAGTAAATAAGGAAATATGACAATGAATCCGAGTATTTAAACACGTCGATGACATACTTCCACAGCAGTCAACTGCTCCTTAGAAAACATACATTAATGGTTTACACATAAATATTTACTATAGAAACTAAAAACCATCAACTTCTTGGTCTGAAAATTGATCAGAACAACAATAACATCACATTTGTGGCGATTAGTGACCGTTAATCGATAATTATTAACCAATCATGAGATGCGGTCTAGTGATTTGAGTGAATATAAAAAAAAATCTAGTTTGCATTGCATAAATTCACTTTTCCACATCCTACATGTATTTGTTAAATTTAACAACGTTTAAAAATCCCAGGCCCTGAAGATGATCTCAAAGAAGATCGAAATGTTGGCACGATAAAGAAAACCATCCATACTTACATACCATAAAATTTCAGCCCTACGACACACGATCCATAGACTAAAAACAATCCCACACAACACTGAAAATTACAACAAAGAACATCAATATCATCAATAACGAAAACAGCAGTAAAAACGGATAAAAAACAAATACCATACAGAAACAACTAAAATCAACAAAAAAGTGTACAATATTCACATACACCAAAAAACTTGGTCGATCCACTTGGACACCAACTTCTCATCTTAACCCCGAAATAAAGTATACTTCACTACAGCCCTCCGTGGCCATTTCATTTGTCGCGGAGAAGCAAATCCAATTACACGACATTTGAAAAATGGCAAAAAGGAGGGAAACTGAGGGAAACTCAAAAAAGGTGGGGTTGAGATTGGATCGAGGTCACGATAGCTCAAGTTAGAGAGGAGCGGCGTATCTAGATCGAAGATCATGGGTTCGAATCCCGCTCGTGCCATTGATATTTATCTCGACTAAAAACCTTAAATAATTGTAACAAATTAAGAATGTTTTGACTATTGTATATTTCAGGTTTATCTATCGTATTCGGGTGATCGGTAAGATACACTAATTAATATGAAATTAAAGAAAATTTTACCTAATCAGCATACAGTCAGCTGTTAAGCTGACGGCAGAGGGGAAAATTTATGACTATCTAGTTACGTTTACTTCAGAATTTTAATTTTTTGACTTGAGACGACTTGATTTTTTGAAATTTTCTATTTTTGATTATAAAAGGTACTCTGTTGAGTTTTCATGTTAATAAATAAAAAAATAGCCTTTCTACATTCATTGCAATTGTGCAACATATAAACAGGGCCGTTGTGATTTAATTAAGAATCGTAAAAATTTTGATTACAGCATATAAATTTAGGAACAATTTACACAAGTAGCAATAAATTCAGAAAGGTATATTTCAAACTAAAATTAAACCGTGTTTAAAATTAGTCGGGGCAAAAACGATCCTGTGGACGAAGGACTAACTTTTGATATGTTTTACTCATTTCGGAATATATTTTTGAATTTTAAACCGGATTGTAGCTATAAATCCACTAGTTAACTGCTCTTTCAGATGTACTGGAATGATAATATTTTATTCATTTTGGGCTGGTTAATTAATTCGATTGATGAAGTCGTGTTTCGAACAGTTAAACGTTCTATCGGAGCAATTTTCTTAATTGATAATAATAAAGTAATTCAGTTAAAACGGACTGTACAGCTTTTTGCGATTAAAGAAGAAATTTTTCTCTGTTTAAGAAAAATTGCATTAATTTTTGAGATGCATGTGTAACCGTTTAATCAAAAACTTTACCAAATAAGAATGATCAGATACTTCTTATTTTCTGACCAACTGTTATCATTTTTTAATAATATAATATTTTATATATATTAAAACCTTCTAGATTTTTGTGTGAAAATTTCCGTGTGAACGGATGAAAATTGAACAGAGATTTAGCCGAATATATTAAAATGAGTCAGTAAATCGTGCTTCTTCATGTCACAATGAGAGAAAACTGTTCGGGAAATGTCAAATATTCATTTAAAAGACGTCATATTAAATTTTCAATAACTAGAATTATTTCGTTACATGAAACGTTCTTTAGAAGTCTCAAATTAACACGTAAAATCGTCAAAAGTGTTCCTTATTAATTGTTCATTAAAGGCAATTATGTTTTATACGAAGTAAGTTTGTTATTTGAGTCATATAATTTAATTATCGTATATTAAAATCTGTAGTTCAAATTGAAGATCGATTGGTTCTTCTTTGTCTTAAGCAACTTTCCGTATTGCTGGAAATTTTTAAAACTCTCCACTCCCGTCAAAAAAAAAAAAACTTGGCAAACTTCAAAAAACTTCTTTTTAGATATAAATCTGCACTAATGGTACATAGCTCCTCAATTCCTTGAGTAAATTTTCGAAACTATCAAGAAGAATACACAAAATCCTTCTGATCTGATCAACACACTATTCGGTTTTGCTAAGCACAATAGGACTGTGTACTGTTAGGCTAGTCGACCACGTCGCTGAATGCTTTAATATTAAAAGACACATAAATCTTCCGCTCGGCATGGGTAAAATGGGGGCATCCACATGCTTTGGCAAAATAGTATTTGTAGGATGCTACCTTATGAATGTTAATAATTAGCTGTTGTAAAAAAAATTAAATAATCTTACCATAAGCACGGGACAGATCTGGTAGAAAAGTTTTTGCTGCAGATAGTCCAAGATTCGCAAACTGGGATAAAAAGTTCTGTGGGTACTTTTGAGTAATCAATTTAAATTACTAATAATTAAAACTTATTAGGTTAAAAATGTAATAACTTACAATCAATTGAAAAATTCAATTCCGTTTATTAATAGAGAATTGGATTATTTTTCCTATTTCCTAAACTAACGCGATCTGGTTCTCGGTTAGACGTCCCTCAAGGCGCGATTCTATGTCCGACATTGTTTTCTATTTTTATAAATTCTCCACTGAAATGTAAATTTTATCAACTCGCATGGCTGACGACATTGCGCACTACTGTTCCTCTTGAATGATTCGACTGCCAAAAATAGTAATATGAACTCGAAAGGATAGTGAGGTTATGCTCCACTTGGAAGTTAACAATTAACATATCAAAACTACTTTTATTTCTTCTATAAAACATTCCACGATGGAAAATTGGAAAATCTTTAAAATGGTCTAAAAATGGAGATAGACATCCAGTCAAACTGGCTTCAAGAAGTTCAAGAAAGATTTTCACTGCTTACTATCACAGAGCCAGGGCCACAGAGTTGTGAGTTGTTAGCTTGAGCTGAGGTATCAAGAGTTGTGTCATTGATGCCTCTGAATCTGTATATTTTGACATGAGATATTCCAGAAGAGAGAAGCTAATGATGACAGCTGTATAAAGTAGTCAACTAGACCCATGTGGGAGGTATACTGGAGCCAACGAATTGAGCGGATGATTGTAGTCAAATAATATGTCATTAGGACATTCTAGTCGAGATGCTTAATCCCCATTAATGTGAGATATCATCTTGATCCGATCGAACTAGCTCGAAGAAGTTCGAGAAAGGTTTTTACTACTTACTATCGCTTCTGGAAGGAATAAGGATTAAATCCATGATGTCTGTTTACGCAGAATTACAAACTTACTCAGTCTATAAATATATAATCTGTTGGCATAGCTCACTTTTTCATAGCTATTGATTAACCACCAGTTTTTAATTGTAGGTATCGATAAGGGATGTAGTTTAATGGACAATACTTTCATAAGATTGCTATGCTTTCAGCATATATATTTCATCTTCCTCAGGGCAAATTTATAAAAATAATATAAGCGATCTTGAGTTCAAACTCACCGTTAAAAGTTCTTAGTAGAAACTAATAAATGATGATTAAATATAATGTGGTAATGATTTTTAAACCGTTTAGGACTTTAACAATTAAGAAACCCCTCTATCAATTAAATCAATAAGGAGTTACAGCCAATTTTTAGATTCATACTTACGTAATGCTATTTATCTAATTTTTTAACATTTATTACACATATTTAACTATTCTATTTACATTAATAATAATAGTAATAGATTTTTATTTCGGCCAAATATAAAATACACAGAATAATACAGTTTTTTAGATTTGAATTCCATTAGATTCCAATTCCAAAAAATTTAGCATATAATTATAAACGTAATTTATTAATCTTCTATTACAGCCTACTTTCCAAAAGTAATAATAATTATTACATTTTCCGCTGAATTATATTTAATAGAATGTGATTTCCTCAGAAGTTAATTTCAATTAATCGTTAATGTAAATGAGAAAGAAGGTAGGACCTAAAACTGGACCTCGTCGGACTCCAAATTCAATTGATAACAGGGTACTGCAAACAGATGCGATTAGTGTTTTCTGAACCCTATCATAAAGATATGATTTAAACTCCTATGGCTAACTTTTGAATTGTCGTTGTGGATCGTCAACAAAATCAAATGCTTTCTCAATCTCCAATGCCTTCAACCATTTTTATCAACTATTTTTTAAGAATCTGATTAGTAACTTTTAATAAGCCATGTTAACCTATATTTCCGTTGCTTAAAAGTTTTGTGTATTTTCACCATACTTTTCTTTTCAAAATGAAAACATTTTTAACCATACTTGTGTGTATATATTTTGAATGTTTCGCTATAGGTAGTTATAGTGCTATATCTTGAAATAATCTTGGTTTATGAAGAAAAACATATTTATCAATTCTTGCCTCTAGATTTTTATTTTTAGAGCGCAAAAAAAGTTTTGGAAAAACTAATAGATGAATTGTAAAGGTATAAATGATGAAATATATATTTAAATAAAGTAATAGGTTAAACCGAGAAATCTTATATTTAGATAAGTGCTTAGATGGATGAATAAAGTGTTTAAATTCGGCAAAGTTGACAAAGTACAGTGTGTACAAAGTGTTTCCGACAAAAAGTGGAAACGTTGATTGTATTCTGCCACTCGGTTTCTCATTTGAACTGGCAAACAACTTGAAGGAATGGCAAATACCGCCTTTCACCCTTCGACCACAATAAACCAGGCTCAAAATTCCGCGGGGGGTAGGGTTTAATTCTAATTTTATTACTTGAATTTTCTTTGGGATTTTTTTAACAACTTTTCTTTTTCAACAGCTTCATGTTTGGAAACTATTTTCTGACTGGGCTGTTTTCTACATGGCTAATTAGAAGTCGTACCATGACGTTTCTTTCCTTTTGTACAGTTCGGCTCTTTTGATAAAAGCAAAGTTTGGAAGAACTTGGCCTTTTATTGACAAGAGCTATCTAATTACCAAAGCGTAACTAAACCGAAGACCTTCTAACTGAACTAACACAACACCTTTTCCAGTTGAGAAGATGGTAAATTTCGCTCCTAATCTATTAAAAAAAATTAAGCTCGACAAAAATTATACAGCTGAAAAAATAGCGTCTAAAGCTCTAAAACAAGTTATCTATAAACTACAACAAGCAAGAAAAAGCAAGAAAAACCCTAAATACTACTTTCAGAAAATGTGATATGTGCTTTCTTTCGAGAAAGGAAAACTATTTTTAAATAGCATGAACTTTTATATGAAAATTCATAAAATCATTTTTTTTAACTTTAACCCTTTCAAGCCACTTGACATAAACAATTTAATAATCCAATTCCCGTAAGTTCCGTAAATATTTCTGTGAAAATGTATTTACGTTTGGCGTTTTGGAGGGAGGCACATGTCTGTTTGCAATTTTAATGTCATTCATGCTTTACATGCTAAAAGTTGAAAAAATATTCGATTGAAAAGAGAGAAAGAACGAGAGAGAGAGAGGGAGAGAGAGAGAGAGAGAGACAGAGAGAGAGAGAGAGAGAGAGAGAGAAGAGAGTGAAAATTCCATGATTCAAACGTCTTAGAGAATGCCTTCCTATGAAAACTGGAGAGAATACATATAATTATTAGTAATGAATTATAAATACTTTTATTAAATAAAAATTTATAGCTATTTCAACGATTATGCTACAAATTTTCAGAATCACATATATGTACCGGCAGTGGAGAGATGACAACATCAGTCGAGGTATTTTGAGATTTCATTTGGGACTATTGGCCGTATAGAGAGGTCTCGAGGTTTTTGAGTCCAAATGTCATTAGGGCAGCCCGCCTTCTTGAGAGGTTTTCAAGGTTCTCCTAATTACTAAAAACATATTTTCACTACTAGGAAGTATCATATCGTGGGAAGCCAGTTTGGGTCGAGATGACATTTAGTGTCGGTACCGGATGGTCTGACGTTTTTAGTTGTGATGCCATTTACCTTACCAAGAAATTAATTCATGATGCCCGCCAGTCGAGAGATGACAAAATCAGTCGAAGTATATTTGAGATTTCATTTGGGACTACTGTCGAGAGGTCTCGAGGCTTGTGAATCCAGATGTCATTAGGGTCGCCTGTCATATCGAACTGTTTTTGATGTCATCGGAATTACAAGATAAACTAGAGCTACCGTATCGTTAGTTGACTATCAACATTGACCAATCGAGACGTTTTGACCAGGTCAGTCCTACCGTGAGATATCTACTTGAGCCGAGGTGATGGGAGACCTCATAAGGATGGCCATATCAAAAGAGAGAATTTAACAAGGCCACTGAATCGAGAGATGGTCATTGAAGCCGTTGGATCATACAATCATGACAATGATCGCCGAATGAAGAGATGTAAGCGGGGAAGATAAGATCTATCGAATTAAAAGTCAACTAGAACCACGGAACAGAGTGGTCTAAGAAATGAGTCGACTTGAGATATGCTACATCAAACTAGAAGCCAATGTCTACCATAGAGAGAAATAAGGAAAGTCCAATTTATTAAGATACGTCTACGAAGGCCACCGCAGCCAGCCATGTCAACGACCAGCGTGAAATAGCAACCTTTTAACATTACCGCTGCATTACGGTTTGTTCACCTTCTAAGCCTCTCCATCCGGCCAACGATTACTAATAGTAATAATACTCGTCGAGCGTTAACTTTATTATTAACGAATAACAATTTACAATTATAAAATTGGGCATTTCATTTAGTTTTAAAAATATCGAAAACCTGTACTCGATTAGTACGATTATATTTACGTATTTTTGTGGTTTTCTTTGTCAGATTATGTTTAGGAAATTTCCGTAAACTCCTCGGTACTCCCATTTAATTGCCCTTTAATTAGTTTGGGTGCGATTCCGGTGCGATCTGGATAAAGGTAACCGCATTTTATTTTGAGATTTATTTGAGATAAAAATTCGGTCAAGGATAATCAGAAGCGCAATTAACCCGAGGAGGACTTCAATTAAAGGAGATCCGGTTTATTTATCAGGGGGTAACAAACTCTTTACTAGAAAATTATGAAGAACTTCCTGCAAACAAAACGTCTGCATCAATTCATTTTTTTTAAATAGAAAATATTTGCGGAAAATTAATTAACTTGAATTACCCAAGGAATTATCACATTTCTTTATCTAAACAGATATGAAATCAAGTTTTTATTCAAAAGTTTGCATTTACGGTAATTTATTGGAAGGAATGTAATTTATTAGCGTGAAAGGAAGGGGTTGTATGCCCGCCTGCCCGAGGAACATCGAGCAATCTGGGGCAGTAAATGTGACCAGGGACAACTATGTTTGTATCCGGTGTTGTGTTTGTTTTAATTTAATGGAATGAATGTAATTTATTAACGTGAAAGGACGGACTTGTTTAACACGATCACGTGGAGTAGGGAAAACTCGAAGGGAGTAAAGAGACCAGAAACTTCTATCTATAGGTCTTTGGTGTGTATCTACATCGAGTAGATCTATTCTTTACTTGAGAAACTGAGGTACGAAATTTAGGATAAAATTTTAGGTTATTGGTTTTGTTTTTTATAAAAGCAGAGACTCAGTAACAGCTTGAGAAGCTCAAATGGTGCAGGTTGAAAAATTCGCAGAAAAAGAACTATAACATAGAGGGCCGACGATGACCTCTGCTGTTTATCAGCCCATAATTTCCCACATTATTATTACATTTTAGTCAATTAATTCACTATTTTCATGGTCCGCTTGACCAATTAATACATGATAATTAATTAAGGTTTTTTTAGTTGAGATGAAAAAAGTTAATGGCACGAGAGGGATTCGAACCCACGACCTTCGGCTAGATACACCAGCTATGTCACGCTCAGGTGGTAGAGCAGCGGCGAATCTAGCCGAAGGTATTGGGTTAGAATCCCTCCCGTGCCATTAACTTTTTTTCATCTCAACTAAAAAAAACCTTAATTAATTGACACATTTTAGTCAATGGTGGCTGGCAATATTTTGTCAATAGTCCATTTTGAACCTTAATTTTCAAGGGTTAACATTGCAAACTTAACTAACACCATATGTACAAAAACACAATTAACTTTACATTTTTAACCTGCAATGTATAAGATCTAATAATTTTTCTTGTAAATAATCTCTTGTCCTATGTAATCAATTTTTATCGACAAATTGTAGTGATGTGTTGTAACAACTAATAACAAGTAATTTTGAACTGTGTTTTTAGTTGTACATGACTTATTCCAGGATGTTGTAATTGTACATCTTTACTTTACATTGTCAGAAGATTAAAGGGACGTCATATAATTTGCTTAAGCAAACAAAGCCGAGAAAATTTAAGTTAAAGTATTCCCCTATTTGGGTGTCTTTTGTAGTCATCATCAAATTACATTTCGCAAATCGGCGGAAAAGAAAGCGCTGATGTAATTAGGCGACAGTAATGAATGGAATTAGTTTCTTTTCAAACAGTCCCTTTATTTCTTGATGTTTAATGATTCAAAATTCAGTGTTTCCTGTATTTAAAATCAGATGACTATCACATTGATATTAGCAGGTCATTATTAATATATAATCGAGTATTCGGAGAGGGTAGGTGTGACTCAAGCACTGGGGTCAGGGATGGCATCCAAAAGCGGAATTGGAGGGTTGACGATGAGCGAGTGGGGTAATTGGCTTCGGCGGACGATTTTCGCATTTCCCTAGCTCTTCTGTTTAATTGAATATGCTAATAAAGTAACTTTGGATCTATGTTTATAAACGAAGATCGATCCACTTAGCAGTATTTGCTCTTTCCTCGTAAATTCGGTTTCTTCTGCTTGTCCCTCCATCAACGATCGGCCCGAGACTTGACGCGGTCGACCTTAGTCAACAAAGAAAGTCAGGTTAACACCTGATGTCCTAGACGTCGGCTTAATAATTTTTTAAGATTAGATAGCCGCGTTTGCAAAAACAATTTAAAATTTACGAGGAAAAGTCTCCTAAAAGATTTACTTTGTAACATTATGTCTTCCGACTTGCATTGCTATTATTTAAAGGTCTAAAGATGAAAGTTTCCACAAACCAATAACTTTATACACCGTTTACCCCCTATATTATTACTTTTATACACTTATGAAAATTGCCTACTCAATCTAAAAAATCCACTCACCCATCTTTGTATAGTATCATCGATTGTTCCCATCCATGACAAAGTATATAAGAAAGCTTCTTCTTCTCCACCTACAAATCATTATCCTACCCCTAAATTCTATCCCCAGTCACTAATTCGGTTTTTAGGGTTATCTCACAATCACCAATTTCATTGATCTTAAGCAATACCATCAAACTTTCCTAGACATATGCCATTGATCTAGTATACCTACCAGCAGGATGTCCTTGGTGGAGATGGTATACAAGGACGTATCAAACTGGAATGATTAAACGATAACACAGAGCAGTTCATCCATACATCCAGTAGAAAATATTAAGACTAGAAGACTTTTATTTTTGAAGTAATACAGCGATAATAAAAAAACGGGGTTAGTGCATCTACTATGACTTATTGGGGAAGCTCGGGACATCCTTACATCCACATACCACATCCTAAAATCCAATAAAACAAACAGATATTTCCAACTCATCCAACAGATCAGTTCCTCTTTTATTCATCCCAATTTAGTTGGAGTTTCTCAAGGAAGCATCTTTGCTTCTTTACACACTTTATACAAGTAAATTTCCACTCTATTCTAGCATTTTCACATACACCAGGTTATAGCACTCTTTATCATCAATATTAATCCTGTTGCTGCTTTTCCCGTTCTTCAAAACTAATCTCCCTGTCATCAAAGTAAACCAACAAAAACCCATTGTAGAGTCGGAGGATTGTCGTTTAAGTTTGTAAGATTGGTGGCAAGAAGCAAATCATGGACCCAAACATTACCGATTCCCACTCCAAATTATCATTTTATGCCAGTTCATTAATCCGTAAACGTAAATTATCCAACAACGCTTACTTCCAACTCTCGGAGAAGACGATGTGGACAAACTTGTCATGGTGAAACGTCAACGCTGCTGAGGTCGCAGTCGTAGTGTTTGTAGAACCTCATGGTAAGTATTCCTATCACCTTACAATAGACTCATTTTAAACCGACATGAGTAAAACGTGACAATGCTGACACCATTAGCCAAAAGGACATTGATAGATTTAAGTATAGAGGATGTAAAAGGGTTCAAACCTCGTCAACATTCAATCCCTCCAATACAAAATCTTTCGCACAATACTTAATCGAACATCAATCATAACAAAAATAATCACGATTTTACCGTTTGTCTCAAACCTGGTGCAATCGCAATTATCATATCTATTCATTCGTTTCAATCTATTAATCCAAAACTAATCTCGCACAAACTATTATAATCTTCGCAGTCCGCTCGGCCATCCAATTCCCTGGCCTCCTCTCATAATTATGTTCCTGGCAATGGAGGATTAAAGTAAATTAAAGTAAATTAATATTTTCAGAGGACAGTGTACTATGTTTTGGACCTCATTAAAACTTTCCGATCACAAAGTTAGATCCAAAATGCTAATCCAATAAAATCCATCCCTAACCATGAACAATAGGTCCAAAATGATATTACCAAGCTAGAAAAGTTTATATAGTGCCCACATCGGCCCTTTTCGACCTACAGTACATCCAAGGATTCCCCTTTACTTTTATTCGTTCATTTAATACATTAATCCGTAACCTTTAAAATTCGACTCTTTCTTCTAATCAGCTGAATTCACCATCTGAGGATCGACACTTCTGGAGTTTCCAAGACCTCATGGCCAATTACATTTAGCCCGATTAGGGACTTTATCTATGGATTTTATTGTAGGGTCATTCAAGGGTTCCAACCTCAACATCATACGAACCTTCCTCCAATCCAAAATCCTAGGACAACTGACGATCGTTCTTTGTTACCAACACTAATCACGCCATATGTCTCAAACCTGGCTCAGTCGACCTACTATAAATTCCACTTTATCTCTTATTAATTTCAATCTATCTATAACCTTTCCGACCTCGCCAAAGATAGTCCGTGCGATCATGCCATGGTGTCATATTGATTCTACTGATTTTCAAGACCTCCTGGTTAATTTCATTTGGCTAATCCCTCTATTCCTTTGCAAAATAGACGATCGTTCACCAACCATACAAGCCATAATGACAGCAAGCCAGAATTTGGCTCAGTCTGATTACAAAAGATTTCCCCTTTCTTTCATTCATTTAATCCATTAATCCGTAACCTTTCCAATACGACTCTTTCTTCCAACCCTAGCCGAATTCAATCCACCCAACCATCTGATGATGCCACATCGACACTTCAGGAGTTTTCAAGACCTCATGGGCATTTACGTTCGGCCAGATTAGGGACTTTACCTATGGATTTTACTGTAGGGTCATCCAACGGTTCCAACTGTGCAAGACAAAATCCTTCGCAAAATAGTCGATCGTTCTTCAGCTATCATAATCACCAAACGTACCATACGTGCCAAACCTGGCCCAAACTATAAAAGATTCCATTTTATCTTCTGACCGTTTAAATAAACTTTTCAACAAAACACTTCCTTTAAGTCCTCCGGGGTTCAGTCCAATCGAACATCTGATAGAGCGACGTCGACACTCCTGGGCTTAAGACTTCTTTCCTAACAGTTTAGGCACCGGACATCCCTCGCAAAGATTTAACAATGCCATCTGAAACAGATGCAAGTTACATCAATTAAACTAAATTTATTAAAAAGCAGGGAGAACAGTAAAAAACGATATTAAAAAAATAGAGCGAGAGAGGAGGTGAGGTTTTAACTATTTCATTCTAAAATTATAGAGGATGTTTCTTCACAGGCGCGGGTAATCCGCTTTTTATTAAACTGTTCCGTTTTTCAAACTCCCCGCATTTAAAATTATCTTCACTAATTTAAATGACAAGTTTATCTTTTGAAATTAATCGGCCATTATCTTAAATTGCCACTTTAAACTTAAGCAAATAAAAAGAAGGCTTCTCGTTGACAGGATTTCAAGGATTTAAGTAGACTCAAAATGGGAAAACTTGATGTCATCATCTATAACCAACTTTTATAGAAACCTGTGGGAAAATATTTAATATGAGTACAACTGCAATATTGATTTCTCTTATCACTCAGGTTGAAGTGAATTAGATGCAAGTTAAATTTATTAAAGCCATGATTGAAAGCTTCAGAATTGTGATATAAAACTTTTATTAAACGGTTAATTTACTAACTTAGTTTATTACCAGAATAATTTATACAAAAAATATAAGATAACTATACTCCTATGTATTCATCTTGCGGACTATTATGCCATAGGAGTACAACGAAAGTATGTGTTTTTTTTTTTTAATTAATTCTATGCTAATTTAATTCCAAATTTAATTCGAAGGAATTTACTTGGCCGCCGGACACTAGAAACCCGGGAGATGTACGAAGAATTCGCTGAGCGGAATATAAAATCAGGCTCCCCAGACTAAGAGTAATGTTTCAACAAATTGTCCTTTAAAAACGAAAAACAAGTATTTATTTCTAGCCAGAGTACTAAGTATTGTTATTACTCACATGTGAAATCATGGTGAACTTTTAATGGATGTTTTTTCGACATAATTAAATACATATTTATTTACATTCTTGTTTTCAAACCTAATCGTACCTAAACTATAAATAGGGTTTTTAGTGTACTTTTTAAAAATCAATAGGCCTTTATAAAATATTATAAAATCTATCAAACTAATCCAAATAAAACAACATTTCCATTTCTTTATGTTGGTTCATCTTCCAGGGGAATTTTACCGTCGGGCATTTTTCCGAAAATTGTCCGGTGACCATGGCATTCCTCAATTCTCTATCTCGGCTCCTTCCCAGTCCTAATTGCTCTTTGCCAATTTGCCGGGTAAACACCGTGAAATTACTCTGACAAAACTCTTTCCGCCCTCCGGTCTTCAGTCAACACCGCTTACACACGACGAAGCCCAAGTCCCGCTAAGCACACGGCCTACGTGGCCGGGCTTTCTTGAAATGAAATCGTAAACTGATACGAAACCCAACTTTCTTTCTCGGTTTATCCATTTAAAGCTATATCAAAATCGTGTTGGAATCTTCTACTCCCGGCCGAATTATATTGCTGCTTCAAAATTTGGGTGTCACACATGACATTTCCAGTTCTTTAACGGTTAATAAATGACCAAAATTGGGTAGCAGTCAAATGTCATTTTATTAAAATTACTTTTTATTTTTTCAAACATTTAAAAAATGAAAAATTTCATTTTGCGATGAATGAAAATTTAATAAATTGTGAAATTTCGAGATGATGAAAATTAAGGATATTTTTCTAATCATCCTGGTCCGTCTCGTCTTGCTATTTGGATCTCTAAAGACGCAATTTACAATTTCTCTACCTTCATTAGTAGCAAATTCTTGGAAAAACAAACCTATAAATTTATATTCTGAACAATCATGCTTTAGTTTTGAATTTAGTTGGATTTTGCATAAAAAATTCCAATTAACGCAAAATATATTAAATCGTGAATATATTGAGTGATAAACTTGAAATTTGATTGTTTCAGACCATCCTAGTCTTCCTTTCTTACTCTCTAAGACGTGATTTTGCATTTCGCCATTATCAGCAATGGAGAAATCTAGTAAAACTAACTGAGCATGATTTGCAATAAAAATGATCCAAGGTATTGATTTTGGTGGATTTCAGTCGAAAAAAAAAAGAAAAAGCTTTTAAATATTCTCAATTTCGAAATATTTGATTTGGCATTCTGCCATCTTTTGTAGTAGAGAATTCTCTTAAACATAACCTTAAAAATTTCGCTAATAAAAAATCGTGCTAGGCTGAGATTCTGGTAAAATTTCAAACAAATGAAACGAAGTGAAAAAAAAAATTATTGGCGATTCATATTGCCCCGTTTGGTACTCTGAGACCCGAGTTAGCATTTAACATCTTCAGAAGTGGGAATCTTTGATCTTGTAGGTTATCGAGTTGGATTTCAGTTCGTTCATTTCTGTTCATCCTCGACCGCCTAGTTCCGCTGTTTTGCTCTGAGGATGCGGTACTGCATCTGCAGTAGTAGAGTACCCTCGGCAATACCAACTTATGACTTTTTACAATCATAACAGCTTTTAATGTTTGTAGGATTTCAAACAAAGGAGAAGGACATTTTCATTCATTCACTTAGGTAATCCTATTCCTCCAATCTCGCTGTTTTGTATTTCAGACCCGATTTGGCATTTTAACATCTTCAGTAGTGGGAATCTTTGAATAACTTATAGTTGTATATTATCGATATGGATTTCAATTTAACCGACTCTGTTCATCCTGCCCCGACCAGTCTCGCTTTCTTCATACGCTGGACCCAATTTGGAATTTTGTCATTTTTAGTAGTCAGGAATCTTTGAAAAAAACTGTACCAGGATTTTTTGCAACTAGCTGGTGAACTGAGGGTAGGAACAAAAAATATATTTTTGACCCCTTAACTAATTATTTATGAATGCAATGTGTTTACCAAGAATTCATACATGATAAATACTAATATTTACAATAAATATACTGTGTAATGCAAATAAACATATATCTATAAAGGTAAATTAACAAATTTCTAAGTTGTTAGGAAATAAGTTAATTAAAGGGAGAGGGCTTAACTGTGAGGAAGGAAATTCCATAGTTTTGAGGACCGATGAGGAAGGAAAAACTGAAAGACATAATATACAGAGGATCTAAAGGTTAGGACATCATATATGTAGGTTAAGGAAAGGGAAGATATCTGAATTTAGGATAACTGTTTATAATGACTGTTTACCCCGCCGAGGAGCGTTAGTTGGTACTCCGTTGGAAGTCTGGGATGATAAAATGTACAAAACTATTAATTAGGCGTTTTAAACTTTTCTTTTATCTTCCCTGTGAGGTCACATATGTATTCGTCGGACTGGATAAAGTCAAGGGAGGAAGCTAGAGGTGGAATAGTAGAGTCGGGCAATCTGGAAGTACAGGACTCCAATGACAATACCAAGTCTCTTCTTGAGATGCTAAAGAGAGAGATAGGAAGTAAATAATGAAGGTAGAAATTGGATCCAAATACAATAGACTGGGCCATTTTGCCGTTCAAATTAACCACTTTTTCAGCAAATCAGGTGCTAATACACTTCAAGTCCTCCTGAATTCTTATAAAATTGATTGATTCTGACAAAGAAATTATGATCTGCTTCGACGATTTGTTCGTTCGGGGCCTTTTTGGCTCACTTTGAAAGGGAGAACAATGTACTCTACTTCCTAACGTACTCAGCCCTAAGGAAACTGTCGAACAAAATCCCAGTAAACAGCCAGAAAACTTACAACCATCTTAAATCTATATCAACATTCTTCTTCTTTAAATTCACTAATTTCGTAGTCCGCTTGACCAATTAATATATTACAATTAATTAAGGTATTTAGTTGAGATAAAAAAGTCAATGGCACGAGCGGCAAAAATGCCAAAAAGGAGGGAAAATTCAAAAGGTGGGGTTGAGATGGGAAGTTAGTCCGAGTAGATCGAGGTCACGATAGCTCAAGTGGTAGTGCAGCGCGTACTAAGCCGAAGATCATGGGTTCGAATCCTCGAATCCCGTTCTTGCCATTGTCTTTTTTACCTTACTAAAAACCTTAATTAATTCTTCTTCGTCGTCAATCGGTGACTTAACTGGTGGCGGCAACGGTTAGAACGCTGTCACGGCGATTCGTCACTGAAAAGGTCCTGGGTTCAAATCTCAGCCCCCACGAATCCAAATCCCGAGTTGAAAAAATGTGGGTTTTTTTTTTCGAGAGCATCGGTTCCTCGGCTATTCATAAGACCTCTTCTGTTGAAAACCACCGAAAAATAAAGGTTTTTTGGTTGATCTGCAAAGGTTGAATCTCCTGAGGAAAACTTTCCGTACCAAACGAAATATTTCATTAAAACGTCATTCACCAAACATCTAATATGTAATAATATGTCATAACAAGTAATAGTAATATTGTAAATGTTTTTATTAGAAACAACAGGCAACTTATGCTAATTTTTAATCCTCTTTGATGTTTTTGATTTTCCTAAGCGCGACAACTTACATTTTGTTTGAAAATACATACTTACTAGCCAGAAGCAAGACCTGTTTCATCATGAAACAAGCTTTTATTTTAAATTCTCGCAAAACCCCCGGCTCAGTTTTACGTTTTTAAATCTGGAGGAGGTTTAGTTTCAAAGCTGCCCTCCCATCGCGATATAACTTTGGGCAATGTGTCACTGTTAAATTCAAAAGGGACGTCAGATGCTAACCAGAAGAAGTGCTCCTTCACTACTGGATTATGTAAAACCTCTTTCTTAAAACCACCTCTTTCCCTCCCTGGAAACGTTTTATTTCTCAAGTTTTTATTTAGTACCTCGGCCGACCCTCACTCGATCATAGTACCTATCAAAACAACAGATGTTTACAAACTTGAAACATGACAAAATGTTGCACCTAAAAGAGAAATCTCTTTGCCCCCCCCATCAAAAATTAGACTTAATAAGATCTCGTTTTATATATTTTTGTTCTATCCGTTCATTAAGACAAATACAACTAAATACAAAAGTCTACATTACAATTACAACACCCACTTTTAAATAATCTCGATACTGCTTAGTGATACGGCCGTGGGTGGCAATGGTAATTGTAATGGCCCTGACTCAAATAAACATTGCATAAGCAAAGAAGGGCTTAAACTGGATTTAAATTAATTAAGAGATTTGTCCTTGTTTTGTTTCAACTCCAATTATTACCTAGAACGCACATGACATATTTGGTATAACTCGTTTCCTGATTTCTTCGCTCAGTTCACAAATTTGATTTGGAAAAGGATTGCCGGAATAATATGAGCGGATGTGCAAATCCTGAGATTACCACCTAATTTTGTCTAGTCTGTTTTTGGAAATGAACCGATCCGTTAACTGTACATGGTAAATAATTAATACCAAAAGTGTGATTATATTGTTAATTAAATATTTTAACATTTCATATACTTAGTATATGATAATTGATATATTTAAACAGTTAGTTCAATGTTGAAGTGGGCATCGTTGATTTTTAGACGTATATAGTGTGTTTGGGTTGTGTCTATGATGAATCTGTGTTGACTTTATGTTAATTTATTGGAATGAATAGAATTTATTAGCGTGAAAGGGAGGGGCTGCTTTACCACGCTCCGAGGGATTTCGAGCGCTCTGGGATGAGTGTATGGCGCCTGTAGAGTAAAAGTAAGTGATTAGCGAAGTTGAACGGGTTCAACCCCGCCCCGTTGAAAGTTGGTTATCTGTACAAGATTGGTACGATTGTTGTGTTTTTCGGCTTTTGTTCAGGAAATTTCTTTTCATTCCTCTTCACTCGCTTTTACTTGCCCTTTAATTGGCTGGGTTTATGGCAGATTCCGGTGCGACGGTAGATAACGATAAAGTGCATTTTAATTTGAGATATAACAATTCGGTCAAGGATAATCGGAAGCGCAATTAACCCGAGGAGGACTTCAGTTAAAGGAGATCATGTTTATTTATCAAGCATAACAAAATCCTTAGTAGAAAATTTTGAAAAACGTCCTGAAAACAATCAATCAATTTTTTTTAAATATTTATAGAATATACATAGAAAAATATGTGTGGCAAAGTCGCTTAGCTTGAAGTACCCAAAGAATTATCACATTTCTTTAAGTAAGCAGTTGTGCAATCAAGTTTTTATTCAAGGGTTTGTATTGGGTCTGTGTTGTATGTATGTTAAATCATTGGAATGAACGTAATTTATTAGCGTGAAAGGAAGGGGTTGGTTTTTCACGTTCCGATGAATATCGACTACTCTGGGGTGAGGTTATGACGTCTGGAGAGTAAAAGTAATTTATTAGCGCGAATGGAGTGGGTTCGACCTCGCCCCGAAGAATATCGAGTACTCTGAGGAAAGAACTTCTATGTTTGTATCCGGTGTTATGTTTAGGTTAATTTATTGGAACGAATGTAATTTATTAACGTGAAGCTCGCTTGACACCATCCCGAGGAATGTAGAATTCTCAAAAGAGTATACGTTACCTGACTTCCATGTTTCTATCGAGTATTGCGTTTATGTTAATTTATTGGAATGGGTGTAATTTATTAGAACGAAAGAAAGGGACTGCTTATACCCCGCCCACGGAATATCTAGTACTCTGGGGGGAGTGAATTTGACCAGACAACTACGCTTGTGGTACTGTACATATTACTTATTGTATGTTTAGTTTTATTGTGTATAATCCTTTATATACATTTGTATTCTGACAACCTGAGGAACAAACGAGAGGTTGGCATTTCAGGATATCGACTTAGTTTACTTATAAAAGCAGAAAGTTCAAGAACCAGATAGAGAAGCTCAAATTAACATTAATTAAAACAAAATACTCTCGAAAGAAGAGAAAAAGAAAGAAAACACTTAGAGGCTGGCTCATAAGGGACACAACGGCAATGAAGAGGCGGCGGACAGCCTGGCCAAGGAAGGATCAAATACTGCGTTTGTCGGGCCACAACCAGTATTACCCCACTCTTTAAGCACAGCGAAAGAGAGTGTAAGTTGCTGAAAAATGAAAGAATTCCTCAAAGAATGGAATACGTCCCCCGGATGCAGGCAATCGAAGGAGTTTCTGAAGGAAATCAAACCTAAGGAAGCGAAATGGTTACTCTCCAACTCTAGGAGGAGAATTAGGAGGCTGATAGGTATCCTAACGGGCCATTGACCCTTGAGAAGACACCAATTCATAATGGGCACCCTACCAGACCCCTTCTGCCCCTTCTGCGAAACAAAAGAAGAAACCGCTCGACACTACCTAGCTGAATGAGATAGGTATGCCAGGGAAAGATTCGACACTTTCGAAGGAGAGGACAGCTAAAACACTCCCCAGGATAAAATGGTCCACAATCCTGGGGTTTGTAAATACGTCCAATAGGTTTACCCAGGCTTTTAACCCCTGGGGTTCTGGTCGCCCGCCCTGCGTAATATATATATATATATATATATATATATATATATATATATA
>CM077105.1:28011821-28024429 GCA_039619505.1 Cimex hemipterus | reverse complement strand
TAAGAGAGAGGTATATATATATATATATATATATATATATTCATTTATGTTATTTGCTGTTGGTTGGATTTTGCCCAAATCTTGTTTTCCCTTCGAAAGAAATTTTATACTCTTTCGATTAGTAAAACCTCGACTTATATGTATTTTTAATCTCGTTTTACAAGATATTTGCTGTAATTTTATACGTGTAAAAGGGGGTTTTAAATGAAACTTTGCTCGGTTGAACCGCTTAACATAACACAAACATAGCCCTATGTAAGGCACTTTCTTTGTTTACACCAAATATTAAAAGAAAACACAGGGGAAAGTACCTCGTTTAAGATAAAGAGGAATTTTCCATAATTGTTTCTTTTTTTCCCTTTTTTTTGGTCATAATGTTTTGTAGTTAATATGTTCCAATGAATTATCCGCGCATGTCGGTAAGGTTTAACGATTATTTTTCTATAGATTACTTAAATATTGAAAATAAAAGAAAGCTTTCTTTACATTTTTAACAAGCCCTGGGAAAGTTACAAACTTCTTCGATGAAAAAAAGGATGTATTTCTTGCGGGTTATAGAAGAGTCTCCTGTTTGTAAATTAGGGCTCTTTTTGTAATCAAGCATTAAATAATTTAACAGCTGGAAAGTTCTTTACGAATGGAACGAGTTAATAAATTGACCCGAAAAAAAAGGATAATAAAACCCCCTTTGATCTTTTCTCAGTTCTCCAGACTGTGTTACCCATGAATTCCTTCCATAACATTAAACGGCTTAAGATTGCTAAACCTAGTTTAGTGAATATGTCAACAGAAATTGTATTTTCATCGGGAAAACCTGAGATTTCCTCTCCATCCGGCTAGGGCAAATATGCATAACTTCCTCTCTTCACCCGTTCGAGGGCCGACCCTTTAGGAGTTGTCTGGCCTAAAAAGGCCCTTTAATAACCCACAACCCGTTTGACGTTGACTTTAGAATAAAATTACTGAAAAAAACCTCGACCTAAACAAGCCACTTTCATATCACGGGCTTTATGTTTGAATATTAAATTTGAATTAAGGGCAGATTAGCATTGGGCGAACGGCACCACTTTCACGTTTCCCAGGATTAAACATTCATGAATTAACGGCCATCAATTCTAGATTTTGCGGGATTTTATCAGTTCAGCTTTGAAAGTTCGAATATGAAAAGTGATAAAACGCACAAACTTGAGTTTTAGCAATTGACATGCTGAAAGGACGCGTTAAACCGACAGGATGGTTGGCATTTATCATGTCTTGTCTGTCAGTACCGCTGTTCAATTTATATGTTATCACTCGCCTTCTCAAGAAAAGTTCAACATCTGAACACTCAGTACTAAAAGGCTCGAGTTTCTTTTACTTACTCGTACTTTGCGTTACCTGAGCTTTGACCAAGTCAGCGGTTTCTACTCAATCGCCTTTTTGTTTATATCAGTCGGAACTTTCGTCGTAAAATCGTAGACAGTGACCTTTTGAAGTCCTTTCCTGAATAAATAAGTTCCGTGATCAGTCTGCAGGAAACAACCTACAATACGTGGCGTAGTAATACTGAGGACAATATTGTTAATATTTGGAATAAATGAAACTTTGAGTTATTTGTATATAAAACACAATAATTAATTATTATTCTGAGTTTTATGTAAGCACTTCCTTAACCGGTCACTCGCATCTGAGAAAACATTTACCCGACGTAGGAATATACAACGATGATCCCATTTGCAGATTATGTAAAGAGGAAGAAAACTCAGCCACTCACATCATCTTCGAATGCGAAGCAACAGCTCAATGGAGATTTAACGTAACGTAGGGAAAAACTTAGGGAATCAAATTACAACAGCGACAGTCAATGACCTGATACTTCTAAGAAGAAGGATTGAGTCTATTGCCCAGAACTAAGGAACTTAGAACCATAAGGCTGCAGTGCCTAGGAGCGCAAAAACCGCTTCCTAGTATCCTTTTTTACCATACCATACCAAGCACTTCCTTTGATAGGCTGAAAACCCTAACCTTAAAAAAACGATTACGAAATGATAAAAGCACACCATTTAGCAAACCCCTAGTGTCGAATGGTTAGCGCCAAAATAGCACATTTGCGTCACAAAATTATATACTTTAGTACTTTAAACTCTCCAGTAAAAACGAAGAATCAGGATAGTTAACGTTACCCTAACCCTAGCCGTACTCCTACCAAACCCCATTCCTTACTTTAGAATAAGCCGTAGCGTTAGCCTAATCTATTCAACCCAATTTATTCGGACTCCCTGGATGACATAAAATGGTCACGCAATACAAAAATTGCTGTATCCAACCCAAAACCCATATGAAATTTAAGTGAAGTAATATTTTTCATACAAGAGGGCTCCAACTACTGGTCGGTTGTCACGGTCTGTACGATCATTTTTTCCAAATCAGTTCAAAATGAAATTCCAAGATCCTAATCCAGGATTTGAACCAAGAACAGCATGGAATATATTAGTCAGACGCTTCAACCACTCGGCCACCGTGGCCTCCTCATTGAGTTTTCAATTGATTTGACCTTTAAAAGTAACGTTTATTACTAGTGAAACGTACTGTGCCTCCAAAAAATTCAAGCTGATGTCCATCAGCTCTGATAGGGTCCCAAATGCCTGACAATTTTTATTACAGCTATGATATTTGCAGCTTGGCAGTTTCCGTCCATTCTGTCTCTTTTCCGCCTTTCAGACTTGTCTTTTCGCCACCTTCAGTCGAAGTTTATTATTTTTGACTGTAGACAACAGCCTAACCTTAAAAATACTTTTTGTAGTAGCACATTTGTACCTCATTAGCTGACCCCAGACCGTGCTAGGATCGTTTGTACTATTAGCATCAAAGTAGTACATTTGCGTCAAAACATTTTCCAACTAATACAAAGGATATACAAAGAATTTTGTTTAAGCGTAAATTTAGCTACAAGTAAGTGAAAATTTAATCTAAAAAATAGTTTAAAAAAAACAGGGTTGCGTAACAAAACTTGATGACTTTAACACTTTTAACAGGATCGACACTGGTTGTGTAAATACGTTTAAACGCTGTTATGAGTGTGTGTTTGTATTTTTATTTACCACTAACCCACAAAAATTATTGTTTCAGACCCAGAGCGTACTTAGGTGATTTCGAGTCCGAACCAGACACACGGGTGATGATGGAAATCCTGGCAAAACTCGGACAGACGATAATGAGGGCAAACGATCTTGAAAAGTATGGTACTCTAAGGTTATTATTGCTTATTGCTTACACATTGCTTCAATCTATTTTTTTTTTCGATTTATCTGTTAATCCTTCTATGTGTAAAGTTTTCACAGCACGTGTACAATTTGGGGGGAAATGCAGAATCCAGTTTGAGATAATCGCCTCAGGTTTGTAATGCAGGTTTGACGGATTAAAAAAATCGTCCTGTTATAATTTTTATAATAATATACCTAAATCGAATTTGGAAATAAATAAAATTTTAGCTATTGCAGTTAATACTTTTTTTTAATTTGTTGTTTGATTTTTCTTTCTACCCAAAAGGAAGAATAAAGAAGATCGATTACTTTAAGATATAATACATTAATACAACAGTTATTTGGAGTTTTATGAACTGGTGGGTTTCTAATTTTGGCAAGAACCCTTCGAAGGAAAGCAGAATTATTATTTGTAATGAAATCATAAAGGCTGGGGGCTTTTTTCACAATGATAACCCCGAGTTATGATGGTAGAAGTGATAAAACGTATAACGGGGTGGGTTTATGGTTTGAAGATTACCGAGCCTGTTCCTCGGAATTCGTATCATTTCAAAACACTTAAAACTTATATTTTTGCTATGGGTTCGACAATCGTAGATCGTGTTTCGTAAAAGGGGAAAGTTGCGGACGACACGATTGTCTAATCGTTTTGAATTTATTCCGTCATGTTTTAGTGAGCCGGACGGGCGACGAGTTGAGGAAGTTTAACACAATTAACGGACCCCACGACGAACTTGCCAGGAGGGCGTACAAACACTTGACACTCCGTTTTGCAAAGAGTGAATTTCAAATTCAAATCGGCACATTTTAATGTTTCTCTTTCCACCGACGGATCCACCGCAACTCCACTTGGCAACCTAAGGGCGCAGTTGCGGCGCTTGCGGTTTCCCTAACTCGCCCTCTCGCCCTATATCTTGAATTATTGTGTCAGCTCTTATCCAAGAAACACTTTTCTGAGGAATATTGAATGATCTGAAACAACAAACCCAGGGAAGGGGGTTGGGTTAAGTAACCAAAGAAAATTGATAATCTTCTAAAGTCTATTATTTCCGAGTTTTCTTCGTTTCTTACAGACTTTTTAAAAAACTTGGTGGTATTTCTTTTAATTTAGATAAATATTTGTAAACAAACACTATTTTAAACTATTTAGACTATCCAAATTAAGAAAAATCGACTTACAAATTTTCCAATTTTAACTAAATGATCGATTAAAGTCTGCTCAGTCCTGATGTGATCATCACCAAGATCTTAGTTTTTAACTTGTTTTTAAAACAATCGGCTATGATAATAATGATGATGAAGATGATGATCATGCTAATGGTTACGAGAACGTGGGTTTTTCCCCAAGCATCCTTGGGCCTTATCCTATTTTCCTACTTCTTTAACTCAGTGCAATCTATTTGACTCTTCTCGTACGTTCTTGGTCCTTAATTAGTGCAATTCCTTTCCTGGGTTTTCTTGGTATCTTAGATTATGATTTCAATGAGCGGTTGCTTCGCATTCGATGATGACACTGGTCTCATTGCATAACCTAAAAACGGTGTCATCAATGAATATGCCCATGTTATATACATGTTTTCTCAGAATTCAGTGATCTGTAAATAATTCATTTAAATAATCTAATCACACTTGTGACTTTCGCCTCTCTAACTGTAGCAGTGAATTAGCCAGTTTAGGAGAGGGTTTATTAACATGAGCTTACTGTGCCACCTCGACCAGTTTGTCGACTTTTTCTTTTGTCTTTTTTCTATCCATTCGGTGACGGAGGGTTCTGTGTTTATTTTGATATCCAAAGAGCCCATAAATGATTTTGTAGATCCTTCTGACCAGTGTGTCTTTTTTTCATTACCCAAAATTAATTACCTTACGTCCTGGTACCTAAAATACCATCAGCTTGTTGTTTCCCCAGATTTGGGATATGCATTCACTTATTAATTTTGATCTGATGTTTTTACTTGACTATCCGATCTAGAAAATTTTGCCAGTGTAACCTCGTTAAGATTTTTTAAGGGATAGGATTTGATGGCACCTCGACAGTTGCACTTCCCTAATGAGTTTGATTGGTCATTCATATTTTGAGTTTGTACATGAAACGGTTGATTTGTTTTTGGAGCCATCTGTACGCCATTTCATTGTATCTGAGTCCTCCTGAATTTTTCTCTCCTTTGTAGTCTGTTGAGACTTTATAGAATGCAAAAATGGTTTCCGAGATCAAGTAGACCACGTTTGTAAGAAAGGATGGCTGAGTTCATTATTTAATGTTCTGTGCCGCCTCTAGTGTTTCCCAACGAAATTGATTGTTACTGGAGCCTAAATGAGTTTTTCCTAGCTTCTCCTTTTAATGAATGTTTCCAGTGGAGGTAGGTTTAGCTGCGTTTCTAGTGCAATTGACCGGGTTGTTTTCATTGCCCCAGTTTGCTAGACTTTATCTGCTGCCTAATATTTTGATAGCTTGTTTTTGCTGGGCTTTGGGCCACCAGATTAGCCATAGGATAATTTGGGTCTTATTCCCGCCGTATGAAGGCAATCGTCTACTTTCGGTTCTAGTCACCAAGATTTTCCTACAGCTCTTCTTGTTGTCTTTAGAGAGATTTTATTTTTTGTTATGATGTGCTGCACCTGAGGTATTTTATCAAACATTATCCCTAGACATTTAATCTTGCTTTTAAGCGATTATGACCTGACTTTTATGTTTGTAAAGAGTGGTCATGCATATATATATGAATTGTGCACATTAGTAGATTTCGTATAAAAACAGAGAGTCAGTATAAAATTGAGAAGATTAATGACTGCAGGTTGAAAATAAGCGTAAAAGACCAGAAAAAGAAGTACAAATATGCAAAGCTATGCCTCAGCTGTTTAACTGCCCCTAATCATTGCTATTTTCACTAAGAAAATTTAGGCATATTTGACAGTTAATTGAGTTCGCCCATTTAGTTGTAAAATGGTCGAGACTCTATCAGGATTTATTCAAATTTTCTTAAGTAGAACCATTGAACGTGATTTACTCAGGAGTTTTTCATTTGTACTCAAAATAGTCCACTTGAATTCAAAATTGACACAGGATTTATTTTCAGTTTTGTACTGTGCGTTTACGAAAGGCTTAACTTTACTTAACCCTGCAACGACGCAAGTTCAAAGTAGTGAAAAAGTGTGCCGTGACCGTCCTCGGCAAGCACTCAGGGTTAAAAGATTAATTTTCCCTGAGTCGTTGTTACTAGGGGCACGTGTAGCCGAGAAATATTGCACAAACTGTTGTATTTTTTCTAATCCCAGTTGGGGTGGGTAAATTCATTAGATTATATATCACGAAATACGAGGGTTCTTATCTGGAAATTAAAGCCGACAAATTGATATTGCCAGATTGCGAAGCGCGTGGTCCAATCGGTGCGCTTAATTTCCTAGCTTTAAAGAAATATACGCCGCGTTTTCTCCTCTTTTGTACCTCGGCGTTTGAATTGATCCAACTGTTATTTTCCGGCTGAGCTAAAGAACACAAAGAGATCCGATGCAATTTGGTTTTACAGAGATTTTCCTATTATTTTTTTGTTGTGTCCACAGAAATCCACTTTATCTCGTTACGTTTCTGTATCGAAATACCGTTGGGCCGCTTTGACGGTCTCGTACTCTCTTAATCTAGCATACCCGAAAGTCACAACGCATAGAAAATTCTGGCAGGGGTTATAAATAATTCTAGAAATGCCCTGAGGGGGTGGAAAAGTTTTTGTTGTTCTTTCAGTCAGAAAATGGTGTGCATTGGATCATTTTCAGCAAAGCACCCCAGCGTTAAAAAAGACTAAAAAATAATTTTACAAACTTTAAAAACAATCTTTGCCAAATATAAAATGCAAATTTATTTAATCTTAAATCATTCATTATAGTAAATAAATGTTTAAATAATTATCCAGATTCTTATGTTGAAATTTTAATTGCTCTAGGAAGCAACATGTAAATACGCATAATAATGAAAATAATAATTAATTATAAAATTATTATTATTATTATTTGCCATACAGGCCTATGGAGAAATTTTAAATTATGGAAAAAACAAACAATTTTAATTTCAAAAATAGAAAAAAGAAACAGAAATAAATTTTATAATTTTATGTAATTTTATGTAATTTAAAATAGGAATTTTGCATACATTTGGCCTTTCGAATTAAGAATTTTAAAAAGAAAATTAAAGCTTGGATGGCAATAGGATAAATTAGATTACAAGTGAATATTTGGAGTCAGAGCTTTATAGCACTCATAAGAGATATAGCTAACTTAAAATTGAATATTTGGATGTTAGGGCGTCAAATGACCTTAGCCGTTAAAACGCCCTTAAAAATTAATAATAATAATAATAGGGCGATAAGAAGTAGCATTTACCTTGTGTGACTTCATCCAAGTGGGACTTCTAATGCGATGCAGAGTGCTAGTATGGCTTTCTAATTTACTATCTAGAATCTCACATTCTTCTTTTCTACAGTTCACTTTGATATACACGGTAAAAATTGTCTGCATGATCCCCATTGATGTAAAAAAAAAAAAAATCCTTTTCCAGTGGCTATCCATACCATTTAGAAATGCACTATCAAATTTCAAATTTCATCCCTTTAGGTCCAGCGGTCAGGTCTGGGTATTACCTGTCAGTCAGTGACCAGTGACATACACATATATACACACACACACATATATATATATATATATATATATACATATATATATTCAGGGATGGTATTTCAAAAAATCCTTTCTTAGCAGCTATCCATGTCATAAAAATGCACAGTCAAATTGTCATCCCTTTAGATTTGTTGGTCATTGCAATGTCTGACAGTCATTCACCGAACTATTATATATATATATATATATATAAAAAGTAATAGATAAATAAATAGATAATATGGTAAAATTTCAAAAAACCCTCTCTTAGAGGCTATCTATGTCCTTATAGTAGTGCATATATATTAAACAATATTATACAAACAAATGCTAATACTTCTGGAGAGGCAATTTAAAATTTAATGTTTGCTCAACAAAAAGTCAATGTTAGAGTTATAAATGTTTTTTGTTGTAATTATTTTGAACTATTTATCTGTATGTACATATTGTGACTTTTTTACACTAGAAAATTTTAAAACACAGAATCTACAATTGAATTATTAACGGGGGAAAAAATTATTAATTTCCAAAATCGGAGTCGGTTTGTGACTTGCACCTCGATGAAAGAATTATGATTCAATCATCACACAGATTTTTGGTTTGCACTGTTGATTGGAATGATTACATAATTACAACAACAAAATTTTACAATATTGACTTTTTGTTGAGCAAACACTAAATTTCAAATCTCCTCTCTAGAAGTATTTTCCTCTCATGCAAAAATCCGGTACATAATACAAAGGTACAGTATGACATGGATAACAATCAGTCTATTGGGGTCAGTAAAACGAAAAATACTAATTAATACTACTAACCATATGAATAGGTGCATATGAGTATGACAGTTATAACATTTAAGTGAATATCAACAGAATTTAATATTCCTTAGCCTGAAAGGAAATAAGTTTATTTTTTATCTCGAACAACTCTATTCCACAGATGGAGACCACCAAAAACATTTAGAATAGCGTGGGTCAAGACAAAAAATTAACTTTAATAACAAATTATAGACAATTAATGGAGCTTGAAGATAAAAAGTCAACAAAAAGTCACGAGTGGGATTCGAACCCACGATCTTCAGCTTGATACGGTGCTGCCGATTGAACTATTGTGACCGTCAAGCCACAAAATTAGTGAATTTAACGAATTATAGATTTGAATAACTGTATTGTCAATGTAAGATAATTTAATCTTTATTTGATAAGTTATCATCAATTGAAGTGTTGAATTCCGGTATTGTCAAGCATTGTATGATTAGCATGCAAGGGATTTACATGTTTTTTTCTGTTCAGGATCTGGATAAACAAAACACAAGAAAGACTGGGGTCACCTAGATGCAGAAAACAATATTCCTATAAAATTAAGCACTCAGCCACAAAATGAAAAATATCTTCTTTACCCTTGAATTGCATAAAGAACACAGTTCTTTTACCATTAGATTTCCAGGGTACAACGTTTTCATTTGTTCACTGCACATTTTTAGAAATTGTCGTAGCTTAGAGATGCTTAAAAAGTTTGCTTGCTAACCCAGTCAATTGCAGAAACAAATCAAATGGTCCAAAACCTTTTAAAGGAGAAAACAGGTGGACAGGGAGGCTTTCCTTATACAGCTCATAATGAACTTCCCTAATTTGACTTAGAAGGATTTCAGATAGTCCTGGCCAGTCTTTTATATTTTCATTTGGAAACATGAAAGCACAATCATAAAAACCAATAGCAATTCGTGTTTATCGTGAAGCTGTAATTTTTGATAGAGGGGAGAATGCCAGGGCCATGCATTTGAAAAAATTAGAAGTGGAGTTTTATAGTAAAAATAAATGGTAGGATTAAAATACTAAATAAATAGTAGTAAAAAAATCTGAACTTTTTCCATCACTTCATATCCCTGGAACACCCAGATCTGCCAAGCACAGCACAACATGGAATGACAAACATTGTTAGATCTTTGTATTTTGCTGAAAGATGAGCCAAGCTCTGGGTGAACAGGTCATTTCCAGCCCTATTTACTACAAACTTCAACAAGTGTTGCTTTACTTTGTAGATGATCACTAAAAGGCAATTTCAATGACAGATTGTCCCCTAGGTATTTGTAGTTATTTACAAAATGAAACCACATTTCTAAAAATTAAAAGTTTATATTTATCCAGGTTTATGGTTAAGTTTCATAGGTTACAAAATACTCCTAATCGGTTAATTATGTGTAAATTACGTGTTTTGATTATTTTCTGGGATAAAAACGTCACAATGAGTATGTGTAAATAAAAGGTCAAAATAATTACAACAAAGGAAACATTTTACAACTTGAACATGACCTTTTTTTAAATCAAACATTTTAAATTGACTAAGGTTATGGAACACATAGTGGAGAAAGTGAAAAAGGGTATAAATATTCTTATATATTAATTAATAAATAAAAATAAATTTTGAATAGTTGTACAATTGAAGTACTGGAAAACTTTTTGCTACTTTTTCGACTGTGTTAAAGAGTACACCTTCATTATCCAAAAGTATTGTTCAATTTTGATAATCTACAATTTCTGCTTGCATTTCAGCACTTAACTTCATTACAATAAGTTGGGAGATAAACCTAGTTTTAAGACTAAAAATCTCACACAATACATACTTAACAAATTTTAACAAATACGACATGACTTGTTTGGTTATGTCAGACATGTTTTGCCATTTCACCATTTTCAGTGTGCCTCTTAATACAATAATTATGGTGTTCATTTAATTTTGAAGCAAAGGTACCATCATTTTTTGGTAAACTATGCTCCTCTCATGAAAATAAGACCAAATTACTGCTTTGCCATGTACAGTCCAACATGGCTTTATTGTTGCAAATGTAAGTAAGCAGACTGTTTCAAACAATATTTTGAAAATCTCTCCCTGATCATTAGTACATATTGATGCTTATATTCATTTCAAAATATTTCTAAGTCTGTTTTCTACTTGTTTTGTATTGTTATGCCGTATTGAAGACATACTGAACAAATTTCTCTTCTTAATCAAATGTAAACACTGCAAATATTATAACAAGTTACCATTACAATAAATGAAAAGCTCTGACTATATATATATATACAATTTTTTTATGTGTAGACAGTCAATCATTATTCGTGAGATTTTCTTCTGTTTTCTGTGGATGTCAATTGAAATTCTAAAATTTAGCTTTCCTTTAACTTTTAAAACTCTTTGTACTCATATGTATATATCAAAATTATGAAATAATATTCTGTATGTGGGCATCCCTGATTAATTTTTCCAAGCATAATGAGAGAAAATTGACATATTCGAAGTAAAAACTTTTCTAAATCTGCCAATAATTATTACATCGATAAAAAATTATGATTTTTTTCTTGATTGTTTTACTTCTTTCACAAATAAAAATAATTCAGGAAATAATCTCTCTTTTATTTTTCTAGAAACAATATTTAACAAGTCATTCATAGCTCAACTTTTGTATCAATAACTCAGCTGGCAAAAAGTAATAATTTGTTAAATCACTATCTCCAGAATTTTCTGATTCCAATGAAGACTCCTTGATCAATTCTTTACCTTCCATTAGATCATTTTCGCTGTAGTCGGGCACGTTATCGATTTCGCTTTCGACTTTCGCCTTTTTGGATACTTCGAGGTAAAAGAAAAAATCGTCCATAGTCATATCTTTGTACTGCATGTACAACCAGGCGCCAAGCATAAGAACATACAATAAAACCAGGTGTACAACAGTCAGACCGAGCAGACCGTTTTTGTAAGGCTGAGGCATTGTCGTTATCGCCTAGAATTGAAAAAACCAATCGCTTTAGTTCTTTAAAATTTATATTGAATTAACTATGATTTCTGAGACTGTCGAATATTACCATCATCACTCGAGAGTAGTGGTATTCCCAACTCATTTTTCACTTAGATTTAATTTTTTGCCAGCATAAATCAAAAATATTTTGTAAAATATATATTTTTTAAAAGTGAATTTTTTGATAATTTAAAAAATCATATGACACTACTTGATTAAATGCATCACAGTATTAATATTATTTATGACAATGACCAGCACACACATTGAAACTGCTAATAAAATTATCAATCTTTTAAAATAAAATTTAAGGCAATGACTGGCTATGTTAAAAAATATTAAACATTGTAAAAAATTTTAATAACAATAACTATAAGAAATCTAATAATTTAAAAGTTTGACCAAATTCAATTGAAAAAAAAGGATACATCAAACTTGCATGTTTAAACTCTAAGGATAAAATGGTGATGGTGTTTGAGGATTTTTTTAAAACAATTTACTGCAAGGCCATACTAACAAGAGTTATTTCATTTGGGCTTGTATCTTCCCAGGCACAGTGACAAATTATCTCGTCCCAGCTTGTATGCTTGCAAACCAAATGACAAGTTATTTTATTTGGAGTTGTATGCACCCCATCCCATTGAAGAGATGGGCTTGTATCTCTCTAAACACAGTGAAGAGATATCTCATTCGAGGTTGTAGGATCTCCAGGGTTATCTCATCTTGGCTTGTACACTCCTGAAGCCAAGTAACTAGTAACCTCGTTTAGGCTTGTATGCTCCCCATCCTAGAGAACAGATGAGCTTGTATCTCCCCAAGCACAGTGACAAGTCTTTTGTTTTGGTTTGTATGCTCCTTCGATCAGGGACAAGTTAGGAGGTCTTGTATGCTCATCTGGCCCAGTGACAAATTTTCTCATCCCA
>CM077105.1:27995040-28011811 GCA_039619505.1 Cimex hemipterus | reverse complement strand
AGATATCTCATTCGAGGTTGTACGCTCTCCAGGGTTATCTCATCGTGACTTGTACACTCCCAAAGCCTAGTGAGTAGTTACCTCGTTTAGCCTTGTACACACCCCAGACTTAGTGATGAGATACCTCATTCGGGCTTGTATGTTCTTCATGCTTATTTCATTTCAGCTTGTACCCTTCCAAAGTTCAAAGTCACTGGACACGTTATTTCATTTGGGCTTGTAAGCTCTCCAGGCTTGTCTTACATTAGACTATCCATGCCTTGTGACATGTCATCTCATTCGAGCTTGAATGCTTGTGTGCTTGAAAAAATAATTTATTTCTCATTAAAAATTGTACATCTCAAAATATATATGGGAGCAGCTGACTGAAGTTATTTAACAAACCAATTTTTAAATGAGATAATGCTACTTATGTGGTCAGTAGTCTGGAGGATGTCAGACCATTTTCCCCGAGGTCTTCTATTTATAAAAGAGCTTTTTTTTTTTTTTTTTTTTTGTATAATGTTTTTTTCAAATTGGAGACCCACTTTTCTTAAGAAACATTGCATTTTTCAAATATATATCAACGAAACAGTTTAGAGGCAGACCCTGTGGCTTAATCCTGGTGGCAAGGTTTAAAAAAAAATAAGAAGAGAGAAATGAATTTTGAATAATACAAACTATTTTATATTAAAACTCCATATTTAAATTAAAAATCTTATTTCATTACAAAAGATTTATATAAAACACAAATACCTTCTACAGCATTACTCAACTTTCATTAAATAAATAGAAAAAATACTACAATTTTTATCTGTACTAAATAGTTATACAAAATTAAGAAATCATTGCCAATTATTGTACATAATAAATAATTATTTATGAGTGTGATCAATGTATACACGTATGAATGTATTGTATTAGTGCTTCAGGGCTAACTGCTGTCGGATGCCCCTGTCACAAAATAATTAATGGTTAAAATGGTAAAATGGTTAATTCAGAGGCAGGTTGTTCATCAGTGCTGGAAATTGACTGACTGATGGTAAAATAGACAATTTACCTTTACTCCATTTTTTTTTCACAATACAAGTTATCTGGGATTATGGATCGTCAAAAGTAACAACTCTTTTTTGTATCAGTTAATAATATTCAATTATTCTGTATATTAGGAATATATTATTAATTCAATTATTACTGTATATTATTATCATTATGTATATATTTTTTTATTATCAAATTGTTTTCTTCTTCTTTTTAAAACAACATTGAATCTTAATTAATGGCTCTCTTTTCAAATTGAACAGAAAAAAAGATTCAATTTTGTAATGTTTAGCCAGTTATAAATTAAAAAGTTAAACGTTTAACAAGGCGTAAGGATGATGAAATGCCTGTTTTAATTGACACAAGAGAGCTATGCCTATTAGACGGTTTGGACACTTTATCATTGTAGACCTAATTGCTTAATACTAAAGTCAATTATAATTCACCACTGGGACGCAGTTCAGGGATTATCGGAACAATAACAACGATTGAAATTATGTTTTGAATTGGAAAAGATTTGCGAAATGAAATAAGGAACTCTTGTATTGTTGTTACTTTGTTTCCACTTTCATTTGGATCAATTATTTATCTGGAAGTAAAGATGGGAATATTTTACTACATCAAAACTTTCTAGTTTTAGTAAACAATGTTTTATGTGTTTTTTCTTTTCCCTTTTTATTATTTATGCTTGTTGAACTACTTAATTTATATTAAAAATGGAACCGATATTGGTTGAAGTTACAATAGTTCATATTAAGCATGGGTAAAAGCTGAAAAAGAAGTGCAACATGGTATAAGAAAGATAATTGTGTTACAACCCGCAAGACATGCACATGTATGTACTTCTTTAATATTCTCATTTGTGCTTGTAACTTTTAAGCTTTCTCATTCCGCTTTTCGGCGTAATTCAGTTTTTCGGTCATCTGCCCCTTGTTATTTTATAAATTACGACTGTTTTAAATTTGTGACAAAATTGAAATTGTACTGTTAAAACAACACAAAGACCATTGAAGTTGATAAATGCACAAAATGCACTATAAATGTGATAAATGATTGATGACCAATCATTTTTAATGCATATTTGAATGCAAGCAATTTTATTAACAGATTTGTCTGAAATGCCTGTTAAAATTGATCAATTTTGATTGATTTTCTTCTCCCTTGAGTATTTTCATTTTGACAGAATACAAAGTGAAGTAATTATTTTAAAAAAACTTGACAATGTATGACTTCAATTTAACTCTAAATTCTTTCATTTAGCAGCGTCGATGATTGTTAAAATCACTCTAATTATAGACCTAATTTTTTTTTAATTAATAAATTAGCTAGGAAAGAAATTCCATTCTTGAAGACAAATTCACACAGTCTAATACTGACAACCAAATTCAAAAATTTTGTGCTAGTCCTCAAAAATTTTCCTTTTTGTTGATCAATTGATTGAGCAAAACTATGAATCTAGTATAAAATATATGATTACAAATAAAAATAAATAAAGTAATGGATGTTGCCTGAGAATTGTTGTTATTTTATTTTTTATAGATGTTATTGTTAAATGACATGCTTTAATTTATTTGCTGCTAGTTCAAATACTGGTATAATCCCCCCCCCCAGGAGAATTGATAAATGGTTGCTAAACTTAAATTATCAAAAACAAACTATTACAGATGTAAATTTTGTTGTACTTTTGTACAACAATGATTTGTAATCACCAGTATTCCGGCAGTCGAGGGTTGAGATACTGGATCAACTGAAATAAGCCAGCTTTTTCATTTTTTGAACAATTTTTAATTGAGAAAGGTGGAGTTTGTCAGGGCTAAATCTTCAAGATGAATTTTTGTGTTAAAATTCGTTTTATAAGCAACTAAATAGTCTCGGTTACAACACCCAATTAGATTAGTTATGTAAAGAAAGAAGATGACACACTATTTGAGTGAATGGTATGAATAGTAAGCAATGCATTAAGAATGGTATGGTATGGTGGAAAAGGTTACCAGGAGGCGGGGTTTGTGTACCCCAGGCACTGCAGCCTTCTGGCTTATTGTACCTTCCTAGGTCCTTGGTTTAGTCAATAGACTCGATCCTTTTTCTCAGAAGTATCAAGTCATTGACTGTTATTGCTTCAATGTGGTTCTCTGAGTCGTTTTTATGCGTTAGATTGAACTTGCTTAGCATTCGAAAATGATATGAGTGGCTGTTTCCTCCTCCTCATTACATAGTCTGCAAATCGGATCATCATTGTATATGCCCATGTTATGTAGATGTTTTCTCAGATGCCAGAGGCCGGTTAGTAGTCCTACCACTCCTCTGAGATTTGCCCTCTCCAATTGTAGTAGTGTTGAGAGTGTACTTTTAAAAACTATTTGTGCAGGGGCGAAATGGTTTCACTTTTTTTTAAACCCAAAATGGGTTATTCTCATGGCTTGCCGCAAGAAGTCATGTTCAATGTAATGAAAACAATTAATCACAAACTGTTTAACAAATATTATTGTCAAAAATGGACTGCGGTTTACAAAATAACCTCATATAGTCATGTAATTCACTGTTAGATGATTTTTCCATCTTACTGCATCTGTTGCTGGTAATTTTTAAATAAACTAGGATTATTACTGGATTAGAATTCATAGCCTTTTCAAGTCAACTACTTGGGGGAGTGTGTTGTCATTCTGGAGTGCAACATGCAGTGTTGCATATCACTGGAAACATAATGCAAATTATAATTTCTATTGTACCATTGGGTCATATGAGCATATGTGACTTTATCTTGGGTGATTTAAATTTTATATTGTCTCATTTGGTTTATCCCTGCTACACAAATCTTACCAGATGAATTTTATGATGCCAAGGAGAAATTTAAGCCTATATATTCTAGTTTTTATTTTTTTAAAGAAAATAATTTTTGGTCACTTCAATTGAGCTTTTTTTTCTACTAGATCATTGTTATAAAATTGGCTAAAAAGCTACTCTCAGGTCATTTGAGAAAAATATAAATAATAAATAAATAATGTTATTTTGCTTAAAATCGGGCCAAACTTGAATAAATTAATAATGGTACACTGCCAAGATGGATTAGTGTTATGTGATAGTTAATTAGTGATAAGGTTGACGGATCGTCTTGGCAGGATACGATCTCAATTTATAGAAATTAAATTCTTCTCGCGATAACGTTAAATCTCGGCCGGAGGAATTTCCCCGGCTCCTTTCGGGATCTCATTTAACCCATGTATGTATTATGCATTCCTAACCAGCCGAGCTCTCAATTTATCTTGATACCCAAGCCTTAAACTAAACTACTTCTCGCCCTCTCCTGCCCTGAACAAATTTCCAATTCAACCGTCCTACAGCTCGAGGAAAAATATTGACATTCCCTGTGACAAAGACGAGATTAAACGTTCAAACATAACAGTACAACCAGTTATCGTCGTTTATTTGTTAACGAAGCCGAGTTTCGAGCTTCTACGAATTTCGCACTGGGACGGAAATATTAAAGGGTTTATATCAAGTGAAACGTCTGTTCTATTTTAAGTCATGTAGGCATGATTTAGTATTTATAACTCTAGAAGTCTAAACGTCCAAATTAAATATACTTTTTAAAAAATCCTGATGCCAAAATAAGTTAAGATCCAACAGATTTAACTCTTTTCTAATAAAAAACGACGCTGACTCATTTACTTGTTACAAAAACATTAAAGAGGGGAAAGCACATCCTAATATAATTTAATAGTAGGTTTAATTACCGATAAGTCTATTGTTTGGTGTTATACTAGCATCATAAACGTCAAAAAAATTATAAAAGGAGAAAATTATTTGTATATGCAAGCATTTATGGATATCGTCTTTTCAAAAATGAAAAATACTAAATTTCTATCAGTCAAAAGCATAAATTTGTAATTGATTCCGTATCAAAATCGTCAAATAGATTCATAAACAACTTTGTACAAGCAAATTTAAACAAAAATCTAATTCCTTGTTTGGTTGTAAATATTTTTCATTCTGGGTTGTCCTTGAAATGGTCAATTCGCTGTTCACTTCAAGAAAAACAAACCAGACTCATAAAGTTGAAGTTAGTTTCCTACCATCCTGGTCCGCAGGTTCTCGCTTTCCCCCTTTACATAATTTAGTATTAAGTTATTATTGTTTGTTTACACTTGGCGAAAGAAGTTCCCGACAATCTTGGTCCGCCAATGCTCACTTCTTTTTTTATCTTGTGCATAATTTATTATTATATAAATATCTAGTTATATTTTACGGACAAAATATACATAAACCGTGACAGGGTGTATTAACTTCAGCAGTCCGCCCATTCAATTCTGGAACTACTGACTTTAGCCAAAATTCTCATCTAGCCTGGGAAATGTCCTCCTCACGCGTCTTCCGTCGGGCTTAACTCAGAAATGGTCAATCCCATCAAAATTTTCGTTTCTGTAAAAGTGGCATAAAATAAGTTCTAGAATCGAGTTGTACAATAAAAATGGGATTCATTTAAAATTGCAAAGTGACATTTCCCTTAAAGTTAATAGTATTCGAATTACATGGGTAGACTACAGAAGTTGACACGCCCTGTAATGTGTAACGGAGGAAGATAGCTGCCAAAGAACTGGTACAAAAATATACTTCTTTTTTAGTTTATTTAAATATTAATAATTCTATTAATCGATGTTGTACCATCATCAAAAACATCAAAAAGAATCATAAGAGGAGGCGAAATTATTTGATGATGGTTTTGTGCGTATCGCCTTCATAAAACTGAAAAAGACAAATTTCCCCTCATTTACAAGTAAAAATTCGTAGTTTCCGACATTTCCGACAATCCCGGTCCGCCTGCCCTCGTTTTCCCCCTGTACATGATTTAGTATTTATAATTATTTATTTGTTATACATTCTTGGCTCTTCCTAGCAAAGTAACATGCTTCTTTTATTTTTTCGGATAGCTCATAATAATTTTGTTGATGAGTGATGTAGCAGCATCAAAAACGGCACAACAAGATTCATAAAGGCGACATAATTATTCTCATATAATTTTTCGGTTAAAATAAACATGAATGTAAGAAGTGGTTCTTTTATAATTATCAACAAATCCTATTGATTGTTGTTGTACCAGCATGAAAAACGGCAAAAAGATTGACGTGAAAAAGGGAGCAAAATCAATTTTTTAAACAAGTGGTTATGGTTATTGTCTTGTTAAAGCCGAAAAAGACAAGTTTCCTTTCATTCACAAGCATAAATGTTTTTTGTTCGTTTCCAATAATCCTGACCTCGTTTCTTCTGCGATTTAGAGGATTAGTTTTTTTATAACTATTTATTTTAATAATTTTGTTATGTGAAATTAAAGTTTGTGACTGTGTGGCTGCCAAAAATTTGTTTCTTCTTAGTAGAAACCAACTGATTTTTTAGGTTTGTTTAACTAGCGAAATTTCAGTGCATGTGTTTTATACGATCGTTAAAATTCTTAAATAGAAAAATAAAAATGAAATAATGCTTCAACAATTTTCAGATGTCTTTTTAAAACTGAAAAAATTCGAAAATTTGTGGTCTATTCGTTTCCGAATATCCTATTTCGTTTGTCCTCGTTATTTTGCTCTGTCAGAACGTTTCGGCATTTAGCTGAAAGTTTGTAACTTTTGATATAAAAGCCAAGACTGGTGGACCTTGAAACGACCAAAGTACAAATTTATGTTCCAGATTGGAATAAATAGTTTCAAAAGAACCAAGTTGCAAGATCGCCACTCCGTCAACATCAACAAGATGTCTCACAATCAAAAATATTTTTTTCATCTTTGGCCCATGCGAATGGACGGACAACCATTACTTTGGCAACAGTTTTCTTACATAATCTTATTGTATATTGCTTTTTCGTTTTACATCGGATACTAATAACTATATAGGAAATAGAGTCAATTTTTTTAAAATTGATTAGAAAGATGCTGGAGGGCGGTGGGTGACTGAAAATAGATTTCTTATAAAAGAAAGACTGTTATAGCCGAAGGGCAATGTTTTGAATAGAGGGGGATCTTGTGCCGCAATGAGAGGCTCTATCAGCTCTTTTGGAGTTGGGCGATACCCCCAAGGACTTGGCTTCTTGGCCGAATCAAGTCCAACTGCCGAGTTGTAACATTATCGGATTGGACACAGTGGATTAGGCCCAATATAAACTTTCCCCTCTTTTTTCCTTCTTTGTGTGTGTGCGTCTGTTAGTTTTCTGTTGTCCCGAGTCACATCCGTCGCTATTTGGGTCACTACGTGGAAGTGTGTGGGCCCCGTCGGCTGTCTGTGGGTAGCACACAAACGCGAGACTTTCAAAAAAGACTAATTCGAATTTTAAGCAAACATGATTCGATTTACGAGGACGGATCTATTTCCTCTAGATATATTGTAAAGAACAGAATATATCGTTTCGTTTAATACTCATGGAGGAAGACGGGGTATGCCCTGGATTCAGTTCAGATCCGCAATTGCTGGATTGAAAACGCCCTTTCATTGTAACAAATAAATAAAACCGACCGACAAAAATTCGTAACTGTAAAAAACTTCAGTATTGAACATATGAAAAAATCCATTCACCAAAAATCCATTAATTTCTTTTTTCTTTCATTAGTAGTTTTACTGAACACCGATTGCAACTACCAAAAATGCGAATATATAGTATATGTATGTAGTTACCTGGCGTAACAGATTTGAACGAACCAAAGGCATTATTGAACGGAGTCAACTGTAGATTGTAGATTATGATGATTAAACTAGGAAGCGGAGTTTGTTCTCATCAGGTTCTGCAGCCTTCTGGCTTATTGTATCTTCCTAGTTCCCTTGATCAGTGCAATCGATTAAATCCTTCTTCTCAGAGGTCATTGACTGTTAGTGTTACAATTTCATTCCCTAGGTTTTTCCTGTGTTTGCTAGGTTAGATCTCCAAAGAGCCGTTGTTTCGCATTCGAAGTTGAAATGAGTGGCTGATTCCTCCTCCTCATTGCAAAATCTACAGATCGGATCATTTTTGTATATGCCCATGATGTAGATGTTTTCGCAGATGACCGGTTAATAGTCCCATCACCCCTTTGAATCTCCTCTCCAACTGCAGCAGTGAGTTTGCTTCTCGGTGAGGGTTGTTTTAACATGAGTTTACTGTGTTCCGCTAGAATTTATCCACTCCTCCTTTTGTTCTGCTTGGATCCATTCTGATATAGAGGATTCTGTACTTGTTTTTGTTATCCCAAGTATAGATTCGAGGCCTATGGAGTCTTGCAGATTCTCCTCTGGCCAGTGTGTCTGTTACCAAAATTCTTTTGAGCCCTAGCACCTAAGACATCATCAGGTCGTTCTTTCCCCAGGTTTTGGAGATTTTCGGTGCATTCACTGACTAATTTTTATGTATTTTTTTTATACGCTAATGATTTAATAGCTGCTTGGCTTTCAGATCTTACGAGGATTAGTTGCCAGTGCGACGTTTTTATTTTCTAAGGCAAGCGTTGATGGCATGTATTTCTGCATGAAACACCGAAGTTTACTTCCTTAATAAGTTTGATTGCTTATATCTTGGGGTTGTTTTGTAGCAGTTCTGCATAGTATATCGTACTCTCTTGAGTTCTTCCTCTCCTTCATAGTCTGTTGGGACTTTATAGGATGTAAACAATGTTTCCAAGATCATACATCATTTTTGAGAATGGGTGTCTGATTTTATTAAATATTTTTCTGTACCTGTGTTTAGTTCTCGTCCAGTTTGGTTGTTCACGGAGCCTAAACGAGCTTTTCCTAGCTTCACCTTGTAATGAATGTTTCCAGTGGAAGTAGGTTTATCAGAGTTTCGAGTAAACGTGTGGGGTTGTCTCATTGGCCTCGAGATACGTTTGTTTGCTCATCTTGTATGCTGCCTAGTATTTGCGTAGTTTGTTTTTGTTGAGTTTTGATCCGCCAGAATGATCCATAAGTTATTTTGGGTCTTATTACTTACTGTCGTGTATAGCCAGGAGGTCATTTTCGGTTTTAATCCCCAAGATTTGACTTAGCGTTATTTTACCTTATGTCATGATATGTTGCAGATTCCCGGGCAACGTTTTATCATAAATTATTCCTCGGTATTTAACCATCCTTTTAGCTGTAGCATTTCATTATAAACGCATAGACTTTGTATTCTACTTATTTATTCATTTTGTGAATGCAAATCGAGAGTTTACGAAGGATTTGTTTTTAGGCCCTGTTGCGAACACCATTGAAACCATGTTCATTTCTTTTTGAGTGAGCCATTTTCATGTCGGGTCGAATTTTTCCCTGACTTGTGTGACATTACAGCTTATAGGTGGCCAGGTTTGGGAGGTATGGTAAGTTTAGTGATTGTGATAAGATTATGGTTAGTATTGTAGGTGATCATAGACCATTTTCAACCAAGCTGGGGCGATGAAAACAGACTAGACAGATCGTCTGCTGATCTTACAAAGAGGCAGATCTTTTTCTTATTTAGCTCCTAATAGAGCGAACTCGGCAATCACTGGTACTGTACATAAGCCCTTAGGAGGTACAGTAGTGCTGAATAGGGTAGGAATTGATTGATTAGAATGGAAATATGGTGCAAATAGATGGAAAATGTAGAGTGGCACTTTTTATAAATGATGGTTCTATTCACAGATTTGTTGTTACAACGATTTCGGACATTCACCATCAGGCCATCAGGTTGAGCAGATTTAATTGATTTGTTCTTTGATTTGTAGGAATTTTTTCAAAGTTATCCATGAATATTATGATACAAGACTCTATTGGCGACCCTTTAATTTCACACAATTTATTAATATAATAACCGGATATTGGTCATATGAGAATAAAACGTCAGTATTTTTATAGTTGTTCGAACTCTAGTTTTCAATTTTAAGCTGGGGTCTTTTTTATTTCCTTTCTATTCTTCTTAACTTTAGAACTTTTTGAAGTTAATTTTAAAATAACGTCGTTATTACTTTTTAACTTTTCAATAGACGTGATTCTACGTGGGATTTTTAATTCTTTGACGTTTAGATTTATCAAATTTGGTTTAATTACTTCAGGACATTTATATTTATATTACTACAACTAAACGATGGACCAAGGGATAGTAATTTCGTTGTATCTCGTTTTGTTTTTGGGACAAAATTAAATCTTTATTTAATAAATTTTCTTCTCTATTTAAGACATGTTTGTTACATTTCTAACCCTTGGGTAAAAATTAGTCGTTTTGTCTTTACGAGTATTTTTAAGCGTACTTCATGTTTTTAATTGTTTTAGCTATGGTATTTTGTTTGTTATCAATGATAAATTTAACTTTTGACCGTGTAGGATAATCGAATTTACCCAAATCTAATGGAGACAAAAATGGGGAAGCCTAATGTGAACACGATATTGATTTTTAAAAAATTGTATCTCTTTAAATTAAATATGGTTTTATGCAGTATTTTTAATCACCTTATAAAACCATTAAATGTTTGGGCTAGCAAATTAATTGAAATTATGAAGGTCGGGTGAGTATTTAGATGTAATTTAAAAGATCAAAGGTGGTGTGAGACCGGATAAGGTTTGGTACGTAAGTTGTTTAGTTAGTACAGTGTGATTATGTTTGCTTTGGTTGATGACATTGAACATAACGTAGGGAAACATTAACTATTTTGCATAGGATTTTGAATCGATAAGATGAGATTTTGTAGTTTTATGAACCATTTCGGACTTTGTAATGTCAGTTGCTAATAGTTCCAGTGTGTCAGTTTTAATCGGGGATGCCGGTTGATCGCATATAGACCAAGATATCGTTCACTCTTTTTAAGGTATAGTGGTTGGTTAATGCAAAGGATTTCTGATGAAGGCATCGTTAAGGCGTCAGACACTCGGCTAATGGGTTCGATCCCCACCCTCGCCTCTGGAATTCTTCTGACGCCTAAGGGGTCCGGTGGCCGCAATTAAAAGAAATTGACACGGCACTCATCAATGGAAGGGGCGGGACTGGATCTCAGTGACCCTGAATCTGGTCCCAACCCCCTTCAAAAATGAGTTTCTTCGATGGAAGAACACTGGGGCTCAAGTTCACTTTGTGTTGTGAGCCCCCCCCCCCCAAATGGAGCCAGGTATAGTACAATAAGCTGAACAGCTGCAGTGCTCAGGAGGGAACTCCTCCAGTCCCTGGTGACCATTCCATCCATCCTTGTATCCATCCAATACATTAATTGGTTAAGCGGACCACGAAATTAGTAAATTTAATTGTGTATAATCTTTCATTATATGTTAGTTTGGACCTGTTGTCTAATGGTCTAATATTTTGAATTTGAGGTTGCAGTCTCTTCTTTTTAATAAGGTATGTGGGTTTCAATGAGTTGTCTGATGATAGCAGTCATAATTGATCACGATATCTTGCGAACCCCATTAGTACAGATTGACCTATGATCAGTCTGCTGATGGAATAGGATGCCCAACATAAATACGAAGGAGTGAAAGTGGGTCTACATTTAAAGCCAGCACGAGTTGGGCTGAAATTTCGTATCTGGTGACAACCACTGGTGGAATAGATAGGTCTGAAGCCATACTGCCAAAACCCAAAGTGGGTGATTCCCACGGCTTTCCGCAAGAGGTCATTCAGGTTCAATTCTGTACATATGTGTGTATTGTGTGGAGCTTGTATAAAGCCATCACTCAACCAAAAACTATTTAGAAAACATAATGGTGCTTTCAAAATAACCTCATAAACTCATAACAGTTACTATTTTCATGTCACGTGTTTTTTTAGTCTTACTGTAACTATCGATGATAATTTTTAAATAATCTAGAATTATTTCTGGACTAGAGTTTGTAGTCTTTTCATGATGACTTGATGAATGTCGTCCTCGAGTGCAGCATGCATCTTGCTTCTGCGAGCATTGGAATCACAATGAAAAGTTAAATTTTTAGAGGGTGATGAAGGAAAATCATCCACCACCCAAACTGAGCGAATGGTATGTAAACATGAAAGGGTTATTTAATAGTGAGTGAGAGTGTGTATGGGTCTGGAGACTGATTGTGTTTGAAACTGAAATGACCTAGCTGTTGATTGTGCCCTTGGAGCCCAACAAGTTTGTATTGAAATAACTGACTCAAGATCCAGCAGAAACTTCCTACTTCTGCTAGGGTACTCAACACCCAATTCAATTCCCAACTAAATTCCCATACTGTTCGTGATCTAACCACAAGTGAGAATTTGTGTGCTGCTTGAGTGGACCTTCCATTCCCATCTTTTTTCTACGCTCGATTATAGTTGTATGCTGTCGTTGACTAAAAATTTTAATTTTTGTTTTTTAACTAAATATTTTAAAACAAGGTGTAATTTCTTAATTTTCGATTCGAGGTAATATTGAATGCCAAAATGTTTAATATTATATTATATCCTATTAGCGCGTAAAGCACAATTAATTTTTTAATGTTTACATCAATCGAGATTCTCGAGTATTGGTTTATACAAAGATAAGAGCCTATATTAGCAGAAACGGACCTCGACATGTCCAATTTCCGAATCGATACCGTAAATTGGGGTCATTTACGAGTTTTCTTTTCTGATTAATAGCAACATAAAATCGACTGTTGTTTCATCAGACTAGAAAGTTTCGCGGTCAGGTATCGTCCATCTCAATAGCGGTAATCTTGTTAAACGTAATAGACCAGGGGCCGAAATAGAAGGCTGTTGACCGAGATCGTTAGAACAACCTTCAAGTTGTTGTATCCTGCCCCAATAACAACCGGTTCGCCCAAGTTGTCGGACGGTAACAAACAAAAATAAAGGGAAGATTGTAACGATACAAATATATATTTAATATTTTATCGCCTTTTTTGGAAAACCCCGAAAGAAAGTTTTTATTGTGTGTTATTTCGCTGATTTAAACTGAATGAAATTGATAGCAAAAAGATTTGTTTCATTTAATATACTCAATCTGAATATATATAAATGTAATATTTATTGGAACGAATGTACTTATTAGCGTCAATGACTGGTTTTATCTTCGATCAACCAGAGGAATATCTGGTAATCTTGAGTAGTAGGAATGAATGTGTAAATGTAATTTATTAGCGTGAATGAAGGGTCCTATCTCCAAATACCCAAAATAATATCACTTAATCTGGGTAGTGTGAATGATTATTTGTATGTGTGTGTAATTTATTAGCGTGAATGGCAGGGTTTTTCCCCAATTACCTGGAAGAGAATCGAGTACTCTAGGGTAGTAGGAATGAATGTATGAATGTAATTTGGATGGAGGGTACAGAGAGGCTAGCAATAGGATAACGAAAAAGAGAGAAAGTTGATTAACCTAATGGCTAATATCATAAAACATCATAGCTTGGCAGGACGAGAAAGAGAAGAAACGAAATTTAAAGCAAAGAAACATCGGCTGGGTATGACTATGTATTTTTCTGGCCCTAAAATAAAATACATATTATGTATGCAGGTGTGTTAATTTTTATGTGTTTAAAACAGATTTAAGAAGTATCACTAAAATAACATTTTAACATTAATATGCTTTAATATAAGACTCAATAAAGAATGTTGATTCAAAATTTCCGGCTATATCTAAAAGGATACAGAATACTTCAACAGTCTATTTCAAAGGGTATCTAAAATTAAGTACTCAATTAAAGCTCTTTAACTATCAATTTTAAATGAAAAGGGCTGTTGTTACAATTTAATACAGATTCTTATAGGATTTTCAGAACGTTCGAGTTGAGAATTTCATTGCCTCTGCGTTGTTAGGCTTGAGAACCGAATCTTTGTGATCAACGGACTGTACAATCCCCTTTACACTCTCCTGATCATTTACTACGCCCAGCAGGGAAAACAATTTTAACAAACAACCTCTCAAAGGGAGCTTCGAAAGAAGATTAAAAAAATACGCTGGCTAACATTTTTGAGCAGGATGTCGCAAGTTAGTTTACCATATTTGTTGGCGTTTTTCTTTCTGCCGAAAAGGTTTCAAAATTTACAAAGTGTTATAAATGCAGTCTCGATCCTTTTTGACCCTTTTTGTATACTCATTTTTTAAGCCACATCGAACTTATAAAATAAGTAGAAAACAATTGAACAACGGCAGACAACCCTTCAAAGACTTGACAATATTATTATGACTACAAAAGCAATCAGCTGTACATCCATTATGCAGCTCATCCAATTCTTAGTCCCATTCAATTATACCACTGATACAGCTGGCGTAAATGTATAGCCTGATACCACCCAACAACCTGCACGGTCTATATTGCCATTTTGTCATCTTGAATACCATGCCATCTCCAACACCCAACAATACCTCGTAGTTTTCAAGGTTTGTGTATTATTACAACTAGCGAAAAGAAATTGTGTATATTCATCTTGTAAAAAAAGAACAATATGATGATATCAACTCAAGATATGTGGTTCAAGGTAGGACAATACATAGACTGCAGATTGGCGAGGAATCCACGGGGTAACTACGAAGGCCTTTAAGACCGAATCCTTTTATAGCAGAACTGTAAACAACCAATCATCTTCGTCAAAACTTCCCCTCCAGACTTCCAATATCTAAGAAATAAATTCTTTCCAACCAATGGTCAAATTTCACTATCCGCGATGTCCTGAATGCTAGGCCAATGCATTGATCTTTCTCGCTTCTTAAAGTTCCATTCTAATTTGTCGACCCATCCTAACGTCCTGACTGCCTAAACGTTTATACACTCTCCCGACACAACAACAAGACATCCTGACAGAGATTGCCATCATTGGCGTTTTTTTCACATCTGTCTCTGGTGCAGCTCTGACCATAGTGTCAGTTGTGGAGAGCTGGGTACTGTATAAGCAAAAACACATTGTAATATGTATAACTGTTAAAAAAACAGGCATATGCACGTTTGGGTTGTTAAATAGGATGGTGGTATATCTACGTAAGATGATTAACTCTTAACTAAGTAAAACTATAAAGTAACAAAATAATAAAGGAAAAACAGTTGACGTTCTAAAATGTACAAATATGTAAGCTGTATGTATCAAGTCATCCCATATACAAATTTTTAATGAGTCAGCCCAATTAACAGGAAAGCCGACATAGCCCAGGATGTTATCTGAATCATCATCATAATCCTCCTCCCGGTCGCAGTGGCGAAGCACAAATTGCAAAACGATGCTTCCGTCTGGAGCGTGAAATTAGTAAGTTCGGACTTCAAACTTTTAAGCTATTTAGACCGGATCGATAGCTATTATACTGTTCGCTCGTTCTAGGAGAGGCTGCAGTAAGTTAATTTATCTCATTAGGGCTACCAATCCGATTAAATTGGAGTGAGAAAAAAAAACAGGACTGATTTTTTTTTTAATTTTATTTTTAACGCTTATTTCATTTTCTATTTAGTAATTCGACCTTGTTTTTCAATTTCACTATCAGAAACTTGAAACCTTTCATGCCTTATTTACCAGTTTTAAAACTTATTTTGTGCAAGTTGAGAAGCATTTGCCGGGGTTTTTGGTTTGTTTTTAATTATTCAATATCACTTAAAGTTCGTTAAAAAAAATAAAAGAATTTGAACATTATTCTTTTCTTTGTTCAGAAAGCTTGTCAAAAAGATTTTACAAAATAAGCATGCACGACAAATAGATAATGTATTTTTTTTTGCAATTAATTGAACCATTAATGCCTCGAGGAAGATAAAATATACTTTTGTAGTAGGAATGTCGTAACATTTCTTAATTTTCTAATGAAAGGACGAGAGAAAAAATTATTCATCTCTCAAGATGAAAAGCGAAATTTTATACACGGTTATATCGTGTTAACCTGGACGCGATTTTCAGGTAATTGAAAGAAATTCGCAAATTACGTTTTTTAAATTTTTAATATTCAATTAAAACACATAATTAGATATTGTGACGGTTTCAAGAAATTTGGGTTCAGATAAACAAATTAAATATTTCATGCGCAAACCCTCCATGAATTTTCTATGGCTGGAAAGTGCTATTTCATTCGAAATAAATTTGGTTTTTGTTTCAAAAGTGGAATTATAGCAGGGAAAGTTATTTTCGCTTTCAAAGTTATATTTCAGTAGGTCCATTATCCTCCGGTTTATAGATTTTTCTATAAAAATAAACAAATTAACTTTGGACCTTCATAAGTAGAACATGGTCCTTCATTAGGAACTCCTGAATCTTTATTTCTTTCGGTAGAGTTCAATTTTTAAAAAGTCATAAAAAAAGTATCAAAAAAGTTTTTACAATGTTCACAACGCTTTTCGATATTGAAAAAACAATTTTTTTATTTTCAAGAAAAGTTATATTTTTTTAAATTTTCTAAAACATCATATTCAGGTGGACAAGACAATACAAAGGAAAAACGTTATTTATTTACAAAAACTGTCTATTTAAGTGTTAATATCGCTTTTCATTATTGTGAGAAAACCTTTGGTTTCAAAGAAAAAAGGAAATCTTTTTTTTTCTTTTTTTTTAAATTGAATTGTCAATGTTTCACAATTGTGAAACACTTTTATTAAAGAGACAACATTATTCAGTAATTAGAAAAACGTTTTTCTGAAAGAAAAACCTATTTAGTTTGAGAACCAACAATTACGATGGGAAAATTTCTAAAAAATTGCTCAGGCGGACAACGTTTTTCAATAAAACACGGAGAAAATGTTTCTTCCTAAAAAATTATCTTTGCTCTGTGTTCTATTTTATCTTTTTCTCTGAGTTCTATTGAAAAGCGTTGTCCGCTTGAGCAATTTTTTAGAAATCTTCCCATCGTAAAAGTTGGTTCTCAAATTAAATAGGTTTATATAT
>CM077105.1:27932509-27994640 GCA_039619505.1 Cimex hemipterus | reverse complement strand
TTGGTTCTCAAATTAAATAGGTTTATATATATATATATTATATATATATTTTTTTTAATTATAAAGGCATAGAACCACGATGGGTCAAAACTGTATTGGTGATTAATCAATGAGAGAAGAAAAGAAATATTTTTAAAAAATTCAATGAGAAAAACATTATTTTGAAAAAATTATAATGAAGATGGTTTTCCATTGCGAAAATAACTTTTTTTTATTAGAAGAAAACGATACTCATTTTGTTATAAAAATTCTGAGTTAACCACGTTTTCGAATGTGAAAGATAAACACGTTTTTTAAAGGAGAAAAATATTATTCATTATGTTACAAAAACTCAAAGCTAACCAAGTTGTCAATTATGAAAAAAAAAAACAAGATTTTTAAGGCGAAGAATGTTTGAAAACACATTTTGTTACAAAAATTCAGAGTAAACCACGGTTTTCAACTATTAAAAAACAAACAAATTTTTAAGGTGAAAAAATGTTCTTCAATGATTTACAAAAATTCAGTTACTAACTATTGTCAATTATGAAAAAAGTTCTTGAATAACACGTGTTAGAATTTGTCACAAGAGTTTTTATTGTAAATTTAAAAATTAAAGAATGGGCGATATTTTAGAATTTCAAAATTCTTGTTTGGTTTATTTGGAGAAAATGTCTTGGAATTTGGATATTTCTTTTCTCTTTTGTCCTTTGATAACAGCTGTTGGCGTCGTTGTCCCAATTTGTATTTATTACATGAACGCACAATCTTTATTTTTCCGAAACAATTGTTTGAATGTCGCGGCCATTAAAGGCTCCTTTTTTAATAAATTGCCTCATCCTGTTGGTAGAGATGGCAGGGGAGGGTTGAATTTTGCATTCTTCGGATTTCAAAGCGGTTTCCTCCTTACATAGTCGGGGGTGGGAAAATAACGATGAAATTTTCCTTCGTCCGCCCCTCGTGCTATAATTAAAATGAACAGGGATTAATATCGCCCCCTCCTTCCATTGGCCTTTAGTGGTTTACCATTAGAAGCAAATCATTAAGCTCGATCATAATGCTCTTCCCGTTTTATCAAACAACAAAATTACAAAATTTCGACTTCCCAAATGGATGAAACCTATAACAGGAAGAATATCTATTACAGTCATTTCAATTTCAGCACGTCTTAATAATTTAATCCGATTTACATTTACAGAATATCGATAGGCTTCTTCGATTGATGGACCGAGTCCATCTAGTAACAATACCAATAATCAGATGGTGGACCACACCCATTTCTATTGTAGGAAAAGCATGTTTTCAAAATTAGATAGAGAAAACAATAATTTTCTTTAAATTTGTTGGATTCGTGTGGAGTGGCCAAGAATGAGATAGTTTAGAAATCTTTTACACAATATCAATATAACACCACAAGAATAGCACCACATTTTATGGCTTGAAGATGACCTCAATAAAGGTCGGAACATCGGCAAAAAAAGATAAAGGTGTTTTTCTAAACTATCTCATTCTTGACCAGTTCTCACGAATCCAACAGAAGAATTATTGTTTTATTATTAATGGCGGGTGGCATCAATAAAAATTCGCCTCGCGGGACATGCATTCCACCATGTTTATGCATGGAAGGATTATAGAGACATCTCATCTCTTTTTCCGACAATGAGAAGGATTCTCTTTTTTTATGGCCTTATGAACTCTTCATATTAGCTAAGGAACATTATTATCTTATGTGCGATATGTATACTTTTCTGGAAGGGGGAATGTAGCGTGGAAAAAAAGGGCCATGGGTGACGTTGGGAATCGAACCCACGACTGAGGGGTCAAGATCCGAGATCTTATCCCCCTTAGACTCTGTAAATATTAGATCGTTCACTGCCTATTTGTAATAAACAGGGTGATTCACTTACCCGTACGACAAAATTCGTCAGGTGCTTTTTTTCTAACCTCAAATGCAAATTCGTACAAACGATTATCAACCCTTTCTCAGATTTATTAATTTATTGGTCTGCTTGGCCAATTGATACATTACAATTAATTAATGTTTTCAGTTGAGATGAAAAAAGTCAATGACACGAGGGGGATTGAAAAATGGCAAAAAAGGAGGGAGAACTCATAAGGAGGTTGACATAGGAAGTTGATGTCCGAGTGGATCGAGGTCACGATAGCTCAGGTGGTAGAACAGCGGCGTATCTAGTCTAAGATCGTGGGTTCGAATCCCGCTCGTGCCATTGACTTTTTTCACCTCAACTAACTTCTCAGATAGTCACCATTTTATGTTTTTTCAACTATCTACAGTTTGCGTCATAAATGTACTCGTAGCTCTTGAAGTATTCATTTTTGACATCAAAGATAAGACGTTAAGTTTTCTTTAAAAAGGCACTTTTCTTGGATTTCAATTTAATTTTTGGTAAAAAACACCACTCTGTTTATTTTATCTTTTTATGGTTTTATGTTGAGTTTTTCTTTCTTTTTGTGCACTTTTATTAGTTTAAAGTTGGGTTTTATAACTTTTACATTAATGTTCTTTTTTACTTTCTGTTCTTCATTTTCTCTCTTTTATCTTCTGAGCGTTTTTTTTTTTTTTAAGTCAAACTTAGGAAATTTCCATCCATTCCCAATTTTTCTCATCGTCACCCCTTTTTTTCAAATTAGCATAAAAGGTCTGCATTTGGGATCGATATAATTAAAGAAAAGGGTATATATGTTTTAATAAAAGACTGAATATTTCAAAAATCGATAAATTTAAAATGTGTAAAAAAATTTGCAACCTCATTGCAAAAATTCACGTCAGAGCTTGGCAAATTTCGTAAAATTTTCTTCGTTTAATAAGCTTTCTAGTGGATGTATTTATTAGCGAGAGTGGTTAAGTATGAGTGGAGGATCTACGGAGGAATATAGTATTCCACAGACTTGTCAAAAACTTAAGTTAGTTAGGTTAAGGAATAAGTAGAATGTGGCAGGATGACGAAACGCTAATAATTAATTGTATATACGGCATGAAGAAAGGTTACTCCGAATGAAAGTATTTATAGGCCTGATTGACGAGGAGTTGGCGAGGAGACTCCCACGTACCCGACTCCCAGTTTGTTATACCCGTTCAAACTTGGGTCATTTGTACGCCTAGAGCTGCCAAATATAGATCAGATTAAAATCTGATAGTAGCATGTTCTGTATGTGTGTAATATGTGTTCTAGGAATATTGTGTCTGGAAGATAAAGGTAAATAAACATCATAATAACAAAATACTAATAAACATATATGTCAGTCTATATAAAAAGAAAAGGGATGAAAACGCAGAAAAGAATATATCATTTCGCGATTATAAAATAACGTGAGAAGTACAAATATGCGAGAAGCCGGCAATGACCATAATAGTTAGCCGGGAAAACAATAAATAAAAAATAATAAAAGTACCATCTTTCATATATTAATAACAATCTGTTATCCATTTTTGGCAAATTTTAAATTGTTTCCCTCCTCCTTGTGCATCCTGTTAACTTGGTTGTTTCTGCTTTGGCGGAGGATACTTTGATTTTTCAAGTGTACGGTTCACCCAGCGGTGTCATTTATTACAAGTTTCCCGTTTCGTAAACCATATTCTTGCCACAAACTCGGAATAAATTGAGGAGAAATTTTTCATGATGGTGTTTTTATGACAAGAACACGTTCATGTAGCCTTCTTTCTGTCATTAACTCTTTTTCGTACCAAATTAACCCTTTTTAATCTCAAATTAAAACGTTTTCAATTTCCTTTGAGATGATTTTTAACTTCGAATTAATTTTTTTTATGTTCTAACTATCCCCTGCTTTTAAACAACAGCAAATCAAGTAGGTGGTGTAAAATTTTAGCACATAAATTAAAAACAAAATTAAATATAAACTATTAGAGATCTTAGACCATACGAAAATTAATTAAAATAAAAATAAAATTAAGAATTATATAGAAAAAGATTTTTTTTTTTGAGATATATTTTCGTTTGGTTAAGAAATAATTTTAACGTAATATCAAAAAAAAATCCCTTACGTATTTTTATATTGAATGTTACATAATTATTAATGTTAATTGTAATTAATATTCTTATGCCCTTTTATAAAAGAACCCAATTATTGTATATTTCCAAAGAATCTAAAAATAAAAGACTCATCATTTGCTTTTACATTTAATCTTATGTAATTGATAATGTTAATTTGTAATTAAGTTTCATTCATACTTCTAAGGCCCCAATTATTTTATATTAATAAAAAATCTTACGTATGCAAGAATTGTATTTCATACCATTATATAATTTTGTTTAATGCTTTAAAGAATGGGTTAATTTAAAAGTAAAAAAGGATTAATTTTGGATTAGAAAAGGTTAATTCGAAGTAAAAAATTAAAAAGTTAATTCGATGGAAAAGAGATACACGCACACACACACAAACAAACAAACAAACGATGGGGTTTTAACCAACAGACAGAATTACTTTATATGCTTTATATTTACCTCCCAATTTCGTTTGACAAACCAAAGCAGCGAGACTACGCGGACTAGGGCGAATAAACTGCAGGTTCAACAACGCAGACATAAAACGCGTTTTACAGAGCAAAACGTAGAGACTTGGCGGACCGGGACATTTCGTTCCCGAGTACTCATCGCCGCATCCATGCACCTGGCCTATTTGGCCTAATCAGACGTTTTGATTCTTAAGATAAAATCTGAAGCACCTCCACAAACGACGGAAGAGTGATACCGCCGCGGTGGATGGTGGATGGATGGATACCAGGGACTGGAGGAGTTCCCTCCTGAGCACAGCAGCTGCACAGCTTATTGTACTATACCCTGGCTCCATTTTTACCGGAGGGCTCACAACACAAAGTGAACTTGAGCCCCCATTGTACCATTCCATCGAAGAAACTCATTTTTGAAGGGGGTTGGGACCAGGTTCAGGGTCGCTGAGATCTGGTCCCGCCCCTTCCATTGATGAGTGCCGTGTCAATTTCTTTTAATTGCGGCCACCGGTCCCCTTAGGCGTCAGAAAAATTCCAGAGGCGATGGTGGGGATCGAACCCACGACCGCGGGGTCTACTAGCAGAGAGTCTGACGCCTTAATACCGCCGCAGCATTGATGTAGAGGTGCCCTATCCCCTAAGGGCCAAGACAACCTCGCTCTCCGCTTGTTCACTTCGAATGGTTGGACCCGTTCTGCATGCCGATCGCAAAGGGCTAACCAGCCGAAACACATCAGCTTGTTCTCCCGCGCACTCCCTACATAGAGAAGGCCAGCCTATCTCCCGGCGTATAGGAGCTTCCCTAACGTAGAAACTACAGGATCCTCCCCCGTCGCGGTTTTGTTTTAAGAGGAATTTCTAACCACACCCTAGAAGAGCACCGCCTACGGTAAAGATCTCCTTTCGAGCTCAGCCTACACTTGCTATCCTCATTCGAAGGTCGCCAGCCTAGGTGGTCCTATCCTTCGCTTCCCCAAGAGTACCACGCCGGTCATACGCACAACAATACAAAGCATACTCGAGTAGGAGAAAATTGCTTCACTACTTGTTTCCGTCCGCTTACTCACGCATTCGAGGAACTATTCAGCATAATCACCGCGTCCTCAACGCCTATACGTTGTCGTCCGGTCCGCCGAATCCCGTGAGGACGCGTATGTAACGATGGCCGTACGCAAGTAGGTGTTTAGTTTGGTCTCTTCCATACTCTCGTGCTGGCTGAAGCGGGACTGGTGTTGTCACCTCTGGGATCTTAAGATCTCTACTAAGTTGTTGTTCCTTATGTAAAAAGGCTCATTGATTTATTTTGGAGTGTTTGTATGGTTTTGATATTGCTGGGTTTGGCACAACCTCATAGTTGAATACCATATATTCACACTTTAGGACTTGTTTCTACAATAAATATTATTTTATTTTGTACAATTAGGTTGGAACCACGTCTTATCAGCCAGGATAGTTGTCCATACATTAAACCTATTTCTCACCTATTTTTCTTTACGTATAGATCCCATCTCAGCTCGGCATCTAGGATAGGTCTATCGCTAATTGTATGTATACGTTTTGATTTTAAAGTTTAGTTATACTTTTCATGTATTTTATTATTTTATTTTATTTCTGAGGTGATTGAGCTTGAGTTTCCATTTTTTGTACAATCGTTTATATTATTTGTAAATTTTGCAATTTTTTACTCAATTTTTACTATTTTCGGTAAATCACTGGTTTATAAGAAGTAAAGAAGTGAACATAATATGCCACCTTGTGGCATCCTGCATTTATTGTTTTTAATTTTGATTATTGAGCTTCTTGTTTGGTTGCTCTAAATAGTTTGTCAGATAGGTAGGAACTGATAATATCTACACACTGCTTAGGTAGCATATCATTTGATGGATTGATGAGTCCTTCATGCCAGACCTTGTGAAAATATTCATATGTACGAATGACAATTACTTCAATAAGAAACCTCACGATATAAAATCATAGCAAATATAAACTTTTCCTTTAAATTATTAAACTATTGCTAATTATTTATATAATATAATTAATTTATTATTTAATTTCTGTCTCGACAGGAAAATAAGATGAACGGTTTTATCGCTATGCTGTGAAAAGTCGCTTGGATTGTGTTCGTTTTGTTTCTTTTTTTTTCACTTTGGCTAAATTAATTCAAATCTGATGTATCTACGTTTGTTTTCAGTTCAAAAAGAGGCCTGGACTTGGGACTAAGCCGTGGCTTCTCAGGATCGCAGGCGGCCAAGCATTTGATGGGCTTGGCGGCCGCGAACTTCGCCGGTGGCCCTGGCCGCAGGAGGAGACACGCATAAAGCATCACGAGATCCGACACGACATCCTAACTCCCCGGTCCTTTCAAAAAAGTATTATCCGAAGTTTAAATAAAAAGAATTATTAATTCAACCACAGACAACAATCATTTCCTTCGTAGTCTCAAAAAATCCCAATAGTTGGAGCTCACTAGTTTGAATTGTATATGTGTTACTTATAATTACATTTCAATGTGTAAAGTATCTCCTATTAGGTGATTGATAGCTTATTATTGTTTATTTGAAGCAACTCATGTTTTTATTTTTGTTATTGTAGATAATATATATGCCCTTGGATATTGCATTTCATTTTTTCTTTATTATTTACTTGGTTTTTCGTTCTTTTGTAAATTTTTTCAGAATGTAATAAATCCTAATCACATGCGATATTTCTTTCATTCCTACAAATAAAATTGACTTGTATTTTTAAAACGATCGCGAAAACTCCCTCTTTTAACTTTTTCCATTTTAAAATTTTAGAATTAGTTTAATGAGTAGTGAAATATAATTTTGTTAAAGTAATTATGTAAAAAATAAAAAAATACAACACGAATAATTTGTCTCCTTTTAACTTTTATTTTATAATTATGACAAACTTTTATAAAACGCTAGAAGGCGTTAAAATATGGTCAAATTATAAAAAAGAGAGAAAGCGATACTGATATTATTAAATTATAAGATAATTTACACCCAGCTTATACAAATGCTGTTGCTAAAACATGAATAATGCACAGTTTAAATTTGGAAATAAAAAGTGTGAAAACAATTTTTTTATTGGTTTCCAACTTATAATCCTGAGAATTTTTATTTTGGCATCCAGCTAAGAATGAATCGTCTAAAGAATCAATTAGCATTTCATGAAGAAAAAGACTACAAGACTTTTCTGACCTAAGGCACTCTCAACACGACACGCAAAAATGGCACAATTACACAGAAGATAAACTCTTTGAGCCCTAAAGATGATCTCAATAAAAGATCGAAACATCGGCACGATAAACAAAATGTTTTTCTGATACCTACATCACACCAGACCGCATCTCACGATATCTAAATAACTAAGTCAGTTTATGAAGTAAATTTGCAATATTTTTTAAATGTTTTTATTTGTACCCTAAGCATATTAGTACTTATTAAAAATTTGATCACAAAAGGCTTATCGCACGATGACAGTACTAAGTGCAAGCGTTTCACTCGGGGGCAGTAAGAAACCAACCAGTGACTGGGATCAATGGGCAAGGAGGTCTCGAGGCCATTGTCCATTTAAGCGATGTGTCCGGTTCTCTGAATGGGAAATGTTTCAGCAGTATGGTTAGGATGCATCAAGATGAAGAAAAAAATAACATTGAGGGCGTTGTGGGAGTGTTGATTAGAAAGATTGGATTAGCCGGATGTTGGAAGGCTTGGCCCAAACCCACATGTACAAACTAATCGCAGTAAAAACTTGTACAAGATTTGTTTACTTTTGATAATCAAGATAGATTCGAACCTTCGTTAGTTATCCAAGTCAGTTACGTTGTTGTTTCTTAACTCTTGGGTCAGGATTCCACATCACTCTGCAGTATATGTATAGTCCTAAGTATTTGACTTGCACGGAAATAGGTATCACTTTGATATGGATGTATACCTAAGAACAAGACTGTTTTTTCAATTTGAATTGTTTTAGGTAGCGTGGATATGATTCGAATTAAATTGCAGTATCGTCGGTTAGGTGGTGAAGATGGTATTAGAGTAGATAAATGAAGGGTCAGTCATATGAATGATATAAAGTATGGGACGAAGAATGCTCCCTTGTGGGATGCCGGCTTGTATCTGTCGGACTTGGAAAACTCCTTATCACACCTCAGACTGAAATAGCAGGTAATTAGAAAGGACTTCAAGATAGTTAATAAGGTGTGGGTGACAATGAAACCTCGTTGGAATAGTTTCAGAGTATCTAGGATTGGTATAAAGTCCTTTAAAAGGAGTCTTTCAAGGAATTTTGTTGTCTGTACGAGGATATATGGTTGAGAGATTTGTGAGCTTTAGGAATGAGAATAATGATGTAATATTTCCATAAGTGAGGAAAGTTAGTGGCTCATAGGATAGCTCAATGGATCAATTAGATATTATGATTAAGAAAATTATAGTCTTTAGTAAGAAGTTGGAGGATTAAACTCCTTATTCCAAGAAAGCTCACTGTACTGACGATGATAAACTCATTTGTTGTTAAAAATCATATTTATTCCCTTTTTTCATTAAGACAGATTTTACCCCATACACCTTTTTATATAATTTGGCCGTTTTAGATCAACCTGGTATGCTTCGTTGTGTTGGTATGTCAGAGGGGTTCCACATCATATATTATGTTGTCACAAATGTATACTGTAAAGTATACAGGTTGGTCTAAGATGGCATTAGCACCTATTAGAAGGACATAGGCCAACTATTGAATGATGCAATAGGCTAGAATGGACGAACGACTCGTTTTCTTTGAACTAAAGCGAATTGATACGTCTAATTATAACTCGGATTAAAAGGAAAAGTATTATCGAAATATAATTTCGGATTAATTTATGATATGTATGCTGTTTTGAACAAACAGATCTGAAATTTTAACGTCTGACTCGGATTGATCGACTTTTATGTATTTACACTTAAATTATTTATGCAAATTGAACTCCAATCTGCGCAAATCACTCGTTGAATAATTGAAATTTAAGAACCCATGTAATAAATGTAATGATAAAATATTCCTAAGGTTAAATCTATATTGAATCATTTTTCGATCCTAAATAAAAAAATAAAATGAGAGTACAACTCAATCTTGCCAGGCCCTTCCAAATGGTCAAATATGTCAGAGGTATTGGGTTGATAAAGCAAACTATGAAAAGGGCACAGATTTACATTCTTGCCGTTAATCAAGCAGCTATAAAGGCAGTAAATGCGTATACTTTCAGTTCCAAGTTAACCTAGGAATGCGCAATGGTACTAGGAAAGCGCAACAAGGTCAAAACACAAAAAAATGTTCGAAGACCTTAACATAAAGTTCAGTAAGATTGTATATTGGCTAGGTATTTCGAGCTTGATATGCACAATGCTATTATACAAGCAGATTTTGATACCGGTATGGTCGTTATGATGCTCAGATGAGGGTGCACGAAGAGGAGAAATGGAAGATAAGACAGCATAGACGCAATGAAAAATTGTACAGATTGACTATCAGTGAATATTTTCACAACCTGATTGGCCATGAGACCAAAGTGGGGTAGGATGGTTGAAAATAGCTTTGGAACTCAGTAAGAATGAGTGCATTTGGCATTTAGTACTGGTGAAAGGTAGCTTGTGTGTTATTATGTACGAATCAGTAAATTGGACCAAAAATGTTAAAATTCAAGTAAGCAAAGAACCTGAATTTGACATTTTCCGCAATGATTATTGATTCGAATTTACTTTGAAATTGTGTCAAAATTAAAAATTATTAAAGTGTCTGTTAACAAAATCAATTATCAGGTAATAAAATCAAGAACCCGCTAAGAATTAATTTATCCCCAATTGAATTCAAGTGGCTCATATCTCAAATAGATAATTGCTTACAAATACAGCTGTAGCGCTTTATTGCTTATAAGTTAATAACAAGATTCTAATCATTTTTACGAATTTGTTATAAAATCTAAACATTGCCTTAATAAATTTAGGGTATGGTATAAGTACTATTAATGCCAATTATCGGTGATGACCGTGTCTGGAAATAGCTTTAAGCATTGTTTTCGCACCTTCACATACGTCAGATTAAACAGTAGCAAACCAGGTGCAATTTACATTCACTGAACCGTGTGAACGACGCTCCTTTGATCTAGCAATAAGCTACACTGCAGACGCACGTGGGCCTCAATCTAGATAATGCCTTTATAGCTGTTTAGTCTGGCCACAGACAACAGGTGGACTTCCCGAATCCGATCGAGTCTTTTAGTTTTATCAAACGTTTTCCATTTATAAGGGCAAACAGAGATTTTTTGTTGCTTATCCAGTCCATAAAGGATGACCAAGACTGTTGTGTAAAATCACTTTTACAAAAGTGAACAACCCTATTTTTATAAAGACTGAACAATTAAATTTAAAATTGTCGTTCTCAAGAAATAAACGGGTAGAGCTGTCCGAACATCTTGTGCATCTATTTTGGAGAGAGTGAAATGTGAGAGATTGATAGTTTACAACTGCAACGTTTAATAAAAATAGAATCTTGTATGGAGTATAAGCCGAATATCGTCGAATTCAACCCTCTCAATTGCAACGAGCTAATGTTTTAGTGTGAAAAAATGTGTCGTTTTATAATTGAACACAAGTACATTTTTATTTTTTTATTGAGTACAAAACATGGTTATTTACAAATGAGACTTAAGATTAAAATGGATGAGATCTGACCACTTAATGGTGGAATTTCTTGACGGCTACGCCAGAGTGTCCGGCGAGTCCACCTCCAAGGTATCCGCCGAAAGCACCAACAGCACTACCATAACCACCGCCGAAGGCGACAGGCACAGCGAAATTGGCTACTCCGGGTCCTGCTACTGCTACTGGTCCTGCTACTGGTCCTGCTACTGCTACTGGTCCGGCTACAGCTACGGGTGCGGCTACTGCTACGGGTGCGGCTACTGCTACGGGTGCGGCTACTGCTACGGGCGCGGCTACTGCTACGGGTGCGGCTACTGCTACGGGATGAGGCACCGGAACTGGGACTGTCCTCACGAAGGGAACCGGGACGGGCCTGGGGACCGGAACGGCTACCGGCCTAGGAACGGGAACGGGAACGGTATGGTGGACTGGAACTGCAACCGGGCGTTCAACTCTGACGGGGTAGGGCCTGTCGACTGGAACGGGCACGGGGTGAGGTACTGGGACTGGGAATGGCCTTTCGACGGGTACGCTAACAGGGTGAGGCACCGGTACGGCGACGTTCCTAACGACTGGAACGGGGTAAGGTTGAGGAACCGGCACGGCAACTCTATGGGTGACGGTCAAATGTCTCGAGAGAAGAGGTGCGGCGACAGCTCCGTAACCGAGTCCTGCGCCGAGACCTCCTAATCCGACTCCGTAGCCCAAAACGCCGAGACCTCCAACTCCTCCAACACCTCCAACTGCGGCGAGACCGAGACCAGCCAATCCACCACTTCCGTATCCGACTCCGTCAGCATAAACGAGTCCTCCTCCTAATCCGGCACCTGCACCCAGTACTGCGGTGCTCAACCCGACGCCGGAACCGTAGGTCCCCAGACTGGCGAGATCGTCATGTCCATATAGTAGGCCTCGTTTTTCGATCTTCTTCTCGGAAGACTCGCAGTGCGCCAATGTGACAAACGCAACCACAAAAACAAGTTTCTGAAAAGAAAATACATACTGTTCAATGGTAGATTACTATATCTAAAAATTCAATTTTTCTTCGTATTTTAAGTTGAAAACTGCATTTTCTAAATTGCAAAGAAAAATAGAAAGAATATCTAATAATTTCAGCATAGGCATAGCTCAATATTAATAATCAATTCTGTATTGTGCAGATGATAATGGCCCATCAGAATCAGAACTATTTCGTACCACTCAGTGATATACAACTGAACTTGAATTGAATTGAACTGAACTGTTAGAAAGGCGAAAACTCATAGATTTCGCCTTCCAATGAAGCATTGACATCCAACTGCTAGTATGGATGACTCAAAGTATAAGTAACAGACAAAGAGGACCTGTGGACGTGAACTGGATGGCAAATTAGCTAAGAAAGGTCTATTCGAACAAGTTCTTTGTAGCTGGGAATGGACAAGTAACAAAAAAGTTTCTGACAGTCAAATGACGTGACAAGTTAAAGCTTGGTCATGAAAGTTATGGCAAGGTAAAAAGGCATGCACAGTTTTTACCATATCCGTTCTGAGAGAACTAGCGATGATCTTGCAAGGTACTGTATACATCTGGTCACAAGGCCACTGTAGGTACCCTAATTACAAAACATCTATAGAATCCTAATGTGCTAAGGCTTCTGGAATTGCTTTCCTACAGCGAGGAGATTGTAGCTAACCTTTTTCAAAAGTCTACTGCAGCTGCCCATATTGCTGTTGTTGCTCCAACGATCTTCTATAGCAAGGCGGTTTTAGCTTTCCCCATTCCCTGACTACTGCAGCTTCTTGTTGCTGGGAAAAACTGTCTCTCTTATACGTTTTTATATCTTATAGTATACATGTCAGTAATAATCGGCATCAGATTGGCTCAATGAAACGGCAGGGGGAGAATGAATGTAATGATTGTAGCTACTTTGTGTAAGACTACTAAAAATACCCTAATTGCAATGCTATGTAGTTACCTCCTGTTACAAGACTGCTATTTTACCTCCTATTGCAGGGTGACTGAGGTTTCCTACATTGTAACTACCGTCATTACAAGGTACTGTAGTTACTCTCATTAGAAGGCCACTGCAGCTCTGTTGCAGAGCTGACATTTCACCTGTTACTACAAAGTTACTGTAGGTACCCTCTTTGTAAGTCTTCTGTAGCTACCTGTTGCCCGGAGAAAACTGCGATTTTTATACGTTTTTGTACAATAAAAGTTCAAGGGTTAATAGGTAGTTAACCATCCCTAACCGGTTAATCCAATAGTAATCTTCATCGGATTGGCCCAATGAAACGGTAGGAAGAGAATGAATTATTGACGCGCATAATAAATGTTCAATCAGGTTCGTTTCTAAATAATTTGTGACTTTTTCAACTATTCAAACCGACGGTTGGCCTGGTGGTTCTTTCTTTTACTGTTGTTGCAAAATAATAGAGAAACTTTATTTTTAAAGTGCAAATACTTTTAAAGAGCAATTTTAAATTTTTTACGCATAAGACTATTAAATGAAACTTCTTGCCATGTTGATTGAATTTATCGTGTGAGAATGTGCGCGTGATATTTTAATTTGTGTACTGAGTAGTTTACATGTTTTGAACTTTTAGGACACATGATAGTTTTTGGTATCTACTATCCAATTATGAAAAAAGCTCGGTTATATCGAAAAACTCCGAAGCTATAGTAAATTTATAACTTTTTGAAATTACTCACGAGTGGGTTCATTTTTCCAATGTTTTGGATTGGATGGAGGAGACTGAATGAAATATCAAAAACTGTATCGGGCTTATATACTTGTTTGGAAACCCCTCTCACTAAGGACGAGTAGCACTTGATTCCGATCAAGTCGCATCTTTTCTACCAAAAGCCGGGCAAACAATGGTTATATAATTTCACATTTTGATATCTTCGCAAGTAGAAAGTTGGGGCTTTGAACTCACCCGGGCTCCTTGTCCATACGCTTAGGACTACTGCCCGGACAGTCGATCGTTTGGATCCGAGGTGTGTAAGCAAATTCCTGACTTTTTGATATTTTCTTAGTCATAAATCGGTATATTTGATGCGACGGTAAAATCCAGTGATTTTAATTTTAAAATATTCCAAAGTTTTAAATTGTAGATTGATCGTAATTGTATTCGTTGGTTAAAAAATTAAAAAGTTTGTTATAACCGGCAGGGAAAGAGTTAATTTTAGCAATTAACAAACAATTATAATAATTGATGCTAATTAAATCTACTGAGATTATTCCTTGGTCTCTTCCGAGCGAATTGAAACTTAAGACAAACCCGATGTTTTCATTCATAATTTCAGAGTTCCGTTTGCCATTAGAGACTGAAAGAAAGGAAAAAGGGGAGGGGACTTGAAAGCAATCTAAATCAAGTTCGTATAAGTCTTAAATGAATCATTGATCATTGGGCTAAATTACATTGTGGGAATGAGATAAACAGATATAATTGTGTCTATATTTACTTGTCGCTTCATTCTCTAGCCAAGTCTATTTTTGAAATTAGACTTTTACGCTTACAGATAAAAGGAGTGTTGTGAAAAAATTGTTTTCATGGTTTGGTTGAGAAAAACTTTACGCGAAATTGTACGAACAACCTAAAAGTAAATTATTACACTTAAAATGTTTAAAAAGATGACGGGCGTTCTTGAACAATGTGGAAATTCGTTACAAACATTTTTGACTCCGGTGATTTTATTAAAATTGAGCGCTTTACCCATTGGAATAGCCTTGAATGCTTGGGGCGAATTAGCAAAGTCCGCCTTAAAATTTTAATCACCTCCGCTGTTTTGTCCCAATGGGGGTGGGGGTCAAAGGTCAGATTAAGCTTTAGTTCATCCATGTTATAGATAAATTGAACAACGCCGCTGCCCTCGTGCACATAGACGTATAGGCACTATTAATTAGTACAAAAATTTGCACATTTTGCAAGCGGCCCGGAAAACCAATTCTGGCCGAGTTGTTAATGTATACAACTTACAGAAATTGTAAAAAAAAATTTCGAACAAAACCTTTCAATAAAAAATTAATTTTTAAATTATTCATACTTTTAGACTATCTGCATTTAAAGTTTCATTCATCTTTTTTTCATGTAAGAATGAATTTTGATCATTAATACAACATACAAGCCCTGGGTTGTTTTGTACGAGTGGGTGATTTTTTCTATTTCTTTATTTCTGCTTTATATTTTATGGCAGACTCATATTTTTGGAAAGTCTGCTAATTTTAACTGTTTTAATTGATTTTATTATTTACTTTGCTAGCGAAAAATAACGAGACATATTATTAATCTGTTGAGATTGTTAGTCTGCCTCCAATTTTCTCAGTTGTATTTACTTGAAAGAAACGCTGAATTCTGGTTAATATATCATATTAATTAGAATAATAGAATGAAAATTGCATGAACAAACCTCTTCAGTTCCGTATGACAGCAGTAGGATCGTAGCACCATAACGGTCCGTCTGGTCTTGCCGTGTTTTGGACTGATGCGCCGTTGTCTCCTGAGCAAGTGATATCAATTATAACCCGACTGATTGAACTTGAAAATAATGGCTTCAGTCATTCTGGCTCTTGTAGGAAAATGTTAACATGGTATAACATGGCAATTATAAGTAAATCGTTGAGAAGAATCATTGCCTCCTTAAATCTCCAAGAAAGCGTGCGCAAACTTACAAGTTAGCAGTCAATTTTTTTAACTTGACCTTCAATGCTTTCAGCCACACGTGACTATTAACCTTTTTTTCTGTTTATATATGTGTGTGTGTGTGTGTGTGTTTTTACTCCCTTGGTTTGCCTCTCAGTTATGTTAAATGCAACATCAACATTCACTCTGAGTTTCATTACTCCCTCCCACACTTAAATGACTGTATAATAAATGATAAAAATACATGACAGCCTGTCAAAAACCAAATTCAAACAAAAGATCATCGTTTTCACTTTTCACCATGTAATGTACTGTTTACGCTTTCATAAATAATATCACTGGAATAAATATCAACATCACAAATATTAAATGTTCACGGTTTGGTCAAATATCATCATGCATCATTTATAAATCGTTTGAACTTGAATATTTGCCTGGGGGTTATAAATGTTCAATTTAAATGATTTTTTTCTCAAGTGTTATCATTTTATTTTTTATTAAAATTTTACCAAGGGTGTAAAAAACAATAAAGTAGTATTAGTAATAGCGGTAGTAATTAGTAATAGTTGTAACATACAAAATTGATATATTTACTGAATTTAAGAAAAAAATTATTGTTTTAAATGAATTATTTTTGTGTGTTGATTATCGTCTTCTCATATCACCATCCGTCTGATCATTGTTGCTATATCTTGCTTCGAACACATTTTCAGACACAGTTAGTATGTACTGTAGTGGTATCAAAAATAGTAGTAGTAGCAGTAGTAGTGGGTGAATGAGGGGAGTAGAGTTGGAGCAGTAGTGGTAGCTGCTTTGCTAAGGTTAGGTAGTACAGTAAGTATTAGTAGTGGTTAACATTAGGAGAAGTTACGCGTAGTAGTAGGACTAAGTGTGGTAACAAAATGGCATCATAAATTTCATAGTTATTTTATGAAAAACTTTGCATTAAACAGTTAGTAAAAATAATAGTAGTTGACGTTTTGCTACTGTTGTTGTGGATGATGATGTTTTCGTTGTCACAGACTTTTTCAGTCATAGGTAATATGTAATAAAGTGGTAGCAAAAATAGTAATAGGTGAATGAGGAGTGGCAGTTAGAGCAGTTCAATGCATTAGTAGTCGTGGTGGGGTTCGTGTTGGTGACATTAGGAGAAGTTATGCGGCATTAGTAGTAGTAAGTGTAGCAACAAAATGGCATCATAAATTTCATCGTTTTTTATGGGAAACTTTGTACTAAACAATTAGTAAAAATAATAGTAATAGCGGTCGTTGACTTGTTGTGGTAGTGTTGTTGATAATGATGAGTTTTTGTTATCACAGTCTTTTTCACTCACGGGTAATATGTAATAAAGTGGTAGCAAAAATAGTATTAGGTGAATGAAAATTAGCAGTTGGAGCAGTAGTGGTAGTTCCCTTCCTAAGGTATCAGTAGTAGTGGTGGTGGTGGAGGTAGCATTAGGTAAAATTATGCGGTGATGTAGTAGGAATAAGTGTAATAACAAAATAGCATCATAAATTTCATCATAATTTTATTAAAAACTTTGTACTAAACAATTAGTAAAAATAATAGAAATTGTTGTTAATGATGATGTTTTCGTTGTCACAGTCTTTTTCAGTTACAGTTAATATGTAACATGGTGGTAGCTAAAATAGTAATAATAATAATAATAATAATAAATATTAGTAGTAGTATTTATAATGAGATTTAGGCCTTTTCCCAAATTATTTTACTATCGAATGCCTGCTAATGTCTGCGTAAGAGTTAGGCGTGCATGATTTCTTTTTTCAGAAGTTTTTGAGGCTGCCGGAGCGGAAAAATAAAATCGAAGACCCCCAATATCGAAATTTAAAAAAGAAAAATAGCTCCTTCAAAAAAAAAAAATGTTGTTGTGTTTTGTTTCTTATTATTGTTTGGTAGAATTAGTTATCATAGTTGAATGGAAGAATAAAAGGATAAAGATGAGCCTATAATCACGCTGAGACAGTTGCTAGTCTGACTCCAATATTACTATTATTATTAGCCATACAAGCCTATGGGGAAATTTTAAATTATGGAAAAACTCACAATTTTAATTTAGAAAAAAAGAAACAGAAATAAATTTTATAATATTATTAAATTTAATGTAATTTGGCCTTCCGAATTAAGAATTTGAAAAAGAAAATCAAAGCTTGGATGGCAATAAGATAAATTGGATTACGAGTGAATGTTTGGAGTCAGAGCTAACCTAAAATAGAATGTTTGGATGTTGGGGCGTGAAATGACCTTAGCCGTTACAACGCCCTTAAAAATTAATAATAATAATAGTAGATCAATGTGGAGTAGTAGTTGGAGCAGTAGTGATACTTCATTTGCTAAGGTTGTGTTTATTAGTAGTAGCGGTGGTGGTTGTGGTGGTAGGGAAGCATTAGGAGAAGTTGTAAGTGTAGTAACAGCATCATAAATTTCATCGTTAATTTATGGGAAACTTTGTACTAAACAATTAGTCAAAATAATAGTTATAGCTGTCGTCGTTGATGTTGTTTTGCTCTTGCTGTTGATCATGATTATGGCAATGATGATGCCTTGCTGTCTTGCTGTTTTTTGTTTTATTTTTCTTAGAACTAGGAGGCAAAAACTGATTCCTTAATGTTTTTAATTGTTTATTAAACGACCTTACAACAATAATTGGTCCGTTTTAAAGGGTTAGAGATAAAAAGTATGTAGATAAGAGTTAACATTTTTGTAAATAAATCTATGATAGTCAATCTCTTCTTTGTTGGTTTCTTCTGTAAAGCTGACGGTTTTTTCTAAGCTCCATTGGATTTGTTTTAAGTTGTACCATTTTTTAGTTTCAAATTTGTTTGTGTGATGGTTTTGAGTGTTGATTCCCCTAGAGTATTATTGGATGATGGAAAAAGTCAAACTTAGGTCAACGGGGTGCTTAACATTCCCAGACAAACTCTCCGAAGGGGCGTTATTTTGTTTCGACAAGGAAATAAATTAAAACTTGTATAAATGTTTATTTGATTAATAAACACTTTTGCAGTCTTTTCATGCATTTATGTGTTTTCATACTTCCAATTTTCAAGCTGCGGATTTGAAAATAGTTGGCCGTACGCCACCTCCAAATAAAAATACTCTTTTATTTTATTTTATAAAGTTCAGAATGGGCTTTTCGGGAAGGGCATCGAATTAGGTTAATTAATCAGATAACAAGAGAAATATCTTGTCGGTATAAAAAATGCCGATGAAGGCCAAAATGATATTTTTGTCCTCCTGACTCGTTATAATTGGCTTGTGTTAACGCAACAACTGTCTAAAAATACAACTGTGTCTGATGAATCGTTTCATTCTAACCTTTCCGAAGTACCATAAACAAATACAAAAAGCCATTCATGGTTCATTCACCAACTAAGGAAAATGTTTGGAAAGGCCGTCGAGACGCCGTCAACTTGTAGTTGGTTTTACGTTTTGAATACGAGAATTTTCCTTTCACGGACCAAAACGGAATCGATATCATTCCGGTTAATTGTCCGAACCCCATGAGGCTCGTGAATTTCAATTCGGTTCCGCGGTTCTCTCCGCTTCAATAACTTTTACATGAGGGAAGGTCGGATCATGTAGGATGAATGGATATTTACAATTGGAGAGAGACAATCAATCGAGCTCGTATCGTACAAACCGAAAAACTGCTGCTTTGTTGAAAAAACAAACCGTTATCCGCTTAAAAATCTACAGGACGAGGCGTATTTTGTTGGACGTTATTCTATACTTTTGTGCTTCACTTACCAAATAACGTTGTTTTATACATTTTTAACCGCTGACAATCAAGGAAAATTCGTCCATTATTTTTAATTATCAACATATTCCGAGTGAAGGATCGAGTGGTCAACCGCAAATTCATGTGTTTGTAGTAGGACTCTGGCTGGTGTTGGTTCAGCCAATGTCAGCATCAATTAATGAAGGCCTTCCTGATTCGAGGTGGAATCACGATTAACCCCGTGGAATTACCTAAACGAATATCTCTCAATCTAGATCTTCTACCTTTGAAAAACAGCAGTATTGCTCACCCATTTATTTTGGTAAAAATAGTAAATGTTCCTTCTTAAATTAATATGATTATTCTTCAAACCATACAGTCATTATTATTTCGTTTTCAGTGATGAATGTACTGATTAAACTAAAATGTAAGACTGGAAAAAGGACAGTACGAATTCTGACAAAGGAAGAGATTAAATAGGTAAAACAATTGGTCGAATACATTTTTCCGGCAAATTAACGCCTTTTAAGTTAAAATTAACCTTTTTTCAAACAAACCCACTGTAATTTCTAATTAAACATTTCTCAGCTTTAAGTAACTCCTTTTATTTTTAAATCAACATTTTCAACTTCAAATTAAACCTTTCGTTAAAGCGTTAAAACAACTAAGAAGAAAGTATAAAATACAAGTATGTAAAGTTCCTTTACTTTTGATTTTTTAAAGGAAAAGCCATACTCATAAAATTAATTAATAAACTAAATAAAATTCAATACAGTTACGTTTATAAATGTTCGTTTGATTAAGAAATGTTTACCGTTACCTACATAAAAGAAGAATCTTTATTACCTTTTTTAATTTCAACTGTAATTAATTTTAAAATGGTCTTCTAAGAGCCAAATTAGTTAAAGAGCCGTTTAATGCGGGAATTTTGCTTTACGTGCTTAAATTTCATACCAACTTCTAAGCTATTTAGGCCTAAATCAAGCTATTTTTATCACATAAACATTTTTAATAATATATTAAACGTTTTTATCTTCAAATTAACCATTTCGGTAAAGGGTTAAAACAATGTAGGATAAAGAATGTAGTACAAAAATGTAAACTTCCTGTGCTCTTTGAGAGACTTTTTTAATAGAAACTATCTATGATCTAATTTTTAATCTAATTAAATTAAAAGTAAATATTAATTTAAAATCTATGTGAAATTAATTATAGTTATATTTATAAATTTTAGTTTGATTAAGAAATTTTTAACCATTACATATATAAAAGAAACCTTTTTACCATTTTTTTTATTGTAGCTGTAATTAAATTTCAAATGATCATCTAAGAGCCCAATTATTTTATATTTAATTTTTTTATATGCAGATTTTTCTTTACGCGCTTGCAGTTCATACCGTCACCAAAGTTTTTTGATGTTGTATAGAAAGGGTTGATTTAGAATTAAAAAGAGCAAATTTAAAATTAAAAATGATATAAGAGCCCAATTGTTTTTCAGCGTTCTAACCTAAAATCAACCTATTTTTGCGTCAAATTACCCTTTTTAATTTTATAACCTATTTTAATGTTAAATTTAACTTTTTTAATGTCATGTTAACCATTTTTAACTTCAAAACAACCCTTTTTAAATTGAAATTAGCCCTTTGCAACATAAAATTGACCTTGCCTTTCAAATATCAGAAGCTAGGAGAAGAAAAGTAAACACTTAGGATTCTTGCATTTGAAAAAATAGTTTAGAAGACCATATCAAAATTAATTTCAACATATAAAATAATACTAAAAAAATTATTCTTTTTTTAATATGATATTTTATCCGGAATATAAAATACTTGAGTTCTTAGAAACTACAAATACAAATTAACAATTATTTTAATAAAATTTGTTAATTTCATGTGAAAATGGTTAATTTGACAGGGTTAAGGATGGTAAATTTTTAATTAACAAGGGTTAATTTGAAATTGCAATCGGTTAAATTGAAATTAAAAAGAAGTTAGTTTGACGAGAAAATAATTAATTTTACATTAATTTTAAATTAAAAAGGTTATTGGGCGGAGAAGAATGGTAACCTTGAAATCAAAACTGGTAACTTTTACAAGGAAATGGGTTAATTTTACAAGGGAAAGGGTTGTTTTGATGGGCAAAATGTTAATTTGATTGGGAAAAGGGTTAATTTGACGGAGAATAGGATTAATTTGAAGAATAAAAGTTTAATTTGATAAAAAAAAGATTAATTTCATTGGAAAAAAACGAAGAAATAATTTGGTATCTAATAAATAAGAAAAACATATTGGATGATGAAAATCAATTTCTTTTCTTCTTGATTTTCTTTATAATCCATTAACGAATCAAAGAAATCTTATCCATTAAAGAGTCTTCTATTCTAAATGTCGTTTGAATATTTTGTAAGTAAGTCAAAAATCACACAGTATGAAAAATAGAGCTCCACAAGGCCCCGTATTGGGTCCTGTTTTATATTTGATGTAAGTGCATTACCCAAAATCAGCAGATGACCCATGGGGTTGACGATATGACAATAACATTTACGAATTACAGCAGCACGTTTGTAAAGAAATTAATACAACAACTTTGCAATGAAATGAACAGGCTCATTTGTACACATAGCTTGCGCCAATATGACCTTGGAGATTTTGGCGAAAATTAAATTGCACGGTTTACATTTCTTTGAGAGAAGTGAGAAACTGGTGCGAAGTCTAATTTGCCTTATCCGGAGCATAGAACTGATACAATGCAACTTCCTTTTCTCCCTCTATTATCCCGTCAGATCCACGGATCACGACAGCCTTCAAATCGGTTTTAAAACTTTATTTTGTCAAATCCTCAATACCACGGAGATGTTTTTTTAGAATTGTTTGTTTATCTTTATAGTAAAATTCAAATTAGTTCAATATTATAAACACATTGAATCCCTCTATTCAATCCTTACTGCTAGATGTTTATGGCATGTCTGTATAAATGGAGGAAGTCATGTCAAAGAATGTGTAAATTTATATTTCTACGAAACTGGTCTGAATAAAAAATAAAATTCCGTCTGATACTGTCCGGATCCAGTCTGAGTTTGTTATCATATTATTAAAGTTGAACAAGTCCATATTCGGCCTTGGGCGAAAGCTCATCGTTTCTTATGCAAAGGTCCGGCGGGACGATACTTTTCCCCCTCGCCTCAGATGCCTATTTCCTTCTAGTGGTACTATATTGAGCAGGAAATTAGAAGAGGGCCCAATCCGCTGACCTTTGCCGCGACTTCCGAAGCTGAAACGAGGCTGTGAGACTAGGAGAAATTCCAGTTCGGAACTCCTAAATGTCGGCCCAACTACTTTGACGGTGGGCTACGTTCGGAGGCCGGTTTCGTAATGCCGTAACTTGTTCTGGACTGGATCTAATTCGTCAATAAATGTTTGATTCCACTAGGGAGGATGCAGTCGGTTATTCAATTGTTATTATGCAATAAACAAAGGAGGTTCGTTGTTTACGTTACGTTAGAAAGAGCTTATTTACATCCATGTATGGAGAATCATTTTTATTATATTAGTATAGAATATAAGCGTTGAATATCGTTAAGAAGTTGAATTTTGAAGTATTTTCTTTTAGATAAAATATGTCTGGAGTTGGATGGAATTTTTTACGGAAATCTGCCGTACTGATGTCTTGACCTTCCATTGAGCTCTGACAGGTAAAATAAGCAAGACATACGTAAGTACGAACATGTCCTGCAACCCCGATTATATACAAGTAATTGGTCGTAATAAAAATGATTCCGTACGATTGCAAAACCTGGTAGATCAGCACTCCAAGGATGACACGCGAAGAAATTCGTACGTTAAATTCAGCGAAGGAAGACGACCCTAATAAAACTAGGATTCTCCTAAGTCTAAACAGTGTAGCGTCAATGTATCCAAGTAATTTGTCATAATAAAAATGATCCTTTATGATTCCAAATCCTAGTAGATCAGTACTGCAGGGAAAAGACACCAAGAAATGCATAAATGCGAAATCAAATTCATCGAACTACTGGAGTGGTTTTTACTGGCGTTAGTTCATCCTGTACCAAAGGAGTATTATTAACAGAAACATTGCGCCGATTTTGCCAAGAAGGGGAAGAGACCACAGGGATTGGTGAAGAAACTAAGTTATAGAATTTGATTGTCACTTTAACATGACTATTGAGCTCTAACAAAAGTAGAAGGGCACAATATATCTTTTAGATGCTATGCTTCCTTCGAGGTGCGAGGGGCTTTGTGGCCACTTCTTTTACTCCTATGTTTACTCCCCCCCCCAAAAAAAAAAAATCTGAAATGTCCAATTAGGACCACAAACACATGGAAGGCCCAAAAAGATTGAAACTTCAGGTTAGACGTTACAATTTAGTTTGGTAGTTTTCTATCGTTTTGGACTGTCTAACTTTCCGGTTTGGGCTACTTCCATCTTTCCCAAACTTACATATAACTATTTTCTGACAAACATATAACCACAACTGTAAATAGTAAAATGCAGAATTTTGTCTTTTGACAGCAAGAATAATCATACCAGGATTACCGGTTAAGAACAAACTGTAGGTCCATCACCCCCACAAACTCCAAGAAGAAACCATAAATTATCAGGATGTGAAGCGTAGAGTAACCCTGGTGGTTCATATAGATAACTACAATACAGGTATAAAATCAATGTAATTCTGAATTATGCAATTCAGGTAGATCTGAATGTACAATATATCTTCTATTGTCATAAAATTCAGGAGAAGAAAGATTTAAGATTTTTGTTTTAGAATTGTGGTGATCAAGGTGAAGTTTAGTTGTTTCCTAGCATTGTAATCACTTCCACCCTCATCAGTGGTTAGTCATTACGTTGCCAGTTGCCTACGCCCATTTCATAAACAATGATAGCTTGTTATATCAACCACTGAAGATAGTTAAAAGCAGCACTACCTAGCCTCCAATTTTTTCTGCCGAAGACTATATACAGCTATGTCGATTCATCTGCCAGTTAAACCTGCTAGCACACGCTCGTTCTTAAAGGCATTATTTTTTATATTTTCTAAGTCCTATTGACTTACTAGGCCAACCACTGAAGACGTCGAGAAGTCGAAACGCATCTGTCCGACCAAGGCGATGTTACTTTTGAAAACATCGGAAATGATCAAATTACAGTTTTATAAGCCAATAATCCTAAAGAAGAAATCTCAAAATATATCGATTAAATACTTGCTTTATAAATCTGATGCCTATGAACTAGGTACATGGCGAACACTTAATCATGGTAGTCAATGCAGATAGCTGTAATTCAGGTTCATCACACTACATACGTAAATAGAAATGCCACAATTTCTAACACAAATTTTAATGTTCAAGTTTTAACACTATTTTGTGAGTGACACAACTCCACACTTTTGAATACAGGGAATTCAAAATAGATCCTATTGCTGTAGGAAATAAGAGAATACTTGACATTTTAGTTGAAGACTGCGTGGTGATGAAGCTAATGTTTGTTGGTTGCTTATCACCCATGTCCATTTTATATGTTCTAATGGCTGCTTAGAACCACTGAAAATGGCGAGATGTAGAAACACGCCTGTCGCATCTGACAAATTGGCATGGCCTAGATTTGTCCTCTTTTTGATCAGTTAGATTTTTATTGGTACCTATCTAAAATTGAATTTTCTACTTCTACTTATGTCCTACCTTCTATTCATGCCTAGAGACTTACGCAGATCAGGCTGACCGCCAACCGTAGGTCATCACCCCGCAGACATTCAAATATCTCCAACACTTTATTGCTGGCTTCTTGTCAAGCCATGCTTCGTTACTTATTTTCATTATTTATTTTTGGAACGGGAATGACACAAAACTCCTGGCGGCCTCGATTGGAATTGAGCTTACGAGCTTGCAGTCCCCAATTTCATACTTAACAAACTAAATATGTAACAATGAACAAGACTGTTTTAGTCTGAAATCCGAAAATATTCAATTATACAGGAAAAAGTTCATCGTAAAAAAACAATGAATTACCAAACCCATATTAGACAAACATGTTACAATCAATAGAATCAGTTCCTATTCTATGTCCTCATTGAGTTCAATTCTGGCAAATCATCAACGAGATCTTTGAGGTAAAAAGATTAGGTCGAAACGATCAACCACGAAAATAAACTTGAAGAATTTACTTAAATTATTTGGAAAACTCCACTTTTAAATACTTCAGTTGATGGACAACCTTGATGCCATCCCAATAAGCAGAAAAGACTCCATGTACCTGAGAGCTGGCAGGCCCGAAGTTAGCATATTTATCGCATATGACAGAAAAACAGTTGAGCTATGCTTAAAGTTCACAGCAAGTGAGCGATCGATTCCATTGTCGTGTTAAGAGGATCTTAAAAGAGCTGAGGAGCTAGTGCAACCCTCAGACAGGTTCGTCCGCTTTACCCTTATCAAAGCTGAGATTGGGGTTGGTCTACTTTCCTACAACGCTATTGATTTGGATATTTATTTATTCCTAAATCACAGTCGGCATTTAGTAATTTGTAAAAGATTAAGATTTTCACGCGGAACTGCATATCAGTTAGAGAGAAAAATCGTAAAATCGTTAAAATAACAAAAATATAATAAACACTAAACAAGTTCAATAAGACGTTTCATAAAAATGAAAAGAAATAAAATTATAAATACATGATTAACACATAGTATTACTTTTAATTTAAAGAACAAATACTTCCAAAGACAATTGCTCAATACGCAAAAGTGTAAAATTTGGTCGTACATACTACCATAAAATATAAATGAAAATTCTTCAATGTGGCATTTGCGTACCACAAAAAAAGACACTAACGATGCCAGGTTTCTAATTCCGTACCCAAGGCGAACAAGAAAGTATTCATAAATTATCAAAGGTCGGATAATTGGCCTTTGAGACGATCCGGCTCGGGTACAAAATGGCAAATTCTATTAGCTTGTAAAAATGAATAATCATTTTAAAAAATACGGCGGTATATGCTGATGTCGGTTGTCGGCCGCAATAACCAAATGCAGAATGCCATCGATCACTTTCACCGCTCCATTTCGTTTTTTATCAATACTCGATTTTTTAATTGGCTCTTTTGCAACTACTATGCAACTGCATTAGACCCGTTTCATTTTGTATGACGTTTAAACAATTGGTGCCCATGATTGATATAGGTTTTTTCAACCCCGGGTGTTTTTGATTTTCTAACAGAGGGCCGCTTGATTCGAACCCGGGAACTTTACCTTATAGAGATAAGCGCTTGAACCGTTGTGACCACCGTCGCCCATATTGACTAAAATTGGTTCTGTGATAAAAGTTTCTCATATTTTAATTAATTATGCATAAACTCATCAGATTATGTATTCATAATATTTATCAGTGTTTGTGATGAATAATTTAGGAACAATTGAACCAATAACAAAAACAAAAGATGAACGAGATAAAAATAAACACATACATAAAGAGATTAAAAACAATTCGTATAAAAACAAACTGCCTACGACAATTGGCATTTCGAAATTATCGATGAACTGCAAAGCTTGATGACTTTTGGTCAAATTGCCAGGACGTATGTAGTACGTACTGTTCTTTACTTTTTAACGACACAGTTGAAAATATTCGGTTGAATCGCTACAAAAAAGTTTATAATGCTCACCCAGGAGGCTCGGATTCGATTCCCGGTACCGGAATAATTTTTTGGGGGGCGTCGACGGCCGCAACGGCTTAGGTGTGTTGACACGGCATTCATTACTGTAATGTGAAGCTCCGAGGTTCGAATGCAGGAGCCGGATTTACATAAAAAAGGGTTTATTTTTTCAAAAACACCGTCACTCTGAGGGTTTATATAACCTCTGCTGTTGCAAACCCTCGTTAAACAGAATACACAAAAGTTTATTATGCCTCCGTCCATACTCCATGCTTAACAACTGTATATGCAATTTCCTCTTGGGGCCTGTGGGGGGGGGGGGATGAACATGTATTTCGTCATTTCCGCCCATTCTAGTCTGCATATCGTAGACGTTTCAGTCTGTCACAAAAGGTTCGGCTTCGGCATTTCACCATCCAGTGTGTGGGGGTCATGTCCTCTTTCGCCAGATCTCTTTTTTAATTTCGGGAAAAGTATAAATAAAGCATTGGACTAGACCTCTGAATGTAGTGTGAATATGAAATGCCTCGTAGATACAAAAATAGAAAAGACAGGCATACCACAACGATCGTTATATACCAAACTTAACTGTAATATATAATTTACAATAACGTTATAATCGTTAACCTTTCGGGCCCTCCATCATGTTTGTTATCATGTTATTTCAGGTTTGTTTGATGTGGATAAAAATAGGAGAAAGAAAAGAAGTGAACAATGGTTCTTGCGCTTCGACCTATAAAAAGATCTATTGTATCCTTCTTCTATTGTTAGAGTTCAGTAATTGGCTTTAGGCTGTTAATCAATCAAGAGGTTCATCTTTGAAGGAGTCTGCGGTTTTTACCTCACCTAGCATCAGGACTCTTTCACGGTTAGACTCCCACACTAGCATATGTTGTGCGTTTCCTTCCTCTTCTTGGCAAAATCTAAGTGATGATTCTTTTGCCAGTAATCCTTTGGTATATGTGCCTACTTACGGCAGTCTTACGAGAATTCTTCTGCGATAATTGATCTGGCCCAAACTTTTGATTACCAATATAAGCTCTGAATCCATTCCACATTTACAAAGACTGATTAAGAGCATGAAACCAGTCTTACTTTTCTATTGATCACACTGATGGAACGCTTCGGGAGACTGAACTGAAGATAAAAAGGGTGTAAAGTAAAGAACTAATAAAGCTGAATCGACGTTAAGATGAGTGTAGTTTGTATTTTACAGGACAGAATTTTAAAATTTGATTTCCACATTTAGCTTAGTAAGTGTCAAGTACCGTTACAGCCATCAGATGTATTTCAATTCTCTTCAGAATTTTATCAGCGCCTCTCCATAGCCATCAGGCTACATTTCCTTCTATCTCAGGAATCTGGTGGCACTCTTAAAAGCCACCATTTTTCCATAAATATGTAATGGATGGAAGGTAGAGTGCGATTTCCAACACAATAGTGGGGCAAATAAGCATAGACCTTGGTATTGTAAGACAAGTGCAACGTTTTTGGTGCCATGACAATTTTATGTGGAGACCAGAAAAAAATTATCAAAGAACACAATGTGCTATTTTCATAGCGTAAACTTTATTTATACATTGCATTTTTCATTTTTATGATTGGTGGTTGGAAATAAGGATAATGAACAAACAAGTAATTGTTTCAAGTCAAAATTGTGATAATAATGGATTTTACATACAAAATTCAATACCTTGACTGATTTTTGGTCCAGTTTCCCTCGAATTTCTACAAACCATTATGAAATTTTGACCGAGGAGACTGCCACGTGCCTTTCCTTTATCTCTTTGCCAGAGGCTTCGTTTTTAGAAAGAAAACAAATGTGATAGTGAATGAAACGTGACGTCCACCCTTTCTATATTTAGATTTCCTACAATCAATTCCAGAGATACGGATGTCATAAACGTTGTACGAATTATTATTAGCAACAGTCCTCTCTATCTACTTAACGAACAGAGTTATAATCGATATTCTAGGCCTCTCTTTTTAAGGTAAAATATAAAGTACGGAATTTTGTTCGCAACAGAATGATGTTGAGCCATGGAATGGTAAAATGAACCAAAATTAGCATAACCCAACTATTATATCCTTCAAAGGATGTCCCTCGATAGATATATCTTTTTTCTTAACACATATTTTGATAATGATAATACATTTTTGTTCATACTGATGATTCAATAGTGTCAAAAAGTATTTAAATACTTAAAAAATGTCTTGTTTCAGGTGAAGGTATGAGGTGGTTATCCAGGACAGTAGACGAATAATCGTGATCGTGTTCGTTAAAGTGTCCGTGCCGGATAACGATTCGCAACATTTAACAATTCAATTATGTTTTAGGGTTTTATTGACTTTATTTACGAGAAAACGGAGAAGATAAGCGATGTGGAGTGGAAGGGCAAGGTCGACCATTGATCCGGAGGACCGAGGACGCATTGATCCTCCAAGCTGTAAATGGCCTGGGCTCTTTAACACTGGAAAGTCCGGCGATCTCTCTTCGAAATGGAAATTCGAGGATTTTCAAAGAGGGTGGCAAAGGTGTCTAGACCCGACGACCGAGCCGCCATCCGAGAGGACTAGTCCCTTTATTACAGTAAGGCCCGCTTGTTGCGTAAGTGGAACTTTAAAAACCGGAGGAAACAGAAATAAATTATCGATAAAAGGCGTCGACCGTTAGATAAATGTTGCGATTACGCTTTGAAGAGGAAAAGAAAAAGAAAGTAGGAATGTCTAGGCAATATATTTTTTTTAAAAAAACAACCTCATTGGCATACAAATTCTTCGGCCAAAACAAAATATACCACAGTGGCCAGGAGTAATTTAAAAATTTTGGAACGATTCATTGACATACATTAATCATTAAAAATAACATTTAAACCACAAATGGTAATAAGGTGGAGCTGAAAATATCTGTGTAGATAAATAAAACATTTAATTTTTTTAAGACAAACTTGTTTAACAAAAGTTGAAAAAATGAAATAAAGTCATGAATAAAAATTCAATGACTAATACATATAATAACATATAAAATAAAGTAAAATTATTCTTGTCAGAATTAATGAAAAGGCAACGAGGCTGCTAAGTTCGGGACTTCCGAATCACCGGATCGGTAGGGAAGCTCTCAAGTATCAAGAGAATCGGAGGATCTGACTCTAAGAAGGGCCATCCTCACCACAAAGTTAACACCCGGACACTTACTTCTTGGCCGAAGCTACGCATTTAAATTAAAGAATGCCATTCCTTAGCTTCATGTAGAGCGCGGGTAGGGATGCGACCTGCGAGAATTCAGCACTGCAGTATTTGGCTGCCTGTTTTGAATTTTAGAGGAAAAGAGATTGTTTTATTTTGTTATGTAGTACTTTGTAGAAATCTCGTCTTGTATTTCTTTGTGTATTTAAACTGTATTTATTTATTAAAGAGAGAAGATCGATGGCGGAATCGACCTCATCGACCCTCAATTTGATTTGCTAAAAAAGTGTCAAAAGTGATGGAGGAATACGAATCTCCACCACCCGTAGTAGTAAATAAGAGTTATTTAAGAGAGAGCGAGAGTGTGAATGGATCTGGAGTCAGATTCCGTTGGAGGCTGAAACGACCTAGCTTTTGAAATCTCCTGGAGCCCAACCTCAATGGCTGGATGGGTAAGTCCGAAGTCTACCTCATACTGTCAATACTCTAGGCCTGTCAGTAATTTATTATGAAAATTCCGTGAGCTCTATTCTTCCTTACTGAATCAATAGTTGGAATTTATAACATTATCTAACCCACTGTATTGCCCAATTTTGTTGGTTGTTGTGTCTGTGAGACATTAGTTCAGACAGGCTAAATCATAGGATGATCTGGGAGGCAAATCCTTATTTCTAATCCTGTCGATCGCAAAAGCGTTTTTAACCACGGATTTCTTAGTTTTAATGAACAATAACAATGATTATTGAAAACCTAATTAATTAAGTGTACCGACGAGGATATCTCACATTTTAGCCTAACACGGATGATTTAATGAAGTAAGTTAGTGGCTCGGACCAATTAGTGGGCCAGAGGTGGGCAGGGCGTTAATTTAATCTGACCCACGGGGCAACCACTCGATGAATCCGACCGACAACTCGGCCATAACAAACTCTGCAAATTCTACACGATTAGATAACAATATGACCAACAGTGAGGAGCATCGATTTCATTTCTTGATGAACGCCGGCCGTCCTTGACCCTCGGGGGCGTTCCTTCCATGCTAGATGTGAGATCTGACGAAATTACAAACCCTTTCAGACCCACACGAGGGAAAATGGGAAAACGTGAGTGCCATGGTTCCCTGATGAAAAACACCCCGACCGCCAGGGTGCTTTGTTTCTTTTAAAACTTGATTACTCTCTTCCTAATTCATAAGTTAATAGCATTTACGTTTGTTTGGTTTTCAAAATATTTGAAACATAAGATATTATATATTCATTAAAATAATAAATAAACATTTCTTAAGTACAAATTGTGAATAAAAGAAGAAAGAAATTCTATAAAGAAAAATATCTTTAATTTTATTGTTTCTATAAATAATTTCCCTACAATGATCCATTATGTTGTTGTTTTTACTTAGTATGTTTGTAATTTACTTAAAATACTTACTATGCGTTTAAAAAAATCTGTACTATAAGTTTCATAAATTTTATATTTCAAAAATGTGGCAGTGGTACTGAAAGTTCTACTACGTTAAGATTATTTTAAAGAAATGTACTTCGCCATTGTACCAGTTATCGATGGATTTGGATTTTTGATTAAGATAAACTCAAATCTACATATACATTTACGGAGTTGAGCCGATCACTTTTCGCAGTCTACCGGCAATTCCAGTTTTTGTAATTTAAAATAAATTACCCGCAGGGTTAGACAATAAACCAACTCGTGTTGCCCGAGGTAAGACATCGGTTTTATCTAAGACTGACAGCTAGGTCAATTCATCACCCGATGCATGCAGATCCAGATCCAAACTCAAATGATGACTGTAAATCACACAAAAATAAACAAATTTGTTAACAGTTTTTAAAATCTTTAAAAATGATCTAATACAACATAACCTCTGAAATTGCTTTTCCAAACTTTATCAATATTATAGTTTTTTAAATAACCAAAATGTATTGATTTCAAGTGAAAACAAATTTATTCAAATAAACTCACATTTTAAAATATAATAAATACGTAGGCAGATCATTGGACCCGTACATAGTCTTGGACACGGCAACGGATCATGGCTACGAAGATTTTTCGATGTATATGATGTTTGTGTTGTTAATTTATTGTAATGGATGTAATTTATTAGCGTAACTGTAGTGACTTCGGCCCCTCCCTGAGGAAGTACTCTCGAGTACTCTGGCTATCTGCGACGTCTGGAAAGTAGAAGTGAGTTATTAGCGTGAATGGAGTAAGTTCGAGCCAGCCCTGAGTAATATCGAGTACTCTTGGTCTTGAGTATGACGTCTGGAGGGTAAACGTAAGTTATTAACAAGAATGGAGTGAAAGAACTCTCCAAAATTTTAAAGTGTCTCTTCTTTTTTTAGTGTTTTATTTCATAATAAAGAGTTTCGACTTAACTTCATTTCTTTTTTTAAATCCAGCACCATCAACAAAGTTGTTTAAACTTTTCAAAATCTCAGTTCAGATTCTCTACTGTATGCGTTAAATTTACATGTTTGAACCGCGTTTTTTGTAACATTCCATGTTGATTTTGCCGTTGACGTTTCTGAAAGTTCGAGTGCACCATAAGAAAGCTTATTAAATTACGATGTTATTATATTTGGCACATGTACAAATATATTTGTTGAAAAATAATTATTTTTGTAAATGTATCAATAGTATATCCTTTTTTTAAATTCTTTAGTTTGGGTTGAATTGATAAACACATATCGGCGTTTGATAAGATCGAAAATATGTCCTTCTTACAGGAAATTTCTTATAAAATTCAAAAATATGGTTAAACATTGGAGGAGATGTTCTAGATCTTGAAAAAATGCCAATTTATGGCCAAAGATCGGGATATTTTTTAAAATAACTTAAAAATTCGTAACTTTCGACTGGATTCGATAGAACCGTTCGGTTTGTTGCATTTCACTCCGTTCAGAATGTATTAAAAACAATTTTTTCCTGTTTTTCCTGGGCTACCCCAACAATCTGCCCCTTAAAAATTATTTTACTGCATTTCCCGTTATTGTATAAATGGAATAAATAAAACATGAAATAAAAACAATAAAAGTGATGTGACCAATCTACGCAAGCGGGGTAAATGTGTAACTTTTATCCTCGATGATGCCGTGACTCGACATTGTCAACTTTCATCGTTCTAATTAAGCATACTTTCATTTGTTACAGAGCCCCATGTCCACTTAGCCAAGGCCGAGTCATTTTTTACCACTTTATACCAATATCCTTTCACCATATTCGAGAGCTCAACAAGTTTATTAGTGGAAAAGAATCAAAGCTAATTGTTATCTTTCAAATATGCGCATTTCAAGTAAGTAATTTAAAAATGCTGAAACACCAAGGACATGGTTTTTGCTTAAAACTAACTTGCGTATATGTCAGGTTTATTCTCACAAGTATTCGAGGCCACGTTGCGTTTTGCCGGGAGAAAAATTACCTCGTTGAATTTTTAACATTTTTCCAATATTTGGAAAGATCGCGTTAAAAAAGTCTGCCGAAATGAATAATATACATTAGGTGATTTTTCAATGTCCTCTACCAAAACGATGAAAATATTCTATGTTACAAGATTACAAAAGAAAATAATATAAGTATTAATATGTTAGTAATTAATAACAAAGGAATTAATAAAGCGGGATTCTTTTAAATTACATGATGCGGGTACTTTTACATATCTGAAACAATAAAGATAAGATTGGGAGAGCTTGTGTTGAATGCATTTATTAGTGTGAATGTACTTATTCTCGTGAACTTACTTATTAGCGTGAATGTGTGATGCGATAGGGTTGATGTCGGAAAATCGAGTACCCATCGACCTTCACATAGGTGAGTTGTACATATGTATAGGGTGATGAAGAAATACCGACCCACCATAATTAAATAAATGGGTTTGGAACTGCATCGCGTTGGGTGTTAAATGACCTAGTTGTTGATAACACGTGAGCCGAATCTTGGTTCCTGGATGGATAAGACCGAGGTATGCCCGATCTGCAAACCCCTGGCGTGGTGACTCTCGAGTCTGCAGATTATTAGATTTTTATTCAAACCATCCTTTTACATAATTTTTTTAAATTTTCTGTGATATTGTTTTGACAATGTGATGACGCACTTTTTCTACCCTCTTAAAACCGATGTAATAGAGTTTTGAATTGACGTCACGTTTGTCCGGTGAGGATCCTTTTTTTCAAATGGCAATGGGTAGCCTTTTTAGCTTCTTTTGACAGGGAAATTCGTCGAAAATCGATCCTTCTTTCGTCAATTAAAACCTCCCCCACACCAAAAAAAAATAGATTCACGTGACGCTAATTTTCGGAAAAGACTTTAAATTTTAGTTTTCCATTATGTGACGCAGGTTAATTTATTATCTTAAACAAACTTTTTTTTTACTTCATTTATTTATATCTACAACTGTATATTCATGATATACAACCAGCAGATTGAATTTCAGACTGTGTGTTTGGCATTATGGGCGTTATAGAGAAAGCTACCCATTGGCAGGCGCTCTGCATTAATGAAGTGATATTAATCATTTAAAAGGTCTCTTATCCATATTCTTTTCAGACGTTTACGTGGTAATTCTGGGGAATGGAGTAATCGTATTTGTGTGTTGGTGTGATTTTGTAATTTACTATGAAAACGTCTGTAATATGTTTTGATGGATGAAAAACTGTTGGGATTTGAAGATCTCTGTGAAGTGTATTATTGTTTACATAAAATAGGGCAGAAACAATTAGTCTTAAAATTTTGGATTGAAAACTTTGTAATCTATGAATATTGGAATACTTGGCCGATCCATATACTTGGCACCCATACATCCAAATTGGTTTGAGTAGGTATATGTATGTCGAAAGTTTTGATTTTAATGGTAATTTTGATTTTCTGTTGAGTAGGTAATAAAGAATTTTAAATCGTTTGTTCAGTGTCTGTTTTTTTTAATCGTGTGTGTGGATTCCAAGTTAGTCTTCTATCAAATGTAAGTCCTAAATAGTTAACTTTGTCGGATTGTGGAATAGGTTCATTGTATAAGTATATGCTAGGGCAAGTCTCACGACGGAGTGTAAAGGTGATATGTTGTGACTTTGAAGGATTAAACTTTATTTTCCAAAGATTGCTCCATTTCTCAATTGTTGATATGTGGTTTTGTAACACGAGTGAAGCTTGTGTAGAAGAGAGATGGCTTGTTAATATGGCGGTGTCATCTGCGTATGTGGCGGTAAGTGTATTCTCATTTGTGGGCATATCAGATTAAACAAACTTAATTAAAAATTTGTGAAATTAATTTTACAAAATGATCAGAATCGTTGATCATCATGATTGTAGCATTACTACACAAGACCACGTCTCATGGTACCCATTGTTTTCTTTCTCTTGATAATCGATTAAATAATGAAAATTAAAATCAACAAAATTTTGAACAACATAAACAAAATATGTCTCATGTTTAAGTATAATCTGATGACGAACTTTGGAAATTAAAAAAAACTTTAGAAAAATGAAAAATTTCAATATTACTGCTATTAAAACTCGACTTTATAAATAAAAATAAACAATAATTAGTTTTTCACAACTAATTAAACAGTAAACAATGTCAAACAATAAAATAACTGAAAATTAAATGTTAGTATGAGTATAAGGGGTACTACAACAACAGCCCGGCTAGCTCAGTCGGTAGAGCATGAGACTCTTAATCTCAGGGTCGTGGGTTCGAGCCCCACGTTGGGCGAATAATTTTTTTTGTACATTTAAAAGAAAAAAATCTAAAATAGAAAATTTTTGCCGTTTTGAAAGATTATTTCAAAGCTTAATAGTTTCAGATGATTTTGATCCGCATTTTCTCGCTGTTTTAATCCGTTAATCCGTTTGTTTGCGGCATTCGCCGTTTTCACTAGTGTGATGTGTCTTTCGACTGACTAAAACAGCGAAGGTAGGATATTCATCGATTGGACAAAGGCTACTACTTGAAAAAAAATTAAAGCTATCGATTTTTAAAATAAGAAGAAATATTTTGTGATATTTCCATTTCTGCTCTGCGGGGTGATAATCAATCATTTGGCATTTAATTATTATTTAGTTCTGTTTATCTTCGCAGATCGTAAGTGACCAAGATGATATGTAACTGCACAACAATAATTTCAATATTTACTTAAATTTCTCATATTTTCCCAGTGTAACCTTGGGTATACTGTAAAAGTTGATACACCCGTTGATCTGGTGAGTTCATTGAAAGCAAACAGCGAGGACAGGCGGACCAGGCGATGATGGGAGACGAGCAAACTACGAACTCGTACTCTCGCAGACGTCCAAAAGATGGTTAACCATTATAAATTGGTTTTGTAGGAACTATGCACATTTAGACCGAATTCCGAAACTCGATTGAGAAATCTAAACTGCGAGATTAGGCGGACCAAAATGTCTGGACGCTAAGTGCAACTATCCCGTTACCTCCTTTGCGCCCCTTGTCTCTGTTTTCAACCTCCAGCATTGGATCATCCACCGCCATTTCCAGCTAAATAACTTTTAACGTAACTTTAATTATTATTATTAAAAATTAACAAATTTGAATTTTTTAAACATTTTTAGTTTTTAGTATTTATTACTCAGAGGATTAATTATACGAATTATGTTTAAACGGGGAAGAAGTGGCAGAGCTATGCTTAATTTTAATAATAATTTTCTCTCGCAGTTATACAGAAAAGCTGGATGGACGAATCGTAATAAAACGCCCACGCGAATCAACCCAGTTTTCTTTTAACTATTTTTAACTTCATATATAATTTATTATGCAATAGGATGCAATTTCAATATCAAAGGTTGAATTTAAAAAGCGCCACCTTTTAGACTGAAAGTCTGAAAAAAAGGAAGCTGTGTTGATTTCTCGACTGGAAAGGTTGAATCTCATTTCTTTCCTGTTGTGGTAACAGTGAAAATCCGTGGTTTTCGAAAGTGTTTAAAATATAAACTTGGTAATTTATTTATCCGACTGTGATATGATCATCATGGTGATTTTATAGGACGAATAAAAAAAACCACGATTATCAGTTGGGCGTGGCTATTAAAAATGTATTAATTTTTTGACATTTATATCTACCGGATATTACTTTTTTTTAGACATGTTCCATCCCTACTTTTAAATAATCTAGCAAATTGGATTTTGAAGGAGTGAAAAAATCTTCAAACCGCGTTTCTTGTTTGTCTGCCTTTAAAACCTCGTCTACACAGATGATAAGACATTTATTTCTGCCTGTCCTCATAGGATAAATTAACCCTATCCTGTATCAAAATTATACACGCCTTCTCGTAAAACAATATTTAAATTATTTATCGACTGGTTTAATTTTAATTTCGCCCGACTTTGACCTTGCGATTCAATGAAAATTAACACGAAATTTATGAATGAGGGACGTCGCCTAATTACTTCCTGCTGGTCTTCGTCAATTGGTATAAATCTCCGACGGCAAGGATTTTGTTTCCAACACACGCAAAGTGGAGAGCTTTATTGAAAAAATTGTAATTGAAACCCAATTGTTCCTTTATGTAACGAAAAAATTTTCAACATAAATTCCGTGTTTAGATGCATTATTTGTGTGAATTTTTTTAAAATAAATTTTTTACCGATACTGCTCGGCTTTAAACAATGCCAGTTTCATTTATGATTAACAAAATAGTATTTTTTAAAATAGTATTAATTTAAAATTATTCACGTCATGGTTCACCAATTACCTAGATGCTCATAAACGGTCATGATGTTGAAGTTTTGTTTTATTTTCACAAATCCATTTTTTTTTTTGTACAGAAATCTTTTAGAAAACCCTTGTAGAATGAGCAGACGTCAAGAGTTGCATAATAGTTATTCAAAAATACACTGGAACAAGGTCGAACATACGACGTGACCACAGGTAATGGACGTCCGACTGGCATACAGATTAATTCAGGTAAGTCACATTTTCCTATATATTGCACGGCCAACCTAAAATGTATTTCAAGCCGAGATTAGAAAAAGAAAACTTCAAATAGCGAAGTTATGATTGGGGCGAACGGACGGCAAATTGCTTTCGGCCCCCCACACCGGCACGACACATGTACACGGTAAACGACCCAAGTGTCCACATGTCAGTTTGTTTTGTCTCTTTCAATCAACAGCCCTTTAAACTTCCAGGGCGGAATTGCTATTTAAAATTACAAAAGCTGTCAAGGGTCATCCAATGAAACATGAACTGCCTCACATGTGTAACTTAAAAATAAATCGTACAAACCTTACCGATAACGTTTATCAATTTAATCAAAAAAGATTTATATTTACTTTATTTTCCTAGCGACAGACAGGACAGAACGAAATGTTTACAATTTAAAACATTAACCATTTTTAAAATTAATCATCTTTGGTGTATTCCATGAATGAAAATATTATATAAAAAATTAATTTTTTTTTTTACGGTCTTGGTTGATATATATGTGAAGAGTTGGTGTCCGAAAGGATCGAAGTCGCGATAGCTCAAGTAGTAGAGTTGCGATGTATTTGGCCGAAGGTCGGGTGTTCGAATCCCGCTGACTTTTTGTCTCAACTAAGTCCTTGCATAGAATGAATAATTAATTGAAAGAAGTCACTTGATCAATTGACCACTAAAACGGATAAATACATTTTTATATGATTCGATAGTCATAGCTGTACTAAGCACGATTGGAAGATAAAACTGGGTCCCTCAAGGCGGTGTCCTGGGTCCCCTCTTGTTATACTTTGTACTTTCAAAAAGCGCAATTCAATTCGTTAATTTTTTGTTATTTCATTCAACACTTAAATGTGAAAATATTTAAATGGAGGAGCTTACATTTTAGCTAATTACTAGAATTTTAGTCGTGTTAATAAGCTAACAATTAATACATTTGGGTTGTCTGGCAAGTAAGGAATGACGTAATTTTTTGTTTTAAATAAACAAATTTATTATGGCGAAAAGGGAACATTTTCTCTACCGTATATAAAACAACCTGAATCATAAGATGGAAATAATTAAATAATAAAGTTCCTCAATTTTTAAAAATAAACATGGGAGTTGATGGATTGCAAAATAGAGATTAAAGTCGCGATGTTAGTTATTAAAAGTTAATATGAGTTTGTGATGAGAATGCAACAACAATTTGGATATTACAACATTCCTTGTATAATTTATTTCATTTTTTACTTTCCTGGTATCTATCTGGATTTTATCAATCCATATTAGCACTTTTGTATTAAGTACTTTTCTTTCTATTTAACACTTATGAAATTCAAAACCGTCAGCGTTTTTACAGATGGAGATGCTAATGTAATATTTTCGCACTATTTTCTCTATGCAAATACAGATTATAAACTCTAAACTTTGAGCTCAGCCCTCAACTCAAAAAACATAAAATTTAAAATCGAATAGCAACACTTCTCGAATTTAACACGATTAATACAATTAGCACAGTTTGCGTGGATAAATTTCAGTGGCTAAAATATTCAGGATGGTTATTCATAGGTTGTGTTACTTCTTGTTGACATTTAATTTTACTCTTTTTTGGCCAGTTTTGTTATCCTTCCCTTTCTAAACTAACTTTACTAACTTACTTCTTTTTTTTTCTAATTTTTTTAAGTACGATTCCATAATTAACAACAAACACGTAGTAAGTAAACCGAAACCTAACCTTAAAAGAGATCATGAAGTAACAACACATTTTGACTTTAACACACTTAAAACGACTGGCACAGATTGAAACATTACAGTTGCTGACTTGTTCAGGTAGGATTTCGAATACGTTTATTATGCTTTCTTGATCTAGCTTGGTTTATTTTTATTTTTTCGGATACCTTTCTGCACTCTTTCATGGTAGGCAACTAGCGCGTGTAATTAGCCTATAAGAGATCATGAGATGAGATCATCTCTTCAGAATGGTTATTAATACTATTCGAATATGTTCTGTTTGAGGTTGGTAAAATCCTACTTTGGCCAGCTTTTTTTCACCTAGCGTCCATTACAAACAACTGGCACGTGAAGTTCACCAAAGGCGTAACCACTTTTCGACTTGAACACGTTTAAAACAATTAGCAGTTTGCGTGAGCGCATTACAGTTGCTAAAACGTGCGGAAAAGTAATTCGTATGTTTTTTCTGAAATTTAATTTTTCCCCTGTCATTTTTTTTATCCTTCCTTCATCAATCTAAGGTGTTTCCTCCTTTCTGATTACTTCCATTTCAAATAACTAACACATGGTGAGTCAACCATAACCTTAAAAGTGCTTACGAAATAGCACACAGGTTAGCAGAAGCCAGACTTATCAATTACGCTACCAGAAAATCATCACATTTGATGACAAATGTCTCGTTTTCAACCCACTTAACACTTTTTGTTGAAAAAATTTATGAAGCTAAAAAAGAGTGGAGGAACATGCAGGATGGTTTTTGACATGACCAAATTAAATTTGCTCAAGTTCTAAAAAATCAAAGTTCTTTGTATCAAGTATTAATTTATTAAACTGACTAATTTTAGTATAATGATTGTTTTTTCTATTGTTTATTTTCATGCTCCTTCTGCCACGATATTTTTGAATATGTAGGTTTTTAGTATTTGCTCATTTTATTTACCTTATTAATTGCTTCTCTTAGAAGGTATCAACTTTATTATATAGCTTTTAAATTATGCATGAAAACCCCATTAGCAGAGCGTAAACACAATAGATGAAAAGGTCAAAGGGGTGAAATTCTTACGACTTCAAAAAGAAAGTATGTATTCCTTTCATACGACACTAATAACAGACTTTGCTTCAATCCCTACTCATTTCTGAAAGTCACACGAGTTCGAACTTCGAAATTAGTTTATTTTCTATTATATCAAAAAGGTTAAAGAAGCCCAACATTGAGGAGGCTCGTGGGTGTCGAGGATACAAAAAAAAGCGTCAGCAGTGAAAATCTAATAACGTTTAATAACGAACGCAATGTCTGAAAAAGTGACATTCCCTACATCCGAAGGCCGATAATAACAGGGTTATTTCAGTTTTAGCCGTCTTGTTTGCTATTTGCTATTCACAGATGAATGTCACTTTGCTATAACTCAAGGCTTAAACGAACCGAAGGAGTTTATTGATTAGGAATACCCTATGCTTGGGTGAATGCACCTCTTATTCAAGAGGCAAATGTCCTCTTTTCAAAGGAAAGCGAACTTAAAACAAAAACGTAAATTGATACATGGATAAACACAATAAGTTGAACAATATACGCAGAGATAATTCCTATTTTCTCCAATATATGTGAAAAAAATCGTATGCACAATATTAACATCTTAAAAGTTCAATACAATCCCAACCACTTCTTAGATACCTTAGACAAAAAAGACCCACGTATTTTAACTACTTTACTAATTTAATGTTTAAAAAGGAATTATATATCTTATTACTGGATTTTTATTGTTACAAATGTCCTTGTACACCAAACTGTATTCGTAACAAATTATTGTGGATGTGAAAGAAATAAAAAAAATTAATCTAAATTTTGCCTTATTTCTGAGGAACAAAGAGGAAAGCTGGTGAAGAAAGTGTACTGGACGGTAAATTGTTTTCACGATACAACTCGGTTGAGACGTCCATCGATGTTAGAAACGGATCAGTTTACGAGATTATCTGGAGTGAGATCCTTCAAAACATTAACCCTAGATTCGTACGTCTAAGAATTTTCAAATTTCCGCCCGGAATATCAATTCTGTCAGTTGACCCGGAATCATTACAGCAAATAAAAAGTGAATCATTTTGAAAACCGATTTAGCAAAGCCAAGTGGTTCGAGAAGATTCCCATGACAGATTGGGGAAAAGCTTTTTGCACTTTGATATCGTTCCAGATGGCAGGGCTATTGATTCTGTGCTTCATGGGCGAACAGCTCTTTGATCAGTCGGAATAAACAAGGCAAAGCTTCTGCACACCGACGGAGATGAAACTTGCAAAATGGAAGGAGGTCGCGTCTTGTCTCGCCCTGCTTATATCCTTGACACCTTATACACTTGATGCACATGATGGCCTTTTCTAGTCATTGGCTTTTTTTAAACTTCGAGGACACAAAATTAATATATGTTGGCCGAAGGGATAAAACTGTTTTTATGCGGGGACTTTTGTAACTTAAGAAAGTTTAGTCAACAACAGATTTAAACGAAAACTCTGGTGTCTGAAATCCTGCCAAGTTTGGCTTTATCCCATCTAAGTTTCAATTGACAAAAAGAATCTGTGCTAATTTAAATTGTCTGCAAGATGTCCACCACCCGATGGTACTGACATAACTGGTGAACTGGTGTACACCAAGTATGGCCAAATATTTTTTCGGAATAAAATTTTCAGAGGTGAAGACGGTGCTGCAGCATCTTGGTTAACAATTACCACTAGCATAATTATTGATTGCATCAATTAATAAATAGACCTATACATATAGATCACATTTAGTAAAAGTACAATTGATTTTAAAATAGTACACGTACTTACTGTGTATCCAGTTGTGACCCAGCTTCCTCAGAAATTCTGCTTTCTGCAAATAAAAGTACTTACCTCACAGAGGTTAAACATTCAAACAAAAAAGAAATATTATGACTTCATTTATCCATCTCTCAAAGAAGAGCGTTAGAAGAAAGACTGTCAGAGCAGACTAAACATATTTTTTCTTGTATGGATATGCACATTTTTGAACGGCCACATGCTAGTACCATATTTTCTTACTGTTAGAAATATAGGTTTTATATACGGTATTGACATATTTTTTATTTGAAAAAACAATTGGAATAATCGATCCTTTCGATTTCTCTGATATTAATTAATATTAAAATAGTTAGATTGCGAGTTGGTGTCTGAATAAATTAGAACTTTCACCAAGGCCTGTTAAGCTTTCTCGTACCACATGTACTCCACCCATCTAAAATTTAGATTCAGTTTTCTACAAATATGTTCCATTATTGAATTTTGACTCAGTTGATGTAAATATATTTTTTCCTATTTGTTGAAGTCTTGAGGAGCGATCAAGATGAGGTATGAATGAGGTATTTTTAAAAATAACTTATTTCATTTTTTGCCGATTTATTGAATTTGATTGACTTTTGACGACCTTTATTCGGGTCATCTTCAGGGCATAAAGTATGGTGCTATTCTATTCTTGTGGTGCCATATTGGTTTTGTGCCTTCATAACACTTTCACACGAAACCAATATGACACCACAAGACGAGCAAAAAAAAATAAAGAATGTGTTTTTCTAAACTACCTCATTCTTGGCCGCTCCTTACCACTTCAACAAAATATGAAACAACAGGCCAGTAAGAAAAACATATTTTTTACAACCTTCGTAGCGACATGAACATGCAATTATTAAAAAATCAACACCCTATTCTGGTTTAGGATTTTTTTCATACGAATCTTCAGTCAGTAAAGCCAGGTCGAGGGTAAGACTAATTACTACTTACGAGGGCTTTAATACTCTTCTAACGAACCAGATGAACATTAATTTACATTACAAAAAAAAGAATATGCACTCAGGCTTGAATTTACAAAGCAACAGAAGGACCATATTCCCACAATTAAGTGCTGCAGTTTCAACACATAAACGTTGGGAACTAAAACCAAAAATTGCATATTGGCTATAATTGGTAGTAGCAACTAATTGTAAGATATACTGTGGCTATCCTAAGAGTAACGCTCAAAAAAACAAGCAACCCAAAAATTGGGCAGTGAATAAAGATTGGCAAATCTAACCATCACAGGGGTAACTACAACCCAATAAGCTGCTTAGAAATACTAGAACAGCTCAGAAAAAAATAAATTGGATGGGACTGACCATAGGACCCCGGAAATCCTTTTACAACCTACAATGTTTTAGCAGTCAACAAAGAGAAAGAAGAAATAAAACGCTAATAAAATTACACGTAAGATGGATCCGGAAGAAGAGGAGAAACACGGTAAGGTGTGCTCATCCAAAATATAAACTCGTTAGAATAAATACACCACGGTCTTTCAAACTGAAATACATGATGATAATGCGAGTGCTATAGAAATTCTTAAAAGAGGTTTCACTTGCATTAATCTTCATAAGATCAGACAGCCAAGCGACCCTGTCACTCCAAAACAGTCGGTGAATGAATCCAGAACCTCCAAAATCTAAGAAAACTTAATATTTTCCCTAACGAGCCCGAAGAAATTTTGGGTAGAATGGGTGGAACATGCATGTTGTTCCTAATTATAAAATAGTTAACCATTAGTTTCGTTGTCGCAGCTTTCGCTCAGAGTACAGCAGTGTCACAGCATTGTGTATGTTATTTCTGCCACCTTTAAGTTGGGACGGTATTGTAAGGGCGCTTTCCTCAGGGGAGCCCAAACTTTTAATTAAGACGGAATGATGTTGCATGTTCTTCCTCAAGCGTTCTTCCCTCTACCTATTCCTTCGAAGCTATCTCATTGATAGGTACTTGCCGAGTACTAAATGACTCGCATGCTCGAAGGGGTTCTGTTCTGACTCCCACACCGTGCATCTGCAAAGCTGACCTTCCATCCCATCTACCCTAATCCACCACTCTACCCTAATCTTTACAGGCGATACAGCTACCATATCAAGTAACTCTGATCCAGTATTTTCACTAGAAACCTTCAGGAATCTCACAGTACTGGAGCATTGGCGTCGAAAAGAACGAATAACCCAGAAAAATCCACGTCGTAGATCATAAAACTTTAGTAGTAAACTAAATTGAAAATTCAAATTCACCATTTGTTTTCCATTAAAAAAAACGAATTATTAATGTATTTAGTAACGGTTATGTTTTTTCTTAGATAATTTTATCTGCTCTATTGAGTTTTTTAAGTTGGTGTAATGTAGTTAAAAAGTTTTATTTTTAGTTTTTATTGTGACTTACGTAATTTCCTTTTAGAAATAAAGAACAAACAGACCATCACTCTATTTATAAATCTTCGCTAGTGATAAATTTATAATGGGAAATTGTCTGTACCATATCTTTCTAATGTAACAAGGTTTTTTTTCTCCTATTCAAATTGTTTATTATTTGCCTGTTACCTACTTTTCAGGTTTATTGAATAGTCTTAATAGAAAATAGAATCGGAATGGGAAATGAGCACGGCCAAAAAATATGCAAGCCAGGGCGGTAAGATAAGCCCAATAAGGCGGACGGGCTGATTGCGAAAATCGAAAGCTTTCCTCGGACCGGTTTTGACACAAATACTTATTTTCCCTCAACCTCAAATCGAGGTTTTTTTAATACAAGACAATTTCGAGTTCGATTTTTTCCTCTAGAGGAAAGTTTAACCCTAAAGTACTCTGGTTAAATCGGCGTGTTGGCTTAAAACTGGAGAAGTACATACAACGATAGTATGTCAGCATCGGAAATTTTAAAAAGCAATATTTCTAAAAAAAAAAGTATTATAAATATTTGTTATAGTTTGGTAATATTTGCTAGATCTCGACACAAATGTATTTCATTTTATCTCTGTTATCAAGAAAGGCGATAAAAGAAGTAAACACTGTACTACATTTAATTAATTCAATTTCAAACTAAAAAAAAAGATTTATATAAACGACAACAGTTTGAATATACAACAGAATCGATCTTGTCCCAGGGTCCAAAACATGCACATCAAGGTGGTTATTGACCTCCTCGATAAAGGTGGAAATGTCTTGACTTCTGAATTCATGCAACATACAACATAGAGCCGAGGTTGGAAACCCGAAAATATTTCCGTTCTACAAGATATTTTCTGAAGCGTAGGTGGAAACGGATGATACTCTTGACCTGATTTCAAATAAGAAAAAACAATAGGCTGTGGAAAAATCTCACACGTTTTTAACGCCTGTACTATTGTCAACTCGTTACGTAAAACTGATAAACGTTAATTCACGTTTTAAAACGGTCAATTAATTGTATTGTCTATGTTTAACTAACTGTTTTTATTTTAATTAATTTCATCATATAATGTAGTTTGGTAATTTCCGATCATTCCGGTTTTATTATTTGAGCGCTTCAGCTTTTGTCATTCTTCAGCAGTGCATTTTGGGTTCGAATTCGAGCCTTTGGAGACATAAGATACGGTACAGAAATAGGGAAAGATGAATTAGCAAAACGCAGTTTTCTACTTGAGGTCTGTGGTGATGAACCTGTAGTTTTGGTCTGTTGGTCCTCCCTGTTTCGGTCTATGAAAAACGTTTCAGCATTTGGCTGTGTTCAGTATCAAAATTCCAACAGACAAACTGGTGAGAACAGGTGGACCAGGATTTCATCGTGAACGAATGGTTTGCTTGGTGAAGAACCAGGAGTTCGCCATTTATGATCATCCTGGTCTGCTTAGCCACGTAGTTTTGGTCTGTCAAATTTGGTCGCTACCTTCAGAGGCACATTAGATAGAAAAAATTTCAAACCTTAAAACAAAACTCTTGTTATCTAAGAATCAGTTGGGAAGACAAAACCATCAAAACTTGATTTTCTACATGATGTCTGTGTGATGAATCTATAATTTTCATCTGCTAGTCCATGTTGTTTCGGTCTATCAAACACGTTTCAGCATTTCTCTGAGTACTGAAGAAAAATTCCAACAGGCAAAAACAGTAGGGCAGATGGACCACGATTTCATTGTGAACAACTGGTCTGCTTGATGAAGAACAGCAGTTGGTTATTTACGATCATCCGGGTCCACTTTGCATTGCTGTTTCAGTCTGCCATACCTTGTCGATTCGTTCAGAGATGAATTTGGCTTACAATTTGAAACAAACGACTTAAGGAATCGAAGAGAAATGTCGAAGAACAAAATCAGTGGGAATTAAGCTATCGTAGAGAAATATCGAAAGGCGAAATGAGGAAAACTCGGTTTTCCATCTGAGATTGGTGGTGATTAATTTTTGATTTTGTCTATCTTTGATTCTAATTTTTCGCATGCATCGCCTGGTGGTTTTCGGTACAAATTATAAATTTTGGTAAATCATGGATATCATGCCGTAACAAACAGTTAGGCAGAGCAGGATAGCCCTGACGACCAGTCTGCCGATTTGTCCGGCCATCCCAACTATACTAGTCTGTCAGGTCACATTTCGTATTCTTCACCGGACGGCGGTTTTGGGTTTACTAATTGTAAATTTTGTAGACACTGTACCGATCAAATTTAGGGCATGCGGACTAGAATGACCCTGAACAACGGATCTGTGTAGAATGAACCGGAAGGTGTGTTATTTACTATCATCCGGGTCTATTTAGTCCAATTGTTTTGGCTAGTCAATCGTGTTTCGTATTTTTCACCATCATCAGTGGTTTTTTGGGTGAAACTTTAAAACAAAATAAGAGGGGATTATGAACTTGTGGTTTGTTTTTTTCCGATCAATCTTGACTACCTTTCCTAGGTTTCATATATACAGACTTTCTGTAACGAAATGCTACTGGCAGAAGTGCACACTCGACGAGCCGGAATTACTAAATTTTTGCCTGTTTTCGTTGGACATGGTTCGGGTAATTCGGGTATAGAAATGGAATATACCAAAATACTTCTGGCAGTTATTACCAAGTATATACCAAAACTGGCCCAATGATGGTCGGATAAAATCAATATTGGATACTGATTTTTGATAGATTATTCAGTATCTTTTCGGTTCGACTTTGCATTTAGGTTGAACAGATCATCCGGCCGAAACAACTGTACATCATCTAAAATCTTATTTTCTGATTAAAGAAATATTCTAAAGTTGGTCGGGGAGGAATGTTAAATTTCCGTAATGTCAGTTGGCAAGGTTGTGCACGCGTGTGCCAAAATCGAATATCGGCTTCCAAAATTAAAAATAATACAAGTTCTTCAAGAACCATTACGAAACATTTTCAGTTTAGACGTTGGCATTGTAAAAGGATCGAATAGGAACACTTTATAAAAGGGCGTAATCCTTTAATTAAAAAAAATGTTGTGTTCCAGTAATTTAAAACATAAAATTTATTCTCATTTCCCTTGTTGTTTTTTATAGAAACTCATGAGTTCAAAATTTGAATTTTTTTTCTCCTTAATAATTGTTCATGTATAAGTTTGTTCAAAAGGAACCTTTCAGCCTTCCCGTTTTACTCTATCCCCTATCAGTTGTAGCTACTATAACTTTACTGTAATTAGACTGTCATAAATAATCTGCGTTATCTGCCTTCGGAATAAAAATGAAGGACTAACGGGCATTTATAACTCAAATTGCTACATATTCTAGTCACCGAGGGATCCTAAAATTTTAAATTGCTTACACCTCTACAAATTTAATAGACATTGATCAGCCTACAGAGAATCGTTCACTTCGTTCGTTGAATACAAAACAGCAACAATATGATTCTATTTTCCCTAAAAGATCTCTCTAAAAAAACTTCTTTGGTTTAGCATAGATCATGTTCAATTAATTCAATGGTAATTGAAACAAATTCCAAAAACAAAAACATTAAAAATACGAAAAATACATTTTAGGAAACTTTTGCCAAATTTTCAAAAGCCTACAATCGTTTATCTCTAGTAAAAACAATTTACTAATTACTGCACATGGTCATCATGGTGAAACTAGTCAACCCTATAGAACATAAAAGGTACTTGTACAATGTATATCGAAAAGCTTGCCTGCCCAGCAGTTCCTGCTAATTCTATTGTTTTAAGTGGTTCAGGAATTGAATTGAACCTGACAAGTGTGAGACGGGGCTCGCGCCGTCGGTTTACTTAAAAACCTTGTTTCCTATCATTTGGATTTTAAGTATAAAGATTTCACCCACGTCAAAACTCATCTTTCTTTGGCTGTCATCCCGATTCTAGATTCACAATCGAAAAACCAACATTGAAAAAAAAACTGCTTACTGAACTCCTCAGTATTACTAAGAGGAAAAATATTCAATGCTAATAGATCAAATTTGGGTTATTATTAAATTATGCTTTTCTAATGTTAATGTAATATATCAAGAAGTATAAAAGTGTGTGCTTTACAAAATTCCAATCAATAAAAGAATGTTTTTTTCAGGGCAATCTAAATGAAAAGATTCAAAAACCTAACGCTCAAAATTCTAGTCACTAGGTCATTTTAATTTCAAAAATTACATTTAAATTACATCCTTCATCAAATGCAAGATAAAAAAAGGTAAATTAATAGTTTTAATTTGATTGAACAATGTCAAATGTCAAACTAGTTACATTTACTCATGCAATTTTCATAATTTACTAATTCACTATCAATTTTCTCTCTCCAAGGAATTGCAGCAATCACAAAATCCAACAGTTCTAAAACCTAACATTCAAGATTCTAACCAATTGGTCATAAAAGTGCCACATTTCAAGTCTTCTATTCAAATTAGAGCCTTGATTAAAAAATAAAATTAAATCAATAAAAATCAATAAGTAAATTTGTAAGTTTGATCTGATTAAACAAACTAGTTAAATTTGCTCATGTGCTTTTCCCAATTTAATGAATTTACAAGAAAGTTTCTCTTTCCAAGGAATGACAATGAAGTGCGACAATCGAAATCAAGTTTCCAAAACCTAACACTCAAGATTTCTATCAATTACAAAATTTATAAGAGGAAACCAGTTCTTTCACTTTATCACTTTAACCTACAAACAGAAGAAAAATACTGATTTTTATATTTGCCCAATTTATTTTTTATTTTTTTTTTTTTCCAGCAACCTTTGATACATAAATTAGTTGTTATTTCAAGCACTTTTCTCATGTTTGATGAATTCATCAACAATTTAATCAGCCCACCGCTCTTATCAAATAAATTCATGTGCATAAAACACTTTTTTTGTCATCTTGTCATGACCCCGAGATCACCTTTCTTGGGAGTATTGAATAAATAATATGTTGTTTAAATAGGGGATAACAATGTTTATTTATATTATTTGGTCATTGTTGGTATAAACAAATAACAAACAGATAAACAAACAAAAAAAAACTAAAGAGAAACTATATATATATATAAAAAAAACTTCAAACTTTTCAATAAACTTCTGAAAACACAATACAACATACACAGATTAAAATTGTTTTACTTTTTGATTTTAATATCTTTTTTTAATGCATTTACATACTTTGTGTACTTATATATTACAAATATCTACTGCAATGACAATATATAGGTTTTTCTCCTTTTAAACTAAACATTTATTACACACAAAACCTAAACATCATAAAAGATTCTTAAACCAATTTAAAGCCTGAATGTTTTATATGCCAACATCTTTTCGTCATTGTTTACCTTTACATATTTTTATTCGATGATTAATTTGGGCGCATTTGGTGTTTTTCTTTTTAAATTTAATTAAAAGAGACAATGAAAATCCGAGGGCCCAAAAAATCAGTATGTCTGGTAAGAAAAACCAAAGTTTCTTCTGTTCTCCCCATCTGAATTATGAAGAAGCCAAAGAAGGCTTGTTCATATTTGTATTATACAAATATCACATTGCGAAAATATTTTTTTTTTCTTTTATTTGAATGCTTCAGAACACCTAAGAAAACTTGTGCTTTTGTCATAAAATATAAATTCTTTTATTTTCCTCTAATTTCTAAACTAAGAAATACTTTCAATTAAAAATTAATTTTCCTCCTTCTTTTGTGTATTGTCAAAGAAAAAATTGTTCAAATTTTAAGTAAACTCATTAAATTGTAAGAGATATATGGCACTATTGTTATATCCCAAAACCTGTAAATAGAACTCTAGATACTATCAATACAGCGATATGAATATTATATTACATATTATTTAAGGACTGGGAAGTAATTAATATAATCATAAAGGTTGCCTCAACAAAGGTGGTCACTTTAATAATAATAGTTTTTTTGCTTTGTTTTTAATAGTAAATCGTTTAATAAAACTTAAAAACTAAAATTTAACTTCCAAAATTCATAACAATCAGATAAACCACCATTGTGAAACAACCCCTATGCAATCTGGAATAGCTATTCACTTATAAATGTTAATATGTATACGTTTATTTTACACACTCTCGTTCGACAAACAACAAGTAAATTTATATTATCAAATTATGTACACACTTAAAATTAATAAAAAGACCGACTGGAAATTCAGCCGAAAAGCTCATATGGCATAATAATTTCAGTACTCAAAATTGCATCTTTTTTTGTTCCCTTTTCCTTTATTGTTAGACTATTTCCTTACCATCCCTTAAAAAAAGAAGAGCAATAACAACAACAACAACAACAATAATAATAATAATACAATAAATATTTAAGTAAACTCCTTTCTATTTCAAGTCGATCAGAAGAAAACACTAAAAACAAATCAAAAGTCTCTAAAGCCAATGGGTAAATGTACAGTGCAAAAAAAAAACCTGCGATGTCATATCACACACAACCTAAAACAATACTGAATAAATAGGTTGATCATTTAATATCAGCAATATACACTTCATGACAAAACAATACAGACATCACTTTATCGATTATTACTTGGCGGTATAAATCACATATTTTTGATACACAAAGTTCTCTGGATTTTTAAAACCAGTGTTAATCCATGTATTCAAAATTATAAACAAGTGCTTTACAAAATTTCTTTAAACAAGAATTGAAAAATTCATTAAAAACTAGTTTATATGTTTTACAACTGTCTCAAATCTGTGAAAAATATAATGATCAAAATTAAAAATATGACCCTAAATAATCATTTTTTTAAGAGAGAAAAAAGATGTGATGTGAGACAAGCCACCGGGTCTTTTACCGTAACAAAACTTAAGGAACAAATGCTTGGACTGTCATTTTAACTAAACCGTCAACCACTGGGAACAATTAAAACAACTTACAGATTGTAATGAAATTTACAAAATAATGTCAAAATTATCTTAATTTTGGACATTTATATTTCACTACGTTTTATCCAATTTAAATTTTGATATCGTTTCGCTTTGTGGTATGTCACCAAAATTGTCAATTCTCTCATTACATAACAATTCTATAATGGTTTGTTTCGAACGTTCAATTTTTGACCCACTCCAAGAAAAAACAAAATGTCTAGGATTTATTAAAAAAGAAATTTTATTTTCATCCAATAACATATTGTCCTGAGTGATTCTGATGTTATTTATTGTATAATCTGTAATTACAATGGCAGGAACTATATTATCAACCTCAAAACTTATACTTTCAAAGCAACAAATAAAGAAAACACTACTACAGCTAACAGGTCACAAAATAAATGGTAATAACAAAACCAAATATCTAAAAGTGTCTTCATCATTGTAACAGATTTGAATAAATATGCTAAAAAAAAGGCTGATTGTTTTGTTTTTTTAAATTTTATTTCATCTGAATTTGTGAATTTTATTTACAGATTTTTTATATATTCTTTCTAATAGAAGCGAAAGCGACAAATTTTAAAAAGTTTCTAATTTGTACAATCCAAAAATCAAATTACACTAACAAAAAAGAGAAACAAGCTGTTTGATTATAATACACAAAGCATGCAGAGTTTGCACATTTTATAATAAATATTTTAAATTTTTTTCCCTTTTCTTTTCCTCACTTTAGGGCGATGGGGGGAGGGGTTCTTGTGAAAATTCAAAGACTGTCCAAAGACTTCTAATTTTGTCACTTGTTTATAATGAGGGGGAGCCACTGGAGAAATGCTACTTTGTAAAATTTTCTAAACACACCGAGACGATAATGAATCAAGAGAACCCTCGAGAGAAGACTCGCCTAGTTTAGGAAGACCCGTATATAAATAATCCAAGCGAGAGAACCGTTTGAAGCGGTACTATTTGGGAGTGTCGGCGCTCCTTAATTTTTAAGTTTAATCTAAACTAGTTATATATATATATATATATTTATATCATGGTTCGATAGAACTGATTCTCCTTTCTTTTCTTTTTTTTTTTTTTTTTTGGTTTTGTGTATGTGTTAGTTGTTCCAATTGCTAATATTTCCTTTTGTTTTTAACCTTGTAAAAGCAAAAGAAAAATTATTAAATGTAATCTTGCCTTTGAAGTGGTTTAAAACTCTGCAAATTCTTTTGCGCATTTCTCAGTCGATGAAATTCTGAGCGCTTCCTCTTCATAGTCGTCGAAGTTACTTGTGTCTCCAGGGCCCTTGCACCTGGGAATGAAAGGGGCTTCGATCTTCTTCTGGAATACAGCGATCCAATCCGTGGAAGCGAACCACTTATGTCCCTTAATATCGTTAACACCGTTCTTTAGGTTTCCATAACGTTTGGTTAAATCTACTTGAAGGAGGTTCCTGAGGAGATCTTTAAGATCGGAACCGAAGTGCGATGGAAACCGCACTTTCCCAGATACGATTTTCTCATAGATCTGGATGGGCTGATCGGCGAAGAAAGGCGGGTAGCCTGCAGCCATCTCATAGACGAGTACACCGAGGGCCCACCAGTCGACGGCTTTGTTGTAACCTTTGCTAAGGATGATCTCCGGAGCCAGATACTCGGGGGTCCCGCACAGGGTCCATGTCCGGCCCTTGACCCGCTTGGCAAAACCGAAGTCTGTGACTTTGAGATAACCTTGCGAATCAATGAGGAGATTCTCCGGTTTCAGATCACGGTAAATGAGGTCGAGATAATGGAGGTATTCGAACGCCAGCACAATCTGAGCCGCGTAGAATCTCGAGTGGGGCTCGCTGAATCTGCCAACTTTCCTCAAATGGGAGAACATCTCCCCTCCAGGAACGTATTCTAACACCATATAGAGATTGGAATTGTCTTTAAAATGAAATTTCAGACTCACCAGGAAGGGAAAACTTATGGCTTGGAGAATACGTTTTTCGTTCAGGGTGTGTTCCACCTGCTTCAGCTTCACCACCTTCTGCTTGTCGAGGATCTTCATCGCGTAGTACTCTTTCGTAGGTTTATGTTGCACTATCATAACCCTGCCGAAGGATCCCGTCCCGAGGGTCTTGATTCGGTCGAAATCATCGAGGGAGGAGGTGTTGGTCGGATTCTTCTTCCACTTCTCTTCGAATTCCTCTTTGGCCTGGTCGAGGAATTCTTTGACACTTTCCGCAGAATCCCCCTTCTTGTTGGCCGTTGCGGCATTTCCCATGGTTTTGCCTTTTATACCTTCCAGGGCTTCCGACCGCTTCTTTCACCCTTCGCACGAAAATGTAACCGGGGGAAAAACCAGAACCGAAGTTCCGCAGGAAAGAGAGAGAGAGACAGATTTTTTCACCCTTTCGCCAAGGTTCCAATCGGTTTTAACAACCTTCTCCCGACCTCGTTTATCGGTCAATGCAACCCACCGCAGGACTCCGTCATCTTACCTCGGTCTTTTCCACACGGCGAACACACTTCCAACACCACCGAAACTCACTCGGCCACCGATTTACGACCCTCTTCGATTTGACACTTTCTGCAAAGCACAAAAATGGCCGACTCGGTACCCCAGATTTTCAATGGACGTCGTAATAAGAGAGATGGAGAAGAGAGAGAGGATGGAGACGGCGACGGGTCAATGATGCTTGTCTCCTGCGACTACAGATGCCAGCAGTGGCAGGAAACCGACACCATCAACCAAACCAAACCCGCCGTTTGGCACCATCTCTCGACTCTACGTCGAACCTGCCGCCAATTCACTGCTTCCAACTTCACCGGCCTCCCTCACCAATGTCTCTCCGCAACGAATCCTATTATCTTTTAGTCCTTTTCTTTTTGTTGGGTAGGATGAGAATCTGGATTATAAAGACTTCGTAAGCTTTTCTATTTTTTTAGTTTTTATGTATTGTACTATATTGTACTATTTCGACGCTCTTTCCGCCTCATCCATAGTTTATTTTTAGTTTGAGTGTCAACAGACGTCTGTTGACACTCAAAATAAAAATGTATAAACAATAAAGAATTGGATAAGCTCACGAATCTTTGTAATCAACTTTCTTTTCTTTTTTTCTCAAACAGAAGCATTAATATGCACCTTTCCCCTTAAAGGAAAATAAAACGACTAGACGAACAATAAAAATGTTGTCAATTGTTAGGACGACGATAATGGAAACAACACGATCAAATTTGCATTTTGCCCAGACTATCCCCGTCGACTCGGTTTGTCAGGCAGTTCGGCTTCTCGCCATCTTCAGTGTTACGTGTGTAAGTTATTTCGTCATAAATTAAATATACAAATTTGTAAATTTCACAAGTCAATTATTCACAATCAATGATTACACTGTAAAGCATTTTAACCGTTTTGAGACAGAAAATACAAGGCGGCTTTATTTTTCTTAGAGATTTAGTGATTTACAAATATCCTAACACCAATGTGTGACCCAGGTGATGAGGCAATTTCAAGCAACGAACCAACAAATATACTAGGTACATAATTTGCTGAAGTCTTAAGGAGCGGGATTATTTGAGAAAAATTCCTTTTTTTATTTTATTTCTTCCGACATTTCTACCTTTATTCGGATCTTCTTCGGAACCTGGGTGAATAAACTCCAAAGTTTACAATTTGCAGAAAACGAAAGCCTGAAGATGACGAAAAGAATAAATGCTCACAGACTAAACCAGTGAGGTTAAAAAGGCCAAAATAATCGGAAAAGACCGAACCACCTGTTAAAATGTCCCAGAACTGAAGAAAAAGTTTCATTCACAATTCTCTGTTTTTAACACTGCATACGTATTCAAAATTGATAAAAACATAATATATTTAGAAATAGTCCAGTTTTTAAATCTGAGGAATTTGGTGCTTATCAGTATTTCTGGTCGGCCTCTCTTTACTATTTTGGTTTGTCCAGTCACGAATACAATACAGAATGGCGAAAAAAAGAAAACAGCGAGGGACTTCGATGATCAAAAATCGGCCAAATTATACAGTTTTAAAGTAACAAGATATATTTACATATCGTGTTTCCGGGTCTGTCTGGTCTCGCTGGTTTCGTCTGTTGTGATTTTGCTACAGTATTTTGTCTCCTAACCGTACACTTTGCACCAAAGCCAAAGATTTAACATGGCGAAAAGGAAAAATGTGTTAGATAAACCAAAGCAAGGCCAAAAAGGCCATGAATGGAAATAACCAAATTGCAAGTTAATCATGTCGCAGAACTCATGAACAATTCAACATTATTTGAATGTTATTTGTACGTAAATTCACCAAATTCATAAACATAGCGCATGCTTAGAAATAATACAGTTTTGGGAATTTTCTCTTGGGACCTGAGCTAATAGTTGGTTCGTTTTCGGGGTCCTTCTAATGTCGATGGTCTTGCCTAGTGGAATTTGAAAGTTTACTTTTTGCACCACTGAAGACTGGGAAAAGCAGTTACGGTAAAATTAGCGAGAACGAGTGAACAAAAATGATCAGAAACGATCATGTTACGAAAACCCTTAAAAGTAAACTGTCAACAAAAGACTGACAAACAAGTAAATACAGTTGTATTTAACATTGGACAGCGATTTCATCAATTTAATTTGTTTAGCTTATTATTTTGTATGTTCTGAACTCTTAGTTTCGCATTTAAATAACCCTTCGTTCTTGTTATTTCATAAGCATTTTGGACAATGGACGACATTGTGTATTCAAGTCATTGTTCATTGGCTAATTTTCCAACCTTCTCTTATAAAATATAAACCCGGAAGTTGACTACTTTGTTATTTATTCTTGCCGCCAGTGGTTTCGTCATATATGACGAACTTCAGGTTTGATTATATGAAAGAGGTTTTATTTTTTACTAGGCCTATTTTTTCGGCGGTGATGATCAAATTCTATCTTTTGAGAAATTTTTAAGATTGCACGTACAAAATAATTACTCGCCGTTTTTAAGAATGCTTCGTATCTCTATCAAACGTATTTAAAGTAGTATTTTATTCAATGCTTGTCTTTTTATCAGGTGTGTGAAGAGGAATCGTTAGATCACACATTGATACTTTATAATACAAAACTGAAATAGATAATGCGTAAAAAACGATATAGTGGTTCACTGTCGCCCGCCCCCACCCGGTTGTACCGAATCTAATAATAAAACGTGGTGGGGAAAAAAGTAAAAGACGGGAAGAAGGAAGAAAAAAAGAGAGAAACACTCTTAGACAAAGACGAAGAAGAGATCACGAAAGCTCGAGAGCAAAAGCAAGGCCACAGACGGTCGGTTCATCGCCCTGGGAACCACGAGCACAGGTCAATTTTGCCGCCAAACCCTTAGAGACAGCCGGAAGCTTTGCAGAACCCAGTAACAGATGGCAGCAACTGCAAGATTCCAGAGCACTTCCGTGAGGAAATCCCCTTCACCACTTGAAAACTCGTCATCATGACTTGATCACGAACAATAAAACGTTAATTTTGTTAAGTTTTTGAAAATATTTTCATAGCTAGGTCAACCTTACTATTTAAAACATAAACTAGCACCTATTGTGGAAAACTCTATTTATTTCCTTCTCATTATCTAATTATAGAATTATACAAAATCAGGCTGGGCCCATCAAAATTCTTTAACATATTAATCAATTATATTCGAATGATGAAACCATAGTATGAAAGAAAAGTAGGAAGACAAGAAAAGAAAACTGTAAAAAAAGGAAGAGGGAAGGATTCATGTTTTTAAAAACTCATATACCATGGACCTGATGCAAAACAGAGGAAGTAGAACGTATTTCCCGAGGAAACAAATTCTATAGACTTGACCTTGCAAATCTGAAGGATTAGGCTGTAGTTTTAGAAGTGTTTCTTGGGATATGATTGGGGATTTGATAAGCAATGTGGGGAAAAGTTGATAACTTTGAGGACTTAAATTCACTAATTTCGTGGTCTGCTTGACCAATTAATATATTACAATTAATTAAGGTTTGTACTGGAGATAAAAAAAGTATCATGCTGAAGATTGAGGGTTCGAATCCCGCTCGTGCCATTGACTTTTTTATCTCAACTAAAAACCATAATTAACGATTGAGGACGTTTATTTGATTCAATTTTAAATTTTTATATTAAAACTAGAAGTTTTGTAAGTGCTTAAAAAGTTAAGGGTGCTGAAGAACTTAATAAACGAAGAAATATGATCTCTTGATTCAAGAACATGATAGCATCTAATACAGCAATGATAAGCATTTCAAGGCGATGAGCAATCTAAGTAAAGTGAAAAAATGGCGCTACAGTAAGAGAATAAAAGGAAATAATAAATAATAAAAGGAATAGTTTAATAAGAAGAGCTTTAATGGAGTGACAAAGCTAAAGTATCGAAGAGAATGGAGGTTTGAGAAGACCTTTTTAATAACAGAGTGGTACGTGGTCCAGTCATGTAATTATGGAGTTAAAAATAACGCTGAGACATTTTAACTTTAGGGCAGAAATTAATAGGCTAGCCATTCGTATGAGGAGGGGATAGGCAACCTGTCTGTTTGGAAATGAAGAAATGTTAGGATTTAAAAGATTGCTGTTATAACTTGATCATGATTGAGAGAATAAAGATTAAAGTTGAGCAGAGACTTGGCTTCAGAGATGTTGCTTGCAGGACATTGAATATAAAGCTCAGTGTCAACTGCATAAAGATGAAACTGAGAAGAACTAATGGTCGGTCATATAGGAACATGGAAAGGTCCAAGAATTATTCCTTGGGCTACATCAGCTGAGACAGAAAAAAGGAAAAATTGAAGTTTTAACTCTCTTAGTTCTGTCAGGATGATAGGAGGAGATAGGGCTAGTAACACTAGAAGAAAAAACCGAAAAGATGTGTAAGTTTCCAAATAAGGAAATTATGGTTTACAGAGCTGAATGAATTAGAAAAATCAAGTAGAACAATAATAGTAAATAAGTATGAAATTTCAGAACCTAGAGGTATCGCTTCTCTGCCATTTGGCTAAGATACAAGTTTAAAAAAGTGGATATAAAAACAAGGGAGTTAATAAATAAGTATATTTATTTCAATAAAATCTTCTCAAATGCTTTAGATATTGATAAAACAGCGGTAGTCACTAGCAATGGTGGGTTTAAGTTTCTTGGGGCTTCCAGGCTGAAAGAGAACTATATTCAGAAGTTCAAAATGTTATGTATTTTAAGGTTGCAGGAAGTAAAAAAATGAAAGGTTTGATAGCAATAAGATCAGAACCTGAAACATGAGATTTAATTGAAAAGAGAGCTTCTAAAATTATTATTTGGAGATCGTGATGCGGTCTGGTGTGACGTAGGTTTAGAAAAACATTTTCTCTAATGTGCCAACGCTTCTATCTTTATTCAGATCATCTTCAGGGACTGTGATTTATATACATCGTTTACATTTCACAAATACTATAAATCCCCCCTCTACTATATAACTCCCAGGCACTGAAGATGACATCAATGAAGATGGAAACGTTGGCATGATAAAGAAAATGTTTTTCTAAACCCTACATCACACCAGACCGCATCTCAAGATCTACATATATTCACTAAACACCACACTCAGCTTCTAAAGTATTTTGATGAGTTATAGGAAAAACTAATTGACAAATTACGATGATCTAGATGAGAAAGAAATGGGGTTTTAGATTGGAGCAAGACGACACGGACGGAAAAAACGTGTTTAAGCTATTAACCCCTAGGCATGAATGAGAACTGTTTTTTCTTTTAAGACTAAGATTTCTAATGTTGTTCCATAATGACAGGCGGTAAAATATGATCGAGCAGTTTATGAAAATTCTCGCTTTATAATTTTAAGTCTAGTTAGGTCCAATCCCTGGTGGATTTACATTTGTTGTAGGTCGAATATTAAAACAAATTTAATTATGTGAAAAAACCAAAAGCCAGGTTAGAAATTCTAATCTTAATTAATTGAACTAAGTTCAAGCCAAAAGTTAATATTATTTAGAATGGTTAACATTTCAGTAATATCTGTGGCATTGAAAATGGTGTCCCAATTTAATTTGGAACAGGATTCGATGAAAGATTGAGATAAAAATAGATTGTAATTTACAACATTGAATATAGCGGGGAGTAAACTAAAAGGTTGGACTATAAAATATTGCAACGAGCATCTTAGAAACGGATGGGTCATCAAAGGATTGGAAATTGTTGAAAAAGTTAATAGGTAATCGTTCGATTGTCAATAGAAATACAAATACATTGCTAAATAAAAAAATTGATTAAGTTGATAACGTAAACAATTTCATCTTATCATTTTGGTTAATAATTAAAAATTTTCATTTCTGTTTCTGCGATGTTGAGCCAAAAAATCCAGGATTTTTCTCATTAAGAAAGCCGAATGGAGTTGGCGAAAGGCCACGGAATTTTGAACAAATCTACTTTTTTAATGTTAATAACTGCAAGGAACGTACGCAGTCTATACAGGTTTGTTTTACCCATTTGTTTACACATTATAAACAATCTTAACAATACTGTGCAAACGGTTTCACAATATTGATCCCTTTAAAGTACAATTGTAAATCACAAAAAAAAGTATCAACTAACTACATATATTCTCCTCTAAATGGGCCATAAAAGCCAATTTGTTTCTTACAATTAAGCCTCGATATTAGGGAACGTTCAAGAACGTTATGCAGGTAGTTGGTAAAGGTCATAGACCTTAGTTACGGTCCTGCCTCCCACAACTCGCCTTAAAGTTCACATGATCCTGATGCAAGGCCCTTACAAAATAACACCGGGTACAAACACAAACGGGTCAAATTGTGACCTCAAAACAATCAATTGAACTATATTTTCTACTTGTGTACAATTTAGGCAAAACAAAAACGAACTTTTGCCGATAATCTAGAAGTATTTTGACTATACATATTTGTGCTACTTTGCCCCTTTTCTGTTTACATAAGCGAGTTTTATTTTTAGTCTATAGCGTTAAATTACACTTCATTTATTGCTCCATTTATGTGACAATCTTTGGTTGACGATCTTAATTTTATGAGATTTTATTTTATGTCATGCTAGGTGGTAAACCACCGCAATGAAGATGATCGTCTGTCAGATTCTGTAAAATTCCAACGGACAAAACCAGCGAGACTAGACAGACCCGGAAATGACCAAAATACAGGTTCATCACCCCGCAGACCTCAAGGAGAAATGTCGAAAACGTTATTTTTAGAATCTAAACCTACCTTTACATTTATAATTTTTTTTCTTCTGAAATATTAGTTGTTCGTTTCCTATCATTTTGATACGCCTGTCATCGCTGTTTTTGTTCGCAAGATCGTTTCGCTTTTTCCCCATTTTCCGTCTTGGTTTTGGTGCAAACTAAGCTTTGGAGACAAAATACTGTTGCGAAATACCAACAATCGAAAATTGAGACTAGGCATACCGGAGGGGGTGCTAGATGATGAACCGGTAACCTTGGTCGTTTCTGATCATTTTTGTTTTCTCATGTTCGAAGATTTTCCCATATCTGCTTTTCCCAATAATCACCCAAAGATTTTGGTGTAGGTTGTAAACTTGGGAGCTAAATTTCAAAAGGGAAATCCCAACAGACAAATCCAGAGAGACTGGACAGACCCGGAAGTGGTAAAATAAAGGTTCATCACAAGACAGGTCTTAAGGCACAATCCCAAAAACTGTATTATTTCTAATCAAACTATACTTTTATCAATTTTCTATCTTTACCTCAGTGATCATTTTTTCTTGTGATCTGCAGGATGATGGATGTCTTAGTCCTTTTCGATCGTTCTGGTTCGTCTGGCCCCGCTTTATCGATCTGTCAGACAAGTTTCGTCCTTTCCCCATCTTTATCCGTTATGATCGGTGAAAACATTAAACTTTGGGGCAAAATACTGTTGCGAATTCGTACAACTATCGAGAATGGTCAGACCATTCACCCCGTCTCCGATTCTGGTCCGCCTTGTCTTGCTCTCTCTCTCTCTCTCTCTCTCTCTCTCTCTCTCTCTCTCTCTCTC
>CM077105.1:27860563-27932499 GCA_039619505.1 Cimex hemipterus | reverse complement strand
CTCTCTCTCTCTCTCTCTCTCTCTCTCTCTCTCTCTCTCTCTCTCTCAGACGTGTAAAATTGGCGAAATAAGAGTCAGACTCACCAATGAACATGGCGAAAATAGAACAGTATCACGCTTAGTTGTGTTACAATACTTTCTCAATATCTAAACAAAAACAAGAAACGCGTCTGTCTTCCGTGTGAAATCCCCTTAGTTTAATTACGAAATGTATACTATAAAACAAAATCAAATAATATCCTGGTTTGTTACATCACCAAGTCTAGAAACTTCCTTTCTAACAAACAGATTTGGTTCTTTTTTTTATATAGGTCTCAGACATCATCAATAATTTCCAAATATTCAATTTTCGATTTTAGCTTCAAAAATCGATCAACATGAAAGTAAAAGTTTTTTTTATTTATCCAATTAGTCGAACTTTGGGTAATTCATCAATAACAGCCCAAAAATTCTAGCGGGTGGATGGTGGCTAGGATAAAAATAAATAATAGATCAGATTAATTGTGTGTATTATTTACGGGGGAAGTCTTGTATATAGTATTTTGTTGACTGTCGAAGGTGAATGAAAGGTCTGAGGAGGTTGCTCCCTGCGACGGACACGGTCGGGTATGGCGAATCGTAATTATCCCAAAATACTTTATTCCCTGGAGTTTTATACCTCGACCTAACTTTTCTGAACGGCCTAAAATAAGATTCACATTTATTAGCTTCATTCGAAGTTTAAACTGGAGTTTCACGATAAACCACAAGAGTTTGGTGGATCTGTAATGGCTAAGTAACAAGTTCAAAGTTGAGAAAATCGTTGTATAATCTACTACGTACTTGTTAGGCTGTGTCAGTTCATCAACTATTTCATTGGGATTTTCTAAGTTTTTTGTCTGTTTCTACAGTATTAAGGAAATAGTCTATGGTGCAATTTGATTAAATTCTTACAACACAAATCTGTAAACAATATAATTTTCTTTCCAAAATGTACGAAATAAATGCTGCTTTTGCAAATCTGACAAATAACAATAATTTAACAAGTCTGTTTGGTTTGACCAGGTGAATTGTTGAGGTTTGGTCCGTTAAAATTTTGTTGCAGTATTGAAACTTCAAAATTTTGTTTTAATGAACAAAGTCACTGCAGAATATGGAAAATTACAAAACGGAACTTGCGAACAGCAAAATGATCGGAAAAACTTGCAGTGCGGAGCAAAAAAAAATTAACCTAACATTAAAAATTATATTTGTTGTGTAAAGACCAAATATTGATCAAGCAGAATATATCTAGAAATAATACCGATTGAGGGATTTCTTTCTGACGGAGGTGTTATGAACAATCAGTTAGGTCCAGGTCATCTTGGTTTATCTACTTTCACGAGTTTTGTTTGTTGGGATTTTGCTAGTCTTTTAGCTCCAAAGTTCGACTAAAACCGGGAGCCGATACGCATCTTGCGGACCAAAACAACGAGACTAGGCAGAGCATAAGTACGGTTCACCACACCACAGATTTAGAGAAATTTTACAAATTGACCATTATCTATTGCTGGATTGGTCTAAAGACAAACAATTGTTAAATACCGAACATATATAAAAAAATCAGTTTTGCGGACTTTGCCTTGACGTATGAAAGGTAATGAATGTATAGTTACATCAATTCTGGTCTGACTAGTCTCGCTGAGTTTATGTTTTGGAATTTCAAAACAGTGTTTTGTTTAGAAAATTTACAATTTGTGACAAATACTAAGTACTGGCTATGAAAAGCCGGAACAGAACTGCTAGGACAAACTGTCCGAACAGAAGAAAAAACACTGAATTGTGTACATTTCCCGTACCTTTGTATTACAAAATTTCACAATAGAACGCGAAAAGCAACAAGTCCAGTAGGCTAACAATAGGCGGACCAAAATGACCAGAAACGATAAAAGTACTGTCTATTAAATCCATTATATTTAGTAGGTCTATTGACCAAATTACTTCTTTCAATTAAATAATCTTTTTTGAAAGGTTTTGGTTGAAATAAAAAAGCTAGTGCCATGAGCGGGATTCGAACCCACGACCTTCGGCTAAATACGCGGTTGCTCTACCATTTGACTCATTGCCATATTGTTCTGTCAAAATAGTTACACGCCAGCAGGCTTCAGCACGTTATTTTCTGAAAAGGGAAATAGTTTTTGGTATAATTTACGTAATCCCTCATTCTGTTACGTTTCGACCTTTTTTTCTTCATTAGTTCCAGCTGAAAGTACTTTCTTATACGTAAATAAAACAACTAGAGTCGATTGAGAGGTGCTGTTATTAGGTTTACAGCAAAAGAATAAAACGATAAAATAAATCATACATATTCGCTATGATCATAAAACATCTTATACCAGTACTTCTATTAAGTGGTCGTGTTTTAATTTCATTGCCCAAATTTAATAATGGAGTTAAAATCAAAACAATATTTCTTCTTATTTTTTAAAACTATGTTTGCCAAATTGACAATGGTTTAATAGTTGAATTTCCTGTCAACAATCGTAGAAAGATGCTTAATGTTCCGTGTTATCAAGGTGGAAAGTTCTCGTGAGTTGTTTCTCCGTACATAGGGTGTGAGTCATTTCTTAAAATGTTGGACGTGATTTACTCTGTGTCGTTAAGTTTTAAAAATAAGGCGAGTCGCCCATTGCAAAACCAATTGCTTGTTTACGTCTGTAAAAAACTCTGTCAAAGCATTTGTTAAAGAAGCAACACAAAGTTTTGAGGAAAATTTTTCTGAAGTTACCTTCCTTGAGAACATATTTTCATCGATAATCAACAATGATATGCGTCCTTACCATATACCCATATCATAATTAATACGGATAAATTACCGATATTTGGTGATTGAAATAAATGAGCATGGTGTTAATTACTGTTAGGTAAAGGTTCTTATATATAATTTTACAATTCTTGCTGCAAAAAAAGTAATATATGGATCCCCTTTAAGGGAAAAAAGGGATTGATCTTTCGATGGAATGCTTTGCAGTAATAGGCATAATGACGATTTCCAAGTGTTCCAGAACGGCATGGAAGGAAGTGGCTAATTGTGTCAAGTGGTCCGTGCAATTTAATCTCTGCACAAGCATACGTTTCCACTTTCCACTTCTATATCCATTTTGTCGCCCCTACCTCGACCCGAGGTCCCCACCAATCCATCTGCTTGAGAACATGGGCCAGTCGAAAATATTTAGTGGCACCTTTGCCAAACCGTTGACCTCTCCCCAAGGTGCTTCACCGTACCGGCGTGTTAACTGTCTTGTTGAAAATAAATACACCTAGAAGTATTTTCCCCCTTCGCTATAAACGTCATATTGAAGCAGATCTATATTATTTGGATGGATTCTATAGTATCGCATCTACCAGTACCTTGAAAAATTAGTCCAGTACTATTACTGCGATCGCTCTAAGAATTCGTATTTCTTTTCTAATCCTGGTTTTCTTGAAACAGTTCTTTGCAGTATTTAGGCGAGATCATACCAAGCCATAGCGTATGGCAAGGACTATGCCCTAAACCCCAGTCGACTATGATATTATTGATATTGTACTTGTTTTGATAAATTATAAACAGCCTTACGAAACCTAGAAAATTAGAAAAGGTACAAAATATTAGATTTCTTCTTGTGGACAATGGGGAGGTGAATTCTTAGCTTGCTCTTTTGCCCTTGTTGTTTTGTCGGCCACATGCATTTCGTCTTTTGTTGGATTTTTGGAATTAATTGTAAGCTTTGGTGATAAAATAGCGAAATTTCAACGTAAAAACCAGTGAGCCTAGACAGACCAGGATGACTCATAACAATGACAAATAACTAAAAATGTCTTCCAGCTGTACGTATCAGCCTACCCCAAAAGACAAGAAGGGAACAATAATACAATTGTGATATATTGTTTATGGCTCAACGGGAGCTAGAACCAAGGGTATGGTTAAGGTTAAAAGAATATGGCATCTTTCTACCTTACGCAATAGTATTGATCTATTGTGCACTCTCCGTTATTATCTAGAGAATTTTACTACGCTTAAAGCTTTGTATCAGATCCCAAACCTTTGTCATGGACTCCAGTGTATCCTTCAGCCCTGGGCTTTTCTTCTCCTATGATTTCTCAGTCTGAGTGACCTTCGCGCCAACAAAAAACATGTTCACTGTTTCATCTTATTCCTTGTAATATTTGACCTGGCTTCTTTCCGCTGCGATTCTTTACATATGCCTCCTTGTCTGAGTGTCCGTCATTATCAATCTATTCCTAACCGTCTTAGGTTTAGTAGTTCTGCCGTTAATTTTTGAGATGGTCCTTTAATAATAGATCACATTCTTTTCTTTCTTGGAGTGCAATCACAATGCACCGATACATTACTATTAACCAATTGTCCCCAAATGGAGTTAATTTTTGCAATTTGGTACAGGCGGCCTTATCATACTTTCCTTGGTCAATATAAACGATTTGGGTTTTACTACCGATGAGACTTGCCAAGTAGTACCATGTGTCCCTTGGCTGTCTGAGTAGAAGGCTTTTCTATTAAAATATATCTTTTATGATAGGTAATAACGAACAGAGTACCATAGCCAAAAACTGAAAGACAGTGGCATATTCCCAGTGCATATGTTTTTAGCTTTTTTCCGTAAGTACCAACCCCTGATCCATACTCTCTTAGGGTCATCTATATACATACCACGTATTCGGCCTTTTTTCCCAGTCTACCTTATAAGGACGGAACGAAAAAATTCTTTCAATAAAATGGAAATGGACTCTTCAAAACCATGTGATGACCTAGATGATAGAGACTATTTACCACAAATTTCTTTACAGCTGTGAAAACGTAAGACGTCCTTCTATTTATTACCTCATGCTACTTATACGACCCTCATTTTTATATAATCCAAGGTTCTCTACACCTACCATCTACCCTATACGTTGGCATTCTTCAATTCTGGCAATAGCCCTATACACTCTAGACACCACTTCACCTTTACTCTTACACCTTTCCTTTCATAGCAACCCTCTTGCTCCCACACCCCACATCCTGGAAACATGACTTCACGCTTGAAAAAGCAAGGTTAATGAAAACAAATCCCACCATTTTAAACAGAAATAACTTTCCTCTAATTGGACAATATTCGTAGTCCCACGACAAACCACGTAAGCTGAGTTTATTGTAACGAGACAGAGATGGAAAGGGCTTATAAAGGGAGTATGTACAAGATGAGTCTTCTGTATAAAATTTAAAAAAAACTTAAAAAAGCACTGTTGAACTACGACCTTATAGTGCATCAAAGAACTCCTATTTCCATTACAAGGAATACTAGCGATCCAAAGTACTTCGTATAATAGAGAAAATGTAAACAATCACTAAGCTAAACATCTATGTCCTACAATATAAATTAACTCCTCGCTCTATAAATCTATATCATCTGAACGTTCTTATAAAACCATTTTTCGGGACTTCAGAATACTTACCCCCAAAAATAGTAACTGTACACCACTGGGAGCATTTGTATCTTTTCATGTACCATATTTGCTTGTTGTATACTTTGTATACAGTTACATATTAAATAATTATGAAAACAAAAGACAGTTATATTTGAAGAAGTAAATGGATGGGTCTGTTACACGAGTCGGTTTTTGATTAATTCGATTGTTATCATCTGATAATCGTTTATTTATTTTAGCTAAAATATGACAATTAGTGCGAGAAGGGGAAACAGCATGGTGCATGTCGGTGTTGGTAGAACGGAATTGAATTGCACATCGAAACCGTAATTGATGTAAAAATCTAGAATGGGAAGTTTACCGGAGTAGACGAGAGGGCCGGGGTGGCTTCCGCAGCCGACGAACCAACTCGACAGACCAACGAGGAAGTCGTCGCAGATGATGGGGGCGCCCGGTTCACCGAAACACGTATTGTTCAGCGTATACATGGGTTCGGCGCAGGACGCTTCCAAGATGCTGAGGTTGAAGAAAGTGAACAACGGCTTTATGCCTCGTATTTTGATCTCGCACTCGTCGCGATTCAGCAGTTTGACCTCAACCACCTTCAGTTGGAATATATACTCGGTGTTGTCGTCCTTTTCCGTATGCCAGTTGTACCTGTCCCATCCCCATCCGATCACCTTGCACGACTGGGGTGCTGCCAACGTCGTAGCCACCGTCGTCGCATGCGTTATGTAGTCCTCGGTAGAATTCGACTGGGTGTACGCCTCGGTCGTCGTCGTCGTCTCTGTGATCTCGATGTTCACCGGGCTCGCCACATCATCGGACAGGCCGCTTGACAACGCCACTATGCCGACGTCGTTGCTCCAGTACGAGTCCTGGACGAAAGACAACTTGGGATGGGCGTGCCAACTGAGGACGTAACGATAAACTCCTGTCTCGATCTCTTTCGTAAACCGGCTGACCCCGTACACGATAGAGTTTCTGTGATCGCGGAGAGAGATTCCGACTTTCTCGTCGAAATTAACGATGCATTGGCCAGCCGTCATCACGTGTTTCAGGGTCACCAAAACACCGGCGCATCGGTGAATCTTGGTCAGCTTGTCTTGGATACTCACGACGTACAAGAACTCCCTGTAACGAGCGTAACGAGCACCTTGTAATTTACGTTCCGAATTGACGGATACCGAGAGGAGTACCAACAACGTTCTGAACAACAACGCTTTCATCATCAACTATTAAACTATTTGAACAAAATAAAGTTATTTCTTTAAGAAGTACATGTGACGCTTAATTTAAATGATAAGCTTTTTTGTTTGGTTGGTCATTTGCAAAGCTGGTTTCAGATTTATATTCATTTATCTTAAATCACCTGTTCCTTGAAGCTGCAATATGTTTCAATGTTCATTATTCAAAACGCTTTCTCACCGGTGGTCACCCGAAACATGATTCTTGACACGGATCTGTACATAGGTCAACATCATCTTCAAGTCAACCACACATATGCTGTATGGTTTTTAATGACAATCGTGTCAAAATCAAGTTAATGTTCCCAGCCTGGTAATTCACTCAATTAGAAAAGAAAAATTATTGAAGATGAATTGGTGGCCAACGGTCAAAGGGAGGGTGCCTCCTTGCCTGTTGGTCGAGCTAGAGAGACTGTTCACTATAATTATTTTGCAAAGTTTGGCTGAGTTAAAAAATGTATCACGAGTGCTTTTCGAATCCGCGATCTTCGGATTCGCTGGCGCTTCTACCATTTGAGCTAAGGTGACTTTTACGCGCCTTAATTCACTATAATCTGATATGATCGTCAGTAGATCGATTGATCGCCCTAATTTCTAGTTATGCTACTGGATCGTTAAAAGTTTTCAGAAAGAATTAAATGGATCGGCGCTGACCATCTGTCTAGTTTCTTCCACTTCTTTGCATAACCTACAAATATAGTCTCTTCGAATGCACCATGATGCACTCCCCTTAGTTTTACTCTGTTCTTCACTACTATTTTTCCACACCTTTAAAAATTTCCCAGTTTTATGTTTCTTTTGTGTAGGCCCATTCTTAGATGGAAGAGTCAATGATGATATTATAATTAATTATGGTTTTTATCTGAGATAAAAAAATCAAGGGCACGTGCGGGATTCGAACACACGATCTTCGGTTAGATACACCGCTGCTCTACCACTTGTGCTATCCTGACCTCGATCGACTGGGACACTAATTTCACATCTCAACCCCACCGTTTGAATTTTCCCTCCCTTTTGCTATATTTCAAATGTGTAATCGGATTGGATTCTCGTGCGACAAATGAAATTCCCACGGAGAGCTTTAGTGAAGTATACTTCATTTTAAATCATTAAATTCATTAATTCCGTGGTCCACTGGACCAATTAATATATTGTGTTGTCGTTTATGTTATATGTGTGTACTTTTTCCTTAATAAGGAACAATTTATAAATCAAGTCGTTTTATTATTTTAATTTTTTGAGCTATAAAGTATTTTTTTAAGCTGGTTAGGGAAAAGAACGGTTCAGGATACAGCAGTGTGTTCGTCAATGAAAACGATTGTGATCGTTGATGAGAACCGAACAATCTGTGGATTAGCACAAAAAGGCGAACTAGTGATAGTAAAAAATATCAACAGTATCAAGTCAGGTCAGATGTCTTAGGAGGTCAAGTCTATCAAAGCCATGTGTTATCAAACTTTTATGACACGTCGTGAATTGTCGAAACGATGGAATTTCCCTTGCAAACTTTACACCCAAATCTTTAAGTAAAACTAGCCCTTACACTACTAATTTGATATATAAGAAAAGTCGAGCAAGGCGAATTCCTAATGCAGTGTCCGCAGTGTTGCCGTGTCGACTTGTTAACATCGCTCTTTTTATCGTACAATGCGCTTGGTAATGCTCTATTTAAAACCGGCCCAGATTTTTTTTACTTTTAGTTTTGTTTTTATTTTTAAAACTCCGGAAATCTAGTTTGTTAGTGACTTTAATCACTTGATTAAAAGGTGCCAGGAGGATCAGCTTGATAAATGGCCATTCGGATTTTGTTTTTATAATTTACACAAGGTATTATAAGTTTCTAGATTTTTTAAAATTATAATACTAGGTGGAGTGAATCGTTGATGTAATCTTAGCTGTGAATATAAACGAAATGTTTTCTATTTTCACACGCTCGCCGGACTTGGCAGATAGAACGCGCGACCTCAACACGAGGGAATTTTCCGTCGAGCTTTGAAAAAAATAATGCAAGCATATTTATAACGGAGTCGTACGGAAAACGTTGCTGCAGCTCCGGATCGTTAATCCTCCCCCGGCCTTGTAAATAAATGGTTTTTCTTAGAGAAACGTTAGAGAATCCGTTTATCAAAATTACAGTCCGGTGAAATGGTGTACAAAGAGGTCACGGATATCTGTTCTGGTGCGGTGGGAACTGCGAAAATCAGCAGGGAAGAAAAGAGGCAGATTAAATAATCAGGGAGGAGAATTGTTCGGTTGGTTTTGTAGACGTCGCTATTTTTTAATGAACATTGCATTTGGTACGAGATCCCGTTGGCTCACGGTCGACAAGGGTAAGAACGTGGAATCGCCGACTTTAATGAAACTTAGTGATGCTAGTTTTTTCTAAAGGATGGTTCTACTACAACATTTAATTTGACAAACTTTTCAAAATGTGAATCGACATACTTACACAATTAGTTTTATTGGTGATACTAGGACGAAAAATATTAGACTCGATTCGAATGTACTTCCGTCAAGAGCCAAAAAATATTTACTGTTCTGTTTTATTGCAGTTTTCTTCTTTGCCTATGATGTTCTGCATGCATTTTATATCTGTTGTCGTGTTTGTTTATTTACGGTGAGGTTAATATAAATACCACAAAAAATATACGTTAGAATATTTATATCATTGCAATGTTTTTCCATTTTGTTATATGTTTTGTCTCTTTTATTATTCATTCTTAGTTAACTTCAGACAGACGGAATTTTAACCACGTCTTACTGTATTTTGCAATATGCACCAGTTTTTTGTATAAAATGAAAGATAAAACATATTAACTGAAAAACCAAAACTTGCCAAATAGATTTTATTAACGTAGTGGGTAACAGCGATATAGGTTAAAATACTTTTTAGCAAGAAAGAATGTTGATATTCATTTTCAGCACACAAAACCCCCTGAATACAATTTTTTTGGAAAATCAATACATTTTTTCACAGATTTTCTCCATTCCCGGCAATTTTTTTTTTGTTGAAAAAATCAGCTGGCGACTTAACCTTATAAACTATAGGCAATGGCACAAATTTACCCTCCATAAATAAATTAGAAGTAGAGATGTTCATTAAAACTTTTCTTTTCATCCTTATTTTTCTCATTTATAATACCATAAACATAACTGACATAGAATAAAAGTAAAAATCTTCAGCATGCTAACGGTTGCAATAACCTTTTCATGTAAGGTATTGGTGGAAATGAAAAAGTTAGTGTCGCTAGCGGGGTTCGAACACAAGCACAATACTCCGCTGCTCTAACCACTTGAGCGAACTATGATGACTTCCAAGTCGTTCGTTGATGTTTTGTCCAATTTTCTGCTTTGATCAGTTTAGTTTCTCTCTTTTAAGTGATTTGTTTATTCTTTTCTTTTTGTACTTTTTTATTAAGTTGAAGTTGGGATATAAATATAAAATTACCGTTTTTTACGCCGACACCATTTAGCATAAAATTCCTGCATTTTGGTTCGATGTAATTAAAGGAAAAGGTATACCGCTAGGAAGCTTATTAAACGAAAGGGTTGTGAAATTTGGCAACCTCTTCCAAGAGTGTTTCAAATTAGGTTTTTACAAATTTTAAATTTAACTATTTTTGAAATATTTAGTGTTTGTTTTTTATGAAAAATTTGGTTTAAAATTCTAGAAGGACGCCTTGTTAGAATAAATTTAACTCTTTTCAATGCTTTTTTGGATTTCCTCAAAAATGTTCAAAAGCTATATGTAGATTTGTAACCGTACTTAGTAAAGTTTGTTTAGTTAGAGCAGAAATTATTTAGAAATCGTGAGATGCGGTCTGGTGTGATGTAGATTTCAGAAAAACATTTTCTTATCGTGTCAACGTTTGTTGTCTCAACATGACACGCAAGAATGGCAGAATTACTCAGAAGACAAACACTTTGAGCCCCGAAGATGATCTCAATAAACATCGAAACGTAGGCACGATAAAGAAAATGTTTTTCTGATACCTTTATCACACCAAACCGCATCTCACGATTTCTAAATAACTATCGATTAACGGTCACTAATCACCACACATTTGTACATAGTAAAGTTGAAAAATAAACATAAATTGTTGAATATCTGTGAGAGGGATGAGAACGGACCATGGTACATACGCACTTTTTTTGGTGCATTTTAAGTGTAGAAGCACCTGAGGAACTTTGTCGTACGAGTTGCGAATCACAATTATAAAAACCTTGAAATGCACTAACAAAAAAAGGATGAAAACTACTTTTTTCTTTAGTCGGGTCCTAGGATCCTTTGATAACCCAGGGAACGGTGGCTAATATTTCGTCCTGATATCACCAAAAAAGTATCATTACAAATATGACTGTGGTCTCTTTTTGTTATTAAAAAACTATAGAAAGGGAATGTTTTAAAAGGGCACTTAGATCACATTCACCTTTTAACAATATTCACACATGTACTGACTTATCTCGACATCTTGAGAAAGGATCTTAAAAATGGCATACAAAAGTCACTGACCCTGAGATCAGGGATTTTTACTTAACCCCTCTTCCTCTTTTATCAAAGCTTGAATAGATTCGAACTTTTTTTTAAATAAATTAAACTACAAAAGCCTTTTTGTTGGTATGGCCTGCTGTTATTTCTTAGTGGAAGAGACGCCCGGCCTGGACTCCCCAGGATGAAAGGATGACATAACTAACGGTTCTCGATGCCGTTTGGCCGAGCTTCGGCTTGCATTCGGCTGGGAATCTTCTCGTCGATGCTGGTGAAAGTGGTGGCCGCAGTCCGTGGTCTGTGCCGTTCACCGATGAAGAAGGAAGAGAAGAGAAAGTTGGCCCTCACGGATCGTCTGAGACGTTACTCCTCGTTCTACAACAGTGGATCTCCCGGGGCACAACTATTTCCGACTGAAAACATGTTTCCGACTGACGTTTTTTAACGGTGTTGCATCCAACGAAGAACAGTTTTGTCATAACGTAGCTATTTTCTGATTAAGAACGCTAGTGAACGTGAAAACCTGGATCATCCTACAGTTTCCTTTACTCCTTCACAAATACTAATCTTGTTAATAAAAGAGAATTTTCATAAAAATTAAATTTCTGATCTATTAACAAACTAAAAGACCGAATCATAAAATTCAACGTATGGAGCACTCGTGCGTGACTGAGAAGCGCGTAAGAAACAATTATTAAATTTTCGTTCTATTTTAGTTGAATTCACCTTCGACGAAACGAATAGGTATTGGAAATTAACAATATTAATGAACAATTAACTACAAACATCTCAAAAACAAGTCTGATGAAAGTTAAAATATAAAAAGAACTGTCTATTTTAACACAGCTATGATATTTCTAGCTAGGTAGTTTCCGATCTTTTTGATCCTTCTATCTTCAATGTTTCCATCTGCCAAAGTGTTTCGACCTTATTGCCATCGTCACTCCAATTTGTCAGGCTAAAATACCAACTCTATTCAGACCAGAAAGTCCGAGCCGATCACATTACACAAAATTATTGGGAGATAGTGGCGCATTTTCTTTATCGTGCCAACGTTTCGACTTCATTGAGATCATCTTCAGGGCTCAAAGTGATGACAAAGATGATCTCAATAAAGGTAGAAACGTTGGCACGATAAAGAAAATGTTTTTCTAAAACCTACGTCACACCAGCCCGCATTTCACGATCTCCGAATAATCATCGAGTAACGTTCACTAATCACCACACGTTACACAAAATATGAATGCTAAACCTGAAAAACATTAAATATCACAGAAAGGAAATAAAACGTTAGAAATATTTTTTATAATCAACCAAGTTACTACGTTTATCACCCTGAAGACCTCTTAAACAATCTCTCAACTAAGATCTGTTTATTGATTTTTTTTAAAATAAACAATATTTCATCTGCGGAGAAATTAAATTAATTTCTTGTGTTACTATGTAAAATCTGAAAATTGTAGTTTGAAACCACTAATGTCGATTTCTGGACTATTTTAATAGTATTATTTTAATTACAGTTCGTTGAGTTTCACAAAACCAACCCCTAAATCTCCACCAAATCTCATTATTATATTACGATAATACTGATATAAGTGAACGACTTCTGGAAATTTCCATATGCTAAGTTTTCTAACTTCATGTTGAGGATGATTATTCTGTAACGAGACGTTTTTTTCCTGGTTGATGTTTAAAAGAAGGGTTGCTTGATTACCAGGTCAAAAGTGCCTTGTTGAAAATAATTTGATTACATTAAATTTTCAATCTTTCCTCAATATCGTCCTTCCTTTATATTTCTTTTGTAAACTTGTATTTTAAACCGCTATTTTAACTTAAACGCAATAGGAAAGCATACCGATGTTTACATATTGAAGATTATGTTTCCGGATAGGAATTATTGGTCTAGTTAAACTTTAAATTTTCTCTAATTTGTCCTTTTCGATCCTAGCTTTTTTAGTATTCTTTCGTTAGTATATACTTCTATAATTAGCAATTAACACGTGGTAAGCAATTCAAAGCTTTAAAAGGGGTCATGAAATGCATGAATACAATACAATTGCCAACTTAATCAAGAAGTTTCGTTTATTCCTGTTGAAATTTAACTTTTAACTTCTTTAACCACTTTTTCCATCTTCCCTCCTTCAATCTCTTTCTTCTATTCTTTGGAGAACAGTTCTGCAATTAGGAGCAAACCGAAGCAACCCAAAGGCTGACCTTATAATTGGACATGAAATATCACAACTTCCCGACCTTAGCACATTTAATACAATTAACACGTTTGCTTGAATTCATTCAAATATATGTTCCAGTGTTTCCACTGCTCCACATGCACATTACTCGTCCAGGGACAGGTTTATCTTTTTTAAGTATTTTTTACATATGCATGATATGATCGAAGTCTGGAATGATTTGACTGGTCTTTTTATTTGCGTATTGAACTGAAAACCAGGGAACCAACGACACGTTGCGACAATGGGAAGTTATTGCATAGCTGCTTGCTTTGCCAAAACATCTACTATTTCGTTACCGTGAAGAATTCCGCAGTGTGCAGGACCCCAGAATAATTCAATAGTAATCTTATTTCCTTCGTAGGCTTCTTCATTCTACATTCTAACTTTCTACATTGAGTTATTCTTTTTAAAAAGGTAGTTCCTACTACAGTTAGTAAATTGTAGAGCCAAAGAGGTACAAAACGTTTTTACCAATATCTTGTATACATTAAGCTTGCCTCGTTTTTGTCTCCAGTAGAATGGGATAAATTCGATTATAATACGCGATCAAAAGTTAAATTTATAATTGATAATAAAACAAAGTTTTAAAAAATTAAAACCATGAAGTTCGGTGCACATAAAAATAAAAATACTTATAAAGACCAAAAATCTCCAATTAAATTTTACCCAAGGGTTATAAACTTAACAAACATGAAACTAAAGAAAGAAGAAAACAATCTATTAAATAAAGGCTTAAAATTTGACTCTAGAACAAAATCAAATACAAAAACTACTCGAGGTTCATCGATAAATTGTTGTAAACGTAAATACAAATATAAAATATAAATGTACTGTAGTAATTAAATAAAAACTAACTACGAAGTAGGAAGTATCATTTTAAAAAGATCGAACAACACACACACTCCACCATTTATCATTTCTATTGATCACCATTGTTGAACTTTTTTTTCGAGGGTTCGCAACAGCAGAGGTGATATAAACTCTCAGGGTGCCGGTGTTTAAAAAAAAAGCCCATTTGTAAGTATGTAGGGTTCGAATGCAGGGCCTCTGGATGCGAACCCGTGGCCTTACTTTACAGTGATGAGCGCCGTGTATCTTTATTATTTGTTTCTTCCTTTTTAATTATTTATTTCCATTATTAGCAACTACACATGCTAAAGTGAACGAAACCCTTGAAAAAAAATCTAAATTGCACCCTGGTTAGAAGACGCCGAACCGTGCTAGTGTCGGCTATACTATTAATTCGTATCCTGTTAATTACAAAGAAAACGTCTGGGGAAAACTGTCATTGTAATTAATGTAAGCACCAAACGGCTTTGGCAGATAAGAAAATCTGGCACGTCATGTTTATTGACTCCGACTGAGTTCTATCTCTGTACATTGACTTTAAACTCTCAAAACCCGAATTACCTCTTACTTCCGCCTCTAGAACCGTGGTTGGGTCCGTTATTTAAAAAAAAAATCCTACCACTATAAACAGAGACTGTCAACTTTGTCAACCAAAAAGTATCTTAACACAATGAAGGTTTAGGCCAGTTCAAATTATTTATAAACAAGTACTAACTGATATGTTCGTCCCACTGTTCTGGCGCGTGTCATATTTTTTATGTGTATTCTGTATAACACGACGGCTTTGTGACAAGTCCAAGTTCAAAAGGGTCGTTTCTCGAACCTGTATTAAATTTAGGCTTTTGAAAGAAAGCCGGTCCATCTGGCTAATTGTTGAGGTTAACGCTCTGATGTTGGCAACACGCTTGGCACTTTTAATGAGTGGAACCAAACGGTTTCAATTAAAACCGGTAAACTCGGAAAACGTTGGCTGAGCCCTGACGGCAACGGAAAGTTTCCATTTTCATTAAGTCGAAAAATATTTTTTCATCCCAACGCCTGTCCAACGTTTCAACACTCTCTGCAAGTTGAGCGTCAAGTCGAAAATTCATTCCATTTTCAAATAACAGAAGTATTTTTCTGAAAAACCCCAATCCCCTATTTTTGGAAAGATTTTATAACTTTTTAAACAGTTAACATGGCGTACGTCAGCTTCTCATATCGATTGTCGGTTAGTATAAACGAATCCATTTAATTTATTGATCAGGAAATCAATAAGGCTCAATTCAGTAGTGCCTCTTACAATGGAATAATAGATAGTAATATTTAAATAGAAATCGGTTCAGCTTTTAGGCAATGCTGTCGCATGAATTCCCTCCGCAATCAATTTTTAAAGTTCAGCTAGAATATAATGAAAAGTAATATTTCACATTAAATGCCTTAAACGTTGTAGATTAAATTTAGAAAAAACTTGTCTATTTTTCATACTTGGTTTGATAGTGATTACGTATCGTCACTCAGTGTTAATTGAGTTAAGAGTGTTAGAAATCTTTCGATTTATGAACTAATAACAACCCACTCCTCACTGAATTAGGTTTAGGTAATTTGATATCTGTAAAGAGAAAAGTGTGAATGTATTTATTAGCGTGATTGGTTTAGAATGAGTGGACGTCTCTGCTGAGGAATATCGAGCACTCCGCAAACTTTTAAAAAGAGGAGGAGGTAAGTGCAGTGTGATACAGTGGCGAAACGCTGGACAACAAAAGTGCACGGTATCGTGACAATTTTAATTGTAAATACAGCATGAAAGGTTACTCAGACGAGTGGTTGGCGAAGTAACTCTCACCTAGCCGACTCCCAGTTAAAAGGTGGGTACCGTGGGTCATTTGTATTCTAAAACTTGTCATGTTAGGTTGGATCAAAATTTTATAGGAGCATAGTCGTATGTAATATGTGTGGAAGATAGGTAAATAAATATATCGCTAACAAAATACTAATAAAACCTAGGAACTAAAGGTGTATGACACAAAAGTGATGAAACATGTAGAAAATTATTAAAATAATGTGAGAAGGACAAATATGCGTAAATAGTACTTATCCGGGGAAAAAACACTTGGCATTACTACAAGTTTAATGTTTCTGTCATTGTGCGATTTCGTACTTTTAAGGTTAGGTTTTGGTTTATTTACCACGTGTTACTTTGAAAATTCATACAAGAAACAGAAAGGAATAAAGTTGTTAATTTGAAAAGGATAGAATTAAAGCAAAACCTGGCTGAAGTAGGAAAAAGTACAATAGTTAATATGGAACAGGAACAAACAAAACTTATACGAACACCTAGTAATAACCTTCTTGATTAAATTGGCAAGTGTATTGTATGCAAGCGTTTTATACCCTGTAGCATATTATTTTAACAGGCGATAAATTCGCAAGGTTTAACCAAGTTTTGGAGCTCAAACGTTTCCAGCAAAATGTGTTTAGAAAACAGCCAAAATATACGGTAAGCAGTTTTTTAAGTATAAAAGTTTTGATTCTGTCACGAGTTTCCAAAAAACCAAAAGCAGATTGGTGCTGTATTCTGAATTGTGCTGATCCTTCATCCCAGGATGAACTATGTTGTTTATTCATGTCATCTCCTTAACGTTAGGATTAAGAAGTTTTAAAGGCGAATGCGTGTTGATTGACCTCTTGGGTGAAACCAGACGATTTCGCGAAGATTCCTTTCTTGTAACTGCGAACCTCCGCATCTTCCTTACCGTGACCGTATTTCCGGCTGTGATTCAACTAGCGTAACATGTCCAACACCGTGTTGGCAGTGGAAAATCGTACTGGGGCATACTTGTTGCACCACTTGTCCATTTCGGCAGATGTTCGTTATGTCGATTCGAAAATCCAACAGCAGCAGATGGCTGATCATATCCGTCACACCTGCTTTCCGAACAAGTTAGAGGCTATTTGCAGATGTTAAGCGCGTGCTACTTACAAAAGTCGAAATTTTAAGTTTTCAACTTTTTTATTCAATTCGTTATTTCTTATTATTTTATTAATAAATTATTCATCTCATCCTCTGAATAAGTTACTTTTTATGTATCACCAATACAACGAGAATATCAAAATTTGCCCTAAACCATGATTAAACCACCTTATGATTTAAACGATATGTTAAACACGAAAGAGCCAATGTTTTAATTTCAATTAATTTAAGGGTAGAATTTTAAACGGCTTCTAACGTTTTATACCGTCTACTGTCCGAACCTTTGTTCGTTCTACTCCAGGTACAATGACTCCTCACGTTCAGGGTTAAAATCATCTCGGAACGTTTTTTGCCAGTTTTGTCAGATCCAGTTCGTCATATTCACTCTGTGTTTTCCAGTCTACATGTTATTTTCATTGACTGAAGTTTGTCCAAGTTTTACTAACTTACAAGTGGGCAATTACAACCGTCGTATCGTGCTAATGCGTTATTATGACTAATAAGATAAGTAAATGATCTTTTCAGTTTTTCATCTGTTAATTGTACCAACAGAGAAGCTAAATTATTTGCAAAAATTGTTATAACTTGAAATATATTGATGGAATTAAATGTTTTCCTATTCTACTTTGACCCCCTTGTTTGTTGAAGTTTGAATATTCATGAATGTTCTATCTGGTAAATGTGCTAACATGTTTAGGCAGGTCAAATACGTTTTTTGAGAAGAGCGAGTTTTTAATAGTTAATTATTTTTATTCTGCTTTGACCGCTTTTTTTATCCTTCCTCTCTCAATCTAACTTATTGCTTTCTTTACGATTCTACTGCGAACATTTCCATTACTAGCTGGCGGCTAGGTAAAAAAATAAGTAAACAAAAGCTTTACTTGAATAGGATTCTTGAAATAGTATAACTTTTCGAATTTAACGCATTTAATACGAATAGTTCGATCACATAATCAAGGGGTTTTTCATACGTTTCAAATACGTTTTCTTTGTTCTTCTTAAAGTTTCATTTTACCCCGCAATGACCACCTTTTCGATTCTTCTTTCCTCAATCTGTTTATTAAATTCTGATCTATTGTGAACATTTCCATTACAAGAAACTAACGAGTGGTAAGAGAACTAAATTTTATACTTAAAAGCTGGCAAACGTTAAATGAAATAACAGCACATCTCGATGAAGAAAATATTTAAACGAAAAGCCCACGTTTCAAAATATCTCTGCTTGAACACATTTAACACGAATAGCACAGTTTGTTTGAATGCTCCTATTATCAGTTTAAAAGTTACTTTTTGAAAACCGCTTGGTTAAATTGGATTTTATCCTGGTTCTTTTCTATCTTTTCCATTTTAACTCATCTATGCACATTCCCATTATTTGGGGCTAACACGTGGAAAGTAAACCAAATTTTAATCTTAAAAGAAGTCATGAAATACTTGAATATAACGCATTTTCATAATTAGCAAGATTATTCTTAGATTTTGGAATGTTTTGCTTGCTCTTGTTAAAATTTAGTTTTACCCTAATTTAAGCAGCATTTGTTTTCATTCGTTCCTCCTCATTCAAGCAAGGTTATTCCTTTCTGATTCTTCTGTAAACATCCATTACAAGAAACTAACACGAGGTAAGTTGATAGCCTAATCTTAAAAGAGGTTAAAAAATAGCACAATAACATTCTGATAGGAAACTCCAATCTGTGCTTGTATAGTGTTTTATTAGTTAATAAACAGCACAAAAAATGCCTGCTTTACACGCTCGATTAGATGAGTTTGTGTGAATATCCGTAAACACTATCAAACCACATGTTGGATTTTTATACTTTCATTCTGAGTACTTTAACTTGTGGTAAATTAGTATCTATTAAAGGTGTCTTGATGGAAAAGTTTGATGAAATTGAATTTGTTTCTATTTTCATAACTATTTACTGATTCCTTTCTTGATTTAACTTGTTTATTTCTGTTGAACCGGCACACGGGCACTTCAACGGTTCAACATGAGTTCGCCAACTCGCAGACCAAACCCCATCATCTACTTGTTTATTTCTTTCTGATTTTTTGTGGAAACCCCATATCTGCAGGTAAGCAAATGATTGGATAACCTTAAAAAAACTTGTTAGCCTTAAACGAAATAGCAAGACCTCTCGACATAAACACGCTTAAAACGGCTGGCAGGGGTTGCGTTAAAAAAATTCAATCGGTAAAATGTTCAGGAAAGAAATTCCCAGGTTTTGTCCCTAAATGGCCTCATCCGAATTAAAAGAATTCACGAAACAGTAAAACCTCTCGTCTTTTACACAGTCCACTGAATCCACCGAAAACCCCCGAGAAGTCATTGTTGTCCAACTTTCGACTTTGGAAACGTTTATCTAAAATAAAAAGAGGAAAGATATTACAGAAAAAAGTACCAACAGATTTCTGCTCAAAGAACTTTATCATTCAAAGGCGAGTGATCATTTATGTACCTTGTGTGTACCCATACATATTTTTCTCAATCCAAACGCTTAAGTTAGCCAGGACTTTTTTATGGAAAAATTAAGGTTCATCACAATTGAAATGCAAATAGTAAAATGCTTGGGAAAATAGCTGTTATCCAATTTAGGTTCCGTCAGGTTACACGGGTCGAATATTAATAAATAATGTATAGGCTAAATGCAAAAATACATCCTTGGCATATTTTAAAAATATGATGTTATTTGTTAAAACCTTTTCATTCTTTTTTTTTTTTTTTTTTTTTTGAAAAACAGCGGTTAGCATGTATCTTTCGATAGATAAAATCGTTAACACTCCCTATCTCTGGCAGATAAGAGCTATATATTTTTTTTCGAATGTTGACATCAGCGTAAAAAAAATCCAATACAAAATTTTTCAATATCAATAGAACGTGGTTTTTTCCTTGCCAGGTCAGACTGATGGAAACTATTTTCAAGAAAGGCCGTATATCCATTAAATGAAACCCCCTCCTATCTATCTAATCGATGCCCTCGATAAACAAAGAATAGAATATAAATACAATTGGATCGATATATTTTTACAAGGGCTTATCCATTTTACGATCAATTTGACTACGTCATCTACACCCCCTGCCTAACGGATACACATACATAATAAATGAACGAACAAATAAACGATGCGACAAAAATATCAAATAAATTCATCATATTCAAAAACCTAGGCAGGAATATATATTGGATCAAACATGTAATAAAATGGTAAAACGACAATTCGACATTAGCATGGCACAGCGTAAAGATAAATAATGAATACCATAAAAGTAGTCATCATTATTCATATGCAATGTTTTGTGATAACTGACTAAGAAAAAATAGCAATGAAGATTACTATAAAAATACATATTTTGAGTAAAATATACATAATACATAATCATAAAATATACATACATATAAATGGATGGATAAAGGCTCAGAACAGCAATATTACCAAGCTTGGTAGAGGATAGCTTAACTTTAAGTTAACAATATCACCGAAGATCTTGTCATTTCTGCTAAATTTATTTGCACCTCATTATAAATTTATTGCCAAAATTTACAAGTATAGTCCTTTTGGTCAGTTGGATCAATAATGATTCAAATATGAATCCTGTTGTAAATTTATTGCCCTTACTTAAATTTTGTTGTTGTTTTTTTAAAGAAAATTTTCATTTGTACATAAGGAGGTCTGAAGTTGTCGAATGTAATGCACTCTATATACAAGTGCCTTTAATCAGTTCTGTGCAAAAATAAAGATAGTTTGTATAAATCATTGTACATAAATCAAATTTTCGACAGGAATTGTTGAAATAGTTCTGCCATTATTGCTTTACTTTTGATAAACAAACTCCCTGACTTTTTGTATAATTTTTGCTGAAACAATTTGTATTTGAGCCTTGTCTTGCCGGCCTGAACGACGAGCAATCAATGGCTCAATACGGTAAATGTTAAATTACAAACTGCACTAGTTAAATTTGTACTAGTTAATTCTTAGTTGTACTAGTAGTAAAATATTTGTCTTTACATTACCCAAGCTCACAACTGAAATTGTACCAAACTTGGGGCATGCGCCTGAACATTTTATAATTGATAAATTTGATATTGCAATGATATATTGACTTTATATAAACATTATCACAAAAGTTCGTGTCATTTCTGGTAAATTTATTTGTGCCTCATTATAAATTTATTGCTAAGTTAACGGTTTTCACCTAACATAATTTACAAGTATTAGTCCTTTGGGACAGTTGGATCAATAACGATCCGAATATGAACCCTGTTGTAAATTTATTTATTTTTAAACAAAATTTCCGTTTGACATAAATAAAATTTTGTGTGGTGTTTAGTGACCGTTAGTTAATGATTATTTGGAAATCGTAAAATGCGGGCTGGTGTGACGTAGGTTTTAGAAAAACATTTTCTTTATCGTGCCAACGTTTCGATAACATACGTATATATTTCCAAATAATAAATCAAATAGTCGACAGGAATTGTTGAAATACTTCTAGCAATGTCTTTAATTTCGATGAACAAACTCCCCGACCATTTAGACAATTATCTAATTATATTTTTTTAACTAGTTAAGTTTTAGTTGGACTAGTAAAATATTCGTCTTTAGACTAAGTCCAAAGTGAAATTGTACAAAGCTTAGCACTTGTGCCAGAGCATTTTACATTATATCTGATTTAATCTGAATATGTTATCGTTACATTTACAAAAATCACCAAAATTCACGTCATTTCTACTAAACGAATTTGTAATTTGGTCGCTACCGACCAATTTGGCCTGCACATCTTCGCTAGGTGGGTCTGTCTATTTCGGCATTTCGCCAACTTCAGTGGGCCTGTAATAAAAAGACCGAAATGATCGGTAAAGACCAAATTACATGTTCATCACCCCACAGACCACGAGGGGAAAAGTAATGTGTCTTGTGATATTTAAGATTGTGTTTTTATAGGGTTTACTGAACAATGAACAAGCAATCGTACAGTGATTTCAATACAAATTTTATAATCAACAATACACCCTTAATTAAATTTCAGTTGCAATAATAAAATATTCGCCATTGGATAAATTAAGCTCACGACAGAAATTGTACCAAACTTGGCATTTGCGCCCGAACAATATTTACAAATCCTAACTTAGACCTGCCCATGTTCTTTTTAGTATTAAACTAATAAAAACACCGAACATCGTGTCATATCGACTTGAATATTGTTTAAATTATTTCTACGAGAATAATTCGCCCTGTAATAAATAAATATGTGATCAAGTAAAGGTTTTGTTGTGAACAATGAATAAGATAACGTCCTACTGGATGGGTACATGATATAAATATAAACACTGACTTTGAATGTTATAAATTGATCAACAATCTCAAGTTTCAGTTGTACCAGAACGTTCATAAATATAACTTATAAATCATACCGCAATAACAATTTTTCATATCATAAATTGGACATGACAATGATCGTCGTGTCATACTAACTTTAATAATGTTTTTCATTTATGTTTTATGTTTGGAAGAGTAATTCGCCTGGTAATAAATATATATGTTGCCAAGTTTTGTTATGAACAATGAACAAGACTTCCTATTGGTAAATTTCATCAGATAATAAATTCTGCCTTTGACTTGTGAATTTATCATCATTATTTAAATTTCAGCTATAGCTTACGACGGAAATTGCTTGATTGTTGGCTTGGCAGTTAGGGATAACATGTTACAAATGATTAATTGAAACTGACAATGTTTTAGTGTTAACAAACGAGATGCTCGAAGACTTCGCATCATCTTCGTTTACACAATTTGCAAAATAAAATTTATTCGAAGTTATCTGCTCGGTACCGGGAAACAAACAAGGCTAAGTAAGATTGGTGGATTGGATCGATGCCTAATTTCTTCGTGATTACTTCATTAGCTTAAAAAATATATCAACCATTGATTGATTTCTTTTTTTATAAACATAAATTTTTTTTAAATGTAAAATGTGAAAAGATATTTTATCGACAATTTTGTTGACCTGTGAAATTATTTGCTCCCGTTATACTCCGAGTGGGTATGCAATAAGATGATGTCATATTTTTAAGCTATTTTTAGCACGATTTTTATTTATTTTTTGTAATTTTTTATGTAATTTTTGTGCTCCAGTTCAAGATAGAGAACCAGCAGTTCCTGGCTCGCTTGAAAAGAACGGACAACAGGTGACTGGTGCCGTGTTCATTCATTGCAAGTCGCGATTTCCGTATTGTCGGCAGTAAACAAAATGTTTATAAAAAGTTGAAAAGGGCAAAAGGGGGAATAGTGTACTAGAAAGGGCCCGGGGCCGGTGACGACACGATTTATTGATTGGAGCAACGCCTGGTTTCGGGTCGTCGATTGGCCCGGGAGGAAAGAGAAGGCGAATAGGGCCCATGAACGTCACCGCAGCGAGCACGCCCTTTAATCAATAAAAGGGCTTCCTTTTCTACCGTACAAATGTGGTATGACGGTCAGGGTCACCCATTGACCCAATATCTTCCAAACTACATTCATTGTTTTTCCCACCCCGGCTATAAAAACTAATCCTGGGTTGGTGGCGTGTCCTAGCGAGGGAGGTGCTGGCCGGAGGACACCGGTTTCCTTCACCATTCCTTCCCTCCGACTACGACCTTGTAACGTTTTTTGAAACCTGTTGCGATCTTTGCTTTTTTTTACAACTTACCTCTCGGCGGATGAATAAATTAAATCTGCCGCCAGTCCGACACGTGGTATTTCGAACACTTATCTCTTTCCCGCCTTTAGAAAACCGGATATCGATCCAGTTGGAAGAATGGATCTGAAATTGGTGGAGAATGAATCATGGTACGGCCTCGACTCCTCGGAGAAAAGCTTATATTCTGTTCGCTGGAAATTCAAGTCGTTTCTTTATATGTTCGTTTCGACTAATGTACTAGACCAGAAAACAACTGAAACGTATAATGTGACAAACGAATTCTTCGGACCTAGAAGGCCAACGTAGTATATCCTGTGCGTAGCGCGTCCATAAAACAAATTCGACAAATTTGAGCAACGTTTCCCTGCTCTTCAGAACTTAAAGCCACATTAACTACCATTATATGGAATTGTCACTTGTGGTGTACCAAAACATAATTGGTCATTGACTAATACAAATCGCTACAAATAAACCCTAATTATTTAATTATATAGATATTATTATTAGGTGCGCCTCAGCCGAGTAAGTGTTTGTAAATTTATGTAGGCCTCTTTTAATAGGGGAGGCTGGGTCCCGCATTTCAGGATATCCCAGTTTGTCGATACTTCGGGCAAATTACATCTCAGAGGAGGGGTTTCCTGCTTTCACGGCGTCCCTTGTTCCAAAACGCTCTTCCCTTTTTAACAATACAAAATTTGAATCCTATCTCTTGTGTACACGTTGATTGCTCTCCGTTCACAACCGGCATAGATGGAGGATGACCTCTTGATTGAATGGGCATTTGGCGGCTTTAATGATCGATTACTCGCTTACTGCTTGACTTGACATTTCGCTTCCGAATGGAATATCAACTACACGACTTTACTGCAGGAGTATCACGGCAAAATCAGCACGGCTTCCTTCCAGATAAAGAGGAGACTTCCTCAAAAAAATTCTCTAAGGCTAGATAGTGGTTTACCTTTTTTTATATCTATACAGATAACGTAATATCATAGATAGTAATATGGCGAGATCTTGTTACGTAAAACGAGAATCTTTTAGATTTACAACTAAATCATTTCAACATGTCAGACAATATTTTAACCCAACATTTCGCCATGCCGATGAAAATAATAAATAAAATAATAAGACACTATCGAAAAATAGGTTTTCTTCTTTCTTGGCCAACATATATGCACAGGACTTATCATAACCTTGTTTATAAACCAAAAATAACTTAAAGAAAGGGGAAAATATAATTTAAAAAATGGCAAAATTTTATGGCACAAGAGCCAAAACTCAGACATAAACTAGTGAGACTGTTGATTACACCAGTCATAAATTATGTTAATAAACAATTTTGCTTTTATCTATGAATCTAAAAATTGCTAAATGTATCAACAGTTTCATTTCATTTTTCAAATATTCTCAACCCAGTTTTGCACTATTATTTTCAACCTACTTCAATTTATACCATAAATTTTATACAGCTTTATATTCGTTTTAATTCGTATTGATAAAAACCGCTTTCGCACGTTTATTGGGCTAAAATCCACTGGATTACAGACTTTACCGGCAACAATGTTATATATTGAAACGGGGATAAGATAAATTAGTCAATTAAGATTTTTGAAGATAACTTTTGAAATAGAGTCAAATATTTCCACATCGAATTGTGTTCCTTTTTTGTATCGAATCAATCAGACATCCGACATGAAATTGAACTATTTTCCATATCAAATTGAGTTTTTTCCAAACCAAATATATACAATACAATTTATTGTTTCTTTAAATACAAACATAAAATCTTTGACTATCAATGTTTCTTACATTTGTATTTTTATTTATAACTACGTATATGTATTTTGAATGTATTATATCTATGTTAAAAAACCAGATCAATTGTAAGAAATTGTAAAATTTTCATTTTTAGGTTGTTATAGTGCCCCGTGGAAGGCAAAATATAGAAATTTTGTCATATGTGTAAGACAGTGCTTTAATTAATTCAAGGACCACATACCCAATACATTCTCAAATCTAAAACTATTTCCAAACCAAAGAGAACTTTTCCCAGATCAAATTGAAATTTGTCCGGATCGATTGAACTTTTTTCAGATCAAATTGCACTTTCTCCACATTAAATTGTACGTTTTACACACTAAATTGAGCTTTTCCGAGAACCCACTGAATTTTCCATAAAAATTGTACGCATCAAATCGAACTTCTCCTGATCGAAAAAGAACCTTTTCCAGACATTCTAGTATCTTTCAAATTAATTTATTTAGACAAGGTTGAATTATTTTGGCCATATTCGAATTTGGTAGGTTGGGAAAAAATAGAAATCCTTTTGGACATATTATCCCAAGTATTGAGTATTAGAAAAAATATATATATAACTGCAGATAACACATGTAACCAGTTCATTAAAAATGTACTGAAATCATAAGAGATTTCCCAGAGAAACAGTTACCTAATGGTACGTTGACTTTCATTTCTCCGAGCGGTTTTCTCACCACACGTTGCTGGCTTCTCTTTTTTAATTTCATATGTTTTCGCTTATTCTAGCATTTTTTTATATTTTCATCTGTAAGTTTTCATCCTTTATCTGTATTATATACAACCAGCAGATTGAATTTCAATTTGTGATTGACAGTTGATCCGGATTAATAATAAGTTAGGAATCAATCGAGAGGTCTCTTTTCCATATTCTTTAAGTTGCTTGGGCGGTAATTGTGGGGAATGGACTAATCGTATTCTTGTGTTAAGTGTGATCTTATAATTTTTTGTGAAAATGTCAGTTTTTATGTTTTGACGGATGAAAATTGCATTCCACTAAATAATTTTAAATGAGATTTTACTTCCTATATTGTGCACGTAGGGCATAAGTCGTGTGGGAGATTTGAGTTAGTACTTTGAAATAAGATGGTTAAGTGGGTTAGAAAATAGAGTTGGCTTACCTTCAGAAGTGATGTAGACTTCCTCAGACTGTTGATTTCCCGTAGTTCTAGTAGCAGATTTCTCCCAGGTTGAAGACGGTTTCGTTCTTCGTATATGAGACCGATGGAAAATTGATGTCGTTGGGATGGTTTCGCTTATAGGTCTTTAGATGCCTTTGCACCCTCCGTAATTCGCAGGTTGCTCACTTCGCTTTAGTTTCTCCACTTTTTCTGCAAGCCTCGGATTCATGCTGATCGCAACATCTCACGCAACGATGTGGCTATCGGCAATGTTTTCGAGCACATAACTATTTAAAATTGAAATAAACTTGATTAGACGTTGAAAGAGAATGTTTCTGATGTAGGGTTCATGAATTCGAAACATATTTATGCTGATGAGATATAAGTTTCACTGGAACGCAATCATCTACAACCCGCACTACCATAATAATCGGATAATTCACTCATGGTAATGCGTGAATGCGTGTATTGTGCCGGTGCGGGTTGTTGACATAAATGACTCAATAAATTTTAATTCCATCGACCCAAATTCAACCACATCACAATGTTGCTAGTCAATTAAAAGTTAACCGTTCAGAAATTCCGATTATTTGTATAAAATATTCACATTCCCTTCCGTAGGAATAACTTATTTGAATTCAATTGAACTGTTGAAGAGGCTGAGAAACTTAATTGTTCGTATGGTAGAATAAAGATGTTTCCCCTGGTGTTCGTAAATCTTGAATAATTTTACTCCTTTCAAGCTTACTTTGCCAAAATCAATCAAAAACATTTAATAATTCTAAATTAAATTCTATTTTAGCAAACATAATTGAACTGTTCCGGATTCCAATCATACTTTTATTTTGATTGGTTTTTCATAGACAAATTGAACTTTTCCCAGATACGATCGAAATTCTTCCAAACCAAATAGAACTCTTTTTTTGTCAAATCAAATCGAATTTTATTCAGATCAAGTCGAAGCAACTTTGATCGAATTGAACTTTTCCCACGTCTAAACGAACTTTCTACAAATCCCATCAGACCCCCAGAACTTTTTTCAAATCATATGATAGTTTGTCCGCAGCAAATTGAGAGTTTCTGCATTAAACAGCTTTTTCAGAGCACATCAAACATTTTTGGAGCTTTTTAAAAACGAGATTTTTCCAAATCAAATTGACCTTCTTTTCAAAATACATCAGGCTTTATGCACATCAAATTTTATTTTCATTAATTAAATTAAGCTTCTGCAGATTAAATTGCTTTTTTCCAGATCACATCGAATTTTTTTAATCAAAACAAACATTTTACAAATCAAATCAAAAGTTTTCCAAATAAAATTTTTTATTTCTAAATCACATCGAACTTATTCTGATAAAGTTGATTTTTACCTTTCTAAATAAAATCACATACTTTATCCACATCAAATTGAACTTTTTCCAAAAAAAATTGAGCCTTTCCTGGATCACTTTGCTTTTTCAAAGAAGTCAAAAATTTTCAGATCAATCGACCTTTTATTAAAAACCAAATAAAACATTCACATCAAATCAGACTTTATCCAGATCAAACTGAACCTTTTTTTAACTCAAATTATACTATTTCCATATTAAATTGAACTTTTCTAAAATTTCAGACTTTGTCATCATCAAACGTTTTCTTTCCAAACAAATTTGTTGTTTTACTAGATACCCTTTTGCAAGTCGAACATTTATGCAAATCAAATTGGTCTTTTTTACAACCAATTAAACTTTTCATAGCCCAATTTTCGTGAAAATGTGGCTGAAATTTTTGTAGACGTTCAGGTGGAGGAATAGTTGACTGCTAAAATTCTAACTTTAATCAAGAATAATCGAACGTAAAAACAACATAATAAACTTTGTATTAATTAATAGCTGTGACACAGTACGTTTATGAGCTCTTCGAGGAATTTTACAGAAAAACACTAGCCAAAAAGGTTTTAATGATAACAATTTCAACTTGTTAGCGAACGATAAAGAGTCAACAGAAAAAAAAATTGACGGTGACTGTATGAATATGTTAATACTTGTTATGTAAAACTGAAACTGGCATCTCTTTGGGAGGAAAATCGGAAAAAGTCGAATTCTCGTTTGAATATGTTATCATAAACAATACAGTGTACTAAATGCCCAATTATTTCTCCAAAATCGAAATTTGATTTTCTAGGCTTTTTAAATAAACCTGCACCTTGGTTGAAAATGCTTGGACACAATGCCTGCCAAGGCAATACAATTGTACAATCGAATGGAGTCATTTCCAATACTGGATGTTTTTAATTCCGGAATAAGCGTTCACAATTTTTTCTTGAAATTCTTAAAATTAACGACCTCATAGTCAAACAGCATAAAACATCATGTGAAACGCAATTATCCGGTCAGATTGTCCTCTCGGGTCACACCACTTGAGTGAGTACTTTCTCAACTTATTCCATGTTAGAAAATGCCGAAGAAAGTCCAAGTGCGACCCCGGGAATCGTACAGAGGACCGATACGTGACTAATCGGACGTCCTGGCGATTACGGCCAACTCCTTATACGTATCACTCTTGTTTGTAACTGTGTGGTTTTATTATTTAGCATAGGCGATTTCCTCGGCCTATTCTGGATCGTCTGACGTTTCAAGGAACGACAAACAAAACAGTTTCAGACACGGTACATTATTACTGATATAGCATGACAAACGATTTGTAGTGTGGATTGGTAGAATGGGCAAAGGGTGTCGGTAAGGGCCGCAGCAAATTGACCCCAGCCCAGTACACTTCACGGTTTCCCATGACCATAGTTTCGTCTAAGCACCTCAATCGAACCTAGTCCGATGTGCTTTTTCAAGACCAGGATGTTAAATGTTGGCTGACCAATGGAAAACAGAAAGGGCAAAAACGTTAAAACGTTTAAGCTGTGCGAAGTGTACAAAAACTCTTGTTGGCCTCCGTGGTGACATAACCGGTGAAGAATGCAGCATTAAAAGGCAAACGGAAGCTATGAGAAATTAGCAATATTCCTCAAGCTGAGAATCTATTGAGCATTATTTAACTACATTGTCAACTATTTGGGAAACTTTTTGTACGTTGGAAGTTTACATCTCACAATTGTTATTCTCCCCCGCGGGTTTTGGTCTGTGTTTCAGCTTATCGCCATCTTCAGTAGCGTGACTGTAGGTTATTTAATTAGAATTGACCTTCTATAAGTTTTTAAGATTTTATAACGTATTAAATTTTATTTCTTTCTGATTTTAGAAAATATGGAGGTTCTAGGCAGACCAGGACGATGGAAAACAACCTACGTTCATCACGTTTATTCTGTTTCTGTCATATTCATTGTTGTGTGTGGCTTTTTGTTAATTTGTATACTTCTCTTTGGTTATTGGTACTGTTTTCAGTGTTTCTATCATGTATGATGTTATCGTTAAGTTTTTATGACGAATGATAATAAGGATTTTTAAAAAGATGTCGACGTTCTCGTTGGGAGAGGCAAAAGTGTAGGCCTATTTTATTGAATAAATGATATTTTCACTTTTTTCTGATCTCCCCATTAAAAACAGGCGTTTCTTCAGACTTGAGACATCAAATGTTAGTTATAAAAGACAGGTACAAAAACGACAGAAATGAAAAACTAAGAGTATACCGGCAAAATTAGGAAGAAACATTACGAAAATCCTGCAAAATAAGGAATTAGGCCTATTTTAATGATTAAATGGTATTATCTCGTTTTTCTGATTTCTCCATTACAAAGAGTTCTTTCAGACTTGAGGCACCAATCCGAAAACGTTTGATGTGATCTGAAAAAAGCAGTTTAATGAGGAAAATCTTTCTTTTTTTTCAATATCAAATCGGAAATGGCTCTTTTTATGACTAATAAAAACCTATTTCAATGTAGAAAATTTTTCTCATTTTTCTTGTTTCCCCAATTTAAAAAACCCGACTGGTGTTTCTTGAATCTTAAGGACATGTTGTAAGAAGTAGTTATAGTTCCGACTTCTGAGGTTAATAGTTGAATGGATTTTGACGAATCCTGCCCTCAGGTCAGATTAAAAATTACCGTTCATTTTGTATCTTTCACTAGATTTTAAGATCCTGAACGTTCGTTGTCGGTGGTTTAGCCCGGGTCTTGAGAGTCGGTAGGACGAGGAAAAAAGGCTTGGGATCGGAAAATTACCCGGTGGAACGTGGAATGGAGGGGGTGCGATATCGGAGGGTGCGTCGTTGGAGTAGATACGGAGAGGGGCGCGGGTGGGGGGCGCCCTCCCTGCGACCGGCCCGGATCAAGGACACCGTACGCGCATGCCTCTCAACGGTCAACCTCAGTCGTCCTTCTTTGCTCTTCGACGTCGGACCGGTGCGCATCTCCCAACGAGTTGAGATTTGAACGGATTTGAGTCGGGTTCATATTTTCTTCAGATCGGTTGCCAAGTGATAAAAAAAGAGTGCAAAAATGAGTGAAAGCGTCGCTGAAGTCAAGTGAGTCGGTTTTGTAAAAGCACGCCGTTCGGCGGAGAGCGGGACCCGTTTGGCGGTACCGGCTTTTTCAACATGGCCGAAGCGTGGGCTTTTATTTTCAGTTTTTCCAAACGGTTTTCCTCCTCTCTGCCGTTGGCTTTTCCCCGATTCGACGTCCCCTTCAATAAAGTGTGTAATTGTGGAATTTTTATTTGTGCAGAGAAACCGCACAGAAAGTCGCCTCCCCCGAGAAGGAACCCAAGGAGAAGAAGGAGGAGGAGGTGAAGAAGGAGACGAACGGGGTCGAGAAGGAGACGAACGGCGACTCCAAGAAGAACGGCGTAGAAGAGGTCGAAGACGAGAAGGAAGCCGAAGAAGAAAAGCCTGTCGAGAACGGAGAGTCGAAAGGTAAGTGAAACCAGCGAGGCCAGCGGACCACCTTGTGTAACCTCTGATCGTTTTTGTCTGTTAGAAGTGGAAAATACGGCACAGAAGAGGAAATCCGATGTGGGCGGTGGGGATAAGACCGACGACGTTCCTGACGGCGTGAGCCCTGAGAAAAAACCTAAACTGGAAGAGAAAGTGGAGAACGGCGAAGCAGAAGCGGCCGCCTAAAAACTCTCCATCTCAAAATCCATATGGAATTTATTTACTTGTCTTGATTATCTCAGACTGTTTTTAATTTTGTACATTGTATATCGTTTCTTTTTCTCTCTTTTTGTTAATTTTGCATCATTCCTGTTCTATTATTTAACAAATTTTTTGGGGGTTGTGATTTTTCATTTAAAAAAAGGCAGTTACAATCTCTCATGTACCTGTACTTTTTTTTGTCTCTTAATTTGTACAAATTAGTTTAAAATACTAATCAGAATTGTGATTTTTAATTTCTTGTTTAATTTTAATTTGCTCTTCTAAGCAAAAGGAAACTAATCAGTAAAAGGAAAAACCTCTTTGTAGTGGCAGACAATGTGAATTGTATAGAGTAATGCAGTATTATTAACCATTGTATATCGACTGAAGTGTGAAACCAACACAATCCTCTTTTCTCCATGTTAATCCGATGATGTTCATCGTCTTCACACAGAAAAAATTGTATACTATCTTAAGACAAAATGTAGTCTCTTTGAATTATTATAAGACAAAAAACATTGTATGATGCAACAAACCTCTGGGGTCTTTTGTGCATTTATCCAACCGCCAAATAATTATGTAGAAAGAGTTGTATAAATTTAAATATCAATTTTTTAATAAAAACAAAAGAGGTGTCGTGTATGAACTTTTTTTATAGGTGAATTGTTTGCACTTGGTTGAATTTGAAGATTGGTGTATATCTAATTAACAGGTTCCATTTTTGTACAGTTTTATACTAAGTAGTAAAAGGAAAAAAAATTTCAATCGTTTTTGTATTTTTGACTCATAGATTTGTAATACATTTTTTCACCTTCGAAAGGGGGCGAAATTTCCACCACATGAATAAAAAACAAGGGAAAAACACTTATGGACATTTGTTTTGAAACTGGTTGATTATTTGTCGCATCGACAAACTGTTGTCCACGTGTTCTATTGTTTGTATTTGTATTCCTATGACCACAATAAATATTTAGTTTCAATTTTGTCTTTTTGTTCTATTGACAAAACCCAAGATGAAATACCAAAGGCCTAAAAGTAAATGTGTTTTGAAGGCTTATTCAGACTAAAACCCTAATGTAAAAACACAGGGAGAAACTTAGCAGTAATTAAAATAACAATGAGTTGAACTAGTGAGGAAAAGTACATTTAACACCTTTTTTTGCTGACGAGCAATCTTTATTCGGGTCATCTTCAGGGCCTGCGGGAATTACAAAACATATTTTGATTGTCAAAAAAATTACACAATCAAATTATACATATTGTACAATTATTTTTTCCAATCGATGTATGTTTTGTTACTCACCCTAAACCCTGAAGATGACCCGAATAAAGGTCAAAACGGCAAAAATGAAAAAGGTGTTTATCTAAAATACTTCACTTTTGATCGCTTTTCACTACTTCAACGAATTATTAAACAACCGATCACTAAATAACAAATTAAATTAACCTTGTTTTTGTAATATGAAGGTTGCTTCTTTTGAAGATTCTTGGTTGGTTTTTAATGTGGAACAGATAAACCAAATGTTTTGAAAAATGTGTAGGCATAAGTTTCGAAGCGGCCGTGCTTCTTATCCTGCATACAAAATTCTTTATAACAATTCAGGCTTGTATTAGCTGCGATTTCAAATAATTCGAACCCGCAACCTTCGGCTTGGTGTGCAAATCAAAGTCATGGTAGTTAAGGTAGTGGCATATCTATTTAGGCAAAGGTTATGGATTTGAATCTCGCTCATGACATTACTTTTTCAACTTAACCAGTTAGATAAAAAACTTTAACTTAGATAAAAAATATATGGTATGACTGCTAAGAATATATGGGTTAGCAGTCATTTTAAAACAAGATGTGAGATTGATAAAAAGCTGAATATGGCATATTTCAATTTATTCAAAATTTTTGAAAGATCAAATAGGCAACGAGCTGACCACATACCAGAATGTTTCGGCTGAGATACAGGTTGGCGAGTTACACTGTTGCCAGTAAAAATTATACTAACCAATATGCTGAAATTTTGTCATATTGAGCTTGCTATTTTGTTTTTTTATGATCTTTTTTTGTACTTACTGAAGTTGGTGAAGTGCTGAAGCAAGTTTAAAAGAAGAAGCAGGCGCAAGCTCTGGCTCATTACCACCACACAAACCTCAAAAACTTATACAAAAATATTTGGCAATTAAAACTCCACTCAACTTTACAACTACAGCAATAAAATGTATATTAAAAATAAAATTTATTCCTAAGTTTCATAATTTAATATCAGTTTCTTCTACTTTTGTTTCGCAATATAAAAGTGGACCTGAATAAGTTATTATGTGTTACATGTCTCCTTTTTATACTCACATAATTTGTGTGATGTATCAAAACATATCTGAAAGAACAATAGATGATGAACAGGCACAGACCTGGACCAAGCTACAAGTTCATTCGCTAAGTGAAAATAACAAACCAAACACGGATACCATACACAGCAAATTTTGTCAGTTGTATCCTTTTTTATACACTTGGTGAAGGGCTAAAACAAGTTTAAATAACTACAGGCTCAACACCCAACAAGATTTCAATAAAAAAAATATCAACAACAACAAAACAAAGTAAAAACAAAATTTACTTCTGGATTTCTTAACTTGTCCTCAGCTTCTTCTTTTTTCACAATATATAAAATGAACTTTAAATAACGCTCATCACATGAAAAAATGCATCAGATAAGAAGAAAGGAAAATAACCTAAGAACAAATTAAGAAACTCAGCAGTAAGTTTTGTTTGTACAATCTTAAATTGTGCGGATTTAAAAAAAGAGATTTCCTCTTGAGGTATGTTGTGTAATGAACCTGTAGTTTGATTGAGCTTGTTCAATTTTTCAGTGTTGTTCCAGCACTTCACCTTCAGAGTATATAAAGGACACAAATGGCAAACTGAATAAGACAAAATCTTATCATATTCCTTGTTTAGTTTGTGTGATTTTCAATTTGTTGGGTCAATTTTATATATTGTGAAAGGATAAAAAAGGAACAAACTTAACAATTTTGTTTTTACAATCTGACCATGAAGGTAAAAAAAGGGCTTTGTCACAACAGCACAACAACTTGACATTCTACACAGAAAACGAACACTTTAAGCCCTGAAGATGATCTCAATAGAGATCGAAATGTTGGCTTGATAAAGGGAAAAGTTTCTCTAACACATATGTGACACCAGACCACACCTCACGCTCTACAAACAATCATCCATATAATTATAAATTAATGATATTGAAGAAAGTAGATATTTATTTGAATTTTTGGATTTATATAGGCTATGTGCCAGGTTTAGCCTATTTGATAGTTTCCAGGTTTCAACTTTTGATAGTTACAATAAATTACCGGCAGACTCTATAATCACCTACTCTGGTGTTGGGAGCCTGAGGTCAATAACTAAGACAATTCAGCACCTAAATGCACTTATAAACCCATCCATATTCATAGTTTTTCTCAAATACATTCCTATTTACATACCATTCGTTCTATGAATGCGATGTAGTACTTGACACCAGCCTTCTCACCTAACGCATCCACGCTAATAAATACTTTGTTGGAGTCGTTAGCAGCCATCAAGAAAGAGATGGTTCTGAAACCCTAATAAAACTAATAAATATTATTCACTCTCAACACAATTTTACACATATTATTGAAGGAAGATAGGGACCTCGATATTCCGCCATCGACCCTCTCATATCACGCATTCCCGCTAATAAATACATTCACTTAAACACAAACTAGGTATACACAACTATTATTACTGTATAAAATGAAACAACCCCGTCATATTTATGATTTATAATGATTTATAAGATAATAAGAAAATGTACTTATGCTTATGTTTTTGAGTTTACGCTATTATGCAAATTGTATTTTGAATTTTGACCTTGTTTTTAATTTATAGGCACATTTCTCCCATAATTTATAGATTTGGGGTGAGTTCGTTTCAAAGCTGGTCAAATAAAAGTACTGGTAGAACTTTTTGAATTTTTGTTAGCCGGAGTTTGTAAAATTGACTTAAAAATTTACCAAATTCTGTTACTAAGTCCTAAGAGACTGTTTAAATATTTCCCTTTTCCAAAGAGAATCGAACTTTCAGGGCAGCTTTCGTTCATCTTTTGTTAAATAGATGGTGAAATTTATATTTAAAAAATTGCAAAATTTAATTTTCGTCGTGCTTATAAGGGAAAGTGTAAAAATAAAGCGCATTTTTTACGATATTAAATAAATAATAGTATAATCATGTCTTCATTGGTGTATTTGCGTGTTGGATTCCCCTTTTCCGCTCTAGTGAAATAGAAACGCCTATTGGACGTCGAAAAGTCGCCCTTCGTCATGGAGGTGCACCGTCAAAAAGGTAAAAACTAAAAAGGCCTCCTCGACAATTGTCGTTCCCTTTCGCCATCCCTTTCGCCATTCCTTTTCGCCGTCTCCATATTGCCGATAACAACCGAGTAACCTTCGAAAGTTATTTTTCTGTCGGATCTCCTGGGAAAAGCTTGTTGTTTTTCACGAGCCGACTTCCATCTCTCGTCTCGTCGTCGTCTACGAGTGATGGGCATGAAACGCTACAACTCAGGGAGGAAGCAAGTCCTGAGCCTCGACGGCTCGCCCAAAGAAAACAGGCCGACCTGGAAGTGTAAGAACAATTATTTTCAATTGGATTCCACGACAAATTGCGACGTCCTTCGAATATATTGCAAATTCGACATTTTCTTTCTCACAGCCCTTCGGTTTATATCATTATTTCGAGTTGTTATTATCAAGAAAGTCAAAAAACCCTCAGGTTTATAATGAAAAACCTTTAACAAAAACATAATCCTTTTAGCCTACAAATACATATCCATGTGGTTCATAATGTAGTAAACAAAAAATAAAATGTCAAAAATATATCGATTTAGCAATTGGCTGGAGAAAAAGTCTTGTCAAGTAAATCAACAGAGTTTTGTTTCGTTGAGGTCTGAAAGTAATTTCTGCAGTCAGTCATCTCTGGTTATCCGGCACCATCTATTGCTTGGTGATTACCCACTGTTGAAGATGGTACAACGGTGTAAATTATTTAATATATCTTTGGAGGATTTGATTGGTAGAAGAAAGATCTCACCTTAATTAGGCCATGGATGGTTAACGCAAGGATACTTACTTTTGTACCTAAGCCCCCATTTGTTTCCAGCATGTACAGAAAGATTGCTCGATGTATCCCACGTAATTAAAGGGCGATTCCTTGACTCCATCTGAAGAATGCGGCATGATTTGAGATTGTGCTTGATCATGGCGGCAGGTGTTTATTTGGGTCCCCTGTTTAGCTTCTTGGAAGAAACTGGTACATAGTCATTATAATAATGTTCCCAGTTTGTGTTGAGATTGAATTTACTTATTAACTGAAATGTGAGGTCAGATGGCGGAATATTGAGTACCCCCATTGACCATCAGTTAGGTTGAGTGTATAAGGTGTGTAAAGGTTGTGTTGAGGGTGAATGCATATATTTGCGTGATTGTGTGATTTGAGAGTGTTGATGGTGGAATATTGAGTACCCAACAACCCACAGTTAAGGTAATTGCATAAAGTGTGTAAAGGTTGTGTTGAGGGTGAGTGCATTTATTAGCGTGATTGTGTGATTTGAGAGTGTTGATGGTGGAATATAGGGCACCCAACGACCCTCAGTTAAGTTAATTGCATAATGTGGGTAAAGGGTGATGGAGCTATATCAAGCACTCCATCACCTTCATAAAACGAATGGAATTTAAATAGGAGTGAATGAACATAGGTATAACTGAGATTAGAACTGCATGCGCTTGGTGCTGAATTGACTTAGCTGTTGACAGCAAACCCCCCCCTCCACACACACACACACAACACACATAGAGCCTAACCTCGATGGCTGGATGGAAAAGATTGAGGTCTAACTTGGACCTGGAGTTGGTGATTCTTGCTGGCAGTTTGTAAATAGCAAAAGCTGGAATTGCCAGTGCTCTATGAGAAGGAAATGGGCTCAAATTAACACATGTCTGTATGTATTTAGATACATGTGTGCATTTGTGCTTATGAATCAAAATCATTCGATATACTAAACTATATTATTAATGTAGTAACATTTCCTTTTGGTGTGATAAATACGTAGCTTGTCATGAAGAATCAACTTAATATAAAGATGATGGGTCTTCATGTAGTTTGGTAACTTCACATCACTTTTCCATGTCTATTTGGGCAGTTTTGATCTTTGAGATTTGTTTGACAATCCACATCCTAAGCCTTCAGACGACCAGTCCAGTATGATTAGAAACAACCTAATTGGCCTTAATATAAATAATATTAAATATTTAATATAAATATTAAAAAATAATATGAGATTTCTTATTAATGTATTTCAGGGAAAAGATAACATTAATAAAGGTGATAGATACATTTGGATTTTTCCTACATTTCCTACCAAATGTTATTTTTAATGTAGTAATATTTCCTCTTGAGATCTGATGATATCAATTACCAATGCACAGCGTAAAGATTATGACAGATCATTATGTAGTTTGGTATTTTCTGATGCTATCATCCATATCTTCAAACAGTATTGATTTTTCAGGATGGTCAGAAATGATCAAACTACACTTAATATAAGAGTTTGGCCTTCCCCCCTCAAAGTTTGTACAATGTGAACCCACCACTGGTCATGGCAAAAGGTAAAACTCGTATGACAGACAAACGCAGGGAGCACACCCAACGTGATATGACCTGATGCCTGGTCTCATTTTGGTAGGGTGTGCACGTCCGTTTGAAATCAACCACCTGTCACGGACATTCACACAACATGTACCACAAATGCAATGCTTCTTTTGCTCTTAATGCATTATAGGTTCTAAATTGTTAATTAAATTCATTCTATAAATAAATAGTGATCCGGTAAATTTTCTGTCAAACCATCGTAATTAAATAATTTTTATTAAATTTTATTATTAATTTGGTTTACATTAAAATAAGCATGTTGTAATTAATATGATGAAAAAAATACATATCTTTTGAAATAAAGAACAAAAAGCGTCTGATTCTTTTGCCTTCGACTGTTCTTGATGCTACTCGATGAAAACCTGGATAGTGGGAACTTGTTGCGAGGTGTAAGTATGTGCACAGGGATAATACAATCGTATGAGAATTTGGACATCGAATTGGTGGCAGGTGGCTTTGGGTCATGTCGCTTGATTGAGTCGGGTAAGTGCTTAAAGCACCAAGGATAGAAAGACAAGAAAGTCAGACTAAAGACAAAACTTTTTATAAATAGTTTTTTTATTATCCAACAGCTGCCATTAAGAAATTTAACATTATAAAGTGCAGGTTTTCGCTAATCTGAAGGAGCTAAGTCATAACTAAACACTGAATATTGCAAAAAAGTTATACGCATCTGGCAGACCAACCCAGCTTTTAAATATTGTGTTTTGGTCTTTCGCCATATTCACAGAGAGTTAGTTTATCGCATAGACTTTTTAAATTTCCTAACAGACATTCAGGACAAAATAAACTGCATTCTTAATTCTTTGGCTCTTGAACAAATCCAGTTTGTTTTCAGAAAAGTATAAATCTTGCCAATTTCTTTGGAAGTGAAATGAGCTACAATCGTCTCTCGGTCAATATATGCCGACTGTAATGCTAAAACAATATTTTTAGAAATTATGAGAAAGTTTTGTTGTAGAATTTTAAATTTAATTAATTTTTTTGCTCCTGTTTTTTAGCAAGTAATTGAGGTTTATTTTGGTCTGTTACGCCTATCATCATTTTCGGCTAAATTGTTTGGTCTTGACCTTTTTAGATATATATACCGTGATTATTTGTATAATGTCTTGTCTGAATGTGTAATTTCTTATAGAAGCTTATACCTTCTTGTGTATAATAAACATTCAATAGGGCAGTTAATCATAATTTTGGTCTATCAATCTTTGATATTTTAGCCTGGCTTTTTCAATTTTTGCCATCATCACTGTTGTGTTTGAGTGTTGAAAGGTTGTTGTTTCATATTTGTCTGTATTGGATCATCTTGATCAGGCTCAGAGTAAAGCATTCATAATGTTGAGTTTTACAATATTATTTTTTTAATAAAATTATTCTAAAAGTATTGAAATGAAAGTTTTTTTATTTTATCAATTATCAATTAAAATGGTGGAAAATATCAATTTTTAAATCCTTCTGCAGCCAAATATGAACACATTAGTGCTGCACATGTTACAAACGGTGTGTCAGGAGGGAGTCCCAAAGAGGGCGAAATGGAAGCGGAAGAAGAAGAGGAAGACGAAGGTGTCGATTCAGTCGCCAAAACAACTGCCCTGGTTGGATTGTCCGGCTACCTAAGCACTGATAGTTCCAGTAGTGACTCTGATCTAGAAGGAGAAGTCGAAGCATTTATAAAAGTATTTATTGCAATTTCGAGTAAATTTTTATACGTTTATTAATTTTTGTTTCCTTGAAGGAAGTCGACAGTATTTACGTTATCGAAAAGCCCAAAACAATTGTAAAAGCACAGGTCAAACCTCCTGTAGTTGAAAAAGTACATCAATCAGCACAAGATACTTACACACAAGGGAGTCAGCACGACTCCACTGCTCCTACAAATTGTAAGTGAAACGTTATCTTTTTAATAATGACTAAACTAATATACTGCATACAGCTTGGCAGGAATGCTATGACAGTTCGACAGGTTACACATATTACTGGAACATGGAAACAAACGAAGTTACATGGGATATGCCGCATGAGTATCAAGCGTACCGTGAAGCTTTGAAACAGTGGCAGCAGTATCAAGCCAATGGAGGTTGGGTTTTTTTTTTTAATTTTTGAGTTTTTTTCTTTTGCAAATAATTTATTCCTTTAAAAATGTTTCTAGTTGTTGCCATGATCCAACAAGCAAGAGCTCAGCATCTACAGCAGCAACAACAACAGCAAATACAAAGTATGCAACAACAAAGTAAACCACCTTCTAGCGAGGAAAGAGTTTTCAAACACTACAAGAAAAAAAAGAAAAAAGTTGATTCTGATGATGAGTATGTTTAAATTTTTTAAAATGGTTTTGATTTTGATTTATTAAATAATATTTTATTTGTAGAAAAATAGAATTGATCACATCTTACGGTCCGAATTCAGGAGATGATTCATCTGATCAAGAAGCAAAAGAACCTATAATGATTCCTATTAAAAAGAAAAAAGACAGTAAACTTGAGAAAGTCGAAGATAAGAAAAATTTGGAAACAAATCATTATAAAGGATCGCACTATCATCACAGGAGAAAATTAGGGAAAGAAGATCATTCGCAACACTCCTCCAGCAGCCTTGTGCCCTATCATCATGATGATTCTGAAACAGATGACTCTCCACAGTTAACAAAGGAAGAAGAGGTCAAATTAAAGCTAGCATCTAAGATCAAAGAGATAAGGGAACAAATCCAGCAGAACTCAGATTCTAATAGTAAGACTAGCAATGAGTTTGATGATGAGTCAACATTGCTCGACCGGTTAAGGAGTCAGACTCAAGTGCTTCAAGAGCTTGGTGGGGAAATTCCTGAAAGTGTAAAGAATATAATAACTGAGGAGAAACCTTCTCTTGTACCATCTTATACGCCTGATTCTGATCAGGACGAAGACAAGAAATCTACAAGTAGAATCAACAACTCTTTGAAATCAAAGCTGACAGCAAGGGCAAAACAGCTGATTGCAACTACTTTAGGGCAGTTTGATACAGCCGAGTTTTCCGAGGATTCCAAAGAAGATGGAGGTATTATATCACGTTTATATCCCAAATATATCCTCTAACGGATTTAATTTTCCTAGGTAATTCTTCTTCCGGGTTGAATTCTTTCGCCGGTGACTCAGCAGGAGACAGTTCATCGGGAATGGGTCTGAAAAGAAAGCTCAAAATTGAGATTCCCCAGCAGAGTCGTAAAGTGGAAGAACAAGTTCCTTCTGAACCCACAACTAATAAAGATATAGAAAATGAAAGTCAAAAAGATAACGACAACCCAAAAAGGGCCAAAATTGAAAAAATCCAGTTTGTTAAAGCAGAAACATTAAACCAACCGCAGAAAGAGACAGGTATTCATTTTCATACTCTTGGTACACCATTTTGAGATGTTCACTGCTTTTTTTTTTTTTTTTTTTTTTTTTTTTTTAAATCAGACATCCACAATAAAAAGACTTTTTTTTTTGTATGTTTTGTATATAGCAAGTTTGAACTGGTAGCCAAGTAAGTTACACATGTGTATAACATCCAAGGGGGGTAAAGATTATTAAAAAAAAAATTTAAAAGGTTATTGTGGATAAATCCTATATTATTGATATGGGAAGAGTACGGTGCATTTCAATTTCATTCCCTTTTTGAGCATTTGGAAGAATATGAAATAAAAATTTTACACTCATTTCTATTGCAGAAAAATTACTTTTATTGATGATAATAAATGATAATTTAAAATGAATGACATATAAAATGATAATATAAAGAAACAGGACAGCAAGCAATTTGCAGAAAACAGGCAATAAGTCTGCTAGTGTCTACACTCACAGTACACTGGCATGATTTCTTATGCCAGATCAGTGTCTGTTTTACCACAAGGGTGGCCGGATGCACTCTGGCAGTAAATAATTGCCGGATGGATATCTGGTATCCGGTGCACACTTTCATTATTTCCTGTGCAACACTGCAAGTCCGGTAAAAAATATGGTCTGTTGCCAGATGAAAAAACTTGACATATACAAGCTCTATATAAATCTGATAATATTATAAATCCCAGTTACCCTCAGTAACATTTTGAAATGGTAATACTGTAAATTAAATTATTTGAACCAGGGTTGGCGATGAAATGTTGAACTCTTAAAAAATTCTTGACTTGTCATGTGATCTGCCTTGGTTGGGATTTATTTATTAATGTAGCCTATACATTTTGGCCTGTTCAAGTAGTTCCTCAGGTTTAACAATATATCATAAATCAAAAATATGTACTTGGGACCAGCTTTTGCTCCAAGCTGGGAGTGCAGCCGCTCAAATCCTGGAGAGTTTACCTCAGCTTAGCAGCTGGTATCTTGACCTGGGCCACCCTTAACAGGCATGATGCTGAAAAACTTGACCTTACTAGAATGCGACCCTTGAAGACTTCAGCTTAGTGAGGGCCGGTTTGACACTGGGGACAGTACTTGAGCTGGAAAATAGGTCCTTCTGGTGTGATACTACCCACGGCTTGGCACTGCCATACCTCTACTGAGCTACATTTTTGCCTGGTTTTTACAGACAGGAGGGAGGGAGAGAGAGAGTTGGCCTGTGCTGTGTACATAGTAGAGTCGTCTGCAATTTGGCTGTGCAGGTTCAGCTATTTGTGATTCTTGGTGGACCCTGTTGTCGTGTTCTTATGAGAGAGATATGCTGAGTACCTCAGAAAAATGTAATAGTCAGACACGTCTGGCTGGAAGGTTATGAACATGCAGAGACACGGTGTCTGACACTGTATGAGTAGTAAATAAATAAAAGACGGTGGTAACATTGTGCTGGATCATGTGAGAAGCTCTTGCATGCCAATGATCATCTGAAACGCAAGGAAGGGATTGTGCTCAACTGTTTGATGATAGGCTTTACCTGATTAACCCAGGGACATGTTTTTGGGGCCAATTCCACACATCCCGCTTGTAGAGGTTGCTTAGTGCATCACACTTAATTGAGGAGTGGTATTGGCCCCTCTCAGGGAGCGAGTTGGTGTGGCACCCCGCTTAAAGACACACTTGTGCAATAAAGTTGGTTGTTGGATCCGTAGTTCCAATTTTTAAGGGAAACAGGGTATTTAGGAGCTAAAATCATATTCATCGTTACACTCTTTAGTGACTGGGCGTTTGGGTGATCCTGACAAGGGCCAGTATTGTTATTTTGTGTCACGGTCATGACTGTGGAAGTAAAAGTCAGTTGACTCCACATTGGTTGAAGGGGCTGTGGTGCAATGTCTATAGCCAAGTGCAGCAGTTGGCCAGCAGCCAAGTCAGCTGTGTTGAGAAGGCAAAGTTGCGGTTAATGTTGGAAGTACCCTTGCAGTTGAAGCTGATTTTGGTTGGTACATTAATGATGATTGAGACCTCATCGGGGAGATGAGTTTCTAATGTATAGTGAGAGCTCATCGAGTAGACAAGTCTGATGGTGTTGGCAAGAGCTTGTCAAATAAATAAGTCTGAAGTCATTGGGGCCGTATCCCTGCTTTATACAGAATTGCTCCACTCAACTGGCTGCAGAGTGGAGAACAAATATTGGCGATACCTGGTGGGTGCCATGGTAACTGCAGGTGTCACCACACGCTCTTTATCTTGAATGCATAGACCAACCACATATCCTTGTTATTACAAAAATTGTAATTAAATTATTTTATATTATAGATGAGAACAATTCAAGCACTTCTGTACAACCTGACCCAGTCAAACCGACAGACAATGTCAATGAGTCTGAGGTGATTGACGTAAAAGACGTATCTAGTCTGCTGCTTGATAAAATGAAATTTTTATCAGCAAGCAAAGAACCTGTTTCTGCGGTTCAGCTCTGGACGATTCAATTAGAGGTAAATATAAAACTGATTTCCAGTAACAATATAATAATAAAAATGTTCTTATTAGACCCTTGTCTCTGCCTGGGAAAGCAACGACCTTAAAGAGACGTACATTACGGATTGGCTTACGAAAACCATGAGGGAGCTGGAGAGGCTTGAATCAAGCGTTGCTCCAGAGGGCTGGCTGTGCAAATGGCAGAGGTATGACTCCAAACCAAATTTAACTCTTCTCAACTCCTCTCCCCTTTCCCTTCGAATTAACGTTCCATATTACAGCTCTTTGAATATTATATATAAAAATTAGTATATAAACTTCAAGAACGAGGTAGAAGTGAGAAGACATCTGGAGGTAAGACTTTTTTTAATGTATTACTTTTTCCTTCACTTTAAATTTTGTATTGAAAGCTGCATTAAGAATATTTTTGCAATCGATTAAATTACACTTGAAGTAGAAGGTATTTGTTCTATTGATGATATTTTTAAAATAGAAAAAAAAAGCACATTGCAGATAAAAAATTTGTTTATAATTCCTTTTTCCTTTTGATATTACTAATATGTTTGTTCTTTGTGATGTATTTTAACACTATTTTTCAAATTTAGCACTTTATTTGCAGTACAGCTTTAAAAAAAAAAAATAATACATAATTTTAAAAAATGTAGGAACAATATTGTTAATTCAGTTATAAAATAGTATATAATTTTAAAACAAACAATGCTGTACTGTGAAAATGAATTCTCGCTATGATAATAGATTTATTTTTTATTGAGAAAGACATTAAAAATTGTAAAATAATTTTAAAATTTCGAATTAATTTTGCAGCTATTTTAAATTTCTTTTAAAAAAAAGTTATATTCTGTTATTTATTTCAATGATTTATGCTTTGATCTTGTTGCCAGGAATAGTCTTCAGAGAGAGTGATGCTATAATTGATGTCCATACATAAAAAAAAGAGTAATATGGACTGAGAGGAGGCTAATCTTGCAAAGACATTAAAAGTTAATTTTATTCTTTGATTTGAATGGTCCTTGACCGTTTCCTGTGGTTGCGCTTGTTAAACCAAGCATTTAATAATGGAGTATTTACAAATTTGCCCGTAAAAAGAGTTGTCATTAACCGTTTATGACAATGAAGATGACACACACTGGATCAACAACCACTTCTCCGCTAATGGATATTAAAGAACAATTGACTTTTATAGCGATAATATTACGTATTTATTTTAAACTTTATTTTTGGTTTTCCTGCATTTTGGTTTCTTATTATAAGGTGAAAGTGTCTAATTTAGTAAGAACGTAGGTATAGATTTATTATTCATTTTGTTTATTTTTTTCATTCGTATGAATGGTTTTTATGTTAATTTTTATTCAATTGTTGACAGTGCTGCAATCCGCGTTCAGTATGTTCGAACTAATTATTTTTTAAAACGGTGTTCCTGGATTTTTCATTACATTTTTTTTTTTAATTTGTATTTGTAAATATTATTCCTTCACTCTTTTCTCTTTGGTCATGATTTTTTAGCTATATGTAACAATTTTAGCATAATAGATTCCAACTGTAATGGATATTGTAAATAAATAGGTAAGAACAAATTTAATAAAAGTTATTGAAATTTATTTTCCCCCCCAAAAAACATTTTGTAATTTTGATTTTGTTTATTGAATTAAGTGAGAATTGTGTGCGAAATGTGAGGTTTTAAATCAAAGAAGCGTACATTTTTATACAAACAAGTTTTCATTTTCATAAACCAGGATGTTACATTATCATCTTTTTTTTATATATATTGAATATGGATTGTTACACAACAACATTTGATATCAAAAATAGCAAAACCAAAAGTTGATAGAAAAAAAAGGGCAAAAAAGAAAAGAAAGACCAATCCAATTAACTAACGGTCTCGGTTTTGGTGTTGCGGGTTTTTTAGGAACGAGAAGTGCTACTCGTACACGAATGAGAGGACTGGACAGGTTACATGGGAATTTCCTCAAACGGAGGACAATGAAAAGGCAATGACGATCGGAGGAGAAGAAGACATGGAAGTTTGCAATACTCCGCCACCACCTCCGAGTCCCACACATCCCAGTCCTCCTCCTCCTCCTAACATATCGCCACCAACCCCACCCCCGCCGCCTTCGATAACAACATTCCCTGGTTAGTACATAAATAATTAATAATACGATGTTTTTTTAATTAACTCTTTGATTTTAGACGAAACTCCAATTTTGCCACCACTCCCTCCTTTACCGCCACCACCTCCTTCTGAACCTCCGACACAACCGCCTCCACCTCCTGAAGAACCTCCGCCTCCACTTCCTAACCACCACTTAATGGAGCCCTTGCCACCAGGAGTAGATCCACCCGAAATATTACGCCCGATGCCACCGTTGCCTCAGGAATATCCTGTTCACATCCCGGGCCAATTGGGAATGCATATCATTCCTCAGATACATTATGGAATACCTTACGCCCAAACATCATTGGTACTTAATCAAAATTAAAATGTAAAATCAACATTTAAAGGTTAAACTTTATATTTTCTCAGGCAGGAACAGCTATAAGTGCCATAGCTCACTCGAGAGGAAATGATAATCATGATTTATCATCGGAACTCGATAGTTTTTACAATGATTTGGCATCGATGGAGCCGTCAGAACAACCGTCCCATCCTGCATTACCATCTTTTAAGGAACCAACACCCCCTCCTCCTCTGCCTACCACCCAAGCTCCTCCCATTCCTGATCCTCTACCAACAGACAGTGCTTCAAAGAAGAAGAAAAAGGTAATTCTCATCCATACCCCTTGCATTGAATTGCATATAACTTGTTTTTACAAATTTTATATTTTAGACAAAATTGGCTCCTGGTTTGGCTTTGAAAAAGAAAGGCGTTTCTTCCTTGGTGGCTAAGTGGCAGCAAGTGCAAGAAGACGTCCGAAGGGACTTAAAAAATATTGATAACTGAAAAAATTATTTGTAACTGAATGCCAACAATGTTTAATTCATTGTGTGTAAATATATGTTCTTTTCTTTGTAACAATACAGAAAATGTGTACAATTGACCTAATTTTATCGATTTTTAATTTATGAATGTAAGAATAAAGTTTTTACTTTATATTTTTATTCCTTTACCATGTCCTAACTAAATACGGATCAAAGATCCTTTAACAAAAAGTATAAATTACCAAGGTTGTAAACAATTTAATAGTAGATAAACAAAATTAATAAAATAAAACAATAAACAATAAATTATATTTTATATAATAGAAGAATTATATTGTGCATATTGCCTTTAATTTATGTTTAAACGTATTAAAAGAAATCAATATTAGGACATATATTATTTCTTTCTCTCATTATTGTATTTATTGATGAAGTATGTAATTTATTTTACAAAAGAGTACACTAAATGTAAATGATAGGTTTGAGCCGGATGGCATGTATTGGGTCATTGAAAGTGGTACATGAAATTGCAGGTTAGCACAATTTAGTCGCCCATAGATGTAGATAATCTGGGGTGGGGGGGGGGCGTCGGTGGCCGCGAGGTTTCGTCTTTGACACGGCGCTCATCACTGTAAGGTCAAGGTCCCAGGTTCGAATCCAGCGGCCCTGCATTCGAACCCGACATACTTATAAATGAGCTTTTCTTCAAAAACACCGGCACCCTGAGGGTTTATATGACCTCTTCTGTTGCAAACCCTCGTAAAAAAGCAAAAAAAAAAGAGCAAAAATCTGTCAGATAGAGCTGGAAGAAAAAAACAAAAAAAACGGATCTGAGGTTTAAAGAAGAAATAAAAAATGAAGGATTCTGATAAATCCATTTTGAATTTTATCTAAAAATTCAGACCGAGAAGAAAAGTGTGGATTACACACAGAAAATTTGAGGATAGGACAAATGAGAGATGTACTATGTCAATTATGAATTGGAATTGTGAAAATTACAAATGTGTTTTGTCCTTAAATACCAATTTGTTCTTTAAAAAAAAAAAACAAGTCTGTGATGCAGGATACTGTGTTTAATTATTATTGAGAGATTAATTACACAAAATGGCATTGGAAGAACGATTAACAGAAATTATTGAGCATTTTACTACATTTTAAATTAAATAGAAAATAAGCTTATGAAAGATTTCTGCAAGAGAAGGGGGGGGTCTCGTGTTGATTTTTTGCAACAGAAGTGGTGCACCAGAAACAAATGACTTAAGGTCATTTATAAAGAATAATAAAGGGCCTACATGTGTTCCCTATGGGACTAGATAAAACTGAAATTGATAGTGATTCAGTGAAGTATATGTTATGTAATGATTATGTTTAGATCCAACTTTAGTTTATATTAAGTAAAAGAGGTCTGGACCTTATGATATTCTTCATCTTAATTCTCAATAATGTTAAATTAATTTAATTAATTATCTATCCTTGTAATATGTGATGTTTGTTTGGCTTTCGATCAATCTATAAGTATATCATGTTTATATTGTTTATTGTTTTTAAACTGTTTTATTTAATAAGTTATATTAAAATACATATTTGCAAGTTTATTAAATTTATATTTACATTTATAAATTTATTAAATTTATATTTTTGTAATTAGGCTTTGCCTGTTTATTGAGTGAATAAAAATAAAAATAAAAGTGAAATTTTAATTCAAAGGAAGAGGGAATCAGGAATGCATCGATAGGGGAAAGCAAGAAATGGATATGCTAATGGTAGGTTTTTCGACGGTTATTCTGTCAAGTGACACATGAGTGTTGTAGAATTAGCCGTTTTAATTTTCTAATTAATTTTGTTTTAGTTTATATTTTACATTGATATATAGTTGTGAAGGGTGGAAATCCACTTTTTCAAGAGTATGGACGTCCAGTTGCCCAGGCTGACTCGCTATTTGAGATCATTCACCAATTTAGAGCCCAGGAAACATTTCATCGAGAACGAACCGGTCTATCCTTTAAACAGGAACAGTTATGAAGACAAAACGTCAGTATTTTCCCACTTTTTTAATGTTACAATCTAACTCTTTGAGTTCGTTTCCAGGCCTCCGCAGAGCCAGTGGCCTTTGTTGTACAAAACGATCGAAAGTTACGGATGCAACAAGCAGAGTGTGAGCGACAACCTGGTTCTCCTCAGAAGGTTGACGCTGGGCATTTGTAGTAAGTAGGACGGATCACCATATGGTATTTCCTGAATGTAACGACAGCTGGACTGAAAACATTGTCTTAATTTTGTACTTATCACTTTGTTTATGATTGAGGGCCTATCTCTGACACATTCAGCATGTTATTAAAGTCAAACAATTATAAGATCTGAAAACATGCTTACATAGATTCGTCCTAGAATTCACTCCTGAAACGTCACATTGTCAAACAGTTGGGTTGTACTTAGCTACAGTTGTATTTACTTGTAATATGGCTGCTTCATACAGTCAACAGCATCCAATTTACAAATCAAAACAATGTCTGGTATCCTGTGGTATGTTCTGAACCTACAGATTCAGACATGCAGTGGACTAATGTGTTCATTACTTACTAATGTAAAATGCTCGAATCAAACAAAACCTGGAAAAAATGAGTCAAACACAAGATCCTGCTAAAATTTCACTTCTTCGTCCATTCATTATTTTATGTTAACTATTACTACTGTAATCAGTGCAGGTGCTCTAGCCTTTTCATTAAGTGAGTTGTGGATGTTTAGAACATGTGCTTTTTGTGTGGAAGGAAGATTTGGTTCACACAGTATAAAAATCAGAGAGATAAGATTGATTTTACATTTTTTCTTGTCCACTGGTCCTTTTCCATCATTGTTACTTAGTTAAAATACATGTCAGTCCTCTAGGAGAAATGACTGGCATCATCAGTCAACTTGTCTCTCCCTGCTTTTGTCTCTGCCTGAATTGTGTCCTCGAGTTGACTCTCCTTGCCGTGTTTATGTCCTGCCTTGACTCACGTCATCTTTCCTGGCCTCTATTATTGGTGCATGTTGTCATCTGTTCATCTGCACAATCAGTTCTCCTAAATTCATTTTTGACCAACCTCAACTCCCTTCTGGCTTTTTGTAAATCCCATCTTGACTCAATTTGATTACTATTGCATCCTTTGGCCTCACCTTGACTCAAGTCAACTCTTCTGAACTCTTTCATCATCCACCTCAACTGACTCTACTCTCCTGGCCTTTTATATGTCCCCCCTGACTCAGAACCTTCCCATCCTCATTTATGTCCCTTCTCAATTCAAGTTCACTCTCCTGGCCTCTTTCATGTCCTACCTGGTTTCATTTCAAGGCTCTTCTTTTCTCTTATCCTTTCTCTCCTGGGTTTCCTTATTCTCTCCTTTTACACTGGTCCCAAAACAAGAACTTTCTTTCAAAGTTCAGAGACATGACTGGTGGCCATCTGCTTAATCCTTGTGCAACATTCCACAGTTATTTATAAGCTGCTCCTCAGTTCCATTGGTAATGGTCCTTGTAGGGTGACAAAAACCGTTTGATGCTATCTCAATTTTAAGGATCCCCTAGTCCGAGCCCTATCTGCTATGTACAAAATCTTTAACATAATTAATTTAAGATTTTGTTAGAGCGGAGATTTACCACTCATCCATTTTTTGTTTTATATTAACCATTTCATATCAGTGTTGTATGTAATTTTAGTATCTCATTGTTTTCAATATAACTATTTTATAATTGATACCATTTAACAGTTTCATTAAATTAAAGTTTAACTATAGCTGTATTAATTCAGTTGATATTTCTTTATGTTTAGATGATTTAGATCTTGTCAAGGAAAGTTCTATTTTTATATTCAAGCTGTTTATGGTTAATGGCAACCAGACCTTGAAAAAACAATGTACAACACTAAATCAAATGTATGGTTTTGTTGATCAAGATCAGGTTTACAAAATAGCTAAAGTGAGTTTCATTATTTGCCTTTATTTTTGTTATGTGAAAAGATAATGTATATCTTGTTTGTTTTTTGTTAAAGGTAGTAAATGAAATATTGGCCGAACTGAGTGATGAATGCAAAATGGCCCTTCAAAAGATTTTGTTAAACTCAGAAGAGCAAATAAACGGAAATCTAATGAAGGAAGACTTCAAGAACCGGTTAAATCCCTGGATCCCGCCAGACACTACCTTTTTAACAGATTTGAACCAAAAGCCGAGTTCAAACACTATTTTGGACACGTTTTCGATGGCTTACACTGGAAACCTAGCAGAACAACAACTTAGAGAAGAACCAAAGAAAGAAATGGTGATTCTTTTCTTGCTATTCAATAACATTTTACAGTTTCTAGGTTTTATCTATTAAATAAAAATTTAATATGCAATTCTCATTATTTATAATACATGATAAGTATAAAACATAATTTTAAAAAATATTTATTTCAGTATGATAAACAGTGGTTGTATAAAGAAATTCAAAAGTGTTACAATGAGGATAATTTTTCTGGATTGTCTATTGATGATATATACGAATCAATTTCGCAATCCATATTATCATCAAAAAGTTCTGATGAACTCCAAAACGAGGTGAGCTCCATATCACTGTTAGCAATGAAAAAGGTTTTAGAAAAAGGTTTACAAAAGAAATTTTTTTTTACATTTCAGTTATTTGATTTTTTGGGATATGGAGATATTGAGCTTATCCAGTCTATGATAGAAAAACGGCACTCCATTGCTTTGAGTTTGAAATTAGATAAAGGGAAAAAATTAGTTCTGAAACCTTTCAGTAAGTGTGTTATTTAACGATACAACAGAGTGGTGTTAACTTTTGTTCTCTTCTACTTGTCTTTTTTGTGGAAATTTTTGGGAAAACCCTGAGGCAAACTTACAACTTTTATTTTTCATCTAGTTTCTTATGAACCAAAAAGTTTTGTTCTAATTCTCCAAAACAGTGGGATACAGATAAGAACTTAAATATAGTAATCTTTTCGCATTCATGGGTGTTTGGTTCTAGAAAACTGCGTAAATGTTAAATCTGAGAATATTGAGTCTATTTTCATGTGCTATAATGAGGGTTACATTCCATGACACCAAAACTGATTATTCAGAATAAATGTAATATTCAAGTGCTTAAACATGTTGTTTCCATTGTTTGTATTTTTTATGTGCAAGAAAAGAAATAACTATTTTTGTTTGCTGTTTGACAGAATAATTAATTTCTTTAAAATTTTCACGTAAGGGTTCAAAATGGCCTTGACATCCATTTTAAACTTAAACTTCGATTTAAATATGGGTCAAAATCCATTGCTTTTTTAAATAAGTAGGCTCCTCAATTTCCCTGAGCTGTATTGAAGAAAAGCTTTGTCTTGAAAAGCATAAAAAATGTAACGTGTCCAAAATTTTTATTCTTTCACCAAGGATGAGGATGGTTTTTTTTTCTGTTTTGGGAGAGGAGGCATTTTGCGACACATCAATGAGAGAATAAAATAAAAAATAAAACAACAATTCATATGTAAATAGTGAAAACCTCATGTCAAAACCGTGACATGTATAAATTGTTAAAGGATTTGTGATGGCCGTTAATTTGGAATGGCCGTTCTTCATTTCAAGTAATTAATAAAAAAATTTTTTTGGAACACTATTTTTTGAATAAATGAAATCTACTCAACTTTCTTCAACCAATCACGAATTTACATATTTATGGTTAAAAATTTAACGGTTTGCTTAAATAACAGATTGTTGTTTTAATATGTTATTTGAGAAATTTGTTACAAAATTTTTATGGATGTAGCTCAGTAAAGTGCGTGTCAACCTGGTGCTAAACCTTAACGAAATGGAACGAACTTAAACATGGACAAACAAAATGTAAATAAATCATCCCTAAACAGGGTTTGAGCCTGTCCTTCACCTTTTGTCATAGGTTTAGGAATAGTGCTGTCTATGTGACCTAGGTTAGCATGGAACTTTTTGAATTTGGTCATAATTCTTTGATGGTAGGGAAATTTAATCCTCGATGAAGTTGAGATTTTCTCACATACCATGAGGCATCTACCGCCTTTCTGAGCATTTTGGGCAGTGAGCAGCTGCCAATACCTCACTTCCATATAAGATAGAGGAATGTATTATTGCGTGGAATATGAATGCAGTTTTTATTTTATTCATTTTTTCCCCAGTTTGCTCTATTATTTAGTAATATGTAGAGTTTCAATGCTCTTGCATTTAAATTCTTTTTTTTTATATGTTTGTCCCAAATAAGTCTATTACCCAAATGGATGCCAAGATAGTGTAGTGTTTTTTTATTGTTCCATGGGATGGTTTAATTGTTGATGATAAATGTGTAGAGATTAGTGACCGTGAGTACACAGAAGACAAACACTTTGAGCCCTGAAGATGATCTCAATAAAAGATCGAAACGTCAGCATGATAAAGAATTTTTTTTCTGATACCTACATCACACCAGACCGCATCTCATGATATCTGAATAATTAGTTGATGATAAACTCCTGGGGCAAGGTATCCTAAGGAAATGCAGTAAAAAAATTTTGTTTCAAATTTAGATGCATTTCAGGTGGTTTTTCTTTTTTACATGAACATTGTCCTTAGCTGTTTCTATCATCTTTGGCATATATTATCATCTACAAATGTCACTAGCCAAAAACTTGTAACACTTACCATAAAAACTATCATACTAAAGTTGAGTTTTTATGTTCTTCGATTTGCTGCACAAATCATAAAAATGGCTCATACATTATGAGAAAAAGTTAATATGATTCTACTGTTTGGAAAAGTGGACCAAAATTTGCACCAGGCTCAATCACACTTTAACGAGCTACAACCAGAGCGTCCTGTTAATATTATGATCAGACAGTTGACTATCAATTAAAATGATAAATTGTGGATTGGTTGAAGAAGATTTTTTTGATCTGAAAAACAATGAAGGTTTTGTAAATGGCATAAGAACAGTTGCTCCTAATCAAAAACTGCACTGTTGAATTCAACACCAAAACACCTGAAAAATGTACAATTAAATCTTTTTGGTTCATGAGAAACTAGTCAAAAAATAAAAATTTACATGTCAAAAGGTTTTTTATAAAAACTCCCCAACAAAAGTAAAAAAATATAGCTGGAACAGAAGTTAATCTCGCTCTTTATAACGTTAATACAATTTGTTTTATTTTTGCTTCAGACAACGAGAAAGACCTGGATCTAATTAGTTCTCAACAAAAACTCCAAAGGAGAGAGGATAAACCTTTAAAAAATATGTCCAAATTTACGAAAGACGATGATTCAGATATTTACTCATTACATAGAAAAAGGTTTGTTTTTTAATTAAAACCCGTTTGATCTAGAACTCATGTAATTTTGTGTCCAGAAATAATGAAGAAGTTAAAAAAGAATCTGAACTGAAAAAAATATTTACTGGACCTAAAGAAACATATCCTCATGTGTACGATGCTATAAAAGATGCGCAAAAGCAAACAGGTACGCATTTTTTGTAGGATTTATTAATTTGAATTTTGAATTACCGTCTCAAAACTTTTTGTTGTGCAGGTTTTATAACAGGAGTAAAAATGATGCTGCCTGAAAATGTATCTAGAGTAGACAATAAACAATACGAAGAAGTAAATATTCCAATCCCACCTCCAACGCCTCTGAATATTGGAAATAATTTAATACCGATCGATTCACTGGATGAGGTAAAATTAAATTTTTATTAAATTTAGAAAATGTCTAATGCATACGTTTTTAGTATGGAAAGTTGGCTTTTTCTGGAATGAAATCTCTTAATAGGATTCAGTCTGTAGTTTTCGAAACAGCATACAACACAAATGAAAATTTATTGATTTGTGCCCCGACTGGTGCTGGGAAAACCAACATTGCTCTTTTAACTGTGATGCATACGATACGCGAACATATAGATAATGGTATTATAAAAAAAGAACATTTCAAGGTATTAACAAATTGTTTTGCTTCATTTGTCGTTAACATTTTTGATTTTATATTTGTATGTGTTTCATAGATAGTTTATGTTGCGCCGATGAAAGCCCTTGCTGCTGAAATGACGGCCAACTTTAATAAAAGACTCAACTGCTTAGGAATAACTGTTAAGGAACTAACTGGAGACATGCAACTTACAAAGACAGAAATCCTACAAACGCAAATGCTTGTGACGACACCTGAAAAATGGGACGTTGTCACGAGAAAGTCAACAGGTAAATTACAAACTCTTAAATTTTATACTATGTAATTGTTTATAATTTTATTATTTAGGTGATGTTGCTCTTTCAAAACTGGTGAAATTGTTGATAATCGATGAAGTTCATTTGCTCCATGGTGATAGAGGTCCTGTTATTGAAGCTCTTGTTGCTCGCACACTTCGCCAGGTATTATTTATTTCATTTATTCAACACAGTTGATTTTTCTATTTTTAAATTGGTACTTGTAGTTAGTTTCAGACCATGGTGGTTGAATATGTTAGCCTTCAGCCTCCCTGTTCTGATAGTGGTTTTGTAGTTAGTGTTAGATACCAAATACCAAACCATCTGGTTTGCATAAGAAATTTTAAATTGTATCCATTTCTGTTCATTTTGGTCTTGCTATGCTTAGTCTTTTAATCTTTCACGAAACGTTTCACCTTTTTGTCATCTACCCCTATTTCCTTCCCTACTTCTTCAACCAACATATATAAACAAAAAACATTAATATCTCATGGTTTTCTCAACATGAGACACAGTAATGACACATTTACACATCTTGCATGTGTTTGTACAATTTAAACAATGTTTGTAAATCCTAGGTCCTGAAGACGATCTCAGTAAAGATCAAAACGTTGGCCCGATAAAGAAAATGTTTTTCTAAACCTGTCACACCAAATAACCGCATCTCACCATTTCCAAATAATTATTAATTAATGGTCATTAAATACCATTTTTGCCATCTCTTAACTTGCCACTGAAGATAGCGAGAAGCCAAAACATGTCTGATGGGCCAAAATGTGAAAAACAAATTATTACTGTGAGTAGCTTTCAGTAGATGCTTTTGTTTAGGAACAGCATACAGAGTTTTAGTTTGGTTTCCTTTCATTCTACTAATCAAAATTTGCTTCTTTGGTCTGTCAGACTTGTTTCGGTTTTTCACCATTATAAGCGCTCATTCTGATTGCCAACTAGTTTGGCTGGGATATAAGTAGGGAGAGGCACTAGCTGATGGAGAAACAGAAGTACATCAAAACATCTAGGATAGACAGAAAATTATTGTAAAAATGGCTGGGCTATAGGTTCATCACCCAGCAAACCTCAAGGGAGGAGACATCATACAAAAAATAATTCACAGATGAAAAAAGAGTTGACATTAAAATGCAAGCTGCATATTTTTATATTCCCCTTTTAAATAACATTCGTCAAGCTTTTGATGTCTGTTGAACTCATCATTTATAATACAGATCAATTTTACATTTACCTTTCAACTCACCTCCTAAATTGTAAGAATTCAAGACGACTTAACTTTAATTAACTCTTGGGGCTAAAAAATGGTAAAAATGTTGAACAAGTTCCAGACTATCGAGTTCACTCCTCCGTTTCTTACTTCCAATCCTTCAATTTACAATTAACAATCACCCCTATTTCTTTCTCTCCGACAAGAACCTTGAGATTGTTCTAGTTCAGTCTTTGTTCTGGAAGCCCCATATCTCCCAGGTTTCCCGATACTGCTTCTCCGCTGACCCTCAGTTCCATTGTGCTAGCCTCTTTCTACTCGTGTAAAATCCTTCCTTGTCTCCATTTTGATTATGGATGTTGTGTACGAGGGAATCACTGGGAGGTTTGAAGATAAAACTCAAGATACATGTCAGATGAATTGTTTTGCATGTTTTTGCAATATTTTTGGCTTCCAAGGAGGTCTAGACTGACTGAAATCTGTAGATGGTCTGAAGTGGGTTACACCCTTCCTACTGAAAGCGGTACATCCTCGGCATCTTCCTCTATCTAATGATGCCTTCCTATACCCTTCGCTTCACATCCTGTCAAACTTGCTCCCATCCTTCTGACATCCCAAAATACAGAACTACTTCATTCAGTCATTCTTTCCTTATCTGTGTTTCTACTTTGTAGAGTTCCCTTTCTCACTCTGTCCAACAAGCCCCATCCCTTTCCACCTTGGATGGATGGATGGATGGATACCAGGGACTGGAGGAGTTCCTCCTGAGCACTGCAGCTGTACAGCTTATTGTACTATACCCTGGCTCCATTTTTGGAGGAGGGCTCACAACACAAAGTGAACCCAGTGTTCTTCCATCGAAGAAACTCATTTTTGAAGGGGATTGGGACCAGGTTCAGGGTAGCTGAGATCCAGTCCCGCCTCTTCCATTGATGAGTGCCTTGTCAATTTCTTTTAATTGCGGCCACCAGTCCCCTTAGGCATCAGGAAAATTCCAGAGGCAACGGTGGGGATCGAACTCATGACCGCGGGGTCTACTAGCCGAGAGTCTGACGCCTTAACCACTCGGCTACCACTTTCCACCTTTAAATTAAATTCTATTTATTTGATTACCTCTTGTCCTTATAACTTGGCACTGAAAATTTTTAATTTGTCATTTAATTTACATTTTTGTATAGCCTTATAAAGCTCAAATTTTTGTAAATATGTTGTATTCATGTTTTGTATGTTCATTCAAGGAGACTTAACTCCCAGAATAAAGTTCATTTTTCATTAATTCATAAAAATAAGTAACCATCTTATTTTTCTATTAGGTGGAAACATCCCAGAGTATGATTCGGATTGTTGGCCTTTCTGCAACATTACCAAATTATTTAGATGTCGCTCGTTTCCTCCACGTCAATCCTCAAGTTGGCCTGTTTTATTTTGATGGACGGTTCAGGCCAGTGCCTTTGGAACAGACATTTATAGGAGTGAAAGCTATAAAACCTCTTCAACAAATGGCTGACATGGACAACGTATGCTACGATAAAGTTGTTGAAATGGTTCAAAGAGGACATCAGGTGGTTAAATTTACAATGGTTTATTAAATTCATTAATTTAATGGTCCGCTTGTCCAACTAATACATTACAATTAATTAATTTTTTTTCATTTCAACTAAAAACCTTAATTAATTGTTATTTATAATGGTTGTTTATTATCAGTTTCACATTAATTTTTTGTTTAATATGCAGGTTATGGTGTTTGTTCATGCGAGAAATGCGACAGTAAGAGTAGCTAACGTTTTAGTGGAGCTTGCACGGCAAAAAAATCAGTTGGGTCTCTTCCAGCCGGAAGAGTCTTCTGCTTTTAGCGCAGCTCTAAAATCTTTCAGTAAAGACAGAATAAAAGAACTAGGCCAACTTTTATGCAATGGTTTTTCTGTTCACCATGCAGGCCTTCTTCGAATTGATAGGTATTTTTATTATTTTTTAATTTAAACAGGCGTAGAAATATAACATCCTTTTTTTTTCAGAAATTTGATAGAAAAGACATTTTCCAATGGTGTCATTCGAGTTTTGGTTTGTACTTCGACTTTAGCCTGGGGTGTTAATCTTCCTGCTCATGCCGTTATTATCAGGGTAAGTCCAAGTTGGGCAGAAAAAGATACATTCTTCTACTTTCTAAACGTGATTTTAGGGAACTGAAATATACGATGCAAAACATGGATCTTTCATAGATTTAGGGATTTTGGATGTACTTCAGATTTTTGGTCGAGCCGGGAGGCCCCAGTTTGACACTTCCGGCCATGGAACTATTATAACGAGTCACAATAAATTATCTCATTATCTTTCACTGTTGACAAATCAATTTCCTATTGAAAGTAGTTTTATCAATTTCCTTGCAGACAATTTAAATGCTGAGGTAATTAACGTCCAATGAAACCTGTTGAACAATTTTTAAATAAAACAATATTTTAGATATCGTTAGGCACTATAAGTAATGTCGATGAAGCTGTGGAGTGGTTGAGCTACACGTATCTTTTCGTGAGGATGCGAATAAACCCCCAAGTTTATGGAATAAATTATCAGGATGTAATCGTGAGTAATTAATTACATAATATAGTTGTGAAAAGAGTAAATTATAATTAAAAACAAACAGGAAGAACCGACGTTATTGACTAAGAGGAGAGAATTGATAGACTGTGCTGCTAAAGCATTGGACAAAGCGAAAATGATCAGGTACAACAGTAGGACGGGATCTTTAGCTATAACAGGTATTTATCATGTATATTCAAGTGGGAAAAAAAATTGTTTGAATTGTTCATTTTATAGATCTTGGACGTACTGCTAGCCACTTTTATATCAAATACAACACTGTGGAGGTGTTTAATGAAATGATGACAGAAGTGATGAATGAGTCTGAAATATTGACAATGGTCTCACATTCTCAAGAATTCCAACAACTGAAGGTAATTATAAACAAAATACAGATTTGTGCTTACATACACCAGTAATCAGTTTTTTTTTTGTTTTTTTTATTAAGTTGAAAAGGTAATTTGAATTATGAATAGTGAGATTTCCACTTGGGATCTTTTAAATAATGACCAAACTCAACACTGTATATGGTGATGAGCCAGACTTGATTTTATCTTTTTTTAAGGTCAGAGAAGACGAAATGGGAGAGCTCGATGAAATTCTTTCTAATAATTGTGAATATGACGTAGCAGGAGGTAAAGAGAATTTACACGGCAAGGTTAATATTCTAATGCAGGCTTATTTAAGCAGAAAAAGAATTAATTCGTTTTCTCTCGTTTCTGACCTCAGTTACATATCTCAGGTATGTACAGTAAATTATGTTTAAAATCCAAGTAATAAATTATTCTTTTAAAATATAGAATGCTGTTCGAATCATGAGAGCGCTTTTTGAAATATCATTGAGATCAAATAATGCAATATTGGCTGGGAAATTTCTTCAAATGGCTCTAATGTTGGAACATCAACAGTGGAATTGGGAAACTCCTTTAAGGCAGTTTTCTATATTGAATTTTGATATTATTACCAAACTTGAAGAGAGGGACCTTTCTATATTGTCGATCCGAGAAATGGATTCAAAAGAAATAGGTTATTTAAAATTTTTGACTCATTTTTAACAGATTTCGTTGTTACATGAATGATATTTTTCTGTAGGATTTTGGGTCAGAAATACAAAGGTAGGTGCTACTGTGAAAAAATGCGCATTTGAACTTCCACTCGTTGAGCTTTCAGCAAGTCTTCACCCCATTACGAGGACGGTGTTGCGCGTCAAATTAACAATAACTCCTGATTTTACGTAATTATAAACTTAAGTTTAATACTTTTTTATTTTATTTTGAAAATCTTTTTGTTTCCTTTTAGCTGGAATGTCAAAGTTCATGGGAAGACATCAGAAACATATTGGATATGGATAGAAGATCCGAAGGCGACTACAATCTGTCATTCAGAATATTTTTTACTCACTATGAAACAAGTCAGTACTTCGAAATAATAAACTTTTTTAAGTTGTCATTTAACGCATATTGTTTCAGGTTGTCAATAAAGAACCGCAAGAACTTGTTATGACGATGCCTTTAGTAGAGCCTTTACCTCCACAGTATATCATCAAGGTGACGAGCGATCGCTGGCTCGGCTGTTCAACTGTACTGCCGATAAATGTTCAAAATATAATATTACCAGAGAGCCATCCTCCGCACACAGGTGCTTGTTTGTAACTTAAAAAAAAGGAAAAAAGAAAAAATATTTTAATGTTTGTTTAAATTTCAGAACTTCTTGATCTCCAACCATTGCCTGTCACTGCTTTAAACAACCCAGAGTACCAAACTATTTATAAATTTTCTCATTTTAATCCAATTCAAACTCAACTTTTCCACTGTCTTTATCACACTGACAACAATGTCTTGCTCGGAGCGCCAACTGGTTCAGGAAAAACTATTATGGCTGAAATTGCTATGTTGAGAGTGTTTACCAAATATCCAAATTGCAAGGTAATATATTGTAAATTTTATAAATAATTTTAAAAGGAGTAATAACAGTTTCATTTTGTTGTTTTTTTAAGGTTGTTTATGTTGCACCTCTTAAAGCCCTGGTTAGGGAAAGGATTGAAGATTGGAAGTTAAGATTTGAAGAAAAGTTGAACCGAAGTGTTGTTGAATTAACAGGTAATTGTTATTATTTAATTTAACAATATTCACGGGGGCATTGGGCCACAATGATTAGGTGTAGACGCAGCGCTCATCACTAGTAAAGGTCCTGCATTCGAATCCAGTGGTCCTACAATTGAACCTGACATAACCTACAAATGGGTTTAAAAAAACACTTTTAATACAATATGTGTTACCCCCAAAAATTGACCTTATAAAAATGAAATTATTGATATTGATATACTATTAATAGGTAATTTAGTTTTACCAATCAATTTATCTACTAACCAACTAACAAATTTTTTTGCAAAAATGTTTATGTTGTGTTTGTTCAAAAGGCGCAAATAAATACTCTAACTACAAAGTATAATTATTTATTAGGTGATGTTTCACCCGATATTCAAGCTATAACAAACTCCGATATAATTGTTACAACGCCTGAAAAATGGGACGGTATATCTCGTAGCTGGCAGACTCGTAGTTATGTTCAAAGTGTCGCTTTGATTGTCCTCGATGAGGTTCACCTTCTTGGCGAAGACAGAGGCCCTGTGCTTGAAGTCATCGTTTCCCGTACAAACTTCATTTCCGCCCATACAGAACGCCCGTTGAGGATCGTCGCCCTTTCTACTGCAATCGCTAATGCTCGCGACCTCGCAAACTGGCTCGGAATACGAGAAGTAAGTTTGAAAATGTTGTTTTAAATTAAAAAAATAAATAAATTTGTAATCTTTCAGATGGGTTTGTACAACTTCAGACCGTCTGTACGTCCTGTACCACTAGAGGTGCATATCCATGGATTCCCAGGGAAGCATTATTGTCCAAGAATGGCTACAATGAACAGGCCGATATTCCAAGCAATAAGCAACCACTCGCCATGCCAGCCTACTTTAATTTTTGTATCTTCGAGAAGACAGACGAGATTAACTGCCTTAGACCTAATAGCATCTTTAGCAGCTGATAGTAACCCAAAGCAATGGCTGCATTGTTACGAAGATGTATTAATTAAATATTTTTAATTATAAAACATTGAATTTTGTAATTGTTTTGTGTTTCTTTTTCAAGGCAATGGATCAAATAATAAAGACTGTGAAGGATTCAAATTTGAGATTAACTTTAGCTTTTGGCATTGGTCTTCACCATGCTGGTCTGCAACACCACGATAGGAAAGTTGTAGAAGAGCTTTTTGTCAATCAAAAGATACAGGTATTTAGAGAATATTATTGATTAAAGCATTAGATAAACTTTTGTTTATTTTAGGTTTTGATTGCAACATCAACCTTGGCTTGGGGTGTGAACTTACCGGCGCATTTAGTCGTCGTGAAAGGAACCGAATATTATGATGCAAAGACCAAAAGATATTTAGACATGCCTATAACCGATGTTCTCCAGATGATGGGAAGAGCTGGCCGGCCTCAGTTTGACAACCAGGGAATAGCTGTTATCTTCGTCCATGATGTTAAGAAGAACTTTTACAAACGTTTTCTCTACGAGCCGTTCCCGGTTGAATCCAGCCTGCTTAAAGTGTTACCAGACCATTTAAGTGCAGAAATCGTGGCCGGGACAATAAAAACAAAACAAGAAGCCCTGGATTATCTGACTTGGACTTATTTCTTCAGACGACTGCTTAAAAATCCAACTTATTACGGCCTTGAGGCCTTAGACGAAGCAGACGTCAATAGCTATTTATCAAAACTTGTCGATAAAACTCTTCTAACACTGTTTTACGCTGGATGTGTTACATTGCATGAGGTATTCTTAATTTATTTTTAACTTTTGTATATGTTACATAAAATTTTAATATATTTGTTGTTTTAAATATTACATTTTTTTAGGATGAAAGGACAGTCAGTTCAACTTCAATGGGGAGAATTGCTGCATATTATTATCTGTCTTATCAAACGATGCTCCAGCTCCATGACAATCTAGAACCATCTTTAAGCCTTGAGAAATGTTTATATACGATGTGTCATGTATACGAGTACAGTGAGCTACCTGTCAGGCACAATGAAGAAATTCTTAATGGGTAACTTTTTCCCTTTTCATAAAAATTAAAATAGCTTGTATCTATCTGCAAATTAATATTTATGCTAAATTTACCCAAAGATTAAAAATAGCTAAAAAAATCTTCAAGAATTAGGACCTTTAAAAACTAAATTTAAATTAACAATTTAATATGCCTATCATTTGTGTGGCACTTTAATAAAATATACTGTATTATGAAAAAGTGAGACTTTAGAAAGGCTTTAACAAATAATAATTCTAATTACTGCAGCGATGACGATACGCCTTACTTGAATCGCCATGAGACTAAGATACTGACAGCAATTATTATGGAATATTGAAAAATAGCATGAAATGCTTGAGGATTGGAACAACCCAAGGTCTGACAAATAAATTCAGCTTATTTCATCATGAACAGAAGTTAATGTACTTGATTTTTCAACGAAATGATGAATGAGAATCAATACATAGTTGACTAAAAATCTAAATGAGTAATTTTTAAAATCGTCTCCCTTAAAACTCAAATTGGTCCCACTTTGGGAAACACTGCCTTAACCATTGTAGCCACTGATCCCCGTTAATTGATAAATGACTAACGTTGAAACCTTAAATAATGTAACTGATAAATTAACAAGCTTGTCATTGTGACGTAAGGAGGCTAGTCAGCCAGGCTCAAATCACTGCACCATTTCCATTTTTTTACGGGTGTATTAAGAGGATGCAATTAAAAACATATGAAAAGCTTAATAGTGCAACCATGGAAAATTTCACATCCTGGGGTCCAACTGCCCAATCCCCAACCCTGAACACAGCCACAGACCTACCAAGCCAACCCCTGGACCCATTTGAATTTAAAAAAGACATAGCTACCCAACTTAAATGTTAATAGGGCTTTGTGTCCATCAGTTATTGCTAGGGCACACATTCAGTAGATAAATACATTGAAACAACTAAAACTAACAACACACAATTAATAATCCTTGACGAAAATATCCAACATCACTGCGACCAACAAACATCTTGACAATACAGCTGGTAGCATTTGTGAGCATACAAACTCCTAGTGAATTGACACATTCAACAGCATATAAAGCCCTACACAGACAACTAGACAGTGAGTTCCTTACTGAAGATGGTGCAGGGCTTAAACTATTTTGGGTAATTTCCAAAAGAAATGTCAAAACATGTCTGACAGACCGAACAAGCGAGAATATGCAGACCAAAATTATCAGTATTGACCGAATAATAAATTCACAATTAAATGTATTTTTTTATATATATCAGAGATTTGGCTAAACTTTGCCCTTGGAAAGTGGATGAGTTAATGCTTGACTCCCCACACATAAAAACATATTTACTACTGCAAGCGCATTTTTCAAGACTGGAACTGCCAAGCACTGATTATTACACGGACTTGAAGTCTGTCTTGGATCAAGCTATCCGTATCCTTCAGGTAATTAATTTTAAACAAGTAAATAGATCAAAATAGAATGCTGAATTTTATACTGCTTTAGGGAATGCTCGATGTATGTGCTGAAAGCGGATGGCTGGCACTCTCACTCAGGTTGCAGCATTTAATGCAAATGATCATGCAAGGTCGGTGGCTCACAGACTCTCCTTTCACCACGCTTCCCGGCGTAGAACCTTACATGGCACCGAGTTTGCATGCCAAGCCTAAATTGAGTATTCTACCACAGGCTGTAATTGCTGCGAACAAAGGGTATGCCCATGTAGCACCATTGTTCATGCCTGAAATGGACGAAGGGCAGATTGAAAGGGTAATTCCTGTTTGAGTTTTTCTTTTATAAAAAGATCACTTTGAAAAACAAATCTTAACACACAATTTTTTTAAAGGTTTATAACACACTGAAATTATTGCCAATTTTAAATGTTGGTTTGGGCTTAAACGGCAATTCGGAAGAAAAAAGCGAGATCAGACGAGTTAGCAAGGAAGCCCTGAAAGTACACTGTGACTCCGAGTACACGCTGAGCATTACTCTAGAAAGGATTAATAAAAATACTGAAAAGTATGCATATACGCCAAAATTCCATAAACCAAAGACGGAGGGTTGGATATTGACATTAGGTGATATAGAAAAAGGTGAACTGCTTGCTCTCAGAAGAGTTACATTTTCATATCGCAGGACTACAGCACAATTGACTTTTTATACACCAAAACAATCAGGCAAATATAAATTAATTTCTATTTGTTTTAACATTTGTAGTAATGAAATTTTTTTTTAGGTACTGTAGTTTATACATTGTACGTCATGTCCGATACTTACCTTGGGCTTGATCAACAATACAACATAGTCCTTGATGTTGAAGAAAATATGATAAATTTAAAACAATTAAATCTTGATTCAGAGGAATTCGAATAATATCATTTTTGAATTTATTAATTAACCTCACAAGATAAATATTTTTAACAGAAACATACTTTAATTTACTTAGAATTCATTTTATGAGAATTCATATATATATACTGATTTTTTTTTTAAATTCTGAAAGATATTGTTAGCATTAAAGGCTGTGAAAATAATTTTATAGGAGTAATTTATTTTTAATATTATCACAATCTTTTGTAAATATGTAATTCCTTAAAAAAAAAAAACTTTGAAATGCTTAAAATAAATTTGTTAATTTATTTGTATACTAAGTACAGAATATAATAAAGGGTTTATAATGTTAAATTTAATCAGAGGTGATTGGTCTTTTATTTAATTTTAGAGAAACATAGATATTGTTTGCCACTTCACCATTTTCATTGATGGGGTTGTGTGTTGTGTGTTATATTGTGAATCATGTCCTTCGATAAATTTATTACTACACTGGCCTTTAGATATTTGCTACCGTAGGTGTATTTTATTAATCCCTTTGGCATTATTCAGTTTGTTTAAAAAATTGTTTGTAAAAAATAAAGAAAATTAAAAATCAACCAAAATACCATCACTGAAGGTGGTGAAATGTTTAAACAGCAATGAGCAGACGAAAATGATCAGACCAGATCAAGGTACAGGTTCATAACCTTACAGACCTCAATAAGTAAATTTAAAAAAAAAAGTAAATCACAATTTGTTCAAAGTGTAATTTTGACAGATGGGGAAGAAGCTTATAATAATTAATATGGGAAGTTAGGGTCACTGGCCCTACACAGTTTTCCTTCAACTTGGAAGCCCCAATAGTTGCTTTACCAAACAAACATTAACCCACCAGTGTACTATGTTAGCTTTCTTCCATCTTTATATAAAGCATTTGAGAAGATTTTATTGAAATAAATATCCTTATTTATTGACTCCTTGATCTTATATCCACTTTTCTAAACTGTGATGTTTCAAGAGGCGATCTATCTGGCTTCTGAAAATTTCATAGTTGTTACACCATTCTCAAAATCTCAGATGATACCCACCTAGGCATGATAATTAGTGTACTATTACTGTTCTACTTGATTTTTCCAATTCATTCGACTTTGTAAATCATAGATTCCTTATTTGAAACATTACTCACTTTTTATTTTTCTTCTAGTACTACTCGTCCTATCTGCCTGACAGAACTCAGAGAATTAAAGCTTCAAATTCCCCCCCTCTCTCCCTCTCAATTTCAGTTGGTGTACCAAGGAATAATTCTTGGATCTTGACTCTTTTCCAAGTTTCTAAATGATCATATGTTAGTTCTTTTTCTTGCTTCATCTATATGCTGTTGATAGCTTACATCCTGTCCTGTAAGCATCATTTTTGAAGCTATCTTTAGCTCATCTTTATTCTCTCAATCATAGTCAAGTGCAAACTTTTTAATACTAACAATCCCAATGATTATTAATTTCCAAAAATACAGGTTGCCTATCCCCTCCTCATATTACTACTACGGCTACTCTATTTTTACTGCAAAGTTAAAAATCTTACTTTACTTTAACTCGATTCTTATGGCATAATCAGGTGAGCTCTATTATTAGATTTACTCAAGCCTCCAATTTCTTCAATGCTTTAGATGTTTCACCCCCCTCCACCTAGAAATAATCCTTTATGTTATTAACCCTGTGCAAAGCTTCAAAGTCAAAACTAAAGATCGAAATAGCATAAAATGCAAATGAAGTTCCTTTTGTAAATATCCCGTAAATCAGACAAAATTAAAATAAGGAAGGAAATAGTGATTCTTATGTTGAGACAGTCGTTTGTATGGCGTTTCTTAATAGTTTATGCTACCAACGTCCAGATGCTGCAGGTCACAATTATCCATGTCAAACACTGGATAGTATCGACACGTTTTTAAATGTCAATTTTTAAAGATTTAAAATTAACAAATATCTAATCAACTTTTTTCCCTCATTCTTTGTCTACACACACTAATCCCAAGCTTTCAACAGTCTTTTAAAAATTTTAGCCTTATCCTTCAGAATTGCAGGGGCAAGAATATGTAATGCCCGGAAAGTATAGCTTCCTCGTTGGCTTGTTTGAGGTTCATTCAAGTAATTTTTAAAAACTTGAATCTTTTCACCTTTTCTTCCCTTTTCTTTTTCTTTTCCTCATTTCCTTTTATCTCCTTTCTTCTTCTGCTTTTCTTTGTTTGTTTCATCATTAGATTATAATAAGGTTTAAGAATATATTATTGCCATTATTGTTTGGTATATATTTTATTATTAGTATATTGTTATTTGAAGTATTTTTATCTTTAAAATAAATTAAATAATTTGTATTTATACAGTAGAGTTGATAGTAGCTAGTTCCACCAGGATTCTCTGTGCATACCAGGATTAGGGTTTCAGTAAGTTAAGGCTTAAAAGGTTACAAAGATAATATTTTCAAATTTGAAAACATTGAAATTCCATTGAATTCAAGAAGAATTTATTTTTTGGTCAAATGATCGTCACACGATGTCAGACAAGAAGAAAGTGATGGATGACCAGGAGTTAGAGAGGTATCGTGCCATCGTTACAAAAACGAAATGAACCGAAATTTTACTATTGTGTTTCCAATTTATTTTTGTGCCTGGTTGTTTAATGTGAAATCGTTCTCAGGATGGCCACGGAAGAATTGCTCAAAGAGGCTGAACAGTTGAAAAAGATAGCGGAAAAGGAAGGCCCATCTGTCTGGAAGTCGAACAAGAGGAGCAAAGTCAACAAAGTCTTCCTTTGCAACATGGTGACAGGCCATGCCACTTCAAATAAGAGAAAGGACAGAGACTCTTAACGTTACATTTAATGCTGGTACAGAAAAAAAATACAGTATTTATAAAATTGATTTGCCAGTTTTTTCAAAATTTATGTGATAATATTTTACTCTTAACTACAAGACTGACAAAATTTTCGACAAAAATCGCTGTATTATCAAGCTAGAAGAGAGGAAATTTATTTAAATCTAGTCATTTTATTGTATTTAATTTTACATAGATTAGTACAACCTGCAATGATTAAGGTATTGTTGAATGTAAACAATATATTATTTTTGTTACATCAAGTGTAATTGATAATTACATTAATATATCAATGAATTTCCCATGTACTTTTAGAAATAATATTTTAAATGTGATAATAATTAGCAAGACAGAAATAATTCATATCTCTATCATTTTAGTAACAAATATTCCCTGTTTTGTTTTTTGAAATATTTAATTTTCATAAAGAATTTACATAAGTAATTTTATTTATTTAAAAAAAACAAAAACAACCTATTCAAGCCTGGAATTATATTATAAATGTTTATCGTTAGATTGCTATATTTTATTTTTTCGTTTATTTCAATTTTGAAAATTTACCAGTTTGTTTTTACAGTTGGGCTAATCATGTTATTAAATCAATTGTGATATTACAAACTGTTACATCATTGCACAACAGTAGACATATTTGTCTGAAGGGTAAGGAAGAGGCAGACAAAGCTAGGATGCCCCAACCATCACGGTCTGCCCCACTGGTGATAAAAATGAATTAAAAACATGATAAAAAATAAAGAGGTAGCGTTGGTGGGTCAGATCGGCTTAAGAGATGTACACATTTGTACTGGTTTGTATAAATGTATAGGATGTTGTTCTACAATGAGGCAATTGGGACCCAAGAATACTATATATTCCTTCTTCCTTTTTGTAGTAATATGTTACTGATCCATTTACGTTTTCGTAGTCAATTGACCAAATTACTTCTTTCAATCAATTAATTATTCTTTCTAAGTTCTTGGTTTGGTTAACAAATTCAGTGTCATGAGTGGGATTTGAATCACGACCTTCGGCTAAATATGCCGCTATTCTACCACTTGAGCGTGACTTCGATCCTCTTGGACATCAACTCTCCATTTTAACCTACAATTGTTTGAATTTTCCCTCTTTTTACCATTTTTCAACGGTCGTGCAATTGGATTGGATCCTCAATTTCAAATATTTCATTTTGAATTCATTTCAATTTTGATTTCAAATATTAATCCATTTACGTTTTTGTAGTCAGTTGATCAATTTATTTCTTTCAATCAATTAATTTGAAAAATTGCAAAAAGGAGGGAAAATTTTCACAGTTGTAAGTTGAGATGGAGTTGGTGTCCGAGAGGATTGAAGTCATGATAGCTCAATTGGTAGAGCAGCAGTGTATTGAACGAAGGTCATGGGTTCGAATCCCCTTCGTGACACTGCATTTTTTATTTCAACCAAGACCTTAGAAAGTAATAAATTAAATTCATTTCATTAAATTAACGTAAGCACAACACAGACACAACATAAACACTAATAATATTTAAAATAGCAGCCCTGAGATACCGAAACAGTGATGTGTGCCTGCTGCCAGCCCCAAGACCACAACTGGTCTAATGTTATGCCAAAAAATATTGCCTTCTACAATTGAGAAGATGCTCCACCATTATTCTATCCTTGCATAACAGGCAGTTACACAGTCACTGTCTAGCTAGAAGATTTGTGTCAATCAGAGTTTGTGAACTCGACGGAATGCAAACTGTTGAAGTGAAGTAGGTGGAAGGACTAGGAATCAAAATAAGACTGCTTCATCATTGTGGCCGTTTATCGATACTAAGTACATACATACACTACTTACCCTTATATATATATATATATATATATGTATGTATGTATGTATGTATGTATGTATCTAAAGCACTTTTAATAGGTGGTCCTCGGAAGATCTGAATCAGAAGGGTTATTCTTACTCAATTAAGAAAGATCATGCAAGGTTGATACACAGACCCTTATTTTTCAGTTAAAGCTGGCATGTAGAGAAAGGTTGCTTGATCTGTCCCAGCTAATTGAAGGGGGCCTCCTTGGCTCCATATAGGGAATATGTAGGCATACAACCTGATATAAGAATTGTGCTTGAGCATGGCAGCAAGTGGGTCTTCTGTTACAAATTTTGGAAGAAACAGGACTGTGTATAATACTTTATAGATATTTTGTTGTGTTTCTTTGTGTTGAATTGAGACTGGATGTATTTATTAGCATGAATGTGGTGTGAGATGGTCAATGGCAAAGTATGGAGTACCCCATCGACCTTCAGGTTATTTATATGTGTAAAAGGTACGAAGGAACGCTGAGTACTCCCATCACCCTAGCTGAGTGAATGGTTTGTAAAGAAGTAAGAATGTATTTATGAGTGAGTGCAAGTATGATCTGGGAACTTATTGTGTCGGGGGTTGAAATGAGTTAGGTGTTTATAGCCACAGGTGGCTGCCTAGATAAGATGGAAAATCCTGGACTTACACAATCTGGAAAGTGATTCTTGATGCATGCTGGTGATTTATTGCCACTTACACAAAATGTGTTAACCAACCTCTGGACTGAAGTAGAACTTTATGGGAAGTATTCTGTATTAAAAGTTAAAAAGTAGGAGCGGAGGGGTTACGGGATACTGATTTGTTGCTTGTTACAATTGTGTAACTGGTAGTGGTCTAGGAGTGGAGTAAGCATAAGGCATGTAAAGTTCTTTTCTTAGGAAGGTAAAGGTTTTTAATTAAAATGTTTAAGAATAATTGGAGTAATAGATATTACAAAAAGGAAAGTTTGTGGTGTACTCTGAGGTGTGATAGACTCAACTCATACTACTACAGTAATATGAATTGTACATAAATACATGCACATTTGCCCTTATATAAATCAGTTTGGGTAATTCATTAATATCGTAGGCAAAACTTTCAGATGAATCCATAACAGTAGTTGGAGATTTTAAAATTAAATTTTTTTTTACAATTGTTCATAACAGCAGAGGTCATATCAACCCTCTAGGTGCCATTGTTTTTGAAGAAAGCCCATTTGTAAGTATGATGGGTTCAAATGCAGGGACGGTAAGTTGTACCCGAAACCTTTATTTTACAGTGATGAGGTCTGTGTTAATAAGTAAATTGTTGCGGCCACTGTTCTGATGACTAAACCTGCAATACTGAAAGTAATTGTTGGTTCAGCCTTATCGACCCCGTGATTTATAAGCAGTTTATTTTTCTATTTTTTCTGTTCTTTAGATTAAGAATTCTCTCTCTCTCTCTCTCTCTCTCTCTCTCTCTCTCTCTCTCTCT
>CM077105.1:27828269-27860163 GCA_039619505.1 Cimex hemipterus | reverse complement strand
ATGTGTATAAGTGACAGCTCTCTCTCTCTCTCTCTCTCTCTCTCTCTCTCTCTCTCTCTCTTCTTTGCTGTCAAAATGCATACTACTTTATATTTAACGACTAGGTTACAAAATCTTGGGGTCCCAGTGTTATTGGCTAAAAAAGTCCATATGTGGACTGGATAAAAACACTGGACCTTTACCATACAATGGTGAGCACCGTGTCAACGTTTAAACCATTGCAGCTACCATTCCCCTCCTGGAGTCTGACATGCAGGGCTAACGTCACCGGGCTGCAGATTGTGCAGAACAAGTTTCTGAGACTTACGACTGACTTGCCCTGATATATATGGCATATTGAAACTGCACGATGTGAAAACAGGCTGATGGTACTGGGATCAGAGATGCAGCCATTAAATTTTGTAAACATCGTGTATCTATTACCAGTACAATCTGCTGCCAAATAATCGCCTAATGCTTGGATGGTAGGTACATCACAGGACAATAATGAACACTCTTACAACTTTGGCATTGATAGCTGGGGTTTTTAATTTAATATTTTTTCCTCAATAGAAAATAATGTAAACAACAAAAATTTTGTTATCTAATATCAAGCTGAAAGTCGCTAGACAGAAACTCCATTAAACCATTGTACAATTTACAGCCGCCGACTCTTGATAATTCGAAATCCAAGGGTTTACAGAAATAATTTTAATTATCAACATGTTCAAATTATCAAGTGGAAATAAAAAATTGTTGAGAGTTGATATTTATATTTCCAAGTTAAAAGTTATTATTAAATTGTACATATATAACATAGTAAAAATAATGAAAAACAGAAATAGTTCAATTGAACATACAGTGTTATTTAAAAAAATCATGAATTGGTTTTGTTTCAATGTGGCTTGTTGTACTTTGGTTAAATCATTTTTCCGTGACCAGTGCTGAGAACACATTGACAAAACACTGGACCACCGTACAAGGTAGAGAAAATTCACAAACTTTAGGCTGTAAGGAAGTAAACGATATGTGTAAAGTAAAGAAAATTTGCAAATGGTAAAGATGAGAAGTGGCCAATTTTGATTAATACATTTTCTTTTTCACACCTGTTAAGAAAAATATTTCATATTATTGAGAGTATCAAAATTCTCCAGAATGTTTTCCATTTATCAAAGTTATCTACTGAGGAGTTTGTGTTGTTTAGTTTCAAATTAACAAAAGTTGACTATTGTAAATACAATTTTTGCCGTAATCTATTCTAAGTTATCAAAATAAACAATGAAATGAACAAATTTGTCCAAAATTATTGTAAAATACTGAATGTCTTGTGCTAATAAATTTACTATGCTAAAATATGCAAATTTTGTCATTCAAAATTTTATCAATTTCTTAATGTGCTTATTATTTATGCACATTTGAAATTAATTTTATCAACTGAAATAAAAGTAATAAATAATATATTGGTATTGAACCAATATATTTTCTAATAATAAATTCATTTGTTTAAATTTTTAGAATATTCATTATTTTTAAACTGCCTATAAATGTGCCTATCTTTTGAAACCTACCTTTAAAAAAATGTAAACAAGCAGTAGTATTTAATTAAGACAGAATTAAACGACTTTGTTTGTTAAAGCGTTTTTATTTTGTTATTGACCATCTGCAAAGCATATTTTGCTTAAAAGTCAAAGGCAAGGATTGAAATGGCATAGGATGCAAATGAAGGCCCTTTGTAAATATCCCAGAAAAAAAAAATGAAATAAATTATCCTTTCTTTTTGTGTTTTGTATTCCACGACTCTTAATTAAAACAGCGTTCTTTCGTATTTGTTAAATCAAGCAAAATTAACATAAGGAAGGAAATAATGATTTTTATATTGAAACAATCATTTATATAGTCTTCACAAATTATTTTACCAACTTCCAGATACAGTTAGTCAATACTGACGTTTTAAATCTCAATTACAAAAAAAAAAAAAAAAAAAAAAAAAAAATTGGAAGGTGATATAAAGTAAATAATTAGAGACACCAGGGCAAATTTGGTGGAATGTATGAACATTTGATAAAGGAAAAGAAAGCATCTTAAAAAATTATTTTTATTTATTATATACATGTATGTATATACAATATTTGTGGTCATATGATGTTCATAATAAAAACAGAAGTCTTAAAACAATTTCTTCCTCAAAAAATAACTTACATGCTATAAGCTGGTTTAAATTAAATTGAATATTTCCGTGTAAAAAAATATTTATTCTAATACATTTTCAAGGGTAAAATATATTTTTTATATATATATAAATGTTACACATTTACCGTGTTAACCAAATTATCAAATTACATGTTTGTTATTGCATTAATTTTAACTATGCATATTTATGATGTTTTTATTATCTATTAAAATATTTCTTATACCTTCAATATTCTGTCTTCAATGCAGACTCATGTATTTACATACTTTGAATAAATTAAGGTAATAGTTAAAACGTATTTCTAAGTATACAGATCATTTGATATAATTTATTACAATTTATGAAAAAGGTAAGTTTTGTACAATAGTAAGTCAGCAAGGGGAAAAACTTTCATAATGATTAACTTTTGTTATTTATTTGATATGCAATGTAGCTTATATTTGAGTTTACATATATCAATTTTCTCATTTAACCTACCATATAAAAAATTAAAAGAACCCTTTAAATTATCACAGTCTTGGAAAATATTTCAAAAATTATGTACAATAAACTTCTAAATATATTTTTTTAACCTCAGTAATTTTTTTTTACAAATAATTTAACTATGTTCATGAGCATAAAACAATTGTAGCAGAACAAATTTAAATTAATGAAAAAACAAATTGATTTGGTATTGTTGAGTAGTATGCAAAATTTATTTGAGCTAAAGCTTTTTTTTTTTATATAATCTCTAGAATTTCTATTATTTAAATGTAATTGAATTTTATGTAAGGAAAACATGTTCGAGCCAAATATGACAAAACATCATTTTTCATATTGTATTACTTTAAATCAATCATTAGTTTCAGGTCAATTTTTTTCTGTGATAACATCCTGGAATAAGTTTTACAAATATTTGAGACAAATTTACTCTTATTAATCATTCACGTGATTTTTATTTTTATTAATAATTAAAAAAATTATAGTTTCTTTTATTGAGATGTAATTATAAGCTAACACTATTTGTAAATTCAAGTTTATCAATAGAAAATTTTTGAATAAAATAGAAATGGTCACTGTTAGGATTGATTATGTTTTTTTAGGTCTTTTATTTGGGATGTACGGTCATTTTGAGCAAAAGAAAAACTATTTTTCATTTGGCCAATGTTTCTGAAAAATTGATTTCCATCAAAGAAAAAATCATGAAGGATCACAAGTTATGCATGAAAAGGACGTTAACAGAACCTTTTTATATTTTTAAAATCAAAATGGATAGTAAATAAATTATTTTCAGGTCTGGTTATAAACAACCATTTTATAAAAATAAATAGTGAAAATTGAAATGTGTAAATGTCAGTGAAATGGTGATATTTAAATAAACTATAAAAAATGCAAATTTCTTTTTTAGGCCTTATTTGAATCTTGAAATTTTCAAAGATAGTTATGATCACCTATGATTAAAAAAAGCGTAACAAACAATAAAAATCATCAAAAGCAAATTCCAACATTTTATTATCATTAATTTTTGCTAATGTGCTTGATATTCTTATATAATGCTATAATTATAATTTTTGTATATGTTACTTAATGATATGTGCATACAATTATGTTTTTATTAGTTATAATTGGTTTAATGCATCAAATTAGTAAATAAAATTAACTATTTATCTGTTAATAATGTTAATGATTGACAGTTTTTGATTGTGTATTAAAAAAATTAAACAAAATAGGATGCAAACGTAGAAGCAGAAGGAAGAATCCCCATCAAAAATTGTGAAAGGAATGAAATTTTCTGAAATGCCATTAAAACAAAATAGTTTTTCTCTTGCGCAACGAGACCGCAGATCTCTAACAAAAGAACAAACAAAAATATTTTGAACAACCATGATTAAAAAAATAAACATGAAATAAGGAAATAATAAAATACATCTTTTAAAATAAAAATGCTTCGAATTAGGTTTTGCTCAAATTTTCAACGTTAATCCTCATTGTAAATTACCTGTTTACTATGACAATATGAATGATTTTTTTCTTTTTGGAACTTTATATTGAAGCTCCGCAGTAATTTTGTTACAATGGTTTCAATATGAAAGTACACATTTGAAGGGATATAACTGACAGGGAAAAATATTACATGCACAACCATTTTTGTTACTATTACAAGTTTTTTGAAATAAAAAAACCATCTATTCAATAGTAAATAGTAGTAAAATGTAATATTAAATTATTTAAAGCAGGAGTAGCTAGATTTCATTATTTACAAAAAGGTGAGAGCATTTTTTCAGTTTTACTCGGGCTAAAAAACAAAAATATTAATATTTAGCAAAAATTTAAATTTAATCATTTGCACCATTTGAAATAGTAATTTCTATCTCAAACTCAAGATCATTGTTCATTAAACACTTTTGTCTTTGTTTTCGAAATTTAACTGATGTTACAAGTCATTTTTTTATCATGGTTTTAATTATTAATTTTTTTTTGTTAGACCATCTGAATAATACAGTTAATATTTGAATGAAAACATTATACAGATTTTGAATTGGGCAAGCACTAATTGCCAAAAGGAAAATGAAACATATTGATCTTTATTGGTATGTGTGGTTAATGTAATCAGTCGGTTATCGGATGAATTGAACTCATCCAAATTACAATTTAGGTGTTCGGTGTCTTCCCCAGTGTGATGCAATAGTTTAAACGTATTGCAACACCTTGTCAATACAATTTTTCAACTTTATGCCCAAACAAATCAACCCATTCAATTGTTCATTAATTGAATTCAGTAAAAAAATTTTAATTGAAAACAAAATCATCAAAGTATAATGAAATAAATAGTAAAAAAATGTTTAAATTCCCTGATTTAGCAAATACTAATATTTTTCAGTTTGGTTGAATTGGCTAAGAAATTTGAAAAAAAAAAAAAATTAAACGATTTTTTTGTTAAATACTGTATAGAAATAATACATTAAACTATATATTTTAAATAATATACAATTTGCAGAATTTTAATTACTTACTTATATTCAGTTCAGCCTCACTTCTCTCGAGTTTTGTTGAATTTTTTTGTACATATTAATAAAAATGAATGGTATTCTTGGATTATACTGTCCTTGGGATTTGTGTTTTAGATTTGATTCAGTGCTATAGAAGTGGAATCGGTGTGGTCACCGTTTATTTTGGAATTAGATCTTCCCGGGTAATAGACGCAAGGTAAAGCCCTTGGGACTTTATTAATACTCCCATTCGTTTTCCTTAGGGAATGCCTCAAGTTGAGGTCTCCGTTGCTGGCCATTATGCTGTCCTCTGGCCCCGTTAGCCCATCGGGCGATTCTCTACCTCCGTAGCATATTTTGGGGCTGTGATGGCAGAAAAGTTTTAAAAAAAGCTTCTTGAACTTTTCACCGAATATAACGTATATTATGAAATTGACGGAAGAGTTTATCGTGACGAGCAGGTTGCTCAACTTGACCATACGGTCTAAAATAATCCCGTAGAACGCCTCGAGGACGTTCGTGGCGAGGGCGAGGATGTTGCACAGCACAAACACGATCACGACGCACAGTAGCATTGTGGCCAGGCCGATTTCCTTCTTCTGATGCCTCGACAACTGTTGACGTTCTTTATTCGCTTTTCGCACCTGCAAAACAGATCTATTTATAAAACATACTTTCAACATATTCACGAAATTCGTTAGAACTATAGTAATCTGTTAATCAACTTGCTACACCTCTCTAAACTCAGGTTGAATGTTTATATCGAACAGTAACGAATCTGTTTTAAACTTATTAATTTATTCATAGCCTGCAACGTATCTATACATATCACAAATATGCTACCTTGAGGACACATGACAAAAACAATAAACGCAACCTCTCAATTTGATGGATTAAAGAGGGGGGTTGATTTTTAGTGGAGCTCGTCCATGAATGGTTCTAGTGTATTATGCTAAGATCCCAATTTGAACAGTAGGGTTAGGATACACCAAACGTTTGGAGGGAACTTGAGAAAGGGGGAGCAGACCAGTGTTGTCCTAAGGAAGGTTCAGCTGTTGTGGATTAGGTTTAGGTTAATTTAGGAATGGGCTATTGTGCAATCTCTCAGCTTAAAGCTGCATAAGTCTTCGCATAAGCAAAGGAATGTTCCACTCTTTTTTCTTCTTCCTAGCAATGTCTGCATAGGATTGCTTCTCCTCGTTATAGACTACCGTGTTAGTCAACAGTTCCATGTTTAGTAGTTTTTGGGATGGCCCAACTTTTTTGCATAGTAGAAAAGATACTAATAGATTAATTATCTGACAGAACTTTCTGTGGCCAATTTATTGGTCTCCTTGTTGCCCCTCTCACCTGTATACCATGGTAGCCAAACTTGATTGATTGGTTGTCTGACTAGATATTGATGCCATACGAAACTGTTCTGAACTTTACTACCGATGAGGTAGTTGCCATTAGAGATGCCTGGCAGTCAGATTAAACGGCTTTTTTTTACTATAAAAATAATATCAAGTTGTTTCAATCTCCTAGAAATATAAGTGATAATCCTGAAATTCAGTGGTATATTGCTCAAGGTTAACAGCTCCTGACCCATATTCGTTCTTGGAACCATCTGTATACTAGTTAACATTAATTGGAACCCCTTTCTCCCAATCTACACTGTTGGGTATTTTAAATTAATAATTAGACATAGTAAAGATAATTGATAATTAGTCTGAAGCTAAGATGGAGGCTAGAGGGAACATGACTTTTTCTCGTTATGTCAAGCCTGTAGACAATTTCGGTACTAGAAACCTTTATAGTTATCCATTTCTTCGGTTAAGTTTTGGTCTCTGGCATATATTACGCCAAGATTCCGCGCCAGCCTGTATACAGGTACTATAGCTCTAAGTATCTGACTTAAGTTGATGTCCGATGTCCGTAGCTCTTTGGTTTTGACGTACAGTGGAGGACAAATTTGTGTTACTCTTTTTGTTTGGTTTTCTTGTGTACCATTCATTGCTAAACTCAGGTATTGGAACTAAGTGTAAAAAAGTATAAACGCAGATCTTTTATAATAATTCTCCTGGATAGTCGATAAGGGTTTTACTGATTTGGCAACTTTACATTCTTCTCATACCAATAGTTTTCTCTTGATTTATATAATAAATAAAAAAAAGTAATTTACCTGTCTGTAGATGGCGCTGTTTAGCAAAGCCAGACAGATGAAAGGGAAGACGTAAATGAAGAGTAGGTAGAACCAGTGGATGTACACGTAAATGTACGCTTCGTTATTTCTCAAAGCGCTCGGGACCGGTCGGTAAATAGTCATGTTGTACGCAAAGTGGTATTCCTCGATGAGATTCACTTCGAAGAACCTGGTCACGTTGTACGCAGTCGAGAATATAATTATGAGTATGACGTACATCCTCGCTCGTCCGTAGGTGCAGAGCGACCTGGCCCGTAGCGGATGGCAGACGGCGACGAATCTCTCTAGAGTAACTGTTAGCGTGAGATAGACGGAGAGGGTTTGAGCTATCAGAGCCAAAGGGTACATGACGTACGACAGAAAAGGATAGACCCTGTAATAATAACCCGCGAGGAGTGTCGTATTCGTAAATTTATAAATCGCCGGCAATCCGAAAAGAGACATAGAAGTAACAATTAATACTGTGTCGCATCTCGCGAGCCATGTTAAGAGGTAATTTATCGACGACCTCATTTGGGGCCTGGATAGAATGATCATGGATATAACGTTCCCCATTATGCCGAAGAGGCCGACGACATTCAACAGTATCCCGTTAGTTATAAACTCGAAAAGTATCTCCCCTTCGTCGTACTCTTCAAAATAGTCGTAGAGTATGCACGTGTCGTTGCACCCCGAGTCGGTGGACTGGTTGGCCGTCCTGTTCTGGAAAATATCCATGACATAATCTTCGTTCATGGTCTAAAGCTTGACGTTCCTCTTGGTGCTTTTCAATTCGTCTTCTTTGCATGTACAGAGGAAAATCCGCATCCTTCTGGTACTCCAGTCTCACAATATCTAGCCTGAAACAGAGAATTTGATTCATTTAGAAAATGTAATATAAATTATTTAATTCTATTCATTATTTCATAGCTAACTATTGACAGTGAGATTTCCACTTGTGGTTTGCGGCGTGATAAGCATATAATTTGGCCGTTTTTAATCATTATGATCTGTGGGGAAACAAAAATGATCGGAAACTATCAAACTACGCTCTAATAAATTAAATTTTGAACTCTATTTCCCGGTGAAAATGTGATGAAATTTCTGGATAGGAATAATATTAGAAAAACAAATAATTTATGAAAATTTGCAAAGTCGAAATTATAATTTTTTTCAAACAAACCAAAAATAATGAAAAGCTATTCTCCACGAAAAACTATAAATACTGTTAACTTATTTACTACTTGTATTACCAGAACCATTTTTTTTAATATTTATTATTCTTCTTTTTCCTACGTATAAAATATTGCCCATTTAGTAAAAGTTAGCAATATTGTCAAACTATGCACATAATGTTCAGTTGCCTCAAATCATGTCGAACTAGATTAATTATAGGTTAACAAGTAATCCTATGGCGACCAAGTAAGACTATGGTTTAATAATAAATTGAATATTTGCAAATATTTGAACCTACATATCCGTAATTCTTCTGAACTGAAAAAAGGTAAATTAACAAATTAATAGTGTTTTATAAACGCTATATCAAAGACGATAACGGGCGACAAAGTAAGCGAATTTAATAATAAATTGAATAATAATAGATTTTACATCTTTCAAGATTATCTTAATTCCGGTAAAATTAAAAAGAAGGTAATTTAAGGAATTTATTATATTTTAAAAACGCTAGTTCAAAAAAGAAAAGAAATAATTGCATGAAACACGGCGTTCTGAACGACTAAACCTGCAAGACCGAAACTAATTGTGGGTTTAGTGTGTATCTAGCCCCGTGATTTATACAATAGTAATCAGTTTATATTTCTATTTGTATAATATTTTTAAATTAATGTACAACATTTAAAACATAAAATTCATAAATTAAAAAACAATTAAAATGTAGAGATCTGAAGTGATTTTTTAGATACAAGGAAGTGAGTGCATCTTCGTCTGGATGGATATTTCTACTACTAAGCGCCTACGGAATGGAATTTCGCCCACAAATTTAGAACTGTTTTGTAAATAAACTAAATTCATTTTTTGAAATTATTTTTGTCACCTATCGATCATATTAATTTACCTAAAATACAAAAATTACTATTTATAAATTTCAAATTAATGTGTTAAAAGAACTTTGAAAAACAATGGAGAATTTCGTAGTATTTGATTTTATAACATTACGGAGATCTGTAAACATCTGCAATGGATGAAAATAAAATGTATGCTGAAATGAAATGTTTAAATCTTTTAATGTATATGTGAAGTTTTGGGAAAACCAGCAAGTTAACCTCATTATTTTTCAATTGGTGAGGTCCAGATGAAAAACTACTATCTTGTTCATGAGTTAAACGGAAACTCTTTTTAATTTTATATAAGTGTCTATAATTGAGTTTGACCATTATTATTGCAATGTTTTTTATTTTCTATGAAGTATTCGTTAGTTAGTATTGTTAAGCCATGCAAATAATGTTGAGTTACCCCAAATCCGGGTCGAACTAGATTAATTTTAATTACAAGCCGAACAAGAAACCTACGACGATAAAGGGCGATCAAGTAAGACAAAGGTTTAATAATAAATTTTATATTTGCAAATCTTTGAACCTACCTACCGTTAATTCTTGTGAACTGAAAAAAGGTAAATTAATAAATTAATAGTGTTTTATAAACGCTATATCAAAGAGAAACAGTTATTGTTTGGAATTATATTTGCACGGAACACGGCGTTCTGAACGACTAAACCAGCACGACTGAAACTGATTTTTGGTTTAGTGTGTATCTGGCCCCGTGATTTATGAGCAATTAGACAAAATATTTTTTAATTTTTATCAACTTTTAAACTAATATACTTCTACAACACACCCAATTAAAAAAAGAGATATGGATTGATTTTTAAGAAGTAAGGAAGCGACTGCAACCTTAGTCAAGTAGGTATATTTAGAAATAAGCGGCAAAGGAGCATCAGATGTTTTGCTTCCATACCACTTTAATCCAGAGAAAATGAAATATTGGAGCCATCTCTAAAATATAAAATAGAGATAATGTCGGAAACTGGATGGAAATTTATATTCTACTCAAAGCTTTAGTTATAACTATGTATGTTTTTGTGAATTAAATTTCTCTGAAAGGGTTTTGGGAAAATAAACATACACAGGCCTGCATAGTGGTATTAAATCATAAAACGAATACACGTTAAATTTTGAAGTTTTTAGTGAAAAGAGAATTTACACTTTCCTTGATTAATCTCACTTTCCCTATGGTTTATTAAGTTCATTTCGTAAATACAATTTGTCCAGAATTTGTGAGTTTGTCGGATTTGAATGCAGGGCCGCTGGATTCGAACTCTGGACCTTTGACCTTACAGTGATGAGCGCCGTGTCAACCCCTAAACCGTTGCGGTTACCCCTGATTAGTAGCCTTTAAGAACATGTTTTAGTAATATTAAATTATTGTTTTTAGTTGAGTATGTAAAACGAGTGTTTTTTTTTTGATAGGCGAACGAAGATAGAAAATTTTTCCTTTCCTAAACCGCATAAAAATGTCTAATCTGACAGGGCTTCGACACTTTTTCACCCTTCATTTACAGAATATTAAACACTGATTATAACCCCGTTAGAAATTTGAATCAGAAATCGCCCGACACATTAAGAGAAGTTTATTATTATTTATTGCCCCTAGACGGCCTCGCAGACAGCTACAAATGAAGGCTTGAAACCCTTTGACCTAAAAAAACAGGGAATAAAGTCAGTTACCGAAATGATCATTAATGATCAGGCTGTTCAAAGGTCACTCACTTGGCCAAAGCTCTAAATAGTATAGTATTTGTAACGAAATGAATCTTGCAATATTATCCCACTTTACACAACATATATGGTACAAAACATTCCAAACAACAGCAGAACAAATGTAAATAGATTTAAAACATTATTGGTATTTTTTAAACTCACATAATAAAAATTTAAGGAGCGTTGGTGGTGACGGTTTAAACGTTGACACAACGCTCATTACTTTAAAGTAAAAGGCCCAGGTTCGAATCCTTACGAATGATTTTTTAAACACTAGCATCCTCTTAAAAAATGAAGAATAAATGTGGGGTATAGGGTTTGGAAGGTGACAGTTCTTGGTCTCATATTTCCTTCCGTTTGATTAACACTGTTACTCCCGCATAACCTTCGTGAAGTTGGAAAGGCAGGGTTGAGTAGTAGAACCTATTAAAGAAGCATAGTATTCATTCGTACCATGGAAAGCTGAAGTGGAACCTTTATTAAAAAGAACAAACTTTTCTTTCATTAAAATGTCGTTTAAAGCTGTCATTTGGAAAATTTCCCAGATTAATATCTGAATGATGAATTTCTTTTTTAAAAAACACTTTTTAAACTAGGCATGTTCGAGCTGTGGAGATCTGTTGTCCCAGCCGTGATGACCTGATTGATTTAAATGCTAATTTTCTCCGCAAGTTTGATAGATTTTCCTCCTGATTTATTTATAAAGGACGGCTGTTTGAGATTGACATGTGCTTCCTACTCACCAGACAATGGACAATACTGTTTTAACAAGAGTATAAAACAGTATAAAAAAGAAATCTAAGTAATTTGGGACTGAACAATTAATTTAATCTATCCTCCCGTACTAGAAAATTGGAACGAATTCGGATAATGAACATTCGCGTCATAAGTCACATGCAGCAAATCCTGTTTTTATTGGAAACCGAGCTTATAAAGGAATGCTTCAAAGTGTATGTTCAAATGGAAGTTATGTGGGGCAATGACCATCTTGTTTATTTAGGTCGAGTCCAACTTCTCGCCCTTTTTCAATCTTTCCCCGAGCAAGTCAAAAATTCTAGCCCTAAGACCTCAAAAGGAAATCATCTACAAACTGTCTAGGCTCTATTAAATTAAATTTCAAACTCTCTTTTGACGTTGAAAATGTGGTGAAATTTCTTCATAGAAATAATATTACGAAAATTAATAATTTATAATAAACAAAAAGTCCAATTAATCAAATTCTTTTTAAACAAAACAAATATAATCAAAAAACATACTCCACGAAAAATCCATAAATATTGTTAATTTATTTATAACAACATTTCTCCAATTACTTGTATTACCTGAACGTTCTTTTGATAAGATATATTATTCTTCTAAGTTTGTTCAAATTCTTCATATATATAAAAACATTATGCACATCTTTCTTCCTTATTAAAGGGTGTTTTCTGTACTGTGATTGCACATATGTTATGTTTAAAAAATAAAATAACAGAATTTAAGCGTAAAACATATAACTTTTTAAAAATTTTATATAAGAGTGTTTAATTAAATTAGGTTATTATTATTTCAATATCGCTCACTTCCTATTTAGTAAATGTTAGCTAACATTATCAAACTATGCAAATAATGCTGATGTTGAACTGCTTCAAATCCGGGTCGAACTAGATTAATTGTAATTATTAACCGAACGAAACCTACGACATAAAAGGAGACAAAGTAAGCGAATTTAATTATAAAATGAATATTTTTGAAATGAAAAAAGTCACTTCACGAATTTATAATGTTTTAGAAACGTTAATTCCAACAAGAAAAAATTATATTTGCCCAAAACACGGCGTTCTGAACGACTAAACCTGCAAGACCGAAACTAATTGTCGGTTTAGTCTGTATCTGATCCCGTGATTTATTAGTAATCAGACAGTTTGTAGTTATCTTTTTATCAGACTTTTAAATTAATATACATCTAATACTCATAATTTAAAATAACTAAAAAATTGGATATGGGGGGAATTTTTAAAGGCAAGCAAGTGAGTGCAACTTCGTCGTCTAGCGGAATAAGCGACTATGGAACGTCGGAATTTTTGCTTACTTTCCACGGCAATGAAAATGAAGTATTCGAATAAGCGATACAAATTGAGAATAGGGAAGGTGCCGCGAATTTTATGAAAATTTATATTCTAATTGAAATTTTTAATTAGAAAATTTTAGAATATAGAATATAGAATATTAATTAGAAATTTTTAAACCATTTTTAATGCATCAAGGATCCGTTTTCACAAGAATTATGTACTTACAACATATATTGCAATGTATTTATACATATGTATATAATTTCCAAACTCATTTGAAAAGCGGTTCTGAAACTACTAATATTAAAAAAACAATATCTAACGTGTACTACATACGAAATAATAAATATTGCAATAATAATAGTCTAATTTAATTATAGAACCTTATATACGATAAAAAAACTGTTTATATGTTTTACTCATAATCTGGGTCACATTATTTTTTAACCAATTTCAAAACTTAACTTTTTGCAATTATACTATTTACAATAAGGAAGAAAGTATGTTCACATGCTTTTATATATTAAAAATTCCGGGGAAAATTTTATTGCAGAAAAATAATAAATATGTCTAAAAAAGGTTCTGATAATGCAAATAGTTGGTTTTTATGATTGTTTACAAATCGCAGGGCCAGATATACACTAAACCATAATTTTTCTTCGTTCAGAACACAAATATAATTCTAAACAATAACTACTTATCTTTTAAATAGTGTTTATAAAACATTATTAATTTGTTAATTTACTTTTTTTTCAGTTTACAAGAACTAAGGGTAGGTAGGTTCAAAGATTTATACATATTCCATTTATTATTAAACCATAGTTTTACTTGATCGTCAGTTATCGTCGTAGGTTCCTCGTTCGGCTAGTTAAAATTAATATGGTTCAAACCAGATTTGGGGTAACTCAACATTATTTGCATAGTTTGACATTAATAGCTATCGTGTACTAACAAAATAAGTGATATTACAATGATAATATTATTATTTAATTATAGAGTCTTAAAAAGTATTTATGTAACTATGCTACATTATTTTATAATTATTGTTACTTCACCTGGACATCACCAATCGAAAAATAATCAGTTAATTGACAGCAGACGTTATTGAGAGTCTAATTACCAATATCATTTCATTTCAGCATGAATTTTATTTTCATGTATTGCGAATGTTTACCGTTTTCAGTAATGTTATAAAATAAAATTGAAGTCAATAGTAACTGTCAATAGTCCTGCATTCAAACCCGACAAAATTACAAATTATGAACAAATTGTATTTTCATTTACGAAATTAATTTTATAAAACAGAGTGGAAGTCAGATAATCAATTAGGGCGTAAACTTCTCTTTTCAGTAAAACCATCAAAATTTAACGTGTAGATTGATATTATTTGGACGTTGTAAATATGCTTATGCAGGCCTGTGTATGTTTATTTTCCCAGAACCCTTTGAGAGAAATTTAATTCACAAAAACGTACATAGTTATAAATAGAGCTTTGAGTATAAATTTCCATCAAGTTTACCGACAATGTCTCTATTCTACATTGTGGGGACGGTTCCAATAATTTACTTTCGTTGGCTTTAATTGGTATGGAAGCAAAATTGCTGATGTTCCGTGGGCGCTTAATTCTAGAAATACCTAGATGACTAAGGTTGCACTCGCTTCCTGGCTTTTAAAAATCAATCAATATCCCATTTTTTTTTAATTGTGTGTGTTGTAGATGAATGTTAGTTCAAAAACTCATAAAAAAAGAAAAATAAATGGTCTAATTGCACACAATTCACGGGGCCAGATACACACTAAACCCAAAATTAGTTTCAGTCGTGCTGGTTTAGTCGTTCAGAACGCCGTGTTCCGTGCAAATATAATTCCAAACAATAACTGTTTCTCTTTGATATAGCGTTTATAAAACACTATTAATTTGTTAATTTACCTTTTTTCAGATCACAAGAATTAAGGGTAGGTAGGTTCAAAGATTTGCAAATATTCAATTTATTATTAAACCATAATCTTACTTGATCGCCCTTTATCGTCGTAGGTTTCTTGTTCGGCTTGTAATTAAAATTAATCTAGTTCGACCCGGATTTGGGGTAACTCAACAATATTTGCATAGTTTAACAATACTAGCTAACGCGAACTAGATAGAAAATAAATGATATTGAAATAATAATGGTTTTACTCAAATATTAGTATAATTTATAATTATATAATATAATATCCCTTATATAAGATTAAAAACAGTTTATGTTTAACTCATGAACTATGTTAAATTATTTGCTGGTTAATGGTAGTTGTAGACCTCACCAGTTGCAAAATAATCAGTTAATAATAACAGACGTTATTCAGAGTGTAACCTACCAGTGTTTTCCCCGGTTTTCTCAAAAACTGCACATCTATTCTCAATAATTTAAACATTTCATTTCAGCATAAATTTTATATTCATATATTGCAAATACTTACAATTTTCCATTATGTTATAAAATAAAATTTAAGGTAATAGTAACTTACATTTTCATTTGGAGATTTAATCAAGCCTTTAAATTTGATCCAAAATAGAGAAAACGTTTGACAATCCATTTAGCATCTCGTTAGATATTGTAAAAATCACACGCAAAATCAGGTACTGCAAATAAATAAATAAATCTTCACCATTGGTTTTAAGATATTGATGTAAAAATTTATTTGAAACGGAACAATAATTTAAGTAGTTCAGTTAAAAATAAAAAATGGTTTACCTGTTTCAAATGTTTGGACTTCATTTCAGATAACTTGATGTTTAAAAGTTTAAAAATTCAACTCTGGCTGATGTGCAGGTGCTCCCCCCCAAAAAATTATCTCTCATTGTTCGTAGAATAATTTGATCGATTTAGGCGAAAGCAAACCTTTGTTACAAGGCATGTTATTGTGTTATTTCTTCTACGGTTTTGATGGTCGTGAAATTTATTTTGTGAATAACCCATACATGTATACATTCGCACGATCATCATTGCGTATTTTTGTTCTATCCCTGTTGTTGCATACTAAAACGTCTTCAATGTTTTTTAGATGACATAGTGTGTTGGCACTCTGGATATTAAGAGTTCTAGGCTTCTTATTTTGTTCTTTTTCCTAGTCGTTTGGTGATATTAGGGTTAATTTATTGAAAATCCAGTATTCGTTTTCTTTATTTAAAATGTATGCCTTTCTGTTAAGTTTCAATAGCTTTTTTTAGCTGACAATATTTTGGCTTACATTGCTGAATGTAACGGAAATAAAGAGGAAAAAAATGCTGGAGCTCTGTACAATACATTTCGATTATGAATTAAATTTAAGATAGGGATTATTAACTGCAAGGCTGGAATTTTCTAGCAAACAGATTGAACAAAATCATCAAATAAAAACCGGAGAAAAGCACTGAGAAAATAATTGTAGAATGATTTGCTTTTTAAGTTGAAAAGGCGTTGGCAATATTTCAACAATTGGCATTTGAAACCACGAAAAAAAATTAAAATACACCAGAGGAAAGTCGGTTATTTATTGTTTGAAAGTGATAAAATGCACGTGCTCGTACCGTAAAACGGATGGTACAATCTGGTTTGAATTTTACCCAGTATCAATCGTTGTCACACCCAAACCCCATGGGAAAACCTCAGTTCCCACAGAGGATCGAATTTTTAGGGCGTTTTCCTATAGCAGAAACATTTGTATCTTACATTAAATTCAACGAGACGGATAATTGGATTATATTGAAGAACTGTTGGCCATTGAGACAGCGGTAATTGAAAACATTAGGGAATTACGATAGAGATGAATTATGAACGTTTGAGGGGGCCGTGGGAAGGAACGATTGGAGCACGAAACCCAGTTATATTTAGGGTTTTCATTTTCCTTTTTAACATTCTTTGAATATAGTTTTAAGTAAGCAAATTCAGTTTTTTATAGATAACTAATTTATCCTGCTTAGTAAACATTAAGCGCATATTGGATATATTTATCTTTTTCACAGTCTGAACATCGGATTTATTATGTTTACCTGTCCACCAGACAGATAGTCTATCTTTCTATGACGGAGAGAATAAAAATATCTCAGAATGTTTGTCAAAAAGTGTGACCCTTAGAAGTCGGAAACCCAAACCCAAACAAGAAGTTTTCGTTTATGCGGTGGGCCGTTAAATGGTCACTTGGACGTCTGTGTCAAGGTCGACGAAGGTTTTCTTTTCAAAGTCCCGCGTTCTTCCCTCGAGAGGAAAAGTCCACTTTCTTTATTCGGTTCACATAATTTCAAATCCCGAGAGGAAAGGTAAAACTTCATACTTACATTTACAATGCCTCTTCTCAACACGTGGAGTTCATCATCATATAATCATCGCAAACGTTTTTAAAAGTAAAAAGACAGATTATAATTCCAAATTTATTCAAATTAGTACTAAAAAGATCTCAATTTCTGTCATTTGGACAATTGTCTGTCATTGAAATAGTTAGGTAAAGTTAGCATATTTATTATTTTAATAATTTCTTTACCTCTATCACCAACATAATATGGGCGTCAGTTGATAACAATATATATATTTTTTGTAATGTAATACCCCTAAGTAAAGCCTTTATTATTAAATTTTCTTGGTGAAAACAGTATGTATTGTAATAAAGCTCATTTTTTCGTAGGTCTTTTTTTCTCAAATGGAAATAATAAACTCGGCACGACATCGCGTTACCAGGGGGAGGAATATGACAATTTGCAATGTGCAGAGGTAAAATTGAGGGCATGGGGGACGGGGGATGGAATAAGGTTGCCACGAAAGAAAAAGGGCATGTCGTACCAGGGAGTTTTGAACTCGGAGTTGTTTTCTCTGCGGGTTTATAACTCTTGATGAAGGTGCCACATCTGCTGGATTCGGCCTTCTGCCCCTTATTGAACAAAAACCTTATTTCGGTTTTGCCGATAAAAAAGTTGTTCGTCTGTCTCGCATCCTATTCGTTTTTGCTTCTGTGGCGATACAGCCTTACCGACATTCGGTTTTATTATAAAAAACCTACTTTACAAATTTAAACCTTGATGTCTTGTTTAGTAATAAGCTTTCGGTGCTTTGTCATAAATCAAAAGGTCTTTTGGTTGGCAGTTGGTACTTTATTTACCAAAAGTTCTGTCAGAACCTTTCAACCTAATAGCCTTAAGTTATTTACATTAGAAAGACTGCGATATTAAATGACCCATAATGGCTGAATGATATTAAAAAAATTAATTACATGCAAGTTTTTTATATCTTTTTAATATATTTCAGCTTTGGTCTGTTTAGTTTCGACCATGTAAAAGTTAATGTACCAAAACGTTGCTTTTAACCAGGTCAAAAACTTTTAAATTAAAATTTTTTAAAATTGGTATCATTTTGTGCCCACGATCCGATTCGTTTAGTGCGCCATAGATTCTTATAAAGAGGTTTCACGAAGGGGGTAGGCTTAGGAGTAGTAGATTGAGGTCAGTAATTCTTAGTAATTACAATAGCAACCCTAACGAAAAAAAAACCTAACGCAAGAAAGCTGTAAGAGAACGGATTGCCAGAAATCTTGTAAGAAAAGAAAATATTAAGTTTATTAATTAGTAATACGTATAGTGTTATTAATATTTCAGATCATTCTCTTTCCAGACTTATCCAAATTATATGAGAACTTGTTGTAGAAATACTACATAAGGTTTAACCAAAAGATTGTCGGATTTAAGAAAGGTAATATGTAAAAAGCAGCTAAGGAAAAATGCTGTATATTTACTTTGTCTTGTTACGTTTTTATATACTTAGTACATATTTACCTTTATATGAGACAATTAATTTGTGTTATATTATTAATGCCAGGCGGTCTTCCTTAGGACGATCTTTAAAGTCACTTTCTTATTTTAGCTTGTTGATGTGATTTTCGCTGTGTTGTAAATTAAATAAAGATATATCGCTTTAACTTATTAGTCTGTTAATGCTTTGTGCTGTGGCAAAGCTGGCATGAGATAATTCGATTCTTTGTTTTCTTTGTCCGTCCACGGAGGGCGATTCATTGCTGTACAATGTATAATAGCGCAACGGATCCTTAGATCTATTGAAAGCTTGTGACAAGTTGTATACGTCCTATTGTTGGGTAAACGTTTATAAAATTACACCTCTTTGAAACTCTTTAGAACTAATAAATTACACGATATTAAAAGAGGGAGGCTTGAAAATGTACAAAGTAAAAAGGAGATTTTTGAAATTATAAACCGTTATTAGGAAAATGATTTTAAAATGAAAATAACATTAAAACATTTTTAGCCGAAATGCTCACAGCATTTTTTTCTCTCTAATTTTGTTTGACTAGCTTTATTCATTAAAATGTTTATTGAAGGGCAGCTCATAATACGATAAAGAAAAGTTCATTCTGTGAATCCGAGGCTTTTTATGGGCACACGTAAAAAACGAGATGAACCCGAGTTAAGAAGGGACTCTTAAATATTCAAGGGGTGAAAGGCTAAAGTTCAAATGCAAATGATGATGGTCTTCAGAGTGGCAACGTTTCGTGACAAGATATATTACTTATTGGCAAATGAATTAGGAGAAAAAGAAATGATATATTTGCCTGGAGATGTTTCAACTTCATTTTTTGTCGTTATTTTTAAAATAATCAAATAAATAGATTCTTTTGAAGTCTAGTATTGAAAAAAGTTACTAAAAAAGTCGTCGATAATCCTGATTTATAAATTCTGCTAGTGCCTGGCAGACAAGTGTCTGAGTGTTTTAAATCTTTAGTGGTTTGTAGATTGTAATGGTAAACCAATCACATCGGGATAAAATCTTTTAAACTTTTAAGAAGCTAGCTTTTAACATCTTTTAGCAGATAATAATGTTATAACATATTAACCGCGATACCTATTGGACAGAAATACAGTTTGCACACATTAAATACTTCAGCAAACTATTTAAAAGTTTAAATTTTTTAAACTAAGCTTTAAGACGTACCTATGTACGTACTTGCAAAATTTTGTTTCTTTGGTGTAATTTATATCAACAAGGAAAAGCGTTTAATTTCCGATTCTAAAAATGTGTATTGTTTAAAACACTAAATTAAATATTTGCTCATAGCTCTTTTACATTAAAGTCTTATCTCATACTTAATTTTTTATAATTTTACAAGCTGGGTTTTGTATAACAGAATTCCCCTCTCAAAATTGAAATTGAATTTTTTTTTAAATAACCGATTTTATTATTTATTTTGTGAACGTCGCAACGGCAATAGAGGGCATTGGCTGTTGAGTGTTTCCAGGAAATGAGTTCGGAGTTCTCGCTTTGAAACAGGATTTGAGGAATGTTGTCAAAGAAGCATCGACCCCCCTTTTCACAGCGGATAGTCTCAACGGAAGGTAAATAGGAATTTTGCTTGTTACTTGTTAAGTGAATGGGTTAAAAAAATCTAAATCCGATAAAAAATAAAATAAAATCCGATTTTAGTGTTAAATAAACTTTCACTTGTAAAATAAGGAAAACCATAATGATACAAAAAATTTCATTTTCAAATAATTTTCTACATTAAAAAGAAACAAACACCTACGTACAAATAAATGTGCTACTATTGTTGTCAATATTAAATGTAAAAACTAACTCAATTTTTTGAGATATTGTAAAAACGTTTATTCAAGAGACAATTATATTTAGAATTCCAATGTTCCATTTATGGATTTCTCTCTCTCTCTCTCTCTCTCTCTCTCTCTCTCTCTCTCTCTCCCTCCCCCTCCCTCCCTCACAGGAGTTTGTTCCCGCTTTACAATATTATGACGATGAGTGAGGGGCTGTTCCGGCTGAATGTGATCTTCAAAACTTAGTTTCAAATTCAAAGTTTCACGTCTTGACCAAGCAAATCGTGTGAATGAAGTATTAGCTATTAACGAGCATATATAATTCAATTATTTTCAATTTAGAGCAAAGGTGTCCAATAAGAATTAATGTTCATAAAGTAAAGAATTCTCAATTGCTTACTTTAGATCTACATTGTAAACTTTTGTTATCGACATTTGTGAGCATTTTTCAAAAATGTATTTCTTCGAGAAACTTTCAGAATTAAGAAAAGGCAAATTTGAACCGAAGAAATAATCTCAAGCGATAAATATTCAAGAACTGCGATGCATCCGGATGAAAGTTCTCTAGTTATAACTCTGAATAATAATAGTACTCGATATTATTCAGAGATATAACTAGGTACGATCCCAATATTTATTTAACTACGTAGGCAGGCTAAGGTTTTGCGTGCTTATAAACTCTTACAAACTTCAAGACTACGTTCTCATATTTACATCGTAAAGTTTAAAAGAATGTGTAAAAAACAACAGGAAAACAATGGTTTGATATAGAAATGTTATTTATTTTCGGACCGTACATGCTATGAAGAATCGTTAACAAATAAATAATAATGAGAGTATGTGAGAATAATAATAGCTTGCAGTTATCATTAAAACCCGCACAAAAAAACCTTTAGTTTTGGTAAAGTGTACCCAAAGTTTTTTTATAAGATACGTCCACAAATGCAGACAGAATCATTTACAAAGAGCCACAAAGCCGTCCCTCAGAGTGATCGTCTCTATGTCATGGTTGAGGAGTGCCGACGAGACGGTGTCACACTGCATGACACACGCTTTGGCCGACATGGCTTCGGGGTTTTAACCCTCGTCTTCTCCTAAAGCTCACAAACTTTCATAGTGCTCACAATAGTAAGCATATTTCAGTTCAAAATTCACCTAAGAGCGAATTTACCGTTTGAATTTAACCTTACTCAAACACATGAAAATAGTAACTGTATAATTTATTTTAAAAATTATTTAATATAATAATATTAATAATCTTATTTGTTTACGTTAGTTGTCTGTTTATAAAATACGATTTGTTAGCACTTCAGCTGTATTATTCTGATGTGTGGAGTGGGATATTTCGGCCGAGATTTTAAGCGTAGCAGGGCGATTTATCTTACTAAACCATCATGACAGTTTGAACTGCGTACCATAATCTATATTTAGATCTGTTTACACAAGTCCTGCACTTGTAAAGGACGAATAAAGAGGAGAAAGAGTTAGAAATAGATGTATAGATAGATAGATAATCAAATATATGTACATAGATAGATAGATAGATATTGGGTTGTCCGGAAAATAATGCAGGATTTTGGTATTAAACAAAAAAAAAAGAAACTAGTTACTTTAAAGCAATGTTCTTTAATCAAAATAATTTCCCATACTCTCAATACATTTCTCCCAACGTGTTGGTAACTTATTAATTCCGTCTGAGTAGAATTCAGAATTTTTAGAATTGATAAAGTCAATAAATGCATTTTCCAGTTCCGTTTGATTTTTGAATATTATGTGTTGTAAGTAGTGGTCCAGGTGTCTAAAAAAATGGTAGTCAGTAGGCGAGAGGTCCGGAGAGTAGGGTGGGTGAGGCAAAGTTTCATAGCCAAGCTCCAATAATTTTTGTGACGTTACACGTGACACATGTGGTCGAGCGTTGTCATGCAACAAAATGGGCCCTTTCCGATTTCACTTTTCCAATCGCCTTGAGGTGGTCAGCGACGGTCGTTTTACTGACTTTGAGTTGCTCTGCAAGTTCTCGAACAGTTGTTTTGGGGTTTTCTTCCACCACTGATCGCAGAACATCATCATTAAGAGAGGAAGGCCTTCCACGACCTTCTTCATCTTCAAGGCTGAAATCTCCCTCCCGAAATTTTTTAAACCACCTTTGCACAGTGCACTCATTAACACAACCCTCGCCCCAGACTTGGTTAATGTTTCTAGCCGTTTGGGCTCCGCTTCGGCCGAGTTTAAACTCGTAAAAGAAAATCGTACGAAATTCTCGCTTTGACATTATAAGGATGACTGAATTATTTCCAAGTAGCGGAATGCTACAGAGGTAAACAAACAATATCATTTGGAAGAGGATTAATAAGTGTTGACATTCATACAAATGAGTAATCCTGTAAACGTAAACAAAATATTTTATATAGATTTTTTTAAATGAAAACTTAAAATCCTGCATTATTTTCCGGACAACCCAATAGATAGAGAAAGGGAAGGAGAAAAAGAGAAAAAAAAAATCAGGGAGAGAGAAAAAATACAAAGCATGAAAAGGTGTGTGTGTGCGCGCGCGCGTGTGTGTATGAGAGAGAGAGAGAGTGAGAGAAGAGTGAGAGGTGAAGGATAAAATAAAGAAAAACAAAGGTAGTGAGAGAGAAAGAAAAAGAAAGACAGAAAAAAACAAAAAGAAAAGGTGTCTTTGTGTGTGTGTGTGTGTGTGTGTGTGTGTGTGAGAGAGAGAGAGAGAGAGAGAGAGAGAGAGAGAGAGAGAGAGAGAGAGAGAGAGAGAGCAAGGGTGAGGGAGGGAGTGTGAAAAGGGGAGTTACGGTAAATAAACTTCTAAATAAATCTGCAATCCAATGAGGAATTGCCTTCATGGGATAACCCAATATCGACTCGAAGAAGAGCAATGGGGATTTCAAGGAAATGATTTCCCTCTTACCCGTTAAATCGACAATAATTTCCTCTTCGCCTTGGATGCACTACCTTCCTTTCCTTAATTAAATTATCCATGCCTCATTGGTTCTTTAAACGTTGATGAAGATTAAGACGAAATTTGTCGCTTGCGTCAAGCCTATTCTCATAATCACTAATTTTTTGACAGTGAAAAATTTTAATAAATATCCTTGAAATTTGATAAAATTATATAGAAATATTGGATTGTATGAAACCATACAAAAATAATTAACAAATTCTTAAAATTAAAAACATAAATACTTATATAAATACCTGCATATCATAAATATTGAATAATGTAAGTAAAACGGAAAAAATAAGTGTAAGTAATAGGCAAAGCAAAACGATGGAATTCACTTATGAACCGACAATGCCAACTGTGCAGTTGGATTTTCACAAACACATTCGGTTCCAGATTTGTTAGCCGCTATTTCCGGTAGCTCAAGAATTTATGGGCTAATATATGAACCAACGCTCCATGCCGGGACATAATGGCCGTTAATGCTTTCACAGGGGGCCGACCGTTTGCTCCGGCAAAAGGAAAGCCTATTCATAGTTGAAGTTTGTTTTCTCTGGATCGACTATATTTTTTGCGTTCAAAAGTTGACTGGCTGTTTTTGGTACAAAAATTCAAGCAAAGAGGGAAAAAAGTAGTCAAGTAAAATTGGGAAAACACCAAAATGGGTAAACAATGGATTTTTTAATTTTTGTTCTTATGGTGTATTACAATAATCCAATGTTCCAACGATATAGTATTTAAAAATAATTCGTGCAAAAACTTACTTACGGCTGTACTCCATTGTGACAGGTGTCAGTCACTTTCACAGCGAGAAGGGCAGGAAGTAATTCGTCGGGATGAAAGTCCGCGGATTAAAGGATTTATGGCCGTTGGTAGGGCTTTGTGGAATTCCGACGGGATCGGTTTAAAATTTGGTCAAAATGAATATTTGGGACTAGACGAGGTCACATTTTGAATTGTGCCGTTTGGATGCATTGGATATTGGAAGGTTTAGATGACTCCATTTATTCCGTCATCATCAGTCTGAATTGAGGTCGAGTTTGATTATTTCTTGACTTTTGAGGCATGTGTGATGGTTGAAGGGTTTGTCTATATTCTTAAAAACCGCACCCGTCCGCAGTTGAAAGTTAGTATAATGGAAGAAAATATGTTTATGTGGAGAGCAAGGTTATGTGGATTGATTTGTCTATATTCAATTGTATTTATGTTCTCTCTTATAATGATTCTAATAATATTGGGTGTTGCAAATGTTTTCAGCGGAAACGTCTTGGTCAGAGTAATTCTAGAGAATAGATGTTTTGTGTCCTTGTTGGTACACACGCCAAAGACCACTGAGCCGCATATGTCCACAAGGAACCAGATGCACCACGGACGGCGATGAACGGGAAAATGACGGGACTTACCCTCTTATCTTCTAAGGCATCAAAAATTTCAAATTTTAGATACATTACGAGGGTCCTTTTTGAAATTGTCTATAAAAGCCATAACTTCGAGATATCTGGACTGGAAAATCCCGCATCTCCGAGCCAAACTTGCCCACCACATCCCCCATCTCCAGCAGTCGACCCCAGCCACCAACCATCACACCACATTTTAGAAGATGGCCATATAGTATAGTGTTTTGAGGTTAGAAAGTCAGCTTTTTACACTAGGCCTTTCCTTTAGGCCCTTCTGGAAAAATAGTGCAGTTATGAAAAGCGCCGGCTATGAGATTCAGGTGATGTCATTGAGGTAGTAGTTACCATTCTGCCATTTACTACGTAAAGAGCAATACTGCTTCTACTCAATGGAGATTGAAATGATGTCTTCAACGCGTTGGCTCTATTGTACAGCTAGGGATATCTGTAAAAACGAACTTTCAGTCCTTTTTTTTTTTTGAGTGATTAGAGTTGGTATGATTTGCTTAAAAAACGTTGTTTTAGGAGTTTTTCTACAATTGGTAAAAGACCGATGGGTACGTGGGATGACGGACTCATTTTAAGAATTAAGAATATTGTTTGTATGGAGGATATTAAATAGACAATGGATTCTTGGGAAGGTGATTCAGGATTTGCGAAAGTAGGACCAATCCAGGAGGACATCTGATGGAGGGTGTTTGAGAAAGAAGGAAAAATCTATAATCTCCAGGATAATCAGGATCTATGATGTATAGTGTAATCACGGACAGATAAGGTACAAATATTAACTTTCGTTTTTTTTTTTTTCTTAGACCCGCATCAAATAAAGTTATAAAAAACAGAGTTTATCAACAGGGTGCTTTTTATTATGTATTGTTCCGTTCAAATTTTAGTACACCTTTGTATCTGTCAAAATTGTAAGATCATAGTTACGCCTTTAGTTGATGAGTTAGTCTAGCACAATATTTGCTTGTCCAAAGGTATCGGTTCTTATATCGCACACACTTTCTCTCTCTCTCCCTCTCTCTCTCTCTCTCTCTCTCTCTCTCTCTCTCTCTCTCTCTGTCTCTTTTTTATATTAGTTCTGGCGTACGGTAAAGGCCAAAAGTACGTTTTAGATGACCATGCTAGTGTTGTTAGTTGGTATGTGTGCAAAGTCACCATCCCAAGCAATGAACGTAGATAAGAAAACCCCAAGAAATACAGATTTTTTTAATGAACAAGATATTACTCAGACCAGTATTACAAAGCTCCATTGTGAACTTTTGAAATTAGGCAAGAAAATCTAGACTAGAAATTAATTACAGTATGCAAAACTTGAATTTCTTTCCAAGTCAACACTTGCCTGATTGTGTAAATGAAGCTTTAGGCAAAATCGAAATGTTGTTCAGAAACATTCACATATTTTTAAAAGTCCAATCAAGCCAGAGAACTACATTAATTGATAATATACGAATAGAAAATTATTTGGAGTTAAGGGTCAGCATGCGGTCAGAAAATCCCAGTGACGACGGTGGGAATCGCACTCCCGACCACGGAGTCTACGAATGGCCCAACTCCAAGTTCAACAACAAAAATGTCTGTATTGAAATACGAAAAAATATTAATCTTAGCCAGCTAATTTTTCTTTTCAAATATTTTCACTTGGCATACCACTACTAATGAAAATAGCACACGTTGAAGGTTGTACGAGCAATTTTCATCCTGGTTTAATATTGTTTAATCTCATTCTCGGAGTTTAGAAAACGGAAAGGGTTTATACGAGAGGTATTTACATTCTTGTAATTAAGAAAAGCCCATTGAAAACGCAAGGAGGCAGCTTCTTAACCGAGCAAAAAGTCCCTGTTGAAAACACACACATTCCTTCTTCGTTCCTTCACAAAAACTCAATTAAAACATGTAAAAAATTAAGTTTCACACACAATTATTTCGAACAATACTATTGTTTAAATAAGTTTTTAACAAAACCTGTTTTTTAGCTAATGTCAAACAAGTATAATTATACGCTAAGACTCTGACATGACTTCCAATGTGTTGATCGTTATAAGGATTATTATCTATGTGATATTTTTTTAAATTACACATACATTCATTTTCTACGTGAACCACTACTTTATAACATGCCATTTAGATAAATTTAAATTATTGACATTTACAATTCGAGTGAACTCTCAACACGACAGAGTAATTTTCTGTGCTCTGAAGATGATCTCAATAAAGTTCGAAACGTGGCACCAGAAATAAAATATTTTTCTAAACCTACATCACACCAGACCACATCTCACGTTCTCCAAAATCATTATTAGCTATGTTGACTATATATATTATTATAATATTAGGATCTTATTTTATAGTACCGTAATCCCTTAACATTCGCGGGGGTTTGGTTCCTGAAAATTACCGTGAATGTTAAATCCGCGAATGTTGTGTCTATTTTCCTATGTTATAAGTAGGGTTACGTTCCATGACTGAAAAAATTGTGATAAGTTTTAAATCAAAAGAATATTTTTTTATTTCGTTGATGAAAGATAAATGAAACCATTCTTGAAATAAGGCACTAGTCACCTATGCTTTAGTGTTTGATCTCCAAAAAACAAGGAGGTCATCTTTACTTTTTTCCTTAAGGGCTCTTGGGTTTTGGGATCTGTAGATCAACGTCGCCTTTAACTTGCAATCACCAGATGCATTTGCACAAAGTAATAAAAGCTGTTGTTTTTGCTTTTGAAATGAACGTGCGATTTGACATCTTCTTCCAGAAAAGTCCCGTTTCGTCAGCATTGAATACTTGCTGAGGTGAGTATCCGTTGGCTTCTATGATTTTTTGGAGTGTCACGGGAAATTGTTCCGCTGCTTTATGATCTGCTGATGCTGCTTCTCCAACTAATTTCAAGTTGTGTAGATTAATACGTTTTTGAAATTCTCAAACCACCCTTTGCTGGCTTGAAAACTTGGAATCAGAATTTTCATTAATCATATCATGTAATTTTTTTTGCTTTAGTTCTTATCAATGGCGAACTCAAGGCCAATCTCTTTTGCGCCGTCTTCTATCCATAGTCCTAATGCATTTTCAGTTTCTTTCAGCCCTTCGTTTCGAAATTGACACACTCTTTATGCCGACGCTGAAGGAGAAGCTGCTACACTGTCCCTTATAACAGTTTCTTTTGACTTTATAGAACGAACAGTTGATTCATTTTTTTTGTTTACTCAAGTGTTATTTTTCCGCGAATACACAAATCCGACCTTTCGTATATGTTAAATCTTACCTCATTTTTCCATAAGCGAATAGTGAAAACCGCAAAGTCAAACCCGCGAATGTTAAGGGACTATTGTACGTCTATTCATTTCTAAAAATCTTTATATTCCATAATTATGAATCTATATAACTAGATTTCTTCTCCTCCCCACACACACATATTATGTGTCCTATCCGTCTTTTTCTTTCCCTCTGTCTATCTTTATATTTTAAGTTTCTATACAATTATATATTTATAATTTTTTGAATATTTATAGCCATCTCAAGTTTTGTTCTGTTTACTCTCTTCTCCTCTCTCAGTAAATTCTAAATGTCTGTGCATCTCTATACATTTTTTGTTCTTTTGATTTATATCATCCATGTCATTATTTCTGTTTTTAATCCTTTGTACACTCTAACGATTGCACTTTTATTCTATTGTAAATTTTTATATATGTTATGTACTGTATAATTCTAATCTCTAATTTTATGTATCTATACATATTTATTTTTAGTTGATTTACTATTTCTTTTTATTAGTTTTTGTTATTGTTTCTGTCTTGTTACATAGGAGATTTTCTCTAACTCTTTCTCTCGTTCCCTCATCGCTCTCACTCTCTCCCTCTTTCTCTCTCACACACAGTCTCTATTTGTCTAGCTAGCTAGCACGTTTTTTCCTTCCATCTCATATACTAACTTACCATTTATAAATTATAGATAAACATCGCGTAGAAAAAAAGGTCAACCAATCTTGGGATTTGTTTTTATTTCTTCATGCTTTGTATTATAACATTTGATAAAAATGAAAAGTAAATAAATCATGGAGTCAGAAATATATTAGACGCAAAATTAGTTTCAGCCTCGCAACGCCGTGTAATTTTAAATAAACCTGTTACTTCCTAAGAAAAAGTGTTTTTGGAAAAATATTAATTTAACTGTCTTATAAAATTTCATAAATATCATATTCAATATCAATTGAAGCGTCGAAGTTATACCAGATAGGACATGAACGTTTCTTAACACAATTTCTATTTATAAATCTTCCCACCAATTCATATAATTGGTTTATTGTTCAGTTAAAGTAAATAAACATTAAATTGTAAGATATATTGCTAAGATCTTTTGAGTGGTCAGTCTTGATATATTGACTTACTTCACGTTGAAGTTTAATTTATAAAATGAAATAAGTCACTTTTCAGTTAAATTTCCGTTTGAATGAAAAAAAAATCATGATGATGATGTTTCAAGCCTCTAAGAAGTTAGCTGTTTACAATTAGGAAAGGAATGCTCTCAAATTTATTTTCCCCTGGGATGTAGTGTAAATAATTAAAAATCAGCCAGGGGGTTTTAATGTCTGAAACCATCATACAGAGAGGATTAGTGATGGTCAAAGACAATTTGTTATTTTTGCAAGCCTCCAGTTGCCCGTGCCAAAAACCAGAGCTTCAGTGGTGTTATGCAGCATCAGCGCAAAGAGCCATTATGCTATGCCGTTATGCCATTATACCACAATGACTGTGACAATAATACAACTCTGTGTAGTAATAGGGCAATGAAAATTTGACTTGACGTCTATCTGGAGAGGAACTTTGGAGCGCATAAGAGATAGGATGATTATGGGGAAATTAACCACAAGGCAAAAACCACGGCGCTTGTTCGACTAAACCTTCACGACCGAAAATAATTGTAGGTTTAGTCTATTTATCTCCCCGTGATTTATAAACTATCAAAAATGTCGCTTAAATACGATGTAAATAAATATTCTTTAATGATACATCCACATAAATAAAGTTACGTCTAAACTAATATCAACGTTTAAACACATTACAAGGCGCCCATCTTTCTCGCTGGTTATTATATATATATATATATATATATATATATATATTCAATATATATATATAATGCTATCTCTCTATTTTTCTGTCTGGCACTTTTTAGTTATGTAACACTTTTTTTCTTATAAATTTGTTTTGACTTATTGTCTTACTGCAAATTTGTATAAATTTTTTATTATTTTTGGTAATTATTTTAATTTGATCTATTAATAATTATGTTTAATTTACATATGTATTGCATTCGTATATCTTATACCCTTGAAAAATAATTTCTGCTAATTTTTTTCAGACAAAAATAATTGTTTTAACGTGAAATCTTGTTCACATCGTATTAAGCTCAGTAATCGTAAAATAGATTAACTCATTACAAATTTGTCGCTTTATCCAATTGCATTTTGTAATCTTTGTAACAGTTATAAACAAAAATTATTGTTTGTTTCCATTATTATATTTAATTATTTGTTTACCAGCCTTTGCCATGAACGTAAACTTAAATTTGTTTTTGTAAGTTTCTTTGATTATTAATAAATATATTATTATTAATAATAAATGTATTTAAACAGCAACCACTCGAATAATGTGTTTAGCTGTTTATTTTGTTCAAGCTTTTTATTGGGGTGCAGTTAATGGTTTAGCTGTTGGTGGACGTTACCACTTAAAAACAAAACAAAAAAAATTGTTAAAGTGCTTTAGCGCTTTGTCACTCCGTCCATCATTCAACCGTGACCATTCATCTCTAAGTTTTCAGCCTTTACGTTTCGAAACCCGACGTAGCACAGTATTTCACCTATGACCGGTTTTGTTAAAACCATTCCCTTTACAAGATCGCATGGCACTGTTTAGAAAAAGAGGGCTTTTTATTCGCAAAAAAAGGGGGTACATTTAATTTTGAACTGAGAAGAGAAATTAATTGTCCAGAGCAAATAAAAAAGTTCGTCTACGTATATAATTAAATTGTCATGAAAGGTCGTTTTTCATTTTCTTTATTTGTTCAGATCTAAGAGCACGAACGTGATATATAAATGTTAAAAGAGGGAAAAAATGTTTTATTTTCAGTCGTGTTAAGACATTTGAATAATTACAATTTTTTTTCCATTTTATCCACTTATTATGTAAAATTGTGTAACCGTTATGTGAAGGTCTGCGATGTGTACCTGTAGCTTGATTTTTGTTGTTGCAATTTTACATAATTTTTCAAATAGGTTTTTTTGGCTTTGTGCATATATTGCAAGGCTTTTGTATGTTATTTGATTTCAATATTCTAAGTGTTTCATATCATGAGATCATATATTTAAAAAACTACAAAAAACGCTGCCTGTTAAGTAATTTTTTTTCCAATGCCTTTTCTTCCATTAAAAAAATTCATAACCTCCTTGGATTATACCCATTACATGTAGTATTATAGTAGGTGAGCACGATCTTGCCACTTTCAGGTATGTCAACCTATATTTATGAGAATTAGATTTAGATTTAGATATATGAGAATGAAATGAACGAAAGTTTCTCAAACGTTTAAATTTATTTTTAAAATACTAATTTCTTTACGGAGGGCAAGTTGACGTCGTTAAGAATGGCTTGCAGAGATGTAAATCCCCGTGCAGTTTACGATAGATCTATGGAGTTGAAAATTATCCCAATAATCAAAATATAATTTATTTTCTCAAATTTTAGCCTCCAATTTTTTAACACCACATAAATGGCAATAGAGTACATAGATGGATAGATAGTGGGAGAGAGAGAGAGAGAGAGAGAGAGAGAGAGAGAGAGAGAGAGAGAG
>CM077105.1:27808828-27828259 GCA_039619505.1 Cimex hemipterus | reverse complement strand
GAGAGAGAGAGAGAGAGAGAGAGAGAGAGAGAGAGAGAGAGAGAGAGAGAGTTTTAAAGTACATAACGGTTAAATGAAGAAACCGAGGAACGTAGTCTAGAGAATAGTAGCTGTGTACGGAATTGGAGAAGCAAAAGGTAGACGAAGTGAAAACATTAAATTGATTCTAAGATTGCTTACTGACGGAGCTGGCCTTGAATTCCGGAGCTTCACCATATTGTTAATGGTTTGTGGCGAAGGAATCGATTTTTATTTTGCTCTCTGTTCGGGCATTTTTAGCTTTTGTTTAATTAGGGAACAGCGGGAATGTTTGCTGATCCCGCTAGATATTTGACGTTTTAAAGAACAGGGCCAGGATTTTATAATTTTACATATGTATTTAATAATCTTCTTTGCAGTTTAAGTGTAATGTATGCCTTTTTGGTTAGGTTTTCTTCTCGGACAAATTCATTGGTGTAGGTGTTGTATATGTTTTTAGTTGAAGAAGAAAACACGCTGGACCTATCGAGAAATAACTCAATCGACCTAGAATTGCCTTACCAACGTAACATTTCCATATCTCGAATTCCCAGGAGCTTCGCCTTTGTTCGGTGGATTGAATATGTATGTCGACGAGGGTTTTGTTAAACAAAGTAGTATTAAGAAAAGCGTTGTTCCAAGGCCTTTCGGCGAACTGAAGAATTGTCTTTCTTTAGGAATTTCCTTAAGTACCATTAAAAAATGACGACCGTATTGAAAGAGAGAAACTTTAACATTGCGTAAGAGGAGGGTAGTATGATTTTGGACAAACAAGCTGTTTATGGAAACTACTTAAAAACGAAATGTTCCGTTTTGTAAAGGAGGCTATAGATGTGAGACAATCAATTGCATTGAAAAAATGTCTGGTGATAATAGGCCGAAGATTATTAGTCACGTGTCCGAGCTTTCGTGTCCTAGAAGCTGAGAACAATTGTAATTTAGTTTACCTTTTTTAAATAAGGTGTGAGATTAGCTAGAGTCTATCACCTATCATTTGATATTTACCTATTATCCTGATCTGCCTTCCTCGCTAATTGAATTGTTTCTTTGAACCAACAAAAATCTGCGCGTATAGGGAGACCAAGATGGCTATCAAACAGTATATTTTAAGGTCATTACATATCAGTCAATTTGTGTTTTTTCTATAATTAGAAAATAATATGCACGATTATTGATAGGCAAAACATTTCTTTGTAAAAGTACAATTCGGAATGATTACATTCATTGTAAACAAAAAAATAGTTATTTATGTGTTTTTTGTGACGAGTTGTTCAATAAATTTTTCTATTAGTTGTCAACAGGTCAACTATGAAGTATTTTAGAAAAACTTTTTTTTATTTTTTTGCCTAGGTTTCACCCTCGTCCTTTATGACCTTCATCGTCAGGGCCTGAGTGAATTACAAAATATGTACTGTTTGGAAAAAATACTATACCAATGAAAACAGAAATTTTGCACCAAGTATTTCATACTCGCATAAAGTGATTTTTGATTTTGCGGTGTCATATTTTTTTTGTGTGTGAAATTCTTCTGAAATATGGATTTGTATTCTGCTGTTTTTATTTGGTTGTGATAAGGAAAATTTGGGACATTTTCTTTGATCATAGGCTGTTTTATTTGACTCAAAGGAAATCGAGAATGGCGACTTTCTCGATTGGATTTGTGATTCACGGTTAACTCAATATTTGAAAGGAAGTTAATTATAATGGACGATAAGGAAAGAAAGGAATTTGTGGTTCCTATCTACAACAAATCAAACATAGAATTTTGACAAATTGCGCAATATTTGATGAGTGTTCAGCACATATTGTTAGAATGCGTAGAGTATGAAGCACAAAGGGAACTTTCTTTTGAAAACCATAGAAGCCATAAAACATTTAAACATACCATTTAATATAAGCTCGCCTGAAAACCGTAGGGAAATTATATAAGTTTTATAAAAAGCATTTGCAATTATATAAGCATTATGAAGTATAAGTTGAATAAAAATTCAAGTGAATGGTATCGATATCTATTTAATTGTTTATTTATACATTTATTTATTGCTGGATTAATTATTTGTATATATATTCTGTTTCCGTAAGTAGCATTTGAATGTTTTTATGCTGGTATATTCGGTAGCTATTATCCAGGGTGACTGGTTGGTTCTACTCACCATGCATGCAACGAAAAAATACGTACCCTGTCCGTATCTCAACGGTAAATAAATAATTTCAGGTTTTGTTTTTTACATTTTTCGAGTTAGACCCACTAAATTGCTTATAAACTTCAGAATTACTGACTGTACAAACATCTAGTTTGTGCCACCTGAAAGAACGTTAAAGTTGCTGTAAGAAAACTTATTTACATTGCCAATTTTATGAAACAATTTTGCTCGAAAAATTCAGAAAATTGGATTGGTAACTGTTAATTAACAGTTAACCTGGAACTTAGCAAATTCCCTCAAACCTTTCCATTCAATTAGCTTCCAGCGGTATACTTTCTAGAAGCGGACCTTTCTAGATTGCGCTTCTGGAAGGCCTAAAAATTTTGCATTTTGTTGGAAAAAACAAATTTTTACCAGGAAATCTGTCTGGCTCTTGAGTTTTCTATCGATCTTTAATGGTCAATTCAAACAGTTTGCTTTAGATTATCATCTGACCACCTCTTCAGTGGTGATTTAAAGAATGTCCTTTTTTCCTCGTGCATATCTTGTTGATATAATTGTTGATTATACTGCAACGGTAATGCTACTGATGCAAGGGGAGAATACAAAGCTCGTTTTCCTCATTGAGACATTCCAGCAGATCGCACCTTCCATCGACTTCCTCAGTGGCTGAGGGCAATTGGTTCTTTCACTAGTAGAAATTACTTCTTTATCGTTCAGATTTGGACAGGTCTTTATGAGAAGTTCTACGTATAAGTATGTGATTATGGATGTTGTATTTAAGTATATATGTACAGATTTGTTTGTATGGATATATACCTGCATTGATGTCTTTGTTTAATAGTATGTGTATTAATACCATTCCATAAATTTTACATGTTACTAGATATTTGAGTTGGTCAATTATACGAGATCAAAAAAGTAATAAGTTAAACGTTTTTCCCAAAAATTGATAAACGTGAATGTACATAAAAAAATTCAATCAGATGAACGATTTACAGCAAATCATTTAATGAGCGCACAGGATTTTCAATAATACTCTAGCAAGAGTTTTATAGATTAATATGTTTTCTGATAAAATATAAACTTAAAACAATTAAAATGATTTTACAGTAATGTTTTTAGTTATGGCTCAGATTTTATAAAAGAAGCGTAGATTAAACGTTCAGAATTTTTTTTACTACTCTCATAGATGCTGATCTAAAGCTTGAACGGTTTTTAATTTAATCATCATTTATTTGAAAAAACGTAGGACGAGATTTTTCTCCAAGGTTCTTTTAACGACTAAAAAAATTATTTCTCGTATTAGATTCAGAAAGGTTGTCTAGAAAGTTATAAAAGTAATAACTAGAAATAAATGAAACTATAAAAAACCAACTTTACAAAATATATATTTAGTTACAACAAGGAATTGATTATTATTACCATAAAAGATCACAAATACCTCTTTTTGTATAGTAGATTGAAAAGTTTACTATTAAATTTTACAATCAATTTAAAATAAATACAAATAGAAGAAATATTTCTAATGATTACATATCATCTATTAATTGTTCAGGATTTATTAATGACCTAGGATGTACTCTACCTGAAGCTAATATGATTTACTCGGAATCCTCTTTATGGCGTTGATAATACAAAGCTAAACCGTATCAATTTTCCAGCGCGGTGTAAGGTGCACAGAGTCGAGCTGTGAGTTTCCAGTTTCCTGTCTCATCCCTAGTCAGGAACTGAACTTGCTTTTGACCACGTTGTTTGCTGGACGTGGGAGACGGTGTAATTAATGGGGGCAGCGGTTGTCTTGACGCCTCGCCTTCAAAGACCCACCTAACACAATCCAATTTTCCTTAAACACCGAAGTGGCTTCACCCTCACTCCGATCCAAGGATAAATGTCATATAAAAGGGTCAATGCCACTTAATTTAGCTTCCCGCACTCTCTTTCTGCGCTGCTCTTTTGCCCTTTACCACCCTCTCGCCACCCTGAGGGGAAATTTATTAAGAAAGTGAGCTCGCATTATTCAGATCTAGAAAAGCGTCATTTCTGGGAGTGGAATATGTTTTCATTTTTTTTGCTCAATAAAAAAGGTTTTATAAAGTACCAAATATTAAAACTGATTTTAAACCTAGGAGTTCATCAAAAACCCAGCCTCTATATTGTAGCTTACATTTGTTCAAGATTTCTTACAATTGAATCATGAAACCTGAGAAAAAAATTGTTACGTGATTTAGGTGATTTCTTTGTAAATATAATTAAACGTTTGATGCATCAACCAATTTGAGTTTTACCTAGGTTAATAAAACAATATACTAGATTGTATTGGAAACATCGTTAAAACCCTTAAGTACGAAATTTTATTGCGAAGAAAAATGTGCTGTTTTGGGCTGTATCAGAAAAGAACATTTTTTCTTTCTGGTTGTCCGTTGTTCCGTTTTAAAATTCATAACTCGTCTGGATTTTAACAATCGTTGGAAAGTTGCACATCTCTTCTTTGAGGCTGTATCAATAACCTTTGATCACTACGTCAAAATTGAATTTGGCAGCTAGCCATGGGCTTCCTCGAATAAAAGTACATGAGTTGTGACCGAGCGATGCAGCAAAAATTGGATAAAATACTTTTTCTTTTGTCAACAAGAGTTGTTTCTCGTTTTTATCACTTTTGCCTACCAAAAAATTAAACTCGATTTTTTTGGGGAAAATCAAAATAATTATCATCTTCAATATTTTTAACTCTAAAGATGCCTCAGGTATTTATTTATAGAAAATGGCAACAAAATTAATGCCCTGAAACCACTGTAGGCCATTTTATATATCAGAATAATTTGTAAACTACTTCACTGTTCCAAAGGAAACTTTACAGGGACTATAAATAATAATTCCTAATAATAAATGTTTAAATAAAGAAAGTTTAATTTAGTTTTACACCATTTATAAATAGATTAAATTAATATTTTGTAAGAAACGTTTTCAAATTAAACCTACTTTTACTTTTAGATATGATAATATACCCTCTCGTGCTTTCAGTAAGTTGTAAGTGCAGGTAATTTCAAATATCCGCTGTATATTTTATTAATGAAACAAAGTTTGTATTCGTTTTTATCTAATCTTATTATATGGAATGCAGTTCAACTTCAATGTAAATAGTTTTTGTTAATACCAAGTCCAAATATATTAAAAACGTGTTCAAGCTTTCTTGCCAGTGGGCCATAGAAGCTGTCAAAAAAATTATAAATTATATATATTAAATACGGTTTACTGACTTGGTTGAGAATTTATTCTAAAGTTATTGTTTGCCATATACCTGTTTTTTCATATAGTTTGCACAATCTTACTAAACGGACTTATAAATAAAATGCAAACTTTTTTATCTGTAAAGTAGGATAATATTTTCTTTGAAAAAATTGAATTCGTATGCACCCTTCAAAGCCCTTAAGTACACATTTTTACGGGAATTAAAACAAAATATAATTTTTTGGGTTAGATTAGGGGTGATGATTTTTTTTTTGTCCGATAGCCGTGTTTCCATTTGAAAATTCATAAATTCTTTATATTTTATTTAAATTTGAAGTACAACCGTTAAAAAGGTAATGTTAGGGAAAGTAAATACAACAAAATTGGCAATATTCCTATTCATTTTTGAGCAGTTTATATTGTAAGTAAAAAAATATGAAAAAAAAATGATCAAAAAACATGCCTAACCAGTCTCTTTTCGCGTGGATGGACATTGCTTCGTTGGCGCCAACCCTGCTCTTTTGTACTTTATCGCTCTATCCCATTCTTAAAAATATACAGGGAAAATATTTCAAAAACGCCTCATTATTGAGCCCAAGAATAAGTCATTGTGTAAGTAAGTGGAAAAAATACATTTGATATGTTATATATGACTTCGGCGAAGCGTTCAACTCAAAATTTAAAACTGTTGTAATTATTCGTTCTTCTCGTTCTTTTGTTTCAAATTTGTATTTATTGTGAATATTTTGAATAGTTCTATTATTTATTTCTTCAAGTTATTTTGTTTCAGATTTTTATTTAATGCGAATAATTTTAGGTCTACTTATGATGAGATCTATTTATGTTGAGAACTTGAAAAAACATGCAAAACAGGACTTAAAAATTAAAATTTTTAGATATATTCGTTTAATTATTTAATCCATATATTTGTTTATTATCGTGGAATTGTACTTGCACAATTAAAAAACGTAATTGAGTTTCTAAAAATAGGTTTTCCATTTATAATTCGCTTTTATGTTGGTAACAAGATGAAAGATGGAAAGAGGCTCTGTCAAAGATTATAGAAAGATAGACAAAAATTAAGCGTTTTGAAAATGAAATTCGTAACGTTCTCTCAAAGGTATTTTTGTTGCTTCAAGTGGGTTTGGTAAAGGAAATTGGGATTTTCAATTCGCTTTTCTTATAAAACGGAACGTTTAAACTGACAATAAGGAGAGAAACTGGAATGCCATGGAAGCCTACTCGGCTATAAATCCACTCCTTCCTGATAGGCAACAAGTGTCCTGGAATGATAGGCGTTTAAACAAAAGGAAAGGAACGTTCATTAAGTTGTTTTCATCAATTTGTTTTTTATGGCAACGGTAAAATCTGTTTATTTTTAACTGTGTTTTAATCGAAAGGATACTTTCTATTTCAATTCGAGAATACAAACAATATTTTTTTTGTTTTTTCGCATCTTTCTAACGTAACGAATTAAATCGAATAAAATACGACGGATGGTGTTTTTTTAATAGCTGCCGTTTAAAACTGAGCAAGTTTTACTAAAGTTAACAAGTTCACATCGAGCCCTATCCTGCTGAAAAGATAAGGCTGGCTGGAGATAGTCCAATGAGTTCAACGTAGTGACCTATTTTCCGTAGCTGCAATGTTTAAAAACACAGTCTCCTGAATATTTTGACCCGTTTTTGACCTGTTAGAAATATTAATATTTTGTTCACATTTGCAATGTAATGATAGTATATTGGAGTTCTGATTAAGAAATAAGGCTATTAGAACAGCAAATCGTACATTGTTCTAATTATTAATTAAAATTTAAGAATAATATACTCATATAATTATAAGATGATAAAATTAAATATTTTAAATTGTAAATTTTTACGTTGGGTAGAATAGACCGCAGTTTGGGCATTTTAATCATCATCCCAGATTGCCAGTTCAAGCCAGACTGACTTTCATAATTTATTATATTAAGTAATTATATTTATAATTAAATCATCACACCAACTCATATATTTTGTGCTTATGTAGTAATATCTAAACTAAGAAACTTTAAACTGTAACCGAATGATGAACTTGTAGATGGTTTTTTCTGATCATCCTGGTCTGCTTCTTCTCCCTAAATTGGCCACAAATTATTCATATTTCATATATAATAAAGTAATTATTTCATAGTATAATTATAATTTAATATAATAAAATTTAAACTGTGAGATCAAGGTGAAGAACCTGTAATTTGGTGCTTTCCGTATAATTGGATTATTATTCAGTAAAAGCAAATAAATTTTATTGTATTATTCATTTAAAGTGTGACGTTTTGCTGAGTCGTTAGAGTGTTCCTCAGTTTCACGTTATATTTATAAAATAAAATAAGTAATTTTTCAGAGGAATTTCCATTTGATTTTAAAAAAATCTTAAGGATGATGGTTAAAGCCCCCCTCGAGTAATAGTTTACAATTAGGATGAGAAATGCCCTGAAATATGTTTTCCACTGGGATGTAAAGTAAACAGTAAAAACCCAGCCGTGGGTTTTTAACGTCTGAAACCATTCGTACGGAGATAGTCGGCGATGGGAAAGATTTTTTATCTTTGCAGGCCTCCAGGCGCCCGTGCCAAAATCCATAGCCCCAATGGTGCCGTGGGGCGTCAGTCCAAAAGCCCATTATGCTAAAGGATGCTCATCGTAAGCATTTGCTAAAAATAGCAATTTGTTCTGTTTTCTCCGCCTACTTATTTCCTCAATTCACAATGACTTTCGTAGTATTTACTACCACTGTAACAGTCACAGGGCAATGTAAAGGTGAAATAAATTTTGTGAAGTGGAAAATTGAGCTACATAAAAGACTGCTTATTAATGTGAAATTAACAGCAAAGCTAAATTAACCATGCATTAATATTTCAAAAAGATAATCTCAAGCGAAGAACGTTTAGAATTTACTTGCACAGAGCACGGCGCTTGTTCTACTAAACCGTCACGACTAAAAATAATTGCGGGTTTAATCTATTTATGACCCCGCGATTTATGTACTATCAAACAATGGTACTTAATTACCATGTTAATAAATGTTTTTTAGTGATACACAAACACAAAAATTCAGTTATGTCACAAATTAAATCTATATGTTCAGTAAATTAACATATAAACGTTTAACTTTTAACTGCATTACGAAGGATCCACCTTTCTCTCTGGTTTACTTATGTAACATTTTAGTCTGTTATTTTGATTTGTTGGCTATCTAGTGGTTTTGAGGCATTTATTTTTATAGACTTAAATTTTTGTTGGACAGTTGTGTTGTATTGGTTTGGGCGATTTAATGTTTTAGTGGTTGTTTCAGTTTAGAAGTTTTTTTCTATACTCACTGAAATGATTTCTGTCAAATCTGTTTTTGAAAGCTATCTAACCGATTTAAATCTTTATTCAAGATGGTAGTACACACACAGATAATCATGATTTAACATTGTTTATTGTTGTAGAAGTCCTTAATTTTATATTCAAACAATAAAGGTCACCAGTTGACAAAAATAATTTAATGCATTTCGTTGTGACTGTTTCATACTTTTTGGATTGTGTCCAACTGAAAATATATTTTTTTGGCGAGAAGAGTTGTTTATAACAAATGGGCTTACGGCTCAATAGGAACCGTTCAATTTTGCTATCCTATAATATTTTATTATCTGCAGATTGATTCGACCATTAAATACATTTGGCTTCATTTTTGATTAAATATTAATGCTTTGATAATAGCCAGCTGTATTGGTGAATTTAAATTTACAATCGTCTGTCATATTTAAAATATTTAAAATATCAATCATAAAGCGCAAAATAGACGGACGTTTTAATGAACGGGAAAAATAGTACCTTTTGAATTTTTTTTAAACGTTAATTTTATACCTAATAGAAATAGATTTATTCTGACTCTTTGGAAATTTGCGAATCTAGAGATTTTTTTACAAAATTTCATACTCATACAGGGTTGATAGTACTATTGTCTTCTTGGCTGTTCTCAAAAATCAATCTAGAAAAATATGGAAACAGATTTTAAGCAAATATTTTATATTTATTTGATATTATAATAAATGACACCATTTGAAAATCGATTAGAAAAAAATGTTAGATATTACAAAAAATAATATGATATTTCCAAAGCTCTAATTTTGCTATTTTTTTTTTTTTTTTTTTAAATCAAGAATGCATTTTTGTTTAGATTTTCTTTTTGTCATATACTACTTGCGCCATGTGGTTAGTTATAGTATATAGTTTATTAAAATTTAACTATCAATGCAAACATATCGTAAATAATATTTCGGCATAGCCAACATCACAACACGAACAGCCAATCGAAATATCTACATAACTACAAAAGTAACCTACGTAAATTTAAGATCGCTAATAAATTGGTATCAATTTTTGCGGGTCTACCGTCCAAACATAACAGTTAAAATTTTTCAGAAAGAGTGTCAACCATCCTTTCTATTATTTCATCCCAAAGACTTCCTCAGTCAGCTACGTTTCACCATCAACCCAGATAATAATCTCTTTCAACTGAAACAAGATAACGTACTCATTGGTAACTGACACTATTGGCGAGTGAAATAAAAGTACAATGTATTATTATTAATTTGTTCTTTGGGAGACTGTTATTATTGTATTGACTTTACCGATATCAAATCCAAATAATAAAAACGGAACCAAAATGACGATATGTTGCTACATAATAACAATAATCACATAATAATAAAAAATTTTGTTATGAAATATAACAATTGAAGAAAAAGTTTAAAACTTAAAATTAATCTTTAACTATTTTGCATTACTTTTATACAAACTTAAAATAGTCAAACGAGCTTTCTTGATTTCATAATAATTTAAGCATACTTTGGTGAAGATATAGCGAAGTAACAATTATTTGTGCAAATTTAATCGTAATTATGTTTGCATGTATCTCTTTTCTGCTATTGAATTGAAAAATGTAGACTTTTTCCTGCACTTTCCTTCCAAGTACATTCAACTCTAAATCAATAAATGGACCTAGAAGCGTTATTCTTCAGTCGGCGGATATTTTCCCTGGATCGCTGTTTAGCATCATCCGGGGTAGCGCTAAGAAACTGCCTTTGGAGAATATCCAATTGGAAAGTGATGCAAAAGTGGCCTTTCGTCCGAATCGAAACATTGATCTAACATTTTATCCGCGTACAGTTGTCGTTTACGCTTTCCCATCTTTCTATTTCTTTCCCTTACCAAGTTTCAACGAATTTCGAGATTGTGGTCCCCCTCGGGTGTATTTTAACGTTTCATACTCGAATTCTTTTTAAAAAGATTGAACAACACACTGACTACACCATTCATCATTTGTATTTCATACTTGACGCTGTGCCCTTTGGTTCCACTTATACAAAAGAAACTATTGAACTTCAGCTGGTTTTCCTCTTTCAACAAAATCTGTTCTAAAGATTCGAGTTATTTTCAACTCAAATCTAAAGATAAATGAAGAAGTGAACAGCATTTACTTAAAAAAATCCTAAAACATAATTACACACTACCTGGGATCTACACAGCACAGATTTATAACTTGAGATGGATCAAATATAAAGCAAGCACAAATGTTTGAGACATACATATTACAAAAATTTCTTTTAACATGGATACGGCTTACGGCTCGGGGGTCAGTCCGAAAGTTTAACAAGGAAAATGTTACCACGCCCGTGCGAGGGTGCACTGTTTACCAAGGTTACGCGAGAACGATGATTCTTATGACGCTACGCTATTGACGCTTATGACGCGACGCGATTGTAATGAGCTTCCAAATAAAAACGATCCCCAAATTAATAAATAAGCATTCCCTGATAATTTGCGAGTGTGTATAAATAGCCATCATGAGGCATATCCATGTACAGATTTATCTGCATGCAGTGTAGATACTCGTTGGTTTTTTTAAGAGGGTTCGCAACAGCAGAGGTCATATAAACCCTCAGGGTGCCAGTGTTTTAAAAAAAACCTTTGTACGCATGTCCGGTTCGAATGAAGGGCGGCTGGATTCGAACCCGGGACCTTTGCCTTACAGTGACGAGCGCTGTGTCAAAGACTAAACCGGCCACGGATGCAAAAAACTATTGTTATTGTTACTGAAAAACCAATGAACGTTTGAAGTGTTTTTTACTCCACTGATTCAGAAACTCCCCCGTCTACTCATCGACTTAAACAGAAACCCCCTCAATGTAAGACACGAATTGCTTTAGTCTCCATGATTTTTATGCACAAACATTAATGTTTAGATTACATGACATTTGAAAAATGGCAAAAAATGGGAAAATTCAAAAAGGTGGGGTTGAAATGGGAAGTTTGGGTCGAGTGGATCGATGTCACGATAGTTCAAGTGGTAGAGTAACGGCGTATCAAACCGTATCGTCGTGAGTTCGAATCCCGCTCGTGCCACTGTCTTTGGCGGTCTGTTGCACTGACTAAGCGGCCCAAGAAAAATATGGAATTAATGTTTAGTGTAAAATCTGCTCGAACATTCTTATTTTATTTTCCCATAATTTTCTAAATTAAAGGAGACTCAAACTGGGTCCTTCCGCATGGATATCGTTTCAATATGAACTTACAGAAGTTGTAAATGAATATTTATCTTACACCTTTCCACGGAATCTACACCATAAAGTCACTAATTAATGAATTCGCCACTCTCACTGTTGAATTATTCATCAACGTTTCTCTGACTACGATCTCACTGAATCAAATTGATAAAGGACATACATGATGGAATGTCATAAGGCTAGTAATGCTCTCAGAGGTTACAAGTTAAAAATTGATCGCCCAAATAAAAGATTTTTTAAATTCTGTTAAGCGAGAGAAAAATGATCAGTGATAGGAATGAATATGGTACTATTAATTCTGGAAAATCTATCTCCCAAAATTAGTTTTAGTACTGTTGGAATATTATTTCTTACCTAATCCGGTATTTTCTGGCCTCATTTATCAAAAAAGATTATATTTAAATTTTATTCTCTCGGCTTTAATATATAATGCGAAATACTTACAAATTGCCAATGTAATTTATTTTAAAAATTACGCCTGAACTGATTTTTTTGCAAATTTATGTATGAAAACCATATATACAAATCTCTCGATAGTTTCACTACCATTTTGGACATCGCCTTTGAATTATTTCCTCCAAACACTTTCAAAGAGATTGATTTATTTTTCTCTGACGTTGGAAAATTAGGGAATTTAAAGAAAATTGCTTCCCCTTCTTATCTCGCCCTCTTCATTTTGCGAGAGGTTGATCCTTTTCATCCTCTTCCGAATTAGTCCACTTACATCTTTCGCAATCAACGGCTGTATTTTCAAGCTGCCGCCAAATTAGGCGTCGGTTTTTTCCCCTTCTGCGACGTTTTAAATTCAACTGAATATTATCGTAATTAAGAGAGTCAATTTAGAATAGATTCGTGAATATTCATCATTGTAAAGATACACAAACATTTATAAAGTTTTTCTATGAATTCATTTAACTTTTAATTGCTTACAGTTTGTTTTCAATTGATTGACAGTAAAAATGTTATTAACATAATTGTCGATTTACATATTTTCATTCAATGTTTTTTTTTTTGGGGGGGGGGAGAATGAAAATGAAACGAACTCTTGGGAAAAAGAGTAAGATCATAATAATAATTATAACCCTGAGAAAATATGTATATATTTTTTCTAAACATAAACATTTAAATTCTAATTTTGTTTGCAAATGGAAAGACACATTTTGGCCGTAAATTTAGTCAAAGTAAATGAGACAATATAAGCGCACGTAGGAACTATACTAGTATTTTGCCCACGGATCGTTGGTTTCCTCTCTAAACTAATTTGCCTTAGGACGTGAAATAAATAGAAAAGCGAGGGTATATTTTTAAATTTGCCCCGTACGAGATACGGCAGATAGCGGAAATTAAAAGCATAAATAATACGAGAAGAGGAAAAGTCTCGAGAAACGCAAGGGGTGTGGAAATATCGATTGGGATCTTTATGTGAGAGTCGATTAAACGCTCGACTTACCAAGGGCTTCTCTCTGGAGTAATAAATGACTTAGACAATTTTAAAAATCGGCCAAGTGTGATAAGAAGAACGTTGATTGCCATGTCATCAATTGAATAACATACAGACGTAAAAAGTTCCCTCCCGGCCGACCCAGCACGGACAAACCAATTTCTCCTTTACTCTTAAATGTTTTTACTTTTGCATGTCTTAGATCTTGTACATTAAAAAATTTGACAAAAATAAACAGTAAACAAATCACGGGATAAGATATAGTCTAGACCCCCAAATTAGTTTCTGTCTTGAAGCGTTTTGAAAATATTATTAATTTAACTTTTTATGAAGCTTTGAAATTTCTAATATTCAATTGTTTAATAAACTTTACAGTCTTACTTGATTGCTCTTTAGTCGTCATGCGTTTCTTGGTAGTCTTAGACTGGTAAAAGATGAACCTGTTGTTTGGTCGTTTTAATCCATAATAGATTGACATTCTCTACTCCTTAACCTTTAATCATCACACCAATTAGGATATTTTCAATTATTCAATTAATTATATACAATTTTTTCGAAATGAAAAATTTGTGCCAGCAGACGGCCTTTGAACCCAAGACGTTCGGTTAAAAATACCACATCCCTACCCACTTGAGCTACAGTTGCTTCGATCGACCATGCCACCAACTTCTCATTTCGACTCCTCCTTTATTCCAGGCTAAAATCCTCCAACCTAAAGTTAGAAAACCAAATGAACCGTCATAGAATGACCGGAACTTTTAATAAGTTCATTCTTGTGTATGCGACAACAGTTTTGGGAGGTGTTTGAGAACAAATTTTTTCAAGTTTGCCATACGGTATATTCCGGGTGTAAAACTTCGTAAATTATTTTTGATAACACTAAAGAAAAAACCTTTTCAGATGGTTTAAGAAGAATAAACTAAATAGCAAAGCAATACGAAAATTAATTTTCACTTCAAAACAATGGGAAAGTTTTTGTTGCCTATCTAACATTTTTCTGAACCGAGGTTAAAATGGTTTTAGTAAAAGAATGCGACTTGATGTAGATTTTTTTTCTGAAAATGTAAATGAGCCTGCCATTTGATAAACTGAAAGTTCACTTATTAATATTAAAAAAATGATTGCAATGTACGAAGGTAAAGGTTATGCTATAAAACTGGTAATTTTTTGTTGGTTGAGAAGATTTTAAGTGAAACAAAGAAATACTAATGAATTGTTACCTTGTAGTCAGTAATTTTTTAGTAGGTCAGGTTTGTTTCAATAATTTTACAACAGTACCAAAAGGTAATAAGAAGCGAGATTAATCAAATGGGATTATTAAACAATAAATATATTTCTTTTCTTGCTGCGGCCTTAAAATAAAATGTATTTGTTTTTATGTTTATATATGCTCTATTTGTGCTATTTTTATAAATATTTATTCAAAGAAAGAGTTAATCCTTTCGGCACGTTGTGAGAACCGGTTTTATCGTTTTTTACTTGGAACATTTCTACCGCAGCCTGGCTTCCGTAACCACGTTTTTTTATTTCTTTTCTTTTTCCTTCCGCTTTCTTTTCGAAAAATGGGTTTCCGTTTTTTCTACTCTCAATTACCATTTGTCAAAGCAGTACCGGTAATTCGACCGAACGCAAATGTAAATGCAAAGTTAAGTGCCAATTTCGCTTCGTCCTGACCCTTCGAAATTAGGGTTCAACTGAAATAATTCCAGGAACAACGTCTTCTGTCACTATTGTGACCAAAAGGTGCGTTAAAAATCAAAATACATTTATTGTAGTTGGAGGTTATAACAATAACCGCACCTGTTAGCGCTTAGAAAATAAAAAAACAGCAAAATTAAAAGTTTGAGTATAAACAAATACTAGAAAAACAAAACTTTTCACAATCTGACGTAATATATATATGTGTCTTAGAACCAATTTAGCCATTTTTCATAAATTCGAATAAAACAAATGAATGTAAAAACAAAATAAATTACCATTTACAAGAAAAACTCATTTTTTAAAGAAATTGAAAAACCCAGTAATTATTCCATCGTAAGCAAATAAAGCTTATGCTAAAAAACATTTTAAGAAAAGTAGGGCGTAATTGATACCCTGTATGGCGTGCCAAACAGATCAATATTTCAATTTTCCAACGGCGTCAGAAAATGTTTTAAATGTTGTTTTTAAAGTTACAAATTTCAAATTATAAAAAAATTCAAGAACGGAATAGTGAGGGATGTTTACTTTTCAAATTTGCTGACAATTCGATCATCTGTCAAATGAAGAAAAAGTTACTGCCGAGAAAATAATATTCATGCCTTTTCAAAACGGTAATAACAATTTCATAACGGTCAATGGTTTATTGGAGTTGGAATGGTTCCAGTTAGGTTGATATCATTAGGGTTATTCTTCTTGCTTTTCTGGAATATTTTCCCATTCCGAGAATCGTCCTGGAATTGATCCCCTTCATTGTTGAAAATCAAGTGAGCACAGAATTAATTAGAAGATCCGACCAATCATAACTTTTTTTATTAAAACCTAAGCGGATTGTTTTAATCACACGCAGTGAAGTGCTTTTCAATTTCTAAAACTGTCGATTTTAATAGTTGTAACTTTTTCTAATTAGAGGTAATAACTTTTCTCATGATATATTTTTTTACAAATATTAACAACGTTTTTCGATGATCGATGATTTTACCAAATCGTTCAACACTTACGATAAAACTTTACAAGAAATCGGGAAGAGAAATGTTTAACAGATATCTGCAAGTAGGCAGCTGGATATCCACTATGAACATGAAACCACGATTCCTAGTGATGCTGTATCAAGTGGTCTTTTTTGGGGATCGCTTTCCGGCAAAGCATTAAGTTCAAAGTCGCGTTGGCAAAGCACCTTCTCCAATCTCCTTCCCACCTGCTCTTTCATTGCATCTCTTTCCACAAGTGCACTTAAATAAAGTACTAGGCAAAATATATCCTATGTTTGATCTTAAATATAATTTTATCAACATAATCTTAAATAAATTCAAAACACAACCTTAACCTTAACCGTTTACCTTAACCAAACAATATTAATTCTTATATTATTGTCATGGTCTGCCTACCCTCGCTGATTTTTGACAGTTAGGCACGTTTCGGCATTTTTGTCATCTTCAGTGCTCGGGGGAGTTCTGAAAAGTCTATTAGCGGGAAAAGCGAGAGCGTAGGTAGACAGACTAAAATAGTGATTGAATATTGGTAGGTAAGATTAAAATTATTTTTGTCATTACTTTAGTTAATTTATTTTTGAGTAATACGATTATTTTTTTGTTTTATCTAGCATTATTGTTTTCCTTGTAAGTCTCTGTGGCAAAATCACATTACCTCGTGTTTCTCATCACACAGCTCGTAAGGTTTGTCGATAACAACTTACGAGGTTCTTATCTTCAGTTACAAATGGTCGGTCCATCAATGCAAACTACGCGACTAGTTTTGCTTTTTTGCGCTTTCATTTTCTGTCTTTTAAATGTTATTAAAGCTCTGTCGTTTAAAAAAAAGACATTTCAATTGTTGATTATTGGACAATTGCAATGTTGGCTTAGTTATATCCCTTGCTCTTTATTGTTTTAAAATTAAAATTGCCATAAATCCAACCGAAACTGTTAACACTGCTCTTTGAAAGAATAACAGATAACAAAATATCCACTTGTCTTCCTGTCAATACTTGTTTTATATAGAACCTGGTATAAGAAACGATATGCTTATCCATGTGTTTAGACGAATCTTAAGTATTCGACTAACAAGACAAACTGGTTGGTCACGGATTTGGATTAAACTTTTGTGGTGATTCTACAATTCAAAAATCGGACACATGTACGCCACTTTCTGTGAATAAGCCGCGAGTTAGGCGAAAAAAATTTGAATGTAGAAATTTTTCGTTTTTTTATAACCGAATATTGATAAAAATAAATATTTTTAAAGGAAACTTGGCGATAATTTTTGTATCGTAAAGCTAATATAAAAATTTGTTTTAGCACTCTAAATATAAATTTTTCTTTGAGTTTAAATTGATCGAGTTTTTAACCTCATAACTTTTGTCCAATTGCTATTGCAAATTCTAAAGGAGTTTTTGTTAAAACTCTGTTTTAATTTTTTTTTTTTTTGCTTGAGAAATTTTTCGAAATTACCAGGGATACACTAGTACTACACGTACTGCAATCCATAGGGGAGAGTTAACAGATAGAAAGCTCGTAGGTAAATCAGTGAGAAAGATGGTGAAAGTTTATGTAATGAACATATCATAGATTTAACTTGTGATGTAATTTTATTTATGTTTGTTATGTATTAAAGGACATTTATTAACATGGTAATTAAGCATCATTGCCTGTTGGTTTATAAATCACAGGGACGTAAATAGACTAAACCCGCAATTATTTTCAGTCGTGACGGTTTAGTAGAACAAGCGCCGTGCAAGAAAATTCTAAACTGTTCTTCGCTTGGGATTATCGTTTTGAAAATATTAATGCTTCATTAATTGATTAATTTATTATTGAGTGTAATTTACCAATAATAATGCGTCTCTTATGTAGTTGCAAAGTTCCACTCTACAGAATTGATTTTTACTTTCTCTTTATACTTACCATTTGACTGCTGCAGACTGCAGTGTTAGTATCATTGTGAATCGGGACGGACCCTCAATCGTGATATATTTATATTATTATTACAGTACAACACTGAAAATAGCGAAATGTCGAAAAAATTCTGACAATAACACAAATACAAGGCAGGATGATTGGTAACGAACAAACTTTATGTGCATGTGGATAGTTAGATAATTTTTTTTTACTTCGTTTATTTATATCTACAACTGTATATGCATGATATATAACCAGCAGATTGGATTTCAGACTGTGTGTTTGGCGTTATGGGCGTTATAGAGAAAGCTATCCATTGGCAGCCGCTCTGGATTAATGAAGTGATATTAATCATTTAAGAGGTCTCTTATTCATATTCTTTTCAGACGTTTACGTGGTAATTGTGGGGAATGGTGTAATCGTATTTGTGTGATGGTGTGATTTTGTAATTTACTATGAAAACGTTTGTAATATGTTTTGAGTTAGATAATTAAATAATATTTATTGAGCTGTTAATACATTACATCCATGGTAGTAGTGCTTCACTTATTACAAGAGAGAGCTTGGTTCGGAAATTTTGAAGCTGTTTATTAAATACTCTTGTCGAAATTTGTGGCAGGAAAAAAGAAGAAAGTAAAACAACGAATTTTAAAGTTATAATCGATTAGTTTGATCAAAAGTTATGATATTATCATTTATCTAAATCAATTATCACAGATTAATTTTATATTTTAATAGAGTAGGCATGTTAATCACATAAAAACGTTTATCAAATATATTTGGGTTTTTATAAAACGTTTCTATCTTTTGTATTTTCCAGGGGCCTCATTGTTTTTATAAAATGAATTTGCGTTATTGAATATTTTCTTAAAATATTTTTTGTTGATAAAAAGACTAGGCCAGTCTTGACAGTTTGTTTTGTATTATTGCTAGTGCTTAACATATTTATGGAACGTATAAATCCAGGCTGAGACGGCATAAAATAAAATGAGTTTAACCACTTGGATTCGAACTAGGGATTTGATAACTCATTTATCCCGTTTAACGACATTTTTATGTGTTTAGAGAAATTAATTTTTTACTGAAGTTAACACTAAGTATTCAACACTAGAAGGTCCGAAGTATTCGTGTGTCGCATCTATTGGTACATTTCAGTTGTTTTCTACAGTCCAGTACATAAGGCAAAACGAACTTACAAGTATTCAACACTTCTTACTAACTTATTTCGTAATCAACGAAAGTCACATGAATTCGAATTTGATGAGAAACGCTTCATTTTCTTCTTATCTCGAACACCACAACGAGAAATCTCACAATCGACGTAATTGCGTAATATTTGTAGGAGAAATAGTTAACAATATAAGAATATAAACAAAATAGATTTATATATATATATATATATATATATATA
>CM077105.1:27756208-27793316 GCA_039619505.1 Cimex hemipterus | reverse complement strand
GACAGGTGCTTGTCTCCCTAAGATGTGTATAAGACACATATATATATATATATATATATATATTGTTTGTCTTTCTTTCTATCACTTTATTTTTTTCTCTCCCTTACTCGGCGATAAAAGATGTAGTTTTGTAATGAAATATATCATTGATTTATGCAATAATTTGCAAGAGAATGATAAAGAGTGAGAGAAAGATAAAAATGTAAATTTGATACACATCTGTAGATATGAAAAGGTAGAAACGAAGAGCGGTTTAAAATGAAACAAAAAGAGATGTAAAGCGGAGTTACCGAAATACATGGTATTGCAACAAAGACAGGAAAAAGAAGGGGAGGGAGGTAGATAGAAAGCGAGAAAGAAAGAAAGATAGAGAGAGAAAAGGAGAAAGAGCGGGAGGAACAGAGAGAGAGAGAGAGAGAGAGAGAGAGAGAGAATAGTGTATATACGAGTAAACTGGTAAGTATTTGAATTAATGGATTTTCATTATTTTGATTTACGAGCTACTTTAAGTGAGAATATAATAATCAGTAATTATAACTGCAAAAGCTAAAATCGGACTTGGTTTTGGAAATGTACGTTGATGCAGTAGTAGTAAGAGTAGAGTAAATTTCAAAGGGAATCAGAAGAGACACGGCGAAAAATCCGGCTAATTAAAAGCATTCTCTGAAATGCGTCCTTGAAAGAATGAAAACAGTCGAAAAAAGGGCAATAACAATCCTTTCTCGTGCTCTTGTTTAACTTCGCAGATGACAAAGTATAACCGTAATGAAACACTGGGACAAGATAACTTTACGCCTCTGGTTTTATTACCCGGCCACTACAGCACAGACCGGTGCCGGATGGGCGACAAATAGCTTCAGCAACGTTGTTTTATTCGGGTTTTCATTTTTTCTCTCTTCTTCAAGTCAGTCTATCTCATTTCGAAAACGTGAAGTTATTTGATTGGAATTCTTTGCCTTTTTCGGTAAACAACATTGCAATTTCATTGACGTTCTTTTACTCTAGTGTTGCGTTTCGAATTCCAAATGTATTCCGAGGCAGCGAAAACGTCGGAACGAATTTAGTGGACGCATAGCGAGAAAAACCGGATTCAAATAAAGAAAATATATTACTAATTTTCATTTATTTACATATAGTTCAAAATCATATATTTTCATCAATCAAATTTCTGCTGTTTATTAAAATCTACTATCTGTTTTGAAAACCTGATCAGGCAATAATAAGAACTTGGTTTTTATATATGAAATGTTCATGTGAGGCATGTTTCTTATGAATTTAAGTTGAGAAAAAAGGTAAGGGCTTGTGATAATTCCTTCATTGTTTATGGAAAGTAGAGCCCCCTTAAAAGAAAAAAAGATGGAAACTTAATACTAAATTGAACTTACATCACCACTTATCTCGGAAACAGTTGTATAAAAAAGCATATTGCATCATCCTTAGAATGTTTTTTTTTTTGTTCTTTTGGGTTTAGAAAATTGAGATTGCTAAAAGAATTTGAGAAAACTTCAGGTTCTTTGTTGCGGCTGTATTTCCGCCTTTGTCAGGAATCGTTTGGGCCAAAACCAACGGCTTCAACACAAATTTCTAACCTCCAAAGAATTACCATCGAGAACTAGAGATGGGGCGAAAAAAAAAGGTGGCCACAAGGCCTTCTGCACCTCGTTCTGAGTGTTTCTATTGTGCCTCTCTAATTAGGTTTAAGCCCTAGAATTCAATTCTGGCTCCTTTTCTGGCAAACATGTCTATATTACTGTTGCCAGTATGTCCCCTCCCCTTGCGAGACCATACTGCCAGTATCCGTTTTTAAGCCATCAGTATATGTGTCCAGATGGTTGTCTATTTATAAGTGTGTGAGCCTCTGCTCTGGCTTCTCCTTGGAATAGAATGTAACCTATCTAAGATCAATGACACCTCCAGGGACGCAATTGACGTTGTAGTCATGGCTCCAGAGACACTGAAGCAAGCCCGTCTGTCAGTGCCACTTAATAGCCTGATAAGACTGATTACCGACCCACATGAACAATTGTCTTATGGCATAGATTGTATATAGAGCGTGGGGTTTATTGGCCAGCCAAACCAAAGAGCGTTCCGCATTACCCCAAAGAGTTTTGGCTCGTTCGGTAGGATTAGGAATGGATTCCATGTGTAGCGCTTTTCTAGCGAGTCTGTCGAAAGCAAGGTAATATATAAATCTTCACGAGGTTAAAATTAGAAATTATAATACATTTGCTGTAGGCAAATCGTCATTTAAGCAAGCTTGAAACGGCAAATCTACGAGTAGATTATCTACAGATCGAACTAACAATCTGCCGGAATGTAATGCCGAAAATTAACGTTTAACTTATTCACAAAGGCGCGCACATTAGGCGAACATTACTCATAAGTTAAGTAATATGTTAATAAATCATTCACTCAAGTTGCCATTTGGATCTGTTTGTTGAATTTCTCATTAATTAATATCGACACGAGTTTAAAAATAAATCGAACTTATAATCCAAATTGAATATTACACGCACGCCCTATTTGCTCACTCAACCCATTATCACCCAGCTAATTATTCCACGATTTTAGTTCATAACACAAAGCGATTCATACTAGAAAACCTAAAAACAAGTGATTTTGTAAGAAATGATGTTGGGAAACATAATTTAAATTTATATTATATTAAAAAATGGCCTAATAATTTATTTTATTTACCACACCTATTAACACAAATATCCATTCAAAAAACTATATTTTGAGCAAAAATCTTCAGCCTTGAACCTTTCCTAGATGATCAAGCAAAACAAGCCTTTTATAAGCTGAACTCAGTGGAAAAAGTGAAATAACGAACTTAATTTCAAGACATTAAAAAAGGAAAGAGAACTAATTTCTTTCCGAGAAGATTAATTAGTAAGTGAAGAAGGCCAGAAGCCAAAGTCTCCTCAGTAAGTTTTAATTAGTTTTAAATTATGTGTTGCATTTTATTGACTAGGCTATAACTATTTGTTGTGTTATTAAATATTTAAAATTTAATTAAAATAGTATGGTAAAACGTAAGTACAAAGTTTTTTGGTATTAGAAATATAGCATATGTTTCAAGCCGATCGCTGTTTAATCGGCCTTTTCCAATTACATTTTCCGTCACTTTTTTAAACGAATATTGAAAAAAAGGTTAGCGTCAACAAATTATCTTTTTTTTTTGCACAATTTCCTTCTTGAGTAATGATTTTATTAGATATCGATTGGATAAAACGTATTGTCCTTTTGGATTATGATTAATGTTTCTCCTGTGTTGGTTTGATTATTAATGACTACCCTGCACCGTACGACAATACGGTTTTTTTTCTTCTTCTTTCACCCTACAACACGCCAATTTCGATAAAGCCGAATTGTCTTCAACAAAACATCTGGAAAATATATATGTTTTAGATATAGTCCTGGCATAAATCTGTATTAACAGGCTGTGAAAAGGGCTGTCTGTTTACCTATGAGAGTGAGAGCGAGCAAGCGATACCAGGACGTCTAATGACGTTGGTCGGTAAGATTTGAATATAACAAAAAATACACAGAGACCTTATATTATTCCTTATTTCATAATCAAAGTAGATTTTTATTTGTTTCAAAGCTTGAGCCTTATTATGTAGTTAAAATCCTATGTAAAATGTTTCTTTTCATTGTCTGTATGCTTATTTTTAACAACTCCTTAAAGTAAACGCTACTTAAATACTTAATTACATTTCGTTAAAATGCATTTTATTGCTGCTTCATTGTGTTTTACTCATTCTTTCCCTCTCCGTGTTGTTCTATATTTCTTCCTCTCTCTCACACACAACACATATACATACACACACATGCCCGCTCTATCTGTCTTTCTTCCTTTTCTTGTTATTTTCTCACTACTTTTTTATGGCATTGGCTGTTTGTATTTTTCTGAATTTCTGCTTGTAATCGTCACCTTTTTACTCTCTCTCTCCCCTCCCCCCCCCTCTCTCTCTCCCGCACTTACTCTACATCCTTCTCCTTCTATCTTTCCATTTCCTTATCTTTTCTATCTCTCACCATCCCGTTATATATTTTTCCCTATACTTTTTGTTTTTTTCTCTCCTCTCCCTCTATCTTTTTCACTCTGTGTACATTTTCTTTCTCCTTTTTTCTAAAACTTATTAAGACCTTAAAGGTAATGCTACATACGTGTTTATTTAATTTGAATTGAATTGTTATTCGCTTTAACATCAAGGCTTAAAGATTTAATTGAAGCATCGATTATTTCCTTGCGTTCTTTGCTGATGATGTGTAAAATTCCGACAAAGTACCCTTTCCGTTTCAATTACAGCTTTTCGGTTCGGCATTGTAATAGCGATCAAAAGATTAATTGAACACGCACTTCTTCCTGATGTTAATTCTTGTTCTTAACCAAAAGAACCACTGACCGGAAATACGAACTGTAATAGAAAACCGCGTTTCTCCTTTTCAAAAGGTTGTGTTCATTGCCCCGTTTGTGCCGGTTTAACAAAAAGATTGATAGTAGGCCCTTTTACCCACATTTAATTTTGTTTACATGTACTGACATTAAAAGTTGTGTTTACCTTAAACAGTTATTGAATTAAAGGAACAATCATGGGAGGAAAACGGGCAACAGCCTCGATATTATACATATCAAACCCTATAAATGTATGTACTTATATACATATTTCAATATATTCTTGCTCGTTAAGAGGTTAAAATTCCAGAACAGTTCTTCACTGAAGATGGCGTAATGCCGAGACGCGTTTGAGTTCTCCACCAAAGGTTAATGATTCCGAGACCAACACTCAGCATCAATTCTACTTAAATACTGAAATTTAAATTCACCGCTAAAAGATCCTTCCAACTATTTTTATTCCAAAAGACCATTAATAAGCTTTTAAGTTAAGCTTGGTTTCATTAAATGGCCTGAAAATTGATGACCTCGATTATAGAATATTCTTTACTAGACTAATTACTTTTTTTAATCCAGCATCTTTTTAGCCTTAAAGGATGCGACAATCACAAGAAACGATTGGAGTATTACTATTGAAAAAATAAAAACCATTCTTTATCAGTGAAACCGGTTGAAAATTATGACACCAAAATCATTTCTCCCGATTTAAACGGGGATAAAAAAGGGATGTAGCGAAACGAAAATCACACGAAGTATAACAAGCCTGACGCCTGGAAACGGCCAAGGTATAGTGATGGGGACCACTGTATTCGAAATGTAAGAGCGTCAGACTCGTATTCGTGGGTGCTTCTGTCCCGACTTAAATACACACTTGTTAGTGCGCCCAAAATAGAACTAAAGCTAAACTCAATAAGCTGAAAAACCCAGCACTGCTTAGGGAAAAAGTACTTCTTAGTAATAAAAAAATAAGTTAGAGTGATGATATTGGAAAGAAGGATTGTTCCGACATCTTCAAAGTTTTTTGGGGCAGAACGATTCTCTTCTAATCCAAGGGTTAACCACTTTTTACTCTTTTAAAATTGATTTGTGATAAACAGAAAACACTTTGTTCAGCGTAATCTTTAATAGGATATATACATTAAAGATAAAACTGGCAAAATGTAGCATGTCCAATAAGTAATTGGAAGCAAGGATGTTTATATTAATAGATTATTGGCTCTTATGATATTTAGATTTATCAAAACAATAATTTGTTTGTCAAAATTTGTCAAAACAATAAAAAAAAATGCCCGGCATCGCTTATGGGATTTTGCTAGACAATAATTTTTGAAAAACACAGATTTAACGCATCGTCCGCAGTTGGACGTTAAGAACTCTCATGACAGGAATTACTTTACTTTAATTCATTCTTAATAGTTAAATTGATTCGAAAGTCAATATCACGGATTTGTTCGCCAATTGTTTAAACGGCTTATCTCAGAGATATTACGGCTCTCTTCTTGTTCTTATCTCAAGAAATTAAGAAAACACCCCCTCTCGTGCAACTTTATCCCGGCATAAAACGTTGACTTTCCAAGCTACGATTACAAGTAGGCTTAATTAATGACTCTAGAATGTTAACGTCGACTTGTTTCCGTACATTCCATTATATAAAAACATGTAGGCTAATTACCTTCTTGTAGAAATCAGGATGTTTGTTGGAAACTAAAAGCATAGGAAACATAATTTTGGGCAACGCGGCTTCTAAGCTTTTACATGTCCAATTACAATAATGTCAGTATTATTCAATCTTTTTTCGCGTCCGGGGGAAAGAAAATGTTAAAACATGCTGTAGGTTTACCCCAAGTTGCATCCCTACGAGCAAATAAATTGTTGCTCAAAATCTAAATTACTCTAGCAAGCTTAGTATGGGGATAATTGAGCTTCTTGTGGGTGTTGGTGTTCCGGAGTTTGATGGGCACGCACCCTTGTAGGAAACTCGGATGTAAGCAATAGTATGCACACCCCTCAGATGACTGGCGCAATTAACAATTAAGAATTAAGTACGCCCGTTTTCCGGAGCTGCTTGCAAAAAGTACTTGAGATTATGACTGTTACAACGTAAAATAATAAATAGAGGTTGATCGCTTTTTGTATTATGATATAAATAAATATATAAATAATAAATAAAAATATAAATATATAAAAAAATATATAAATAAATATTATTATTTAAGAAACAAATTTGTAATAAATGAGGCGTATTAATTAACTGCTCGTCGTGTCTATGTTTATAAAAATGTAATATAAATATTTAATTTTATTATAAAATCTAGAGAAAAATACAATATACATTTGTTGGGACAAACATTGAAAATTCATTATGACACCTTTTCCACCCAATGACGGCTCCAATTGTCAATTTCTCACGTATCTCAATAAATCACTAATGATTGCTGTTTCAATTAATTTGAAAATCGCTCACATCTGAGATTTGTAATCGTGCTTTCGCCCGAGGCTCGTTTCGTCCTGTTTTCTCCTTTCGTGTTTATTCAAACTGATTAAAACGGCCACTGCGGCAGGAAACGGATTATGCGCTTCATTGTCGTCACATATCACAAATTAATGAGCATTTGTAGTGGAATAACCGCCGCAGATTAAGCGGATCGCGATATTTGAAGAGATAGACAAAATCGAAACCTCCATTATAAAAATTAACATTTGAGGAAACGTTTTATCTTTATTGAACAATATTAAGGCTTTCAATTGGAACAACAAAGGAAAAGTTTCAAAAACATAGAAATTTCCCAATAAAGGTAACCGCGCTTATGACTCCTTTTAAGAATTGTTGTTTAAGTCGATACATAAAATTAAAATATCACATTTTGTAGGTCTAGAACTGTCTATGTTTAAAAAAACTTAACCAGATCGCATCTATCTTTTTTTATCGGAGGTCTTCAACTTTAGTTTAAAACCGCAAAATCGTTGCGCTTAATATCCATATATATAAAAATGAATGCTCGTATATGTTTTAATTATAAAAACGTAAGCTACTCATCCGATTTCGTCTTTGGGGAAACTTTCACAGTTTGTTTGTATTAGTGCCGGGCGAATTTAGAGAAAATAGAAAGGGCATATTGCTAAAGGGCGTCAGGATTGACAAAAACGAAAAATTTCAGGAATTTGTGGCGTCCATTTTCAAATCTGTTTTCCCAAACTGTTCAGATAGGCATTCGGCTCCCGGTGTAATACAAGTTTCCCCCGTCTTTCAAATTCTGATTTTGATGGTATTGCATTCCAATATAAATAAGATTTGAATATAATTTGCATACTGTTGTTATTTCAGATATAGCAGGAGGGCACAAGGGCGCAGACAATATAGTTGAACTATGAAGGTGCAGGGTGCAAAAATATAAGTACCTTCATATTGGCACGACTTGTTTCTCTCTCTCTCTCTTTTCTCTCTCTCTTTCTATGTATCTATCTCCCACTCCCTTTCTTTCTCTCTCGCTATATCTTTCTATATATCTGTCTGTCTATTTCATTACCATTATCCTTTGATTCATATCTTTATTTATGCAACATTTACTCATTTTGTTTGACTATTTTTTGTTAATTACCCATCCTTTTTCTTTTTTTCCCAAGAAATCCATCTATCTTTCCATACCTCGTATTTAAAAGGATTAAGGTCTCAACGCGTCACGTACGAAACACAGGGTAAGATGGATGTTCAATCTGAAGGCAAAAAATAAATTCTTTGCCGTATGATGAAGATCGAGGGAGGTCTTTGTGAACAAAGTGGGAGATGAGGATACATTTTGTTTTATAATATATACACTTGTACCATTTTAGGGGAGGTCCTTTGGCAAATATTTTCTGTCTAAGGTTGAAGTGATCCAGATGTTGCAAAATGGCGGCGGTGACTGGTTAGACTGTATAAATTATACAATGCTTGGCCATACAAGATGAATCTCATTAATGAATTGAATTTTTGAAACTGAAAAAAAGAAAGACTTTTTATTTTGTTATTTTGGACGTTGCCAGAACTGATGACAGTGTCAGCAACCATGTTTATTATTGTATTTACCGTATTAATATTATTTTATGCAAGAACAAATTATTTAATTACGATATACTTTTGTCTGTTTTGTCTTTGCCTAAGTATTACCCCGAATGACTGCGTCTGTTGAAATATAGGGTACTCTAAAGTAGTAGTTTGGATGTAATTTATTGTTTGATTTAATTACACTTTTTTTAAGGTTTTGGTTAAGTTGAAAAATTAGAGCCACGGGCGGGATTCAAACCCACATCGCTCAGCTCAATAGGCCGCTGGTCTAATCCCTTCATCTATTGTGACTTCGATCCACACCGACACCAACTTTTCACCTCAACCTACTTTCGAATTTTACCTCGCTCACGGGGAGCTGTCAGTTAAATTCTTAGAGAGGTTAGAGCTGCGGCGAATTGAGCCCAAGATGGTGAGTTCGAATCCCGCTTGTGACTCTAACTTGTTCATTTCAACCAAGACCTTATATAAAAAAGAATAATTAATACGGTCAATTATAACCGCTAAACTGGACGAAACGAAATCAGTAGAATTAAAACGCTTGAAAAGCAAATAAAGAATCTGCTGGCGACGACCAATGTAGTTTGCCTAAAATTAACTTACAAAATCTACTAATTATCATAATAATGAAATATTTATGGTTATCATCGTCTATTTCTCAACCAGTAGATATAAAAGCTAGCGACATTTTTTATTATTCTTTGGAGGTCGTGAGATGTGGTCTGTGGGGACGTAGGTTTTAGAAAAATATTTACTTCATCGTACCAACGTTTCGATCTTTATTGAGATCATCGTCAGAGGTCAAAGCGTTTGTTTTCCGTGCAGATGTGGCAGTGCATTTCAACACGACACACAAGAACGACACATCTGCACGGAAAACAAATATTTTAAGCCCTGAAGTTGATCTTAATAAACATTGCAAATATATTTTTCATTGTATAAACTCACTTTTTTACACATCCTACATCTTTTAGTTAAATGTAAACAATGTTTGTAAATCCAGGCCTTGAAGATGATCTCAATAAAGATGGAAACGTTGATACTACAAAGAAAGTTTTTTCTAAAACCTACGTCACACCACACCACATCACATCTCACTACCTCCAAATAATCATTAACTAACGGTCCCTAAACACCACACATTTTTATTAAATTCATTTTGGTAGTAAAGTAAAAATAATAAATATGAATGTATTGATACACCACATCTCCCATCCTTAAATATTATTTGTTCAGTACATTCGGATTTGTAATTTCAGAAAATTCTCAAGACGTCAATGTTTTTAGATTGACGTATTGCTATTTATGAAAGCACAAACATTGTCTTTGGAATATAATTATTCTTTTCTCGTACTTTAATGAATATATTTATTATTATTGTTGAATTGTTATTGTTATTGAATATATTATTGTTTTAATTGTAATATTATATGCAATAATGCTAGAAGTTATGCGTGATTTTTAAGTTTTTTATACGCAAAGGTTTTTTTTATGTTAAGTGTAATATGTCATAGTATTGTCAATATAAACTCTCTTATTTTCCAAATTAAAATACGTAAATTGTGCTTTTGTCTTGTAATCAATTTCGATTTGAATATATTCAGCTACCTGGGAACTTAGTGACGAAGTAAAAGTACCTTGGATCCTCGAACTTGAACCATTATTTCTTAAACGTCGCAGATCGATTTGTAACGGTTGGAGGGAGGCCAAGAACGCCTCCACGGCGTTAATTAATTTCCATCACTTATTTGACCGAAAGCCATATCTGAGCTTGAACGGATAAACAAACGTTCATTAAGTTTAATAAATTACGGCTGATACTAACGTTTTGTTCTACTGCCAAGTTTAACGTCGCTTTAATTAAGGAGAATAGTCAAACCGGGCTACGCCAACTTGAGTTCCACCAGTCTCTGGGTTATTCAAAACTTGTCGGAAGTTTCGGCCAAAGTATCCACTCGAATTGAATGGTAAATTGAGTGTCACTTAGTGCTAAAACTGACCAGCAATTCGCTAAACGTTTCCGCAAGAAAAACAATCACGGATAAATCTCATAAAATATTGGGTATTATTTGTTGTTGTGGAAAAGTAAAATGACAATTTATTTTACCTTAGAAATAAAAACACATTACTGCACAAGATGTTAAAATCCGTAGGTATTCTATACTGAATTGTTTAAACGTAATAATTTTCCAATGTTGATCCCCCTCTTCAGTAATCGTCAAATTTGAACATTAATTGCTGTTTCAGACTTTGAATATGCATTTTGCAAATTTGGCTGGCGGTATTAAGTGAGAAGCGAACTAGAGAGGATTTTCAAAGTCAACTTCCAATGGCCTAACCATAATTGTCCTGGCCTTAAAGCCGATCAAGTATATTGACGCATCGGCTTAGACAATAAGACCAGTAAAGGTCGGACTTTCCTGCAGGTTAAACCGTCAAAACATGCAATAAAAACCTTGAAACGTATAAAAACGTGAACATAAACTTCACAACGTTCACAAATGTAAAGTAACATTACAAACTACCATTTAACATAATTACATATTTAACAATGTTTACGGAAGGTGTTGGTGTCCGCAACAGTTTAGGCTCTCATTACTGAAAGGTAAAGGTCCTGGGTTCGAATCCATCGGATTTCCTTTCAGACCCGACATACTTACAAATGGACTTTTTTTCAAAAACACCGGCACCCTGAGGATTTGTATGACCTCTGATGTTGCGAACCCTCGTTAAAAAATGTATACTATGTTTATTTTGTAATCGGTCGATTATACTCATTTTTAAACACTATAATTACAAATATACAATCCAATTTTGATTTTAAAATATGCATCTAGATAACGATAGGAAAGTATCTTTTAAAGTTTATCCAGTGTTAAGTTAAAAGATTGATTTTTTTATCGCACTTTTCCAGTCTATTTTGTTTTATTTTGCCTTTTAATAGCTGAGAAGAAATTTCCTAAAGCTGTGGCACGTTAGAAAGAGGAAGGGATCGTGACAATGAACTACATTCTCTAGAGACTTATTACCACCCACACGCTCAGCCAACACGACAAACACTTGTATTAAGAAGTTCATAACAAACCCGTATTACTTCATCTCATCTGTCGCTATATAACATTTATTAAATCTAAACAACGAGGATGACAGAAAGTTCAATTTTTAAATGACAGTTAAAATCAAGAGCAAGAGCACAAAAGGGTAAAGTTCAATTGTTTGCTTTAAGGAGCCGACAACAAACGTAACGGTTCGTAATGGCAAAAAGACATTACAAAATAGTACATGATTCTTAGTCCGCATTAACTTTTGAACAACTAATATGGCTTTTGGTTTGTCGCATTGCTTTTCTGACAAATAGCTAACATCATACCAGAAATATCTTAATGGTGTCCCATCCATTGATTTATTCCACCACAATTAGGGAATGGGTCTATTCCAAACATTAATGTAAAAAATACCCAAAACAGACAAATGAAACATGTACAGGGTGTCGTTTTTAGATCACCTGGCTGAATTGCTCTTGAATCAATGAACTATCAAAACAAACAAAAATACATCTTTCATATATCTTTGTCTAGTTTCAAATTTTTACCTTTTTCATAGAAAAATTATGCTGCGTAAATACCAGGCCTAGTTCAACCTCAAAATTTCAAAATTTCATTTCAAATACGAACCTATACATTCTACATCGTTTTAAAAGGATTTCCTACACTAAAATCTCCGGTGCAATCAGATTTTAAATTGACAAACAAGGGCAAATTAACAGCAATACGTTTGAAAAAAGTCATTTGGTTTGCTATTTTTTAAGTCCATTTCATGTTCGAGCTGCTTGACTTGCGTAAAGATGCAAAGATTTGCTCTTTTTAACCACCCTTCATCGGTGCTCAGAGCGATAGAATCATGGGAGATGTGCTGAAATTACAAAGAAATTATCAGTTTTCTGGCTGAGTGTTTTATATAATTTTCTTTTAGTGAATTAGTTTATAGTTCTAATTAAATAACAGTTCCAGAGTGAGAAAAATAAATAGCGCAAAAGGCTTCCTTGCAAGTGATTCGATTTTATTTTTAAAACTAATGAAACGAACGTTAGCCATTGAAAGTGTATTTATAAAATTTCATACAGAGAGATGTTTTTCAGCTTCGTCTCCTGTTTGACGCTTTTTTTGTGTGTGTGTGTGTGATACTAATATTTTACAGTTTAGGGCCAATTTGACCGACTTACCCCAGAACATCGAACAGAATTAGTCAGGAAATTACTGCGCGTAGCGTTTCCTTAATTACCTTATCTGTAGAACCCGTTTAGTCGGTCGTTTTCGTCTTTTCACACGAGAGAGAGAGAGAAAGTGGGAGGGAAAAATACGATTTTTGCTTCATTTGACGCCATGTACCATCTCGTACGAAATCGAACGGATGCCTCGTGCAGTCTTTCAGAAAATGTCTTTACATCTAATGGTTATTCGGAAATCGTGAGATGCGTTCTGGAGTGATGAACGTTTCAGAAAAACATTTTCTTTCTCGTGCCAACGTTTCGATCTTTATTGAGATCATCGTCAGGACCTGGGATTTACAAACATAGTTTTAATTTAACAAATACATGTAAGATATGAGAAAAAGTAAATTTATACAATGCAAAAAATATTTTTTATATTCTATCAAAGTATTTCTACTCACTCAAAGTGTGTTGTTTGCTGCGTAGAAAATGTTTCTTTTTTTTAACCTACATCACTCCAGACCACATCTCACGATTTTCGAATAACCATCGACTAACGGTCACTAATCACCACACTTTTTTTCGCCTAATGTCAAAAACAGGGCCTAACAGATAACCAATAACATTCGTACGATTTTTCATTTGTTATTAATATCATTAATCAACCTATCCAGTTACAGAGGAGGATTAGGTTTGGTTTACGTCGTGTAATTCCAAGAGAAAAATGCGTCAATTCATAAAGAAAAAATGACCTGAACAGATCATTGTAAAAGGCATTTTATTTCTTATGGCTTCAAAACTTATCGTGCGTGCTTATTGTGCTCGTACTAGGCGGCCGAGGCGCTGCGTTTGGTGATGGTACAATAAGTAAACACACTGCCCAAAAAATAGCAGTGGTTACAAAAGTTTACAAAAGTACTCCACCATAAAGGGTAATCTTTTGTTGGTAAATGTTCTGGTTTTTTTACACAATATCAAGAAAAATGTAATAATTCGATTAAGGTTAAATGATACTAATGCATTACGACTGGGAATCAAGGGTCATTTGCATAACACATAAAAACATAACATAATAGAAATTGCAACAATAGAACTTTTTTATGAGTTGCCATGCCATTGAAAGAAGCATTTTTATTACTGTCAAAATGCGTTGAGACTACGAGCATTTATCTCGCAATGAACAAAGAAAGACAAGGTTATTAATTGTAAATTGCACATGCAGCTATGCAATAAATTACACATGGCTTCTTTCTTCTTCTTATTCGTTTTTCACTTCAATTGGACAAACTCATATGATGAAAGCCAATGGTAGGACCTCATCTGTACGGTATCCATTTTTCATCACATGTGACAATCCGGTCAGAGAACTCTGTTTTGTGCCGCCAAAGCAACGAAAGCCAAAAAAGCTTCTTCCCTACTTTTTAAAAAGTAAAACAGCAAAAACCTTTTTCCATTGTTACCGTCGCACAATTTATGAGGACCCCATTTGCGAAGCTTTCAAATATTCTCAAGTTGATGAGCTAGAATGAACATCGTTTACATTGAACAATTCGGCATGGCCTTAACATGTCTGACTTCAATCAAGTTTGATAACTTCCCTCGATTCATTGTCACTTAAGACAGAAGGTCTACCAGACCGAGGTTCATCTTCAACCGTCTTATTCCCAGAATCAAACTTAGTGATCCACTTTTGTGCGGTGCGCTCGTTGTTTTAGTAAATGAGCACTCTCAACCCGCCAAACAAGAATGACCCATCTGCCCGGAAAACAAACACTTTGAGCGTTGACGATGATCTCGAATATGATCGAAACGTTGGCACGATAAAGAAAAGTTTTTCTAAACCTACGTCACAACACACCGCATCTCATGACCTCTAAAAAATCATAAATATATTTATGTACATTATATGTGTAGATAGAAAGAAAGGCAATCGATAGTCAGGTCGATTTTAAGAAAAGAGAGAAAGAAAGAGAGAGACCAACACAGATTGGCAAAATGGGAGCAAAAGTTTAAATAATAGGTAAGCATAAAGAAAGAATCGAAGATAATCATTTGCTATTAATTTTTTCTGAACATTTAATAGCATATTGAGATAGGATTGAGTTAGTCTCAACAGTTCAGCATCTAACAGTGAAAATTGGAATATTTTCGAGAAAACAAAGTAGGGGAAGTCTTTAATTGACTTGAGTGGCCATGATCGATAAAACAACAAAAGCAATATGAATTTACGTTCATTCATTAAAAAAACACCATCATCGGAACGTTATGAAAGTCCGCAATCTAACGCTCGAAACTCTCGAAAAGTCCCATGCGTCATCATTAGCAAGTACCAGTCTAGGGGCGAAATAGACAAAGACAATGGCAATTCCTCCTGTGCAAGAACTCGGCCGTTATATTCAGAAAATTATGTAATTTGTTGGCCTGGATCTTTTAGTATAAATTACACTAGTACTAAATTACACGGAAAACCGGTCAAAAACTTTTAAATTTTAAAATTATATTGGATGTGTAAACACGTATGAAGAAAAAGGAAAAAATATATTGTTTGGACTGATCTATACTAATATAATAAAGAAAGAAAGTATGTTTGTTCGTAAAGGGCACATTTACTTGTCCGATTTTGTTCAATTTTTGTTATGCGAGTTCCTCACGATCAAAGAAATGACCCGGAACTAATTTTGTGATTATTGCAATATCGATGAGACAGGTGGGAGAAGTATACATCTATACACACTATAAATATATTACTTTTCTTATTAAGTTCGATGGGTGGCTTCAATACTTCACCAGTCTCATTGCCTAACTTCATATTCACGCTAATAAATACATTCGTTCTCAATATAAATAAAACGTAACACAAACCGAGATTTTAACCATGTAGTGTGGCGAAGTACTAGATTCAGAATATTCTATAAGTTGATAACTAATCCAATTGACATTCGATGGGTGTTTGAATATTCCACCTTAGGTTTCATACTATACATTTGTTGTGAATGCTAGTTCATGAATTGAAACTTTTTCTAGATCTAGAGAATCTTTTCCAACTTTTAAACACATTTTTGAATTTGGCATTAAATTTTCCATAAGAGGGAACAATTTTAGTCTTATGAAACACCGACATATGTTCATTAATTTTACATAAAATGAAAAATTGTAAAAATAGAGGAAATTAGATAAATTTCCAAAAATGACTGGTTATATACGAAGATATCAAACATTTAAAAAAAATCATAAGCTAATCAGCTGTGCGGTTTCAAAAAATTTAAACAGCATTGATGATGATGATGCAGGATAAAAAAGGAATGAACTATGTAAGATTATTAAGTCAAATTTCTTTATTATGGAATACAATACTAAAAAAAGATGATACAACAAATTATCAAACGGTGCTCTTGATGTTGAGAAAACGCTAATTTATTTTTAAGGTTGGGATTTTTCGAAAAAACATCCGTCCGGATTAAGATAAAACAGTTCGGTTGGTTGCTCATTTAAAGATGTACAATAGCCCAATTTTATAATAAGCAAGATTTCATAATTATTAGTTTAATAATTTCATCGTGTTCATTAATATTGTTAATTTAATGGTTACTATTGTATAAGTTTGATATAACCTTTTATCGTCTCCACTTAATAGAACCATAACAAAAATTACAACCTATCTCACCTTTACTAAATTTTAACAATAAAAGATAATCAAATAAAAATATAACAAGTAGGCTTATGAAAAATAACGTTTGTATTTTTACAAAAATATTACTTTTATAACAAGGTCAAATTGATGCACGATTGTTGAGCTTTGATCTTCGACATTTAGCGGAACATAATTAAAAGTCGATTGTGCCAGAAGACTCATTAATTTAACACTTTATTGAAAGTGACAAGTTTGTACGGTCCTGTTGTCAGTACTAATTGATTAGATGAAACTTTTGTCGAATGATCGATTAAACATTGTACAGTAAAGTAAATACAAATGTACAACGATTGATTAGGAAAATGAAGGCTCAAAAGTTCAAGCTAGGAAAAGTTTTAATTTAAAAGTGAATAAACAATAAGATTCCTCTCGCCCCCTCAAATTTCCTAATCCTTATAAATGATTACAATCGAGGAACTCGGTTTTAGGGATATAGTTGCGAGTGTCCGGCCGCAAGTCTCAGCCCGGCTGATAAGTTGAGCCCTCTTGTAACTTTGATTTATACTTGAAGCCTTTTCCGTTTACTCCAGCGCCTCGCCAAATTTATTGTTTGCGGTTAAAGGAGTGTTCGCTGGGGAGTCATTGGGCTCGGAGAAGTCGGAAATTGTTACAATTGGGAATCAACTTCTTAGATCTTAATTATTCTAACCGTTGTTGTTCAGAACATAAAAAAACAGTTATATTTCTGCGATTTTCTTTTTTTTTCTTTTGTTGGACGCCTCTTTTTGTGGTTTAGGCTCAGGCTTTTGCAAATTGTTTTATACATAGTTTCTACAAGCTTTCCGAGCCTCATACGACTAAAATTAATCGGGGGCCTCAACAAATACAAACAATAGTCGCTAAAAAATGTAGGCCTGGTTGTAAAAGGTAGTTCTCAACAAAAACAAAAATATCCACATTTATAAGAATATAAGCAGTATAAAACCGATCACGGTCACAATATAATGATTTACTAGTACCTAAAATATTTTAAAAGATCATTTATAGCATTGACTTTTATAACATCATCCTATTTACCAATTAGGAAACATATCTGAAGTGTTGTAAAGTTACTTTTATACATGTCATGTAACTTTCATTATGATTCTACTCAATGTATTTTAGAGGTATGTCATGACAGCTTCCATTGTTAACATATGTATATACAGTGAAAACCTGTTTGTTAAAATATTTTTTTATATTTTTTTTATAATTCTCAATGTATGCACATTATTTTTTTTAAATTCATAAGTCAACTAATTAATTCGTCGTTCGAATTTCGTAAAGGCCACCAAATGTGTGGAAGAGACCGGCAGTCACGTTTTTATTAAAAAATAAAAATAAAAATCTTATTTAAAAAAAAAACTAGAAATTGTTGTGTTTTGTTGTTCGTATACTGGTCTCCATTGAAAAGGTTTGTTATTACGTATATTTATATATTTTTAATAGGTATTTTTGAAGTACCAATTTTTCGAGAAACGCGTGTCCGGACTTAAACAAAAATAAAACTAATAAAAACTATCTATTATTTTAAATGTAACTTGATGTATGAATAAAAATGTTCACTTTCTTATGTGCGCTTTTTTCGTTTTTATGACACGATACTAATAAAATCACAACTTTTCAGATTATCCGGACAAGCCCCGGTCCCTTCAAGTTCGGATAAACGGATTCCAACTTTATGTACTTTCAACAGCAACCACTTTGAATGTACTGAATTTCAACTCTTGCGCGAGATACCACACTGTAATTATTTCACAACAGCTACTACTTCGAATATTTTTTGCTTCCACTTTGGACATTATCAACATCAATTACCACTACAAATGTACACCATGCCAGTTTTCACTTTAGCATTTTGCACTTCGGACAAACTTAACCGTTCGAAAATATTTTTGTCAGCCACATCTTGGGATGTATTCAGATTCACTTTGGATAAATTTCAAGTCAGCCACATTGAATACTGTACGTCTCTTTGGTAATATACTCCATGTTAGTTTCTACTTTGAATTAGGAAATTTTTCTTTGAGCACTGCAGCTGTACAGCTTATTGTACTATACCCTGGCTCCATTTTTGGGGGAGGGCTTACAACACAAAGTGAACTTGAGCCCCGTTGTACCAATGTTCTTCCATCGAAGAAACTCATTTTTGAAGGGGATGGGACCAGGTTCAGGGTCGCTGAGATCCGGTCCCGCCCCATCCATTGATGAGTGCCGTGCCAATTTCTTTTAATTGCGGCCACCGGTCCCCTTAGGCGTCAGAAAAATTCCAGAGGCGACGGTGGGGATCGAACCCACGATCGCGGGGTGTAGACTAGCCGACAGTCTGACGCCTTAACCCCTCGGCTACCGCGATTTAACCACATAAAGTCAGATTTTTATCGAAAAACACACTATTGAACAAAACTGCGATAGCCGCCCTGGAGGCAGTTTACTCCATTTCTGACGAAAATCTGACCAAAATTTATTTTGTCACACTGTTCCGAATCCACACTGAATACATATAGGATGGCGTGAAATAATAATCTAAAACTTTAAATTGGTAGAAAAATTGTTTCATCGACCATTAAAAGATTAAAAAGCTTCAAAAAGTAAACTTCTGCACGACAACAATGTTCATACTAAACTCAGTTTATACTTTAAATAAATCAACGAATTTTGGCCCTAATAAAAAATTGTCTATATGGTCGCGTTTTCGACGCTTAATGAGCGGTAATATCAATGAAATTAATTTATGTTCCAGTCGCGGTTGAAAGTAGGCTAACGTGTAATTAACCGCAGACCACATTTAGACTTCGTGGTGCAAAACAGTCTGTATAATTGCTTTTAAAAGTTGCATAGAAATTAAACTCGTTGGTACAATGTATGATGCCAGAATAAGATAATTAGGAATCCCCTTATACACTCTAGTTAATCCTTATACTTATAATTAAACATTATCATGAATTAATCATTAACTATTTTATTTAAACAAATAATATTATCGGATTAATTGATTGGATAATTTTTTTGTTAAATAAAAAATTTCACGCCAGTAAACGTCCAAGTGTAGATTGATTGTAGAGGTAAAGCCTTTTTATGCGTAAACACTTGAGGGTTAGATCGTCCAAAACTGTCGCCTCGTCTGCCATGCAGAATAAAAAGAAAATATGGTTGAAGTGCATTTTTGTAATGAAAAACGAAGAAAAAGACGAAAAATGATAAGGTAAGTCGTAAAAGGAAAACTTTTATTGCGATTTTCTTCTAAAGGTCTGCATCGTGATGATAACATAAATCTATAGCTGAAACTGGCGAACTTACGGTCGGAAAGTCCAAAACAGTGAGGATAAACGGACCAGGATGATCAGAAACAGAACAAACTACAAAACCATTTATTGTTATAAAGTTTTGACTCACGTATACAACAATTAAAAAGAAATATATTAATACTGACTTTTTTTAAATTAATCGAATAAAAATATAAAATTTACTTTGTTAAAACATTTATCTCGGTACTTTAAGTTTTATAATCACACTTATCTTTTCATTCTTGTGACTCTTATAAAAACTGGAACCGGTGTCTATTAAAGAAACCCGCTGGATGTAAAACCGTTAAGTTTTATATCATGAAATTTTCTCGTTCAAAGTCTTTATTAACATAGAAACGAATTTCTTTTTATTAAAGTTTAAACTGTTTTTGATTTAAATTCAGTCAACATCTGCAATGGAAATTTGGCACCAACAAAACCCTGCCATTATCAAAAATGAAGGCGGTTTTTTTATTACAAAATAAAATGAAAATACTAAGTCAAGTAAACAACAGACCTGCTTTTTACTAAAATAACAAGTAAATAGTAAATGAACGATATAATCAAATTGTGAATTTGATGTTCGATAGCTACGTTTGTATCTTGTTTAATTTTAACTGCATGACAATGTACACTGGGAGGGGGGAAACAGGGGCCACCCTTGGTATGGTGGGAAAGGATACCAGGAGGCGGGTTTTGTGTACTCCCAGGCACTGCAGCCGTCTGGCTTATTGTACCTTCCTAGGTCCTTGGTTTAGTCAATAGACTCGATCCTTTTTCTCAGAAGTATCAACTCATTGACTGTTATTGCTTCAATGTGGTTCTCTGGCCGTTTTTATGCGTTAGATTGAACCTCCTATGAGCCGTTGCTTCGCATTCGAAGATGATATGACTGGCTGTTTCCTCCTCCTCATTACATAGTCTGCAAATGGGATCATCATTGTATATACCCATGTTATGTAGATATTTTCTCAGATGCCAGTGGCCGGTTAGTAGTCCGACCACTGCTCTGAGATTTGTTTCAGTCTCCAGGATTTGCCTAAGGTTCTTCTTGTGGTTATTAGCGATAGTTTGGTTTTTGCTATTGTATGTTGCAGGTGAGGGTTCCAGGTTAATTTCTTGTCAAAGATTATTCCTAGGTATTTAGCCTCATTTTTTAAAGGCAACATTTCATTATAGAAACGTAATCCTTGTATTTCTATTTTTCTTTTCTTGGTGAAGGCAATTAGGGTGGTTTTTGAGGGGTTTACTTTAAGTCCCAGTTTTGAACACCATTGTTCCACCAAATTTAGTGCTCTTTGGGTAAACTCTTTTAATGTTGAGTCGAATTTTCCCCTGACTAGTATGATGACGTCATCTGCATAGCCTTGGGTATAGATTCCACTTTCATTTAGTTTGCATATGAGGTCGTCCACTACTACGTTCTACAGAAGAGATGAGAGTATTCCTCCTTGCGGACACCCCCTCGCTACCACTGCTTTTACTTCTTCGTGGAACATGGAGACCTGCACTTTTCTGCTTGTTAGCATTGCTTCTGTCCATCTACAGCACGTTTCGTCTGTTCCGCGCTGTTTGAATGATGTAACCATTGCTTCGTAAGGAGTGTTGTCGAATGCTCTTTCAATGTTCAAGAAGGTTCCTAGTGCTATTTCTTCGTTGTTCAGTGAATCGGGGCCACCCTTACTATTTAATAAAAAATATCTTAGACTGCTTGGGCGAATTCTTCGACGAATTATTTCCAATTGGGATTACTGTCATACTAAAACTTAGAATGACTCGATTTTAGTCACAACGTTAGAGATATTCCTTAACAACTAACAACTATCTATCTGTTTCAACGTACTCCACGCCAGCTATCACTTTGGATGTACCTAATATTCACTCTGAATATCTTACTTGTTAGCTTTCACTTTGGGTGTACTCGATGTAAGATACTACTTTGGATTAACTATATTACTTGTACTACCTTCTATTTGTTAAGGTCGCTTATCTTGGCAATCAACCTTCCATTGTATTACAACGACTCACATTTATATTTCTTCTCAAATTTGTGAAATCATCATTTTACTTTCATTAATCATTTAAATCATTTGTTGACGTATTTTTTATAAATCTACTGGAAAACGAATCAGATACAGAAATTGGAAACTAGACTGGTCTGAAGAACGTGACCCAAGTGTGAAAATCTTTCGTTGTCCAACTCGAAAGATTGATGCAAAGAGGAAATATAATTTGTGAGCTGAAACGTGAAGTGCACAAGGATCATACTCCATCCATATATAGCCTCATTGCTCAATGTCGTAACTACTATTATGTTCTTGATGACTTTTGGAATTTCACAGGGGAAATTGCAGGGTACAGATACATTTATCTGTTCGTTACCACATGCATACTATAGTCCCAGATTTATCGTCGAAGTTCTTGAAAGCTATCGCAAGAAAGAAGTACAGCGAAGCTTGGTAGTTGCTAATCGTTTTTAATTGTCTATTCTAGCTGCTTTATTCTGTTAAGATTGACTTTTTATTTTTATCTATAACAGTAGTGGGTTTTTTTCTGTCTGACAGATTAAACCAGGATAGATTGCAAAAACCAACCAACATTGCCTCAATAAGAAACCTAACGATCTGAAGTTCGGTCATTGCAATTTTTTAAGCGTTGCCTAACCTGTGTAGTCTAAAAGATCGAAGTAAATACTACATACCAAATACCGATGACCGAAGCAGCAACGAGTAATCGTAACAGATCAAAATTTGGTCGTTGCACTAAAGACGGAGAAATCAAGTCAAGTCAAAACGTGTGATGTAAATTAGCAAGGATCGATCACAAAAGGCCAAACTGAATGTTTGTCACACCAAAGACCTCCACAAAAAGTCACACAATATGAAATGACGTTGGAACGTCTCCCTAGTCTGTCTAGTCGGAAGAAGTGAGGTGACGATTAAATATGGCAGAATGTCATATCACTAAGGATCAATGGGATAAGTTCAAACTATATATTACTCTGCAAACTTCAACTGAAATCTAGCGTTTTGAAGATTTCAAAGAAAATCCCTCAGACTGTCCGGTCCGTAGAATAGACTAACAACGGCTAAAATGTCGATGCGTCTGAAAGACCAAAACAGTTAGCATCAATATTATTAGAGTATTAGATCAAACTATATATTTATTAACTATAACGACTCCACATGAAATCGGACATTAAAGAAGTATAGTTCGATCATTTCGATCTCCTAGGACATACCTAGTCTATTAATTCTGATTCAAGATAATTTTCTATTCTGTATTCTTTCCATAGTAAAAGGAATACAACTGGATTAACACGGAGAAAAGACAAGAAAAAGTGTTTGTTTACAAAATGGGTAATCGTCAAGTTATCTATTTTTATATAAACCCGTTATTAAAAATGCGGATTAACATTTGTTTGTTTTTAGTTTGTACTTTCTATTTTATTTTATCCCACTAACAACAATATATCGGTTAATTTCATTGAAATTAATAAAGTAAGAATAAATTATAAATGTCCTCTATTCATTTTTGAGCACTTTAAGATCAAATTTACAAACAAGTTAAATCTTGAATTACTGTGTCAATTTTAATTTAGTTCATAATTTTATATCAATTAAAAAATCATATAAACCCATTCAAATATTTTTTAATTATTTTTTGTTTCCTTAGATTTGGTCATCATATTGATACTTATAAATATAGATTTTTATATGTATAGATTTTTGTAAATTGGATTAATTCCGTAAATATATGGGTGTTGATTTGTGTGTATTAAGTATTAAAAATACATCCTAACCGATTCAGTTAACCACAGTTATCCAATGGCTTTTTAATCCCAGCTGGGGTTTATTTTGCTATTCATACAAGGAAGTCAAATTATTTTACAATCACCAAAGCAAGGTTTTCAAAAAATATTTTTTTTTAACTTTTTCAGCAGTGCGGAACATGACAGACAGGTTCCTAAAATTAGTAGGATCGATAGTCTTCTTTGAAAGTATAAAGTGGGACAAAAGTTTGTTTTTTATTTGGAAAAATGAAAGGGGCATAATACCGATCTCTTCCAACGCTTTTTAATGGAAGCAAATGGTTCCGCAGAAATGGTGTAATTTAACGATCAATAGTCGAACACATTTTCTTAAATGTTTACCGGTCCCTTTAATACTGAACGGTTGGAGATTGAAGTACGTCATTTTCTGTCAGATGAAGAGATTAGGAGCAGTTACATTCTCCAAGGAGAGAAACGGCGGCTAATTCCAACCGGTGGCGTTCAAGTCTGCGGTATCATTTCCTAACTTCTCTTATTTTTGGAAGTAGTCCAAGTTCACTGCAACGGTCAGATTAGGAGACAAATGTGATGTTTTTCTGAAATATAGGACAAACCGGGACAGACACAATGAGATCGTGTGAACATTTTTTTAAACTAAAACATCCGAAGAGCATTGCGCAAAAAGTATCTAGGAGATTCCTTAGGAGATGAATGTTTTTGTTTGTTTAATTTTATAAAAATGAATTTTGTTTTAAATTATCTAGGAAGTACGGTTTTTTTTATTGTAGATTAATACAACGACATTGATTTTATAATGTTTTGACTATATTGTTGACAAATTAAATCTATAAGCAACACAATCATTGAATTTTTTAATATTTGTACATTTACCAGACGAAAATAAAAAAATCGCCAATTAATTTCTGCTCATTTTTACTATCGTAATATTACAAAGCAAGTTTTTTCATGAAATTCCTTCATAATAAGACTTTATTCACAATACCTCTCGCGTTTCGGCGAAACAGAATGAAAACATTTCAACAGGTCAAGTATATAAGTCGAATGTTAATTTTGTCGGAGACGGAACAACTTTTCATCGATTTTTTTTTCCAGAAAAGTTCGAACGCGAAACCCTTTGATCTCTCAACACCCGATACCCATCATACTTTGCAGAAAATTTTTATTCTTTGTGAATAGGCTAATAAAGTTCCTTTCTAATAAAAAGAGGGAGGCCCTTTCTGGAGATTAATAAACACCAGCCAGATTGATAAAAGATGTAGAAAACAGGAAACAATCCTTGGAATTTAATCCACTTTACGCCTACGCAACTCTCAGATTTATGTTTTTCTTTTCTTCTGTTCAAAAGTAATAATGTTTTATTCTGTTCTGAAGGCAAATGTAATTAAAGTATAAATTATTAGCAAGTCTTTGTTATGTTTTGTAGTGTGAGCACAAGAAGGACGAATGTTTGATGTAAAAAATTGTATGGTTTAGAGTTTCACTCCGTTTTTCATTCATATCTATTGAGTACCACCAGGTCTTTACCCAGTTACAATGTACTATTAAGTAAATAATAATAATACTGAAAATATTTTCAAATAAAAAAGATGTGAAATGAAACAGCGCGTACATAAGTAGCAAAAAGAAAGGATGAAAATGTAAAATAAAGTAAAAGAATGTACTTGATTACATGAAATATGTCAAACGTGGTAGGGAGGAGCTTTAATGTATTTGTTATAAAGATATCTATCGGTAGCGACGTGCGATACCAATCAATATGACTAAAGCAGAGAGTACTTTTTTCGATACCGAGTAATTTGGGTACCGAGTAATATTATTATTCGATACAAGTCCTGTATCAAATACGTTTTGTAGTATCGGGAAATATAATCAAACAGATTTTTCGTCTAGTGTTTAAGCAATATTAATAGGTATTTACCGTTCGAAACTTACCTTTCATCAAACTGGGAATTAACTAGGAACTGTTAAAAGCGCCTACTTGCGACATATGTCAACAAAATTAATCTAGATTTTTAATTGGCGGTTGATAATTCTGCTTATAATTCCGGTAACGCGTAATTCTTTCCCACGTCGCACTTCACACTTTCAATTTCAGTAATTTCTGACAAAATGCTTTTGTCTTCAAGTCCCTAAAATGTGTTTGCCTTCCTTCTCGTGGGTAGATACCTGATCATGACTCCTCTCAAAAGTAAGGCATGAGGTAATTTTAATAGAAAAACTGAATCTTTGGCATCTTGTAAACTCTGGGGAATACGTCTTATCTTTTCAAACATTTGATATATTTCCGCAAAACCTGATAACGATAAAATTGAAATATCAATTATGTTGACATTGTTGTCAGCTTTTCCTTGTTCTTACCTCCATCCTACTGTATGCAAAACACTTAAAAATGAAAAATTCAACTTCTCAATTATTTTAACTCATGAGCGCATTTTAACCGCAGTTCATAGTCGTAAGTAGATCATTTATGAAGAAACGAAAAAATTCTCGTATGAGTAAGTACTCATTGCATGGAATAATTTCTATCGATACTTGAGTGGTATAGAATATTTCTTTCGATACCAGTTCTTGCTATGTATGGAATGTTTTCGGGTATCGCACGTCACTATCTAGCGGTTGGCAATTTGTTTTCCATCTTAGTCTTTAAATCGGTTTCTTGTATAGCCTTGTCCACCGTTCGGTGTTCTATAGATTTATTAAGTGAAAGTGTTTGAAAAGTGCTTATGAGGACTTTGAGAAGATGTGAACAATGTGAGCATTCAATCCTGTTGTGGAGGAGCTTGTGAGTGTAGATCTTCTCGTGTAAAAATCTGTGGTGATTAGTGACCGTCAGTCAATGATTATTTGGAGATCGCGAGATGCGGTCTGGAGTTATGTAGGTTTGCTTCCTAAAAAAAACGTTTGCTTTATCGTGCCAACGTTTTGATCTTTATTGAGATCATCTTCAGGACCTGGGATTTACAAACAAAAGTGAATTTGTACAATGCCAAAAAATATTTTTTATATTCAACCAATATAATGAAGAGCAGAAATACTTTGATCGAATATAAATTTTTTTTTTGCATTTTATAAATTTACTTTGTTCAACATCCTACGTTAAAGTCCCAGAGCCTGCAGATGATATCAATAAAGATGGAAACAATTAATTAATGTTTTTAGTTGAGATCAAAAAAGCTAATGGCACGAGAGGGATTCGAACCCACGACCTTCGGCTAGATACGCCGCTGCTCTACCACCTGTTCTATCGTCACTTCGATCCACTCGGACATCAACTCCCCATCTCAACCCCACCTTATGAGTTTTTGCCATTTTTCAACTAAAAACCTTAATTAATTGTCATGTATTAATTTGGCAAGCGGACCACGAAAGTAGTGAATTAAAGATCGAAGGGTTGGCACGTTAAAAAAAAAAAGATTTTCTGAATCCTACATCACACCAGACCGCAGCTCACGATTTCCGAATAATCAATTAACTAGATCTTCTATTTATCTACTAGATGCATGGTGCCAATGGTGATAAAAAAATCGTATAAGATTTTTATTCTAGACAGTTCAAGCATTCCATAAAGTCTGATATGAAAGGCTTCATATATAAAATAAGAAACTCCATTCCATCTGTTTTTAATAAATTTTAATTTTTTTCAATTTTTTATTGACAATGCCAAATAGATCTGATTATTGATTAACATTGAATTACATAATTAAACATACCTAATCTTAAAACATATACGTGTTTGAATGTTATTGTGAAAACTTTTCTTCATGTTGAACGGTCTAATGCATGTTCAATGAGCCAGCTAAGAAAGTTTTTTCTTAGTATCCGGATAGAAAAAGCATTATCGGCCTTTATCGTTGATCACAGGAGACTGTATCAATAAAACAAACCCGATTCCGCTTGTCCTTCACGCTCACTACACGAAAAGATTCCATTTAATTTAGGATAAAGTTTCATGTTAGAAACTCCTTAGAAACATAACGTTTATGCTTGTTAACTTACACCACACTTTCTTGGCTTGAAGGGTGCTTTTTCGGATTTTTTTACAATTTTTTAAGATTGTATAAGTTAAAAATTATCATTTTCCTAGCGCACATAACAAAAGTAATTAAATACTTTTTCAACGTTGAAAGAGTCAAGGTCTTTGAATTTGTGCGAAATATATAGATGATTAATGAGCAAATAGTTTTCGATCCTCATCCGCCTATTCTCGCTGGTTTTGGTCATCTACCGAGATACTTAACGATATTCAGTGATGGTCGTAAAATTTCTTAATCTAAGTGGACTCTGAACATTGTCAAATATATCAAAATATTCAAAACAGTTAGTATTTTATAATTTTTCTTCCATATATACACATTTAATTCACATCTTAAGTTTAAAGATTTATGTGTTATACATACTACTTTAACGAGTCTTTTAATGTGGGCATAAAACATCTCAACAATTCCGACGCTATGAAATAATAGCTCATATTTCCTGCTTATGGCTTCCAGATATTTGCCTAATTAATAGTTATCGTAATAGGATCAATGTAAAATATGGTATTAAGGCTTAAGAAATATATTATCGGGAGGCTCCGATATTTTAAGGGGGCTAAGAAATAATGTCCTAGTATTTTATCGTTGTTGCGTCGTATTCTCGACAATGTATCTAAACCCACGTAGCTATAAATTCCCCGGCCACCCCTAGAGTTTGAAGATAGGAAATATAGCCGCCCCTGAGAGGTGATCTAACAGCATTTTTCGAAGGTTATTACAGGCTCGGCGGGAGTTCTTTCATCGAGTCCTTAGATTTGAAATAACTTTTATTGAGGTCGGACCGGATTCGTGTGTCATATTTGATTAAAATTAATAGAATGAGAATAAATTACAAATATCCTTATTCATTTTTGATCTGTTTATATGGAAATTTCCCAAATTTAAAAGATCGAAAAAATAAACGGGCTTTATAAAAAGAATACTTCAAAAATTAGTAATTTTATAAAACGTGTGCCTTATAATTATACCAACATATGTTGGTTGAATGTTTTTTTTTTTTTTTTTTTGAAACAAGGATTCGGATGTATCACATAGGTGTGAGTTTTGCTAGAAGGAAAGAGAAAAAGGGGACACCCTTGTTTACAGAACAGTAGCGGAAGACGAACTGTAATGATTATTGTCGGGTTCTCTTTTAGGTGTTTTTACCTTATGCTACGCGTTCGTTCCTATTTATACGAGGAGGGTCTACGTTTGGGAATAACAAAACACAGTCATACAGGCTTATCGACAATCCGGTAAAGTTTTACATTTGAAAGCATTGGCAACACATAAATAACGTTTATTTATCCTCTCATTAAATTATCCTATGTCGCACAAAGAACTAATTTGTTTTTTATTTAGCGTTTTGCGAATTAGGGCGAGTTAATTAAACCTGCCGTTATTTCTTCACTATGACAAATTAGACTGGTGGTATAATTAACCACATTTGCATTTAAGCATTATTGACGACAGAAAGATTGCATTTTTCCAAATTCTTTAAGTTTAAGTGGTCTAAGTACACAAAACAATTGAAGTAAAATAATCTATATTATCTTTTTTTTTCTTGTTACTTAAGTTCTTATCAATCACTAATAAACATTATTTGTATAATTTTATTTAAAACGCACTTCAAACAAAATAGCACATACTGTTTCAAAAATTCAAAGCACCCTCTCCAAAAAATGACGAAATAATAATTACTGATATATTATAAAATGCACACTCAAAAACTACCACATATTTCAAACATAATGCATAAAGCATTTAAGTTAGACAATTTTAGTATAAGCTGACAAATATGTGCACTAAAAACGACTTAAGGATGGGAAATTCTCCCAAAAATGAAATTTCTTAACAACATAAAACACACGGTAAGTGTAACAAAGGGACGGCAACAAGCCAACAAGATTTGTCAAAAGTACCAGGATTTCGTATTATTCCATATAACTCGGTACTAAAACTGGTACTTCTTCCTACCTGTAAAAGAATAGCTTTCGAAAGATCATTGTGTTAATATTAAACAGGATCTACAGTTTACAGCAAACAAAGCTTTAACAGCAGATGGTACTTCAGTGGAATCAAACAATATACTATGCGCAAAGGAAAAATGTAAAGTCGTTTATAAACATAAGAAGAAGTCGGTGGAGGATGTACGTCTGCTAGTCGGTGAGCAAACATTCAAATGCTACTGGGTTACTTGATCCGTCTAATTTTGAGAGTTTTGATGTCACTCAATTACTAGGCTTTACGACCTCTTCAATGAGCAACTGTCACCAGTTCTATGTTATACCAGCATGGAAAGAAAAATAGCAAAGAAAATTAATGTAAACAGGCAACACCAAAATTTCTTACTTCTTTCTGTTTTTGCTGATCGATACTTATAAAATAAAGAAATTTTTTAACCTATTCAAACCAGCAGTAGCCGATATTTCTAATGTATATCCTGAAAAGAGGAGGGACCGGTCAAATACTCATTTCACAAAATGGATATATCCGGGATTGTTGAAGTTTAAAAAATTCCAACTAGATGCCAAAAACTCACCAGCCAGAGCTCAACCATCAGCCAAACGTTATACAATATATTCTGATTTAAATAAGTGAGCTGAAAATGACAACCGTTCCTACTTTGCAAATATTGGCGAAACTGAGATCGAATGAAAAGTGCTTCGACTAGGATCTGCAAGAGATTAATTTCCACCTAAAACGGAGAACAATGAAAAACTTCATCATTATGAATAGCATTAGAGTGGTCCTGTACGTATTGTACAATACTGACAACCACTTACATAAGAAAGTATAAGACGTAAATTTTTGATACTGGTCAACAAGGAATACAACGTGTCTTTTCAGTAGATGAAAGCTCATGTATAACTGAGTAAGAAAAGCAGGATGCGTCGGTTAAGGAGGGCATCATCAGATGAATCTTTAAAAAGAGCCGATGAAAAAATTCCGAACTACCTCAAATCCTGAATATTGCCTGAGGCGTATTCCCAGTAGGGCCGAGCAATTTAGATAAAGTAGTAACTTGAAGCAATTCTTGCCGCAATGTTTCGGAGAAAAAACGAAAAAAACCGGAAAAGTGCTAATGGGTGGGTAGATGGTAGCTGGAAGGAGGTTGAGCAGGTTGTTGGTTTTTTTTATGACTACAAATGGGCCGGCCTAGGGTGATACTTTATGAACCGATTGAAGAACACCTTTTGTGGTAAATATGTGCAATATGATTTGGTGTGACCGCATAGACGATACCTGGTGATACAGTGTAAAGTACGACCTCGAGTTGTTTCAGAGATTACTTAACTCAAATCCTCATTTGGTGTAAAAGCTCAATTATTTTATATAACTTTATTATTATTCGGAAATGGTGAGGTGCGGTCTGATGTGACGGAGGTTTTAGAAAAACATTTTTTTATCGTGCCACAGTTTCGATTTTTGTTGAGATAATCATCAGCGCCTGAGATTTATAAACATTGGTTAAATTTTACGAATACTCGTAGCATGCGAAAAAATAAATTTATACAATGCTAGAAAATCTTAGATTAAAAAATGAATTTATACAATGCTAGCAAATCTTAGATTAAAAATGTTAAATTTATGCAACGATAAAAAAAAATTAGATTTAAAATATTTTAGATTTAAAGAAATTGTCTGTCATTAGATAAATTCATTATTCTTATCTAAACATTTTTAGCATTGCATAAATTTTACTAACTTAAAATTGCTGGTATTGTATAAATTCATTTTTTTCAGCAAACATTTTTCTAGCAGTGGACAAATTCATTCTTTTTTAAAATCTAAAATTTTGAATCATTATAAAAATTAATTTTCCTAATCTAAAATTTTTTAGCAATGTATAAATTCATTTTTTTAATCTAAAATTTTCTAACATTGTATAAAAAAAATTTTATTTAAAATTTTAGCATTGTACAAATTATTTTTTTCACATCTTACATGTATTTGTAAAATCTAAACAAGTTCAAAAATTTATGAATCCCAGGCCCTGAAGATGATCTCAGTAAATATCGAAACGTTAGCACGATAAAAAAAAGGTCTTTCTAAAACTACGTCACACCACATCACATCTTACGATGTCCAATTAACTAACGGTCCCTAAACACCACACATATATCGTTATTGACGTTCTGTTGCTCAAGATCCTCTAAAAGCTGAGAAAGTGGTTTTCTGGTGGATGAGTAGACATATGTTAAATTTCTAGCAACTGTTGCTAACTCTTCTTTGGTGACTTCTGGAGGGGTGCTGTGATGGAGAAATCGAATAAATAAAAAATAAATCTTTATCCTTAGCTTGTTCGTATGGTTCTTGTTTGATAAATGATTATCTGTTTGTAAATGTCAACGTTCGGGACGATACAGCAATATGTTTGTTTCAAATATTCAACGTTAAAGTTTTAGGTCCTTGCAGAGCTGGACGTAGTAGGATAAATTACGGATAAATATGAATGGTGATATTGCAGTTCGTTACGTTTGGAGTTTGATGTTACTATCAGTCTTAATAGACAAATAAAAAAGGACAATTTTACTAAAATCTTCTTCACTTTCAATTCCCCCCTTTATCATTACAAAAATCACAATATAATTCTGTTTACTAAAAAGGGTACACATATAAATTAAATTCCAAATTTTAAGCAGGAAGAAAAAGTGATATAAAAATTTACGGCAAAGCAGGATGATAATGGCTCAAACCTAGAAAAGATGACAAAGGATTTCAGTTTCACTTGTAGAGTTTCATGAGGGAACAAGTGAAGTGATTCAGCAGTGATTACCAAAGGGGCTAACACCAAGAAAAACACTACGGCCCATTACTGGCAACACTTCAGCCTCCGTTGTAATCCTTTTTCATTTTCCCTCCCAAATCTTTTTATTAATCGTCTATAACAACGTTTATTCCAGAAAAATTATTTATTCCAATTCAATTATATGTAGATAAAACATTATTTGCTCTGATAATTAATTACGGTTTTTAGTTGATATGGAACAAAGTTAAAGTTTAAAAAAGTTAAAAGGTGAGATAGGGAGTTGATGTCCGAGTGGATCGAGGTCACGATAGCTCAGGTGGTAGAGCAGTGGCGTATCTAGCCGAAGGTCGTGGGTTCGAATCCCCCTCGGGCCATTAACTTTTCCATCTCAACTAAAAACCGTAATTAATTGTCATATATTAATTAGTCGGGCGGATCACGAAAACGTTGAATATTTATTTGTTTTATCTGGCAATGTCGTAAGGAGTGCTATATAAAACAAGAAGAATGACGATAATAATTGTTAAATTTATCGTTTTTCTAATTGCAAAAAGGTTCAAATGTTACATTTGTTCTATTTTCCATTAATCAGTTTATGAACAATTATGAACATCTCCATTAGCATAGATGGTTTTCTTCATGTAAACAATTTTAGTGCCTGTTCGTGAAATATAATATTGACTACACCCTGTTAGTTGCTTCTAAACACCAATTAGTTTATTATTGAATAATTAACTACCACTATTCAACAATACGATACTACTGTCACTATTAGTGTACCAATATACTTGTTATTATTGTGGAAAAACATGAAAAAGGACGATAGATTTCAAGAATGTCTGTCCAACAAGACGATGATAAATTCCTATTTCCACATGTAGAGTACGTTTACCTTTATTACCTTTTCCTTCACATTCCGAGGGTAAAATCAGTTATATTTATTGTTTTTTTAAGCTGGGAAAGGCATGCTTGCGCATTCTGATTCGGAGAATTCCGATTTTCCGATGAAGATATTCAACCTCACGTCTCCCTTTTGTTTTAGCAGGTGACGTAAGAGAGGTCAAGTTCGACAGGTCAGCTGTAACTGAACTATTAATACGGTTTATGATTAACAAAACTCTGTTAATTTTTTAAAAATTTGCACTTCAGAAACGTCAAGGTAATCTTGGCCGCGTTTGATCCGAGAAATTACTGTTCAATTAGATTTACAATAAAATAAGTCATGGTGTTTTGTAGTGGGTTTGGTGTTAGTATTACTGAAAATTCATTAATATAAGTTGAAATCTGCACAAGCGTGTACAGAGTTAAGCCTAATACTACTCGCAGTCCATATCAACACCACCTTTTGTGTAATTTACAATAAGTTAACGACAATATTCGAGAAACACTCAACCCGGGTTTTGGCACCGAATGAGACCTCGGTCTTATAAGCTAAGTCATTTCGGACCTCAACGCAATTACTTCTTCCAAAATCATTCTCTCTTAGACACAGAACAAAATTAACATAAACGTAACTTTTCAGGCATGTTTTTCATCAACCGAGATAAACACAGCGTCGATTACAGAACAGAAACATGTAAACTCAGTCGCAGCTACGCCAACATCATTAATCCAATATCGATAACATACAAATATCATGACTTCACACAAAACATATAACACATTCAACACATTCCACACAGCAAACATTTTTACATAGTCTAATTTTTCAACAATTTAGTTTTATTTTTTCTAATTATGCCCGTTTATATAATTTTGAAAGGATAATCTGGTCGAACCATTACCAATGTTTATTCCCATCGTCGGCTCTTTTTATCTCAAAACAGCCTACTCCTTATTTAAAAAAAAAAAAAAGTGTTTCTATACCAACTTCCTCCCCCACCCCTTCAAAATCCAACGTATCTAAACATAAAACAGGAATATCTCACTGGCTCTCTCTCAACACGGCACGCAACAATGGCACAAATACGCAGAAAACAAGCGCTTTGAGTAAGTAGAAATACTTTAATTTAATATTTTTAAAAAATTTACATTGTATAAATTTATTTTTTTCACATCTCATATGAATTTGTTAAGTATGAACAATGTTTGTTTAACGCCCTGAAGATCAAAAAGTCGGCACGATAAGGTAAATGTTTTTCAGAAACCTACTTCACACCAGACCGCATCTCACGATTTCCGAGTAATCATAGACTAACGATCAATACTCACCACACACAACTTACAAAATTTTATATCTTTACTTGATACTGTAATAATAACATGACAATGTTTATAGAAATGATAAATGGTGGAGGAGTGTGTTGTTCAATCTTTTTAAAAAGTTCCTATACACGGTTAGTTGTTTTCAACGATCCGGATTTCATCAAAATAAAATAAAAATTTGAAAAGATTGTGTTATGATTCCCGCTTTTTGCACGTTGATAATTAAATGGCATTAAAAACCAGTTTCTCATTGGAACATCGCGTTGGCCGTGGGGTTCAGTCGAGAGAGACCCTATTATATTAAATTTCAAACTCTCTTTTGAAGGGGAAAAAATATGGTAGAATTTCTCAATACAAATAATATTAGAAAAAGAAATAATTTATGAAAAAAATCGAATTTTTTTTTACCAAACCAAATATAACCGAAAATCATTCTCCACATAAAAAACTATAAATAATATTAACGTAATATTAACATATTATAAATTTCTCCAGCTACTTTTATTACCAACACCCTTTTTTGTTAATGTTTATTATTCTCTAAGATAAAATTTTACGTAAAATTCTTCCTATATATAAAACATTATGCACGTACTTTCTTCCTCATTAAATGGGTGTTTTCTCCACTGCGATTGCCAATATGATGCCAAGTCTGATCTTTGAAATTAAACAAAATTTGAAAACGCTTTTTGGAATCAGACGAAGTTGTTTAAATTCTTAAACAAGTACAAATCTGTTGGAGACAAGTCTGGAGAATAAGGTGGATGCTGAATAACTCGTAGCCAAGCTGTTACAATTTGCATACAGCATGTTTTGAAACATTAGGCCTGGCGTGGTCGTAGAGGAATTGGGACCTTTCCGATTTACCAATTCGATTGTTTTTGAATATTTTTTTCATCCATTTCGTCCATTTCCTGGCAGTACAATATAGAGGTAACCTCTAAGCAAACAGGAGTAGTGAATAATTCCAGCCATTCATCAGCATAATTTTTTACGTATAAATTTGGTTTTGGCATGTTCTGATCTTTCGTCCATATTTAACCACTGCTCTGACCGATGCTGATTGTCATATCCAATCGATTTTCCATAGCAAGTGATGATTCTTTCTGTTTTTTGCTTGGCGAGAAACGAAACGCATGTCTCAAGGCGTTTTAACTGATGCCGCTCAGTGAGGTCAAGAAAACCATAGATCAAGCGACTTTTTCTCTGTTCTTTAATTGTCTTGACACGGTAGCTGCACTTGCATTTAGTTGTAAGTTAGTCCTCCGACTGTTTGATAGTTGTTTTCCTCCAGCTGAACCTAAAGGTCATCGTTGTCAATTAAAGTTGGAGCTCTTCCGCGGGGCTCGTTTTCCAATTCGGTATTCCCTTCGGAAAACTTAGCAAACCATCGGCGAATAGTCCGTTCATTTACACTCCCTTTCCCAAACGCCTTACAAGTGTTTCTTGCAGCCTCAGCTGCCGAATGACCGATTTTAAACTCGTAAAGGAATATTACACGAAAATCGCGTTTTTCCGTGTTCATATTTGGAAGTATACTAAAAAATGTGTAACGAATTGAGGAGCTTATCTTTGTAGACAAAAGTGGAGGATTAATAACTGTTTAATTATAATATGTCAAAAATTAAGTAAACAATAAAAAAACCGCCATATCTTCTTTGAAATTCTGAAACTATAAAATTGGACATTTCATGTGAAACAACCCAATATTATTAAATTAGACTTATTATTTCAATATTACTCATTTCTTATTTCCTACACGTTAGCTAATATTATGATTAAAATAATGTTGAATTGGTCCAAAATCGGTCGAAATATTAATTTTAATTATTAGCCGAAGGAGAAAACCGCGACGATAAAGGGTGATCAGGTAGGCATACAGTTTAATAATAAACTGAATATTTTCAAACCTTTGAAGCATAACTTAATTCCTGTGAAATGAAAAAAAGTAAGTTAACGAATTTATAATGTTTCAGAAACGTTAATTCCAAGAATAAAAGAATATTTACACGAAACACGGCGTTCTGAACCACTAAACCTGCAAGACCGAAACTAATTGTGGGTTCAGTCTGTATCTGGCCCCGTGATTTATTAGCAACCTAACAGTTTATTTTTCTCAGATTTTTAAATTAATATACGTCTAGAACACAATTAAAAAACCGAGGTATGGATTGGTTTTTAAGAGAGCAACCTTTGTGGTTGGTCCTATAAATAAGCATTCAAGGGACATCACACGTTTTGCTTCCACACCACTTAAGGTCATAGAAATTATTAGAACCATATCTTAAATTTAGAATATAAAAGGCGTCAGAAATTTCGCTGTAAATGTATATTACACTCGAGGCTTTATAACAACGTATGTTTTTTTCTGCATTACGTTTTCTGTTAAAAGGTTCTGGGTAAATAAACAAGCACATGCGATGGCGGTTTTGAAACGATTTCTGCAATTTTATACATCTATATAAATATATTACAATATATGTCGTAAATACATCTTTCTCCTGAAGACAAGGCTGATGTTTTTTTGTTTTTTTTTCTGGGGCTTCCGATATCTGGGTCATTTCAGCCCACTGAGTCTATATTCTATACAACATTCGTACAAATAAATACATTCATGCATTACACTCATTCCGTTTAGTCGGTGGCGTTCTTGATATTGCTCCACCGAGTTATACTTAAACTAAAGTAAATTTTGGGGTCGATGGGGTACTTTTATATATATATATATAT
>CM077105.1:27613064-27755808 GCA_039619505.1 Cimex hemipterus | reverse complement strand
ATATATATATATATATATAATATCAATAAACATTACGCCATAGACCCCGAACATCATCGTTCGAGGGGCGATGATGACGGTATATTCACCCTCACCCCTCGCCATTCACGCTAATAAATACATGCACTCAGACAAAACATAAAGACCCCTAAGTTATACTATACACAATAAAAAAAAAATCCCCTAAAAAGCGGAACATGGGACTCTGAAACTCGCTACCGTGCTCGAGGACTGCTGATGTATTTACAAAATATATTGTAAAGTGTTTATACAGCTGTATAAAATTGAAAAAATCATCTGAATACCGGTTCTGAGAAGACTGATATTTAAAAAAACGATCAATTAAATACTGCAAAAAGTATCTTTACCATTGCTTCATAGATAAAGCATAAACGGTCAATACAATTCCACTTTACTATTTTCTTATGGGTTATTTACAAACATTTCACGCCCATTACACACTGGAACAAATAGCATACTAACATATCTTTCAGTAGTTTGTGCTCATCTAATTTCTCGAACTATTCTGCAATCAAAAAGAGATGTATTTCTATAATGGACAACTTTCTGCATCACAATTAAAGTACAAAAATGTTGAACTGTTTTATAAATAACTAAATCCATCTTGTTGTATTATTTTTATCCTATCGATTATCTAAATTGTTTTCGCTTGAATGAACTTGACTAATCTGCGAACAAAAATATGGGTTGCTAGCAACCAAAATTTTGTTTTATAACGTAAAGGAAATATGACAAAATTACCAATTCAATGTATGAAAATTGAATTTATGTTAAAATAACATGTTTAATATTTTGAAGGATTTTTTGCAGTTTTTCAGAAAACCAGGGATGACACTGCTAAGTTAAGCCCTGAATGTCTGTTATTGTTTAATTTGGTGAGGCCAGATAAAAGACAAGTAAAATAATATAACATAATATAATACAGCATACAAATTGATAGAGAGGATAAATGGTGGAGTGAGTAGGTTGTTCAAGGTTGTTCAATCTTTTTAAAAAGGTAGTTCCTACTCACAGTTTTCAACGATCCGGATTATTGATCTACAACGTGATGATAAGCTATAAGCTTGAAATCCGGACAATTAAAATCAACTAACTATTACTAAGAACTCTCTTTTTTAAAATATTGAAAATGTTTATGTCCTCCCTATGATCGTAAGGCACAATTTAAAATGAGATAAGGAATTGAAACTTCAATTAGGTAGGGCATAGAGCAACATTTCTGTCCATACTGGACAGATGCGCGGTCTTGGTCTAAAATTAAGTGTGCTCGCAATACCTACTCTTAATCGGGTAACGATGTCCCTACTACCCCCTAAACCCTCAGCGGGCTTCTTATCTTTGTTGCTTTTGATACTTGAGAGCTTCTCTGTCAACCTGGCTCACCGATACTGTCACTTCATCAAAAAACCATGATTGTTCATGCATTTTTAGGATCAAAGGATGGTTAAATCCGAGGGTTGTGACGCCCCGGCCCAGATCTTCTCGTTCGTTCTTTCGTCAACCTCCAGTATGAACCTAAGTACCCTGTCGCTCAGACAATAGCCAACGTTTTACCGATACCTTCCTCGTTTCACTCTCAACACACTCTAAAGACACGAAACTACCTGTACTACATACAACCAAACAACCTCCAAGAATCGAAACAAGGGACCCAAATACTCGCTGCCGTACTGAAACACAATTCTCGCATCGAGTGGCGCTACGCGTTCTTTATGTGGAGCGAAGGAATCACGCCGTTCAATAGAGTAGGACACGTCAAACAGGTTTTCCTCTGCCTGCCAGACACATACTTCGACATGGGACCCGTTCTGTTAGTTTGCTGTCTATGTTGTTGTTTGTTATTATTTTCATAGATTTCGAGAACTATTTCTTTGTAATAATATTTCATAATAATGCTGTAAAAATTACGACTAAGACATTACTTACACCAAGACTAAGGATTGCCATTTTTAGTTTTTGTTTCTTTCTTTTTTAAATATAATTTGTCCTTTACAGTTTTACTTGTTTTTATTTTGAAGAAATTTATTATTAAAAAGATAATAATTTTGTTCGTGAAGCTTCAAATTCTCAAATGACAAAGGCCAAGAGTTGGGGAACACTACGACTTGGCAAAACAGTAGTTAACAACTTGCCCTTTAATTATGGTCTATGTTAATTCTCCCTAAATCAACTTGAGTCTTAATTACCTTTAAAAGGGCACGGTGAAAACATTTAAATATGCACCACCTTTGAACTACCATTGGCGCTTGGTTGTCTCAGCCTTCGAAAGGAACAAATAAAAATTCTGAAGTTCTAAATTATTGGAATCAGGGCATTGGGAAAAACGAGTAATTATTTAAGTAAGAGAGACGAAACTTTACGATCCCCTTCCTAAACGGTCTAACCCAGGCTGAAAACATCCTAACTTGATGAGCGCCTTGAATAATTTATCAAAGACGTGTTTATCTGATAATTTGAACAAACTGGAAAGTTTCCCCTTAAGAAAGTAAGGGCACCACAGATGCCTTCTGGTTAAAATTCCCAAACTGTAACCCTCCTTGATCGATAAAAATGGATTTCAAGAGAGGGCTAGTTAACTTCTTTGAACAATATTCAAGCCGGATTTCCATTTTTCCGGTCAAAAATCTGACCGGAAAATTTTTATTAAGCATAAAATCTACATAAAAATAAAAATGTTCCTTTCCCGTTTTAGATTCTCCATTAAGAAAAATTCCAATGTTGAATATTCTTCCCTCAGATTATGATCGGGCATTGGATTGGGGTACATTTGGCTTTTTAAGCCCTTTGGAATATTTCTCCTTTGATAAGCGGGTTTAATTCTGGAAAAAATGCCTGTTGAAGAACATCAATCGAACTAGCTCAGTGCCAGGTAACTCTGAATAGCAGCTTACTCGTGACAATACATGAAACGTGGGCTTACCAAAGATATTTGCAAAAGGTTAAAAACGGATTTCAAAACTGAATACAGTCATAACAAAATCAGTAACTTATTTGTCACATTTTCAACCTTATGAAAGGAACAGAATCCTTACGTTAAGTCAAGGTTTTGAATCCACCCTTATTTTTGAATGTCTGTTGACTGGATCAGCGTGAGGTTACAGCTGAATAAATCTACATTCGTTACTAAGCTTTCAGCTGCATTTATACAGTCATCATCGTAGGTTCAAAAAGTATCTAAAAATAGACAATAACGTACCCTAACCACCCCTAATAACGTCTTCCGTACATAAATTCGACAGTACGCTTATCTTACCTTCGAAGATGCTTAATCAATTTAATTTTGAATTGAAAAATTAAAACTAAAAAGCAAAAGCTTAGAATGGAGGTAACCAATCCTTTTTTAGGTTAAAATATAATTTAAAGTCGATTCTAGCACGGTCCGGATTATGTCAACCACTGTGATAATATATTTTTGACGTAAACCTATTTTAAGGCTTTGGTTTAATTACCGCGTGTACTTTCTTATAATGAAAGTGTTCAGCAAGGAATCAGGAAGGGACAAATTAGATTGTACAAGGAAGGATCAAAAGAGTGATAAAAGCAGGATAACTTTCAATTTGATCCCACCATAGGGCATTTAACCAAGTAATAATTAATTTGTTCATAAACGTAAACATTAAGAACTGCAGCTTAAGCAACAAAGATGCATAGAAAATAAAGCTAAAATGAGACATTTCAACTTGTTGACAAACGGCCAACCTTCCTAACCGAAAAACTATTTTGTCCAATGGCCAATAATTTAGTTATTATAATATCATTTTAAAAGATTGCAAACTTGTCTCTGAATAAAAGAAAATGTTACTTCGTGTCAAGTCAGACATCCTCACTAATGCACATAAACAATAGGTCCTCCATCCAACCAACTTAAACAACAGACGGACCTACATACACGAATTTATTAACTACATTGAACATACAAAGTCGAGCTATGTTTTTGGGCGAATTCTGCAACACTCAACACGAATGCCCTGTGTAAACCTCGCATGGCCTATTCTTAATCGGGTGTGGATGGCTCTTCTAATACGAGTAAGGTGCTCCGAACTATCGCTCTTGATACATTTATGCTCTGATGATGATGCCGCTTTCTTTTAATCATGTTTCTATTGCATTTTTAGCATCAGTGTGTATTCCTGGCTCCGGCCTCGTACGCCTTTCCTTACAATCCAGGCCGATGTGTATTCAGACAATATCCACAGTTTTGCCGAAATTCTCCAACTCGTCATGTCTTCCTTAAAACAGCACAACAAGAAGAGGATTCTGGCATATCACGACCACAGTTATAAGCCAGATCAATCAAGATTCTGGTAACAAGTATCGGAGTATTGTAAAAGAGAGTTTATTGTTGTCCACGTTAACAACCTCCTCTACAAGATGTTTTGTCTACAAAGGGAAATTTTAACTATTGAAAATACATGTTGAACTGGCACCGATTTAATTGTTGGCTATTTACTTGCAGGTTCCCTTGTTAGTCAAACTCATTTGAACTTGAAACTGCTTCTGAAGATGTCGTAAAACAAAAACGCGTTGAAATGGCATCGAACACATCGAGTGTTGTCGGCCCAGATGAACATTACCAAATCTAATGCGTCGGTAGTTTAACCCTTCGAAGTTAAAACATATCATATTTATACGCCCATATGTTTCCTAAATTTAAACACGATCTATTTGGGATTATTATTTTTACAATAAAACGTCATGCTAAAAATTTAAAATGTTTTATTGCTTGTCTATCAAAACTGCAGTACAATAAAAGACTTATGTCATGCGTGCTTATCCCAAACCTATATATATATATGGACGTACTGGTATCAAGTTGAAGTGCCTGCGAAACCTTCAAATATAAAAAGAGAATATAAAGCCTTCAATCAAAAGCTTTACGGGCAACAGTTTTATGAGCCGTCATACATACGCAACACCAGGCTTTATTGTGATCTCCCATGTCAACTGAAACTTTCTTTATGAAACGCTATATATTGACGGTCTCAGAGAGAATTACAGGATCATACATATAAACTCGTTTATCCACGATGAATTGAAAAGAAAAAGAAATCACATAAATGATTAGTCCATAACTGTATGACTGAGGAGCTTTCTACTTAATGTCGATAAATTCAAATTCTGAAAGGAAAGAAAAATTTATACATGAAAGGAGAAAAATGAAAAGCTATAGTTTATCTATTATCTTAGTAAGATTTGGATTGGATTCATAAACTGCAATTATATTGAAGAAACCAGGCTGTACTGCACTAGACTTTCTTTACTATGATTACCTAACTAGAGATAATCTCAAAAATAAAATATCTATCTCGTATATAATATCTAAAACTAATATTTAAATATAGATATAAACCTCAAAAAAATAAACTCAAAAATCGTAAAAAAAGAATTATTAGCAACTGAGGTTGCTCGATGTGTCACACTTTTTTTAAAGGGTGCATTGTTCTTCCGTATAGAGAGTGCGTAGGAATCTACCCGAGCGAGCATCTAGGCCCCTGTTCCGTTTCTTGGAAGCAACTGGGCTGTTTTATTATACGTAATATGGATAGTTTTTTTTATCCATTGGGTGTGTTGAGAGAGAATGTATTTATTGACGTGAATTTGTAGTGTGAGAGGATCAATGTCAGAATATTGAGCATCGGCCATAAATTATAGGTTTGTTATATTATAGGTGTAAAGAGAAATTTCCAGTACTCCACCACCCTGAATGAACGATATTTAAATAAGAAAGATTTCAGAGTGAGGGAGAGAATGAATGGGTTTGGATTTAGAAACTGATGGAATTGGGGGCTTAAATGAGCTAGCAGTCCCAGGAGGTTGGACGAATATCACCGAGGTCAGACCCCGGACGGTCATCACCTGGGGGTGGGTGATTCTTACGGCCGGATACCAATCCATCTGGTTTGTCAAAATTTTGGTTTATACATACCGTACAATTGTGTTACTTGTAATTCAATTTTGACCAGTTAAGTATAAACCATTTTGAATCTGTAGTGGTTTTTTTGTCCTACCTGTATGATCACGGTACCAAAAACTGATAGAGTAGCCATCGAGATGAATACAAAGACCGAACTGACTTTAAACTCAGGTAAATACGCTAGACATTTCTATCACGAAATCATAGCAATTGAACGCTGCGCCAGATAAACAACAAGGCTAAGAAAATTTGCCAGAAAGTTTTTCGCTGAAAAAAGAGAAAGATCATCACTGAAAGTCAGGTAACACTTAAGACTTAGCCTCATGGGAGGTAAAGGCAAAAAGCGTTTGGAATTGTATGGTATCTCTGGCAGAAGTCAGTGACACCAGTGACCGGCCGTAGTATGGGCCTCTGGGTGTTCATAGAGGCCTTAAGAAAGTGGATATGTTCAGCCACAATTTATTCTCTATGCTCCGGACTCTATTGTGACCGGTAGCACCTTGCCACGAAAAGGATACATCCAAAAATTGATCCTTAATGAGTCCAAACCTGGCGTAGCAACACGCCAGACATGAGGTTGGCATCCTGACATTACTGGCAGAATTCTAGTTGGATTCCTGCCAGTGCACTGCCGACCAAGGAGTGACATGATAAGAGTACAGATAAGGATAAACACCGTGCAGATACCGACAAGACGAAGAGGAGACAGCAGAATGCCTATGAAGGTGTAGATTCTTGCAACTTGGAGTAAAAAAGGGATCGCTGACAAAGCAATGGGGGTTGATTAACAACTTGAAGCTGCCGAGGGAGCTATACAATAGTGTATCAACTCAAGCTCAGGTGCAGAAGGGCTTGTAACCACTTCTTTTATCCCTATCCCTATCATTTCCCCTGAAGTTAAATGAAATTGAGGAAGTTAGTTTTGGAAATATTTTCGTATAAAAACAAACTTATCAACAATTGATCCGTTTCTAAAATATGCTTCCGTAAAGTGAAAACTTGTTTCGCAAGAATTAATTGTTAACGTGACATTTAGAGAAATTTGCGGAGACATAACAGAGGTAAAGGTTATATACAACTAGATAGTGCAAAGATTGATCCTTGTGGTACACCAGTAACTATTTCATTTCCTAGTATCCTCCCATATAATTTTACTATTAAAAACTATTTCTGCTGAAATATAATAACAGTTGTAAAAAACGCTTTTCAAATTTTAATTTCAAAAACATGATAATAGGATTGAGCGTAATATGCATCGTTAGTCTGACTGTATCTATAATGTGAAAAAATATTTCACTATGAATAATTCATCGCAACGTCAACAACAAATTCCCCACTGAGAATATCCTCAATTTGCTTGCCTGCCCCCCTTTAATAAAAATCAATAATAATCAATGCAATCTTTAAGCTCTAATATTCTTCTCGCCACAATTGCATATAAGACAAAAAAAAATGCTTATTTCTACCCTTCTATACATTTTGTATAGATAGACTTTGCAAACTAATAAATAATAAAATTAAATAAATTTCAATACATAGTGAGAGTAGTAGATATGAAAATAAAACAATCTTTAACCTTCAAAAGATTATTTTTCTTTTAATATTAATACCCAGTTACTTTTTGTATTTTTTTAACTACGAAGTACGTCATGCAAAATGTGTTAATAAATAATAATAGTTTACTTTTGTAAGTAAAGATTAGATATAGATAATAGGTGAAGATAGATGTAAAATGCTTATGTTATATGTAACTTTGTTTTTTGCTTTACAAGTCCGTTTGTTACAAGTCAATGTGTTTGATTTACAATCCCATTGAGTACTCTGGGAGAATAAATATGACCGGAATCCTATATCTGTATCGGTGTGTTTATGTTTACGTTTATGTTTAAGTTTATGTTCATGTTTATGTTTATCTTAATTTATTGGAATGAACGTAATTTATTAGGATGAAAGGAAGGATTGTTCCACGCGAGGAATATCGACTACTGTGGGGTGGAATGTGACGGCTGAAGATTAAAAGTAAGTTATTAGTGAGAATAGAGTGGTTTCAATCCCGCCTCCAGGAATATCAAGTACTCTGGATGAGTAAATGGCTTCTATGCTTATGGGGTGGTGATGTGTGTTTTCTATTTCTTGTTCTATATTGTGTTCTATTCTGTAGATGACACATGCAAACGTGGTCTAGCGTTTCAGGATATGGACGTAATATACATATAAAAGCAGAGAGTCAGCACCTACCTCATAGGCCTAAAATGTCTGCTGGTTTAAAAGTACGTATAAAAAGGCCAGAAAAAGAAAAAAAGATCAGAAACGATGACCTTAGCTGTTTGTCGGCCAATAAATTTCCTACTTTATATATACAGCTCATAAAATTGGAAACTGGGCTGATTTAAAAAGCTGGTCATTTAGTCGAAATATTCCACATTAAAGTAGCCTCTTGGCTACTAAAATATAGTAGTAAATAAATAGTAAAAATAGTCTCAATTTGTACTATTTAGATGATGATTTTCTATGGAAAATTAATAGGTTTAAATGTTTCTTTCAGTTGTATAAAATAAAATAATTTATACAAATATATGAGCACAATAACTGAATTTTAGAAATGTTTCCATACACGATTCACGTAGTATAAAACTGTAACTGTTTACTTTCAAACTTCCCGGAAAAAGGACCTCACGCTGTCGCAGGTCTGAATATTATATAAAGTTTTAGTTACATTAATTTTTGGTATAGTTTAAAATCGTATATCAAAGTAGTTTATTATTAGCATATTAATCCATACATATTTATCCACCATAATTGATCATGTTAATTATTTAAATTAATTATCCTTTTGAAATTTTGGTTGACATGAAAAAATTAACGTAGGGAGAGGGATTCGAACTCACGACCTTCGACTCAACATGCCGCTCTTTTATATACTTGAGTTATTGTGACTTGAGGATGATGAGTTCGAATCCCACTCGTGACAGTAACTTTTTCATCCCAACCAAGACTTTAGATTAAAAAAATCTTTAATGCAAATTATTAGTGTATTTTAAGACGTTAACTACCAATCGTACACACTCTGAAACAAATTGATTTCACCCACCCTCCACAGCATAAAAATGATTGAAGAGAAATCTTAACCTCGTAAAGCCGAGGCCGACCGCCTTCAACTTGCAGAAACTTTGGGGCTAAAGCTTATCGTATTACCACCGGAAAAATGAATGTCAGCATTACTGAATTGGAAAAATCCTACATTAACAGCAAATAGTAAATTGCAAATCTAAAACAATAATTGAGTTGTTTAAGGTCTTGTACCTAACAAGTAGAAAAATTCGAAAATTTGTACGTTCTTAAAATTGAAATTCCCTTAATTAGAAATTAGAAATATAAAACACGTTACCACGAGCGAATTTCTACAAATGATATCCTAAACAAATTACACTATTGTTTTGATTATTTAAACAAATCTGAAGTGGTGTAAATACCGTGCAAATGGAGTAAAGTGGAACGGCAAACGCGGCCGATCCAACAAATCGCACTTGTCTCACAATCAGCTATCAAACGAACTAGGTTTGTCACTGTCAAACGTTAGTCTCTTGAACAATTTAGGGAAAGTGGAAATACAGAGGAGTTCGACACTCGTAGGGAAGTTGGATACTTTTAGACAAAATGAACGTCTGGAACCAAGCCGTTTACCTCTTTAAAATCTAAGTGATGAAAGTTTCATCAATGAAATTGCTACCTGAACAACTAAGCCGCCAATGGTGATGGTAAAGAAATGGTTGTGTTGCATCTAACAAACCAAAATGACAAGAATAACTAAACCAAAGTTACCAAACTGCCAAATCTAATTTTTCAAAATAATTTTGCGTGCAACATCATTTTGAAAAAAAACAGACTTTAGTGAAAAGCAGTAATATTTCAATATCTCCTAGCAGTAAATCTGCCACTTTCGATCTCACCTTTTCCTCCAAGCACTGAGCGATTTCCTTGAAGAAAATAAGATAGAAAGATGTAAAATAAAACAAGCTAAGTAATACTGATGTAAAAAAGGCTGAGCATTATACTCCAGGACAAAAATGATTTTTAATCACTTTTATAAATAAATAAAATTCTGTTTGTGTAATAAAAATTCGTCTTTGGAACGCCCAATATAATCAATTTGACATGGCTTGTAAACATTCAAACAGCAAATATATCAAAATGAGAAAAGAAGGTTGAATTTGAAAAATATCATAACGACACTATCACATTCAGATGATTAACGGATAACACTTTAGGTTTTGTGATGCAGAAAAAGCAACAGCAACCCTTTCAGCACATAAAATGAAATGACTATACATACAGTATCCACGTCACTGGCGTGTAAGACAAACTTTTATTTGAAAACCCCTTTCCAAAAAAAGGAGAAGGCTGGAGTCGAATGACGCTATAATAAAAAAACACGTATAAAAAAAACAAGCATTTGAATAGAGGTTATGATTGGAGGGTTATATTAAATGTATTAATAAATTTAAAGTTTTAAAATTTGGTTAAAATATTTACCCTTTGTGAAGAAAACATTAAAGTTCAATCTTATAAAAGGCTTAATTGGTGTGTCAACTACAACACATCAAAGGTGAGGTCTTGTGTGATCTTGTGAACAACAAAAAAGCGTTTAATTTCGTTTGTCTTAATAAAAATCTGCGAAACACTGGAGATTCTGATTAACCCCCAACTGTCCCAGAAACAAACGAACTGAGTGGGAAAAAACTAGCAGAGCGTTAAAAACAAGTCCCACAAGTAGTGTGAGCTAGAATAAGCTCTGGGCACCAGAGAGTTGTACCGGTGATTGCATTACGAAAAGACGTTATCGATAAAAAAAATGTATGTCAAGAATTGGCATATCATAAATATACGTCTGTCCCAACGAAATTACATATTTTGTGGCGTTTATCTGCCTATATTACAAGACGCTGTTTTGAACGATTTTTCTCTAATAAATTGTAATTTCCAAGTGAAAGGCGTTTTAAATAGGCACTGATCTAGACATTAAATGTTTAAAAAATGACTAATACATACACGCTTTTATCTTTAATGTTTACATGACAGGCAAAAATTTCCACCCACTTGTAATATAACTTGATTTGTATCTATTTTATACATTAATCACAGTTTCACGTTTAATAATTGAATCTTTGTCTAAAAAAAAGTAAAAATTAATGTAAATTGATAATGAAAATGAAAAATAAAAAAAGACGGGCAGATAAAATTAGTGTTAATTAACTTTTTAATTAACATTTCAATATCGTGTATTTCCTGTTTTTGCTTTAATTATATCTACAAAATGCCTCGGCATACTTTCTACCAGTCTGGAACTGGAGATAGCCTATTCTTTAGAAGTCCTTTAAAGATCATGGCGTGTATCAGGAAGTGACGGACTTGCTCTCATCCGTCCTTTGAATTTATGCCAAAAAGATTCGATGAAGTTCAAGTCTGGAAAACAGGCTGGCCAGGTTAAGACCCTGAGGGTATGTCTGAACTGTGCGAGCAACACGTGACGAGAATTATCGTGCATTACAATAGAATTGTGTGCTGATTTCATCGAGGATAGGCAAACCGTGATTTTCCGAAATTTCATCCACATAGCGAGAAGATGTCGAAGATCCTCCACGAACTTCAACCAACTCTGTGCGACTCCCATTGAAATTCCCTTCCACACCATCACCGAGCTACTTTGAAAAGGTTGGCTTTGGAAAAAATTACAGGCTTCGTACCTTCCACATTGCTTTCATCTTTCACGCCCATCTGGAGATCGTAGAGAAAATCTACATTCATCTGTAAAAAGCACAGCAGACCAATTGTCCAAAGACCAGTGGCTGTATTTTGAGCAAATGCGAGTCGAGAACTCTGTGTGTTCTGGTTAATTCTGGTCCTCTTACGGGGCGAAAAGCCACCAGTCCATACTGATGATTTAATCTTCTCCGAGCAGTGAAAGAACTTGAACACAGTAAGGTGCCAGTATCGCAAAATGCTCAAAATTCAAAAAGCAGACCCAGTTTCTCGTAAAAGTCGAACGGCGTCTCACAGTTCTTCTTAGGGAATTCCACTGGAGTCACACACCCTCATACCTGAGAGAACGTCCATCATCAAAGTGTCACACCACGCGCAACATCTTCAGCACTATATGGCATTTTTAACTTTCAAAATTTAAATTAAAAAAAAAACAAAGTTAACAATTAAACAGTTAATTGCTTCAGTATAATGAGACCAAATAAACACTGAATCCTTGTTTTGGATTAAGGATTAAGTGTGTTGATGATCTCTAATTGATATTCCCAATTTAAAACATACCATAAATAAATATTCATGGGTAAAAGCAATGAGACTTATTAAGGGCAGAATTTTGTTTTATCAAGACAATAAAAAAATAAATCAATTGGTGGAATTTTTTGCCTGTCAGTGTATTTGAACATTGAGTGGGACCGCGGTGACTGAGTGGTTCGGACGTCCGACTCATATTTACCTCGCTAGCGGTTTTGGATATGACTACCGGCAGGGCCCGTGGCTTTTTAACTTACAATTGTACGAAAAATTTATTAAAAATTGGTTTGACGATTATTGGATGTTAAGTCCTCTCATGAGTGGAATTAGTTTACTTTCTATCTTAAAAGGGAAATTGTTCGAAAATCAATTTCATGGATTTGTTAGTCAATTGTTTATACTTGTTTATGTTAATGTTACGACTTTCTTCTTGTTCTTCAAAAAATTAAGAAACCATCCCCACCCTTGCAACTTTATCCCGGCATAAAAGTTTACTTTCAAAGTGAAAAGCCCTTGCTTATGAAATATTCAGACATGTAGCTTGACGTATACAGAAGTACAACGTCCTCGGTTAAATTAAGGATGCTGCGCATACGATTCGGCTTGTTGAAGGGAACAGCGATTAGTAGAACCCATTCAGAATGCAGGTTTGAGAGGATTCATCAAAGTTTCATCGTGACTGTTGGATGGAGGACAGGCAAAGGAAATATTAAAGAAAAGAGTAGGATTATAACTTAATAATTGAAAACAGAAATGGATCTTTTGTTAATAAATAAACAAACATTGAAATTAATTGTAAATATTATACTTAAATATATATTTCTTACGCCAAACCTTTTCGAATTGATTAATTATTTCGACATTCGGACAATCTTAGGTGCAATACTACATAGGCTCGCTAAAAAGAGAAACCAAGTATAATATTTTTTAAAATAATAATAATTGAAGGAGACGCAAAATAAAACGGTTAAATCGGGTGCTACCGATGTTTTTCAAAGCAGTACGCATTAATATAAGCTTTAACAAGGCAGGTACTTGCCTTTACAGAAAACCGGGTCTGAGGGGAATTGAACAAAGAGGATTTGAACATCCAGCGATATGGGTCAATAAAAAAGCAAAAATGACATAATGGGAAGAAATTAAAATTATAAGGATATATATGTGTTATTATATACATTATAAGCAAACAGGGCCAAATTATAATTCTAAGCATTGTAGTTATAATACTTTAATTGGATAAATACTTTTCCATTAATTAAGATGTTGGTTGGGATAAAAAAGGCAGTGTTACAATCGGGATTCGAACCCATGACATCTGCTAAATACGCCGCCGCTCTAGCACTTGTTACCGTGACTTCGATCCACTCGGACACTGAATTCCCATCTTAACCCCAACTTTTTGAATTTGCCCTCCTTTCTTGGTAGTGCGGATCGCTAAACCTTATACAATTTAGAAATACTGTTAATATATATTAACAAATAAATATTAAAAACAAGTGCAGAAATATTCATTGAAACATGGACGTCGATGATATTTACATTAACTCATGTAATTATTACTTATTTAAATCCAAACCTTGGAAGAACATAATAACTTACGTACTCTTTGAGGATCTGCCAAGGCCAACAGTTTATTTTAAAAAAATAGTGTTTGATTAGTTACCTATCATCGTGGTGTACCTATCCTCGCTTAGTTTTGTTGACATTCCGCACAAATCACCTAAACACTGAACAAAAATCAGCGTGGATAAATAGACCAAGATGATGTGGAATTATCAAACAAGAGGGTTATCACTCCGCAGACCTCAAGACGAAATATTTTATTTGTCCTACTTTACCTAAAAGTTTTTCGTTTTTATAAATGAACTCACCTGTCCAACAATAATGAAACAAATCGAATGATACGATAAATAATAATAACCTTGAAATGTGTCCACAACAAAAAGAAGACAATATTTTAAAAAATATGACAATTTTTTCTTTCGGAACTGTCGGCCGCCATTATCTCATATTTTATGGCCTAGTATTATTTTATTGTCATCCTTTAAACGGTTTAGGCGTTGACACGGCACTCATCGCTGTAAGGTAAAGGTCCCGGGTTCGAATCCAGCGGCCCGGCATTTGAACCCGACATACTTACAAATGGACTATTTTTCAAAAACACCGGGATAACGAAAGTTGATATAACCTCTTCTGTTAAAAAACCCTCGTAAAAAATAATAAATTAATTTCTACTATTTGCATATTAAGTTATATTAAACAAATCGAATGCTACAATAAACAATAATAACCTTGAAATTTGTCCCCAACAAAAAAAGAAGACCATATTTTAAAAAACTATGTAAATTTCTTCTTTCGGTTTCTGTCGCCCATTGGCAAGAACACTCGGCCGACAATATCTAACATTTTTTGGCCTAGTATTACCGAAAAACGTTTTTATATAAATTGGTCTTCATACGTCCGTAGTCTCTCATTGTATCATCAAGAGTAATATTATCATTAGTGCTCAATGTGGTTTCCAAAATGGTTGGATCACGGACGATCCCTAGGTTTTTGACAGATGGATAAAAGAAGATCGATAGGTTGTTGATGCAGAGCATAGGAATGGTAGACAAAGGATTGGAAAAAGGATTTTTTCAGGGCTAGCAAACGGCTTGGTCTTCGCCAGCCCTCCATTCTTTTCCTGCCTTTCTCGCGTTTTATTCCTTCTAATTTTCTTTTCGAATTTCTCCACCCGAGTTGTTAACGTTGTATGATACAACAATAACTGACTCTCTTTTGTTTATCGTACTTCTAGCCTCTCTACTTCTAGACCCCAGGGCTTAGATAATTGTGGATAAAATAACACAACTATCAAACACATATCGAAAACATAATAGTCTGGATAGCATTTATTCGTCCCCAGAATAATCAATATTCTTCGAGGGATAGTAGGTAGGCATACAGTATTCTACACGCTTCGGTATAATTGAGTATAAGCCCCTTTATTCACCCTAATAAATTACGTTCACACTACTCTAGAGTACTCCATGCTCTTTAGGGTAATTAGGGATAACCCCCTCACATCAGTGCCCCAGTCACGCTAATAAATTACATTCTCACATTCATTCCACAACCCCAGAATGCAATTACAGAATACAATGTAATAACTAATACGTTTGATTTTATAATTGAGCATGAATAAATCTGTCATTGTTTTCATACTTCTCATCAATATTAAATTCCATGAAAAAGTCCTTTTTATAGAAACGATGAATGGAGTAAATACGGTGTGCAATCCATTTTAAAAAGGTAGTTCCTACTCACAGTGAATTATTTTTCAACGATCCGGATTTCGAGCTTTTAGCTCGTCATCAGATTGAAGGTATTCTACAACCACGTACGTCACTCAACATGAATTTCAAAAATGAACCCGCTGATACCTTCGCCAACGAGAAGCCGATTTTTAAGGCTGCTCAATTTTGAACGTGCGACAAGCGGGAATTGTAACACAAATAAATATTATATTTGTAAGTACTTAATAGATTTTGAATTATGATAAAACCAATAACAAATATTTGGACGTTTAATATTATTAATGTACAAAATCTATTTCATTAATAATGCATTTACCTCCATGTTCAATTTTACATTATTTTAACTCTATATTTTTATTTCTCTGCTGCTATGTCCTATATATGTAATGTTGCAATCATTGGAATTAAGTTGGTAGACCCCGCTTTTTCCAAGTTGTCTATCTTGTCTTTAGGTTTTGAGAGGATGTTTTTAAGTGAACCCGTACTTCCAAAATCTATTCCAAAATCTTCTTGTTTAACAGTTTTACTAACTATTCAGAAACCATGAGACGCGGTCAGGTGTGATGTAGGTTTCGGAAAAACATTCTTTATCCATCTTTATTGAAATCATCTTCAGGGCATTGAGTTGTATCCATTTCAACAAAAAAGGTCTCTGGTTGATAGCCGATGTGAGTTTTTCTCATTGTTGGCGATGTCCTTCAGAATACGTTTAGCTTCGAGTCCACACGAACTTAAAATTTGTTCAAAGAATCCCGTGTTCTTCGGTCCTTTTTGTTGAAATGCCTGGCCCTAAAGATGATCTCAATAAAGATCGAAACGTTGTCATGATAAAGAAAATGCATCTCACAATTTCTGAATAATTATCAACTAACGGTCACTACTCACCACACTTTTACTACAAATTTTTTTTATAGTTCATCAACGTATGGCAAACAACAGAAACCTACTGACTCATTTATGTTGGGGTATCTGAATCCTATCATTGCTTCTGTTAAAGTTAATTTTAACTAGCAACCTATTAATAAATATTTCTAGATATCCATTGTTTTCTGCTAAGGTTTTAATAGTTTCTAATTCTTTTTTATAGTTAGCGGGTGTTTATGGAAGTTTTAACATACGGTCTATGAACCAAATGAAACCATCCTTTTTTCACTTCTCTCCTGAGATTTAGCCATGTATATTAATTTTTATTTCTGAACGTACCATTAAAATAATATACACAATATAAACACCCGATTTATTGTTTATCTTTTAATATTTTTTAATAGCATCGATCTTAGGTAAGTTTCCAGCCTGTAGCCCATTATCGTTAATATTTCTGTAAAGCCTATCAACAAGTACCATTGCTTGAACAGTACATCATACTGAAAAATTTATAATCGTCTGTCATATTTTGTTATTTTATTCATTATTTTAAACGGGGGGAAGGTCGAAATAATAAAACCCCGGGGTTTTTGAAAAAAGCCTGTTTGTAAATTCTCTGGTCACTGACGTTCACTTTGGCCGTCGTAGATATCATTATGGCATAAATAATGTTGGCTGAACAACAAGACTAAAATTTGCATACTTAGATCATGAGGAAAATCATTGTTCACTGTTCAGCGAGGTTTACCAATCGCCAGTACTACTCAGAAAGAAATTTCAATGCAATTATTTCTAATATTTACTGTAACTTTATGATCTTTTATGCGTCGCTTTTCTTCTGGGTTATTGGTAGCTTTCCAATTTGTAGCACCATGTCCGTTTATCGATTGATCTTTCTCATTACTTAACACGAAATATAAATCTTAACCTTGTTTTCTCCACTCTTCGATTAATCAACGGGGCCAATAAAGATAAATAAAACTCTATACACAAAATCACGTTTATTTATCTTTTGATATATCAAAATAATAAATTGAAGTCGTAGCCATGATGGCGAGGCTTAAATTAATAGATAATGTACTTAAATCATGAGTTAATCATCATCATCATTCTTAGGAAACCAGCCGTATTTTATCACCTTTTTTGTGTTTCTTAGCTAGAAGATTCAACGGTCAAAAAGTTATTAAAAACCCATTTGACGTACATAAACGGAAGCGTATTTAACACTTTCATTATAACATTATGATTTTCTTGGCAGGAAAACTTTTTTGTGTAATATTATGTTCCATCATAGTTGGAGGAAAGATTGTTCTTTAAGTGCCGGCGCACCCGAAAGGCGGTATATTTGTTCAATTATGTTTTGTTTGTGTTTACAAAATTAATACTCCAATAATTTAAAAAAAAAGTAAAATTGAACAAAAATTCAAGAATATTTTAGAAAATTGATTTTGTTTAAATTTTCACCTTTAACAAAATATATTGATTTTTTTAGAATAAAACAAAACCTGGATATTAACATTTTTTATTGTGTTTTCAAACGCAGTTATTAATATTTTTCATGATTTAATTATTTTATTGTTGAAAAGGTTTTAAAACCAATTTTAAGGACGTTCAGAAATGATAATAATATCTGTTCATCGGACGTTCGAGGAAAGCTCAAAAACCCTTTTTCTGTGAGACAAAAAGCTCCAAGGCTAAAGATGAAGTCAAACATTAAAACTCTAAAGTTCGATGGAACACAAAAACACTAAAATATTGCACAACGAGTATAATATAAGAGAGATGTTTTACTGCTTTGCTTTTACAAAAATTATAATTTTTTTACAACTTACTTCTTTGTTCTTAAGGCTTTCATAAAATATTAGTCGTGTGTTTTTTTCTTTTTTCTACAAAATGTAGTAAGTATTTTAATGGGTATCAAAACTCAGCCAATAAATTTTAATAGTTTGGCTTGCAATCATGCATCGTCGTAATAAAAATGTTTGGTAATTATTTTATAGCGTAAGTTCTGGTTTCAAAATCGATAGTTTTTTTTGCAAATCTAATAAATCGTTTAATAATTTGAGTCAACTGTTATTTGTAATAGGCGTTAGACTATTTTCCCTTTTTTTTCATTTTTTATGCAAAATTTCTTAAGAGTTAATTATCTGTAATTTGGATTAAAATCGAGCTCCTCGTTGTCGACCGGTTACCTTTATAATGTTTTAATTTCCTCTTGTCAGGGGTAAAAAATTAAATTCCGTTATCACTGTCACTGAAGCACTGATAAGCCGTGTTTCCTGAGCTGGCACGGCGATGGTCCGTGCTGGGGGAAAGCCGGTGAGAGACTGTGAGGAGTGTTTCTGCTCAGAATAAAATGTCAACTCCACCCACTCGCCGCGCCACTCGGCAACTTATTAATCGGAAATAATTAATTAATGAAGATTGCATAATTTGTAAAAATGCATGTTCTCGGTGGTGGACTGGATAGAAGATATGAAAATGAACCACGGAAATGTTTCTGCGCGAAAAAATCAGAGAAAATTGTTTAAACTCCACCATTTCTGAAACAAGTGCATAGTGTGTTAGTAACAGTTTCAGCCTATTTCTTCAATTTCTTTTCCTTTTCATGACAAATTTACTCGCTTGTAAAAAAATTTACTTTATACCATCCTCTATAAACAAAACCATTTTTTAAAGGCCATTGAAGTCTGGACTTTTCACAATACTATGGTTTGAACTCGGGATGTTTACCTAAACCGTTGCAGTCACAGACGCCCCCCATTAATTTATTAATAAATTTACAAATATCATCGGACACAGTCTGATATATTTTTCAGTCTTCACTTGAAAAATATATCAAACATAAAGGATGACAATAAAATAATACTAGGCCATAAAATATGAGATAATGGCGGCCGACAGTTCCGAAAGAAAAAATTGTCATATTTTTTAAAATATTGTCTTCTTTTTGTTGTGGACACATTTCAAGGTTATTATTATTTATCGTATCATTCGATTTGTTTCATTATTGTTGGACAGGTGAGTTCATTTATAAAAACGAAAAACTTTTAGGTAAAGTAGGACAAATAAAATATTTCGTCTTGAGGTCTGCGGAGTGATAACCCTCTTGTTTGATAATTCCACATCATCTTGGTCTATTTATCCACGCTGATTTTTGTTCAGTGTTTAGGTGATTTGTGCGGAATGTCAACAAAAATAAGCGAGGATAGGTACACCACGATGATAGGTAACTAATCAAACAATATTTTTTTAAAATAAACTGTTGGCCTTGGCAGATCCTCAAAGAGTACGTAAGTTATTATGGTCTCCCAAGGTTTGGAGGTTTTCTAAGCATTCGCTGACTTGTATGTGACCTTTTAACTCGCTGATTTTTACAATTATTTTTTTAAATATACTAATAATTTAATATGCAAATAATATTAATTAATTTATTATTTATTTTTTTACAAGGGTTCGCAACTGAAAAGGTTATATCAACCCTCGGGGTGCCGGTGTTGTTAATTTTTTAAGTACATCGAGTTCAAATACCGGACCGCTGGATTCGAACCGGGGACGTTTACCTTACAGTGTTGAGCGCCGTGCCAACGCCTAAACCGTTGCAGCCACCGACGCCCCCATATATATGATATTGCTGCTACTATTTCTTTCTTTCCGGATCGCATTTGTGATGAAATCGCTTTTCAGTGCAATTCTCTTTCTAGTTTTCGTAATTATGCTGTTTTTAAGTGATGAAACTTGATTATCAAAACTTCGCTATATTTAATCCTTACTATCTTAAACAGCATCAGTGTTCAAAGTCAATATTGTGTTGTTACATCTAGAATTTGAAATTATATTAAAAAAAGGTTTCACAGCATTGTCACCAAAACCATTTAAAACAAGGCGAAAAACTCCACTTTTTATAAATCACTACTTCCATAGCCGGATATTGTTGACGCTGTAGTCAATTTATAGCAACTAAGCGAAAGAGGTTATCTGATCAGGTGAGTCTGATAATCGTGTTTTTGTTCGTCAAAGTCCTTATTTGGGCGATCGATATTGTCACTAAATGTGTTAGATTCGGGCTTGTTTCTTGATCAACCCAGTCCGCCTAGACACCGGTATTAATTTCAGAGAGGATGTCTATTAATGAATAGACTAAAAAATTAATGAAAACAAGTGCACCCATATTACAGTTACCCCCCGAAGCAAAAGTCCTCACACAATTCACCTCAACAACATCCGCATTTCCAAAGCTGACTGCTTACGATACCTTGCGCTCTATGTTGACTCACGACTGACATGGACAGACAGGAACAGAATAGACGGGTCGGCCTACTCTATAAACTATTGGGACGCAAATCTAATTTGTCGACAAAAAACAGAACACCACTGATACCGCTAAACTTACCAACATCCAACGAATTCAGTCCTTCCAATCCAACGCTTCTAACTATGTCCCCATCGCCATCCTCCGCAATGACCTCAAAATACTTTGTAAATAAATTAATCCCATCTAAATTCACCCAGTTCCACGAAAAACTCTCCACTCACCCTAATCCTCAATGTCCAACATAATTCATCTCTACAATCCTGTCAGGCATTAAAAGCGGAGATGTCCTCGGGACCTTCTCATTAAGGACTAACGTTGCACTAAATTGGGAGACTAACATTGTTTGGCGACTCTTCTCAAGACATGATGTACAGTGTATAATGTAAATATCAAATTAAGAGATGTATATTTTATTAATTCAGGTAGTAATAAATAAAAAATACTGGTCATTATCAATCTTGAATAATAAATTAATATTAATCTAAGCCTCAAAGGGAAACCAAATATGAACGAATGGTAGGTTAAAGGTAGCACAACAATAGAGTAAGACACAAATGAAAGTAGAACATAATGAATAATGGGTTAACATAAGCCACAAACAGGTAAGGGAATATAAATTGATGCTATATTAATCTCAACATAAAAGAACATAACAATCGTGCAAACCACAAAACCGAAAGTAATAAATGATAGGTTAACGTCAACATAAAATAAGAAAATAATATTGACGTAAGCCACAAGCGTAAAAGAAACATAATGAATAAATGGTAGATTAATGCTAACATAAAATAACAAATCTTACCATAATCTACAAACATAAACGTTTGTTCGAATTATTTTAAACTGTAGGGTTGAGTCTCTTAAAGTTGGAACGCTTAGCACGATAGTCTTTTTTTTCTTTTTTTAAGTACGTTTAGCTCGTTTATTAAGTAGTCTGAATCTTGTAATTAAAATTTTACGTTAAGTCCCATATAAGGATTAAGTCTCGTGGTTCGCAACGCGAACAGGAAGATTGCTGAAATGTAGGAGAAAGAGAGTTTTTTGTTTAGGGTGAAAATTTAGATTCAGTTTCGTTTACCTTTAGCCAAGATTCAGGTGGGTTTTTGTGATTTTAAAAATTAAATCTCTTCTTTATCGAGATGAATATTGATGCGTCGTCAAAAAACTGAAAGTGATAAAGTGAGTGGATAGATCAGCCGTGTAAATTGCGCAAAAGAGGAAAGAGATTACGCTACCCTGTGGAACACCAGGGAGAATTTGGTAAATGGTGAAGAAGGAAGTGTTTTGGACAGTGTGAAAGTGACGGTCTAGACGATATGATTTTAAAATAAAGTATAAAATAGATGAAAGGATGCCCTTAAGCTTTCGTTGGGATATGTCTAATGCCAAATGCCTGGGATACCAGGGCAGTATATCTTCAGGTGGTCACTTCAGGTCAACATACGTAACGTAAACCACAACGAAAACCATGAATGCGTGATACCACCGCAACATATACTAAATATGAGAAAGCAGATGATGGTCAGCTCGTCATGGGAAAAAGATATCTGTGACAGTACATTAATAATGGGAAGAATACCGGTTTTATCATGGTTTTATCTTAATCTTCAAAACTTACGATTTTTGTATCGGATTTTATTCTGAAGAATGTTTTGTTTCTTCACTAATAAATCATTTCAGAATGTATTTGTTAATTATTAATTTACATCCCCGGCCAACCCTTATGCCATGCATTTAATTCCCAGTATACATCCCAGACCACGTTTTCCAAATTTATTTGTCCACCAAAAAATCCAATTAGGAATAGAAACTTATAAAAAGATATACGTTTTTAGCTGGTTTGACGTTTGTAAAAATGTAATTTAAGAAAGCTACGGTTTGACAAATTTTATCCAAAATTACCGTTTCGCAAATTTCATAATATTTGGGCAGTTATTTTGTAAGTAGACTGGCAATTTTTGGAACCAAAGTAAACAAACTAAAAAAAATTACCTGCTACATCTAAAAATGGGGTCGAAAATTGATAAAAGTTACTTTAGAGTTGAGAAAATTCATCCAGCAAGAATCGCCGCACGCATTGGACATACTGGCGATCCGACCGGACCACAATTACAAACACAACAAATTAACTTAAGTCCTTCACTAACAAAGATCTAACTAACCCTGAAACGACTACTGCCAAAGCTTTTACTATTAGTATAGGCCGAACTGAGATCTAATTTCTACTTTTGCACCGACCAACTTTCGCCGAAACGGACAAGCGAGAAAACTTGTCACCACTCTGAGGGCAAAGCAACGTCGAAATCGTAAAAATTCAACGAGATTAGAACCAGAGTTGCAAACCATGTTTTGCTTGACTTTTAATACAAATGCCATCATTTATTTTAATATTTATTGGTTGGTTTAAAAATAAGTATGGTTTATTGAAGTTTCATACGCGGAGGATCAGGACTTGGTATGCCTCAGCTTAATTTTTCATTCTTTCCGCTCGGGCTCACATATTAGAAATTCCGTTCCTCAACAACAAAGCATCCACTGATATGTCTTAAGATCAATGACTCTTTTCATTTTATATCTCATTAAATTTGATTTCTCAACCCATAAATCATTCATGTGTATAGTGTATGTTGGTATGTGGGTATGTGTGTGTTTGTGTGTTTGTAGTTTAGCATAGAAGAAGCTGCTTATACAGATTTCAAAAACCAAGGTAACGTGTAGAATACGAAAAATTCAAAATGTTCTAAACTTTATTAAATGAAATCTAAATGGATTGATTTTCCAAAGCGACCATTATTTCTATTTCCCCCTAAGTTTTATAGAAAGATTCCTCATTATTTTAAGTCCATTTCGTTCTAAAACCTCTTAACAATACGAAAATAAAGTTTAAAACTGGTGCTTCACAAGAATCTTTTTACTATAACATTTGTAACAAACATTAAATTAGTACACGACTTTGTTAATTTAAAAACTTTTAAATGGCTTAAAAGGAAGAGGTTCCATTAAATATCGACCAGTATAACTGAGGATGAGCCAGTTGGGGAGTGAAGAATCCCGAAGCCCCTTTTGTACACATTTAAGCAAATTCCAAAATAAATAAGCATAAGTAGGTCGAGATCAGAGAGGAAATATCTACTTCTTGTTTACTTCCTGAAAAACTTGAGAGAAAGTTCCACCGTTCACAACGCCCTTCTCGAGTAGATTATACAGACGGCTCGAAAGAGACCAACGTTTCAAACATTTTACATAAATATTTATTTCGTTCGAATTAATATTCATGCATTCTGTTTCTTCTAATGAATTATGTTTCAATCATCTCTATTGATCAAAATATTTTATTTTTAGAAAGTGGGTACTAACGAGCAACTCGAACTTAACGAAGTACTAACAAAACAAAAACAAAAAATTGCAAGAAGTTAAAGAATTGATGACAAAGTGTCGGGTTTAATAGGTTGAATGAAATATCGGATTTTCCTGAATCACAAGTGCCCCTGTTGAGATTTAATTTACACCCTCTCGTTTATCAATTTACCATGACTGTTTAGATTTACAAATCTCTTTCAAAAAGATTTACATTTTGTGCATAGTTTTAGTGAAGCACGTTAAGCTTAATTATATCGATTTAACATTAATCAATTAATGTTTCATCAGTTCATTTCCGGTAGTTTCTGATATCAGTTCAATTATGCATTGATCTATTTTCAACAGATAATTGGTTGGCGGCAAATGATAATACAATAACAACACCATAATAGCGTAATACACATAGATGATATAAGTTAGCGACAACCTGCACATAACAAACAACATAATACTAAATAATAACATCAACCAAAAATCGAGACAGAACATAAAAGGATGGTTGCCAATTTATAATAACAACATATTCATAGTGTAACACTCAGAAACAAAACATAAATGTATGCTAGGTTAATTTCAACATAAAAAAACAACATAAGAGTGACAAAATTGAAGAAAGTAATATTTTAACATGACTGTGTTTTTCTAATGGAGATACATTTGTATTTATATACTTTCCAAAAGGATCGTTCCTACTCATAGTAAGTTGTTCTGCAACGATCCTGATTTTGAGCCTCTTAGTTCATCATCATGTTGAAAATGACCTGATGATGAGCTAAGAGGTAAGAGCTAAGAGCTAAATCAGGATCGTTGCAGAACAACTTACTGTGAATAGGAACTATCCTTTCAGAAAGTATTTAACACCACACTCACCCCATCATTTATCATTTCTATTTGTATTTACGTGGCCCGTTTCGCGTCGTCGATTTCAATGAGACGTATTAGGATTGTTAGGTTAAGGTAAAGGTTGTGGTTAGGATTAGGTTAGTGTTAGGGTTGGCATACAGAACGAGTTAGGATGTCAGAGTTAAAAAGAAGAAGAAGAAAATAAACTTTATTCTGAAGCTAAAAGCTCCCTTGAATAACAAAACTACATAATAGAGCCGTATCTAGACTTGTGCTCAACACAAATACAAAAAAAAAACAGTTACAATTGCAAAGTTACAAAAATCAATTACAAAGTATATACACTTTAAACTTATACTCAAAATGTGTTATATAAAATTAAAAGAGACAGTTATGTTAAACAAAACGGATGAGTTAACAATAATTTTTCCATTAGGGCAACTGGTGCTATGTTGCAATGGCAGGAGGTAATCAAAGAGATGGGTCTTAAAGGTGGGAAGGAAAGGGGCATAGCGGAGTGAGGAAGGGAATTCCAGAGGCTGGATGAACGGATGAGGAAGGAATCACTGAAAGCAGTAGTTCTGTGTTTTGGAGGATAAAGATTAGAAGAGCTAGTACGAGTATGCCGGTTGTGTACCGAAGACCTGAACGTTAGATCATATTAGCCTGCGGTGAGAAGAGTATATCCACTTCAAAGTAAAGTACATATCAGTCATTTGGTACCTCCTTGTATAGCTGAAAATAAAGCACACAAAACAATTTATTAAGCCCTTCAGTCTATCATTCATCCCCCCTGTGAGAACACACACATCCATAGTCAAAGTATGAAAGAATAAGAAAGGAAACTGGGAGTTTACGGGTACCAATGGGAACAAGGTTGCTGGATGTTAGGATGGTGGAGGGTGGAAAAATAGCGGAGGAGATGTGGGTAATATGAGATTTCCAAGGTAAGGTCTGGTCAAGTGCAACCCAAGGTTCTTGACAGTGGGACAGAAAGAAATACGATGATTGTTATTGGTAAACGGAGAAATAAGCGGTAAGGATTGGAGGAGTTTGGGTTCAAACGAAAGAAAAGAGGGTCAAATCCAGATTAGGTGTAAGGTTTGGGATGGGCTAGGGTTGAAGGATAAGTCAGATTTAAGGTTAGATTCCCCGGGCCACCACTGCAGCAGATTTTTATTTATTGCTAGGCCGTTGCAAATGTCTTGGCGCATAACTTAAGTTTTATCTAAATTTCAGCATAAACTATAAGCATGAATATTATTCCTCTAAGTATAGGCCCCATTGCCAACTGCTTTAACTTATCTTTCTGCCAGAAGTTGAATTTGGTGGTGATACCAGCCTTTGGTTTTCGAGGCTCCTAACTCCTAAGAACGCCTAGCATCAAAATTTGATATCCTAGTAATTTTTTAAGTTCCGGCCTTTCACAAAATGCGCCATTGACCGGAAAAGAGCGTAGTCAGATATTGCGACGTCAGGGATGGAAGGTTGGGGCAAGATGCACACTTATTTCTGAAAAATTTTCTTTGGCTAAATGTGAACGATGGACAGGAGCGTTGTCTTGCTGAAATATCACTTTTTCTCCGGGCAAAGTAGAGTACTTCTCTTTTAAAACCCATATTATACTTTTTCGAGTTGTTCACAGTAAAGTTCTGAGTCAAGACCCCTACCATCTGGAAGCAACTTAAAGTGCAAAATACCCTCTTAATTCCACCAAACACAAAGCATAGTCTTTTTTCCAAATCGATTTTGACGAACTTTATGCTTGAACACTTGGTTTTGTAGTACCCAGTTTTTCGTGGATATTAAAAATGTTATTATAAATATACATAAAATATTATTTTAAAATATCCATTTTTCATCACTCGTTAGCAATTCTTTTCCATAATATATCATCTTTTGGATTTTGAAGCAAACTTTGAGATATGTTTTTCAGTTTGGACGGCTAGGAATCTAACCTCGGTAGTATATTTCGGACATTAAGATTTTTTGAAATGGTGGCTTACTGTTTCACTTGAACCGATAATCCTCGAGTGGTGCTGATCCTTATTGACTGACTCGAGTAATTCAGCATGAAACCATTGCGTAGCGACCGCTTAGGCTCATCTGAAGGTTGATGTTCCCAAAATTGAACCGCTTGAATCAAAACGCAGCAGTGTTACGATGCACGACTGCACAAATTTCTTCAGGTGTTTCCTTACCGTTTATTCCATTTTTCCAATAGTGTCTCAGTAGGTTTCTAATGGCAATTTTTCCTTCCGACATTTTCGGTGAGAATTATAAAATGGAATGAAAGGCAGAGTCAGTTGGTATACATAATTAAATAAAGGATTAGTCAACGTAAATAACGAAAGCACTCTCAATACGACACGCAAGAATGGCACAAATACACAGAAGACAAACACATTGAGCCCTGAAGATGATCTTAATAAAGATCGAAACGTGGCCCGAAAAAGAAAATATTTTTCTGAAACCTACATCACACAATACCGCATCTCACGATATCTGAATAATTAGTAAATAACGATATATACATTATGTACATCAGAGTCGAATAAGGATTAAAATTGAAGCTTTAATATCACCAATTAATTAATGCACAGACTTTTGTAATGACTTAGTATTACATTGTATTTTCTTTTTATAAGTAAAGTTCTTTTTTCATTCATTCCTCTATACAAAAAGGTCTAGTTTACTTTATAATTGAGTGACTATTCTTTGTTTTAAACACATAAAAGTGAGAAAGTCTTGTCCTGAAATAATAGATACGAAAGGAAAAAGATAAAAGCGACGAGTTTTAACGAAATACTCTTTGGGATTCGATGCGATATAAGCAAAATATATTACACAGTGTTAGGAAAGCTTATGGGAACATTGAATGGGTAATGTATTGCGACGATGGCATTTTTAATCTGGGTAGATCATATGAGGGCGTTAGCCCCCGTCACGTCCTTAACTCCTTTTCTCCGTACCGCCTTCATCGAATATATAATCCAAGCGGGGCGCCTTATAATTGAAATTTACAACCAAATCTCAAAATGCCGACGACGGGCGTAAAGAAGTGGAGCCCGATGTCGTTTAGGATCGAGAAGGGCAATAAACGACTTCGAGGGGAGATCACTTAAGGCTGAGAGAGAGAATTCGTTGCGACCCTGTACTCTTAATTAAAACAGATAGGTTCGGGGCGGAAAACACACATGAGCCGGCCTAATTGTTTATTTCCAGCTCAATCCTTATTCCTAATTTAGTTTAGAATGGAAAACGGTCGGACCGGCCCGATAGCACATGCTCAACAATAGGAACGTTCATAGTCGAGAAAAAAACACATTCACAACCTCACACAAATAAATCTATATGATATTGTGTAAGTTTATCTCTCGATACATTTAGAGTATTCACGAAACTGTTGTACAGTGTTAAATCTGTTCTACTGAGATATATATCTCGTATTTAGCAAACCCTCAAACGAGTTGATAGGGTGTCCGACTCGCATTTGCCAAGCCAACGTATCTAGGTTCGAATACCGACATAGCACTTGAAATTTTACATGAGATGAATTTGCAAAGAAAGAAAACTGGTATTGACCCCTTGTTCGTTACACTCAACTTCCCAAATCAAAGGAATTACTTTATATATCACCTACGTTCGAGTGCCTCTGGTTTATGATAGAATTTACAAGACAATTAAATCTATCTTAATTTTTTTCCGTTCTAACATTGTCCAGCGGAACCATAAATAATAGTAATCCCATTAAAACAAAAGTTGAACTTATGAAACAGTGTCCTTGTCGAATGACCTGTTTTATTAGGCCTAGTCGAAATATGGCCCGTTCCAAAATAACCTGAACAAAAAAGCTAAAAAATAAACAAGAAGAATCGTTTTGTTTCGAGGAAAGGAGTGTCAACAAAGAAGAAAAGACTTTATTCATTGAGTGGGGGTGGGAGCTTTTAGGAGCGAAGCCCACGCTGTGATAGCTCCCCAGTGTCCACCCCAGGCACACCGAGATGATCTACGATCCTCGGCTCAATGGCAAACCGGAACAACCGCCGCAACATCAAAATTTACCTCTTTTCGGTTCTGAGTCCCTTTTTAATACGGCCAGTGGTGTAAAGATATTTTTAGCCCCATGAGGTTTATGAGGGCTCAGAATCTTCTGAAAGGATTTATGGTAATTATATCCTCTTATAGCTCGTTTATTTAAATTTATAAAGACACGAATCATTTCGCTGTTGGTCGTTTAATTAAGATATGCCGCCATCCTTGTTTTCGCGTTTCCGGAAATTTCGAGGGCATTGTGAGATTTCTTCAAAAGATAGTTGGATGATAAACCAGTAATTTGGTCACTTCTGATCGTCCTAATCGCCGGTCAGTATGACAATTTTTTAAAAAATATTTTGTTAATTAAAATATTTTCTCAATGTATATGTTGTACCGCAATAAATAAAACAAAATACTTTAAAAAATATAATTTAATTTTACAAAACTAAATTTTATAAAAAAAAATCGATTGTTTTCTCTCAAAGGCGTGTTATGCCATTTCGCCCTGTTCATTTAAAAATTTGTGAATTATTTTGACTGGTCCTACGAAAATTAAAAGTGATAACGATTGGTTTTATTTTTGAGAAATTTCTCTGCGCGTCTACAGAGTGATGAATCAAAAATTTGGTCGTTTCTGGTCATCCGGTCCACCTGGTCTCGATGGACTCGACTTTTGGGCGCATTTCACCATTTGATAATGTGTTATTTTGTCAATCGTGTCTTTTTCATATATTAGTTAAAGCCAGGTCAGGACGAACAATAATGACAGGTAAGTTGAGTTATCGAGTAGATCAAAGTCTCTATACCTCAAGTGGTTAGAGCAGCGGCGTATTAAGCCGAAGGTCTTGGGTTCGAATCCCGCTCGTGACACTAACGTTTTCATTTCAACCACTATCTTCCATAAAGATTAATTAATTGAAAAAAAATTATTTGGTCAATCCGACCACGAAATATGATGGATTTGGTAATTACAGGATTTATCTTTGCCGAAGTGTTTGGCAAAAAGAAGTCATTACCAAAAAAAATCTTCGTTGTTATTTTGTTTTACCAAACTTTACATCTTTTCCTGACGTTGTAGTGTAATTTAAATAAAAATTACCGGACAAACACGAAATAAATTTATGAAAATTGCAAATATACCATTTTTATAACAAATTATGAATAAATTAATTAATAATCAAAGTTTAATTAATATTTCTATTCCTTCTTGTTTGTCGTTTCTGATCCTGGTCCTTCCTGGCTTTTTTTGTCTCTACACAGAGCGCCTAAAGGATACTTTTTTTTTTTCAAACTTCAATCTTTTCCTAACAACGTGATATAACCCAAATAAAAGCCTTATCCCCAGAAATATACGATTTAATTTCTTGAAAATTGCAAGTAAGGAATTTATGCAAAATGCTCAAGCCTTGCCCTTAAGTGTTTTGCCAAAATTTGTTTACAATTTATAAGGATTATACAGATTATAGTATAAAATTTTATTAATGAAACTAAAAAAATGAGCATTTTTTAAAAGGCTACGGCTTCTGGGAGGACCGGGAATCGCTACATTTTCCAAACTGTCAACACGAAATATCCCAAAATCAGTCGTGATAGAGCGGAAGCGTCTAAACTGCAGTAAACTGATATAAGTTGGAAAAGGTCAGAGTGGATGAGAAGTGAGAAATTGAGTTCAGTCCCCAAGGGGCAGCCGAGCACCCTTATCTGACCGAGCCTCTCGACCTCGGACTCCATAGACGTTTATTAACCGGAAGGAACATCCACTGGCGCCTTTCGGTCTATTACAGCGAAGTGGGGTTAGACAATGATCATCCGTCTACGGAATGAAAAAGATTAGGTTTAAATGAAAATAAATACTGGTTTTTACGCTTTGACCAGTTACTAATGTCTTCGGCAAAAGACCAATCCGAGGGTAAAAGTATCAATGTTACTCTGAAATCATTGTTTAAAAAACTATAAATTATATTAAAATCCCTGCGTTTATTTTTAATACTTACTGTATACTGGCTAAAATTTTCCGATTGATCCCTTGACTTGTAAGCTATAAAGGGATTGTGAGCTTTTTTATGCATTACTTGTTGCACCTTCTTTCGGAAATGTTCTTTACTACAACAAGTACAGCAAGAGCATCGCATTTCTACTTAGCGGACAAAACTAGCGCGAACAACGGACCAGGGGACGTCGAAAACTGGGACTTTTGCTTTCCGACCAGATCATCGCGAACAGGCCCTCTGACGCTAAACAAGCAGTAAAGACCATAAAAGAGAGATCGCAGCGACGGTGGGTGGATTCGTCCGAAAGGCTCCTGCGTGTCAAGAGTATGACCTGTAGATGGTCATGCGAGAACCTACAACATATGTCACAAGATTGTGGTCCAAAACCCTCGCAGGTGCCCTTATGCATACAAAGGCGGCTGTGTGTGCCCTACATTATAGAAGCCTTGGCTCCTTAAAAGAGTATGCAGGCATGACACCGAATTTGTAAATGGTTCTCGGGTCATAGCGATTTTCTGGGTCCCCTGTTCGGTTTTTTTGGAAGACGTGTTTTTTGCTTTTTTATTGTGTGTTTTGTTTGAAGGAGTGTATGGGGTAAGGGGTGATGGGCAAATATAAAGTTACAGCTCCTTCAGCGGTGTGTCGATGACCGAATATTTATAATAGTACCCCCAGTAACCCAATTTAGATTACACTATCAATATTGTGGGTAGGTCGATGAAGGAATATCGAGTTCTCCACCGACTAATCAGAATGAATACAATGTACATAAGTGTTATATTTTGTTGTTGACAATGTCGCATTTATTATCGAAGTTAGTTTTAGGCTAGAATATATTTTCCACGCGTTGGGGGCTGAAATGACCTACCTGTTGAAATTCTCGTTGGTTGGGGATAACAGCGGCCCAGCTAGGATAGGTGAGCCCCCCTTTGATTTGGACCTGGGGTCAGCAAATCGGGGAGCGTCAACCCTTCGGGGTGAAAGCCCTAACAGACGTATCAAGTGACATATAGCCTCGCGACATCAACAATATTGCGTTGATCCCAAAAAGTTAAAAAAAACATCCAAACGAGAAAGGGTAAAATCTCATCCCATTCGCTCCACCCCTTCTAGCTTGCCTGCTATTTGGGATAAGAGCCCACTATCAATCATCATCATTAACAGTGTGCCAAGTAAATAAGAGGACGCAAAAAATATCATTTATTATTTGCTTAAAGTATCGTACAAAAATGAACAACTTTTCTTCCCTGTAATATGGTTTTATATAAGCTTATATTTAAAATTATATAATTATTACAATAATATTAAAATTATATAATAATTATAATTAATTTCTGATTGTATTTGACCATTAAAATTACTTTACTTCTGCCCTACCTATGATTGTATTAAATAATACCTTGGATAACTAATCTATCCTTTGATGAGAATGATTTTAAAAATAATTTTAATTGCCAAATTTTGTTTATCTTTATACAGACATTTATTATTCTTATGCCTCAATTGGATCGTAAATTATCTCGCAAAAACCGGCATTGACTACGTTTGGTGTAAAACTTCAGTATTAAATTTAATTCAGAACTTTTTTCTTTTAATTGAAACCTAGTTATTTCGGCAAACTGATTCACTGGGTTTGAAACTTTCCTTTTGAAAGTTCTCTTTGCACGATTTACTGCCTCTAGGAACTTCGCCGGCGCTTTGGGCCTTCGGGGCAAATAAATATGCCCGGACTTATCACATTCTGGACGAGCGCGTTTAAGGATTTTACTAACAGGCCGGATACGATCTGTGGAAGGTCGTGTAAATTATATTCTAATGTGATTTATTGGAATATATTATCTGATTTATAAAATACAATAATATATTTATTTATCAACTAGGAACAACTTATGAGAATAGCATGGGCGCCGCATAACCCGGAAACTCCGGTGACTCAGCGGATGTGATTATCTTAAAAATCAATGCTGTAAAGACTGGCTGGACTGCCATGATTGACAAATTACAGGAAATAAAACCGGTCAACCATGGAAGAATTGTAAAAAAAAGGAAGAATCAGACCGACTCGCCTGCGGAAAGGCCACACCGACTGGCGCATGAGCATCTCTTCAAAAAGGCCATATCGGAGATGCTCTTTATGGAGACCACAAGTGTCTATAAATCATATGCGAGGAACTAGCGCCTCAAAAGTTAAGGTGCATGCAGATTTTAAATAATTTAAACAACTGCTAAAGCACAGAAGTGGTCATAATAATAAATTGATTGATTGAAGCAGATAAACTCATATGGTCGCTTATAATCCCTTTCTTACATAGATTGAAATAATGCCCTTAATTTGAGTGAATGAATTTATTAGCGTGAGCGTTTCTGTTGGAATATAGAGTGCCCACAAGTTATTAATGTTGCGTTTTACGTCAATTATTAATCTTTATGTCTAGTTATTATGAAAAATAAATACAAGTATCAGGCTTTTTGTTTTTGTCTGTATACTACTTAAAACTATTAACTATTATTAAAAATTTGGAAAAATGTGTGGTGATTTTGACGGTTAATCGATAATTATTCAGAAATCGTGAGATGAGGACTGGTGTGATGTAGATTTTAGAAAAACATTTTCTTTACCGTGCCAACTTTTCTTTATCATCTTTATTGAGATCATCTTCAGGGCCTGGGATTTACAAACATTTTTTTTTGTTTTTGTATAGTTATTTGGAAAAATGTTTAAAATTGTATAAAAGCAATTGAAAGAAACTAATAATAACTAACATACTGGACTTGGGCTTTGTAAGAACTAACCAAACGGACTAGAAACAAGAATGTCGTCATTGTGTAATCTCTGATGTCATCATCAGTATTGACTTTCACGTACAACATCACCAGAATTGGGAGGTTTTAAGCCCTGTCTTGTATAGTTGTGTTTTACGAGATTGAAAATTTTTTATTAAACTGTGTTGAACATATTATGTGATTTTAATTAATGTTTTGAAACTATTTCGTGAAACTTTTTTAATCAGGGCAATCAATAATGATTCACAGTCTTTTTATCATTAACTCCTCTGGGTAATTATAATGGAATTTTAGAAAAAAAATTGAATCTCGACTTATTTATGTTTCTTCAGGGATGTCTTTATGGAGAAACACTGGAAAAGCGTGATCTCCAGGTCTGTATGCGATTATTTCTTCGACGAACAGAGGAAAGTTGGCAATCCGGAGGACATGCCACCGATCATACCGACTCCTCACCACTATCTCATAAGCATCCATAGGTGTTCCATGTTTTATGTTGCAGTATGCATGACAGAAGGTGAGTCGGGTGTCCGTGCAGTGTTTTTATGTCACAAGTATCATCGATGATTTTCTTTTCAGTTCCTCCATTATTTGTGATAGAATTTCTACACCGTGTCGTGGACACGTTTGATGATTATTTCGGGGAAAGTACTGAAACTATTATTAAAGAGAATTATGTTGTTGTTTACGAGGTAAAAATACAATTCAGTTTTCATTTGATATTAATATGATGCTAATTATTACTGTTTTAGTTGCTCGATGAAATGTTGGATAATGGTTTTCCTCTAGCGACTGAATCCAATATTCTTAAGGAATTGATTAAACCACCAAATCTTCTGAGAACGATAGCGAATACAGTCACTGGCAAATCAAAGTACTTTTTCATAATTACTTATTCTTTACTTGTAGTACTTCATCATTACTATCTCCCATTTCCTTTGGAGAAATGATAGCTCTTGGAGTATGTCCAACGAAGAAAAATTCTATCTCTTTACTTAGCACCGCCCAGCGACATCCATAAACCTCCACAGATAAATGAAACCAGACAAGACTTGAATATTTTTTACCTCTTTCTCTTCTTCCTAAGGCTTTTCAGTAACATTTCTACAAGGATAAGCTAGGAAAAGCTCATTTTCATCCAGAAACAATCCAACTGGATAGAAACTAAACACTTCAGGCACGCAACAATAATCAATAAATTCGAATACTAATTGTTCAAAATGAGAACCAACTACATCATTCCAGAAACCATCTTCACAACATCCTACAATGTCTCACAGGCCAAAGAAGAAGAATTCTGGAGAACATCAGATAGGTACAAAACTTTTTTTTTGTACCAGCCAGTACACAACGATCAAAATCATTAGAGAAGAAAAACCTTGATATTTCAAGCTAATAACGCTTGCACCTTAGAAAATTTTAAAAGATGAAGTACAACAGCAAAAAATCCGCATAAGATTGAATAGCCGAGTAGCTGTTCAAGCACTAACATGGAAAAATTTGAATCAAAACTAGTCAGTTAATACATCCAAAATCTCAAAAATCTGGGGTAAAGAGATAATCTGTTGGCATCTTGAGTACCAGGCCCAAAGGAATTTTGGGCTATGAAAAAGCAGACCACTGGCCAGAGGAAGGTCTGCAAGACTGTATATAGGCATGAACCTATTCTTGGGATAATGAAAACAAACACAGAATGCATCCAAAAAAAGTCAAAAGGAGAAGTGTATAAATTCTAGGAGCACTACATGTAATAAACTTTTGCTAAAATAACCCTCACTCAGACTAGCAAACTCACTATTACAATATGAGATGCTAAAAACATATGCGAAAACGCCTACACAACAGGGCCATATTCAGCAATGACCCCTCTGTAGTTTATGCAATGAGGAAAAGAAACAACCACCCATGTCAATTTCAGATGGATGCATAGTCTGGAATAAATTACAGCAATGACATTCAATGACCTAGCACCTCTTAAGAGAAGGATTAAGCACTGCACTAAGAAACTAGAAAAGTATAATAAGCCAGAAGGAACAACACCCCCCCCCCACTTATAATATCCTTCATCAAAGCCTGTTCAGCTTCCAGCATTAAACATTTAATCAGACTTCTCCTCCTCAAAAAGAGTCCTGGATTTTATTACATATTCCCATCCTACCAAGAAAAGAAAAGTCCTTATTTTCCTTACAACTTAATTCTGTTCTATGAATTTTCCTAATATTTGGAAATTTTACTCTGTAATTCGTTTTCGTAACTTTCTGTTATTACCTGTTAATCTTCCTGCATCCTCATGCCCTATCATCATTGAATCTCGAGAAATTATTCTGAGTCACCAGTCTGGATTTAGGTCTCCAGTTTGCAATCTATTAATGACATTTCATCTTGGACGTCATTTCATCCTCCCTTGAGCAGAAGAAGGTTTTACCAGGAGTGTTCCTTGCCATCTTCCTGACTAGATTTGGTAGTCTCTAACACTCTAAAATTCTACCTGTCTGACTGTTACTTCACAGTTGGAGAGAGCACAACAACTCTATCCAAGTTGGCATCCCTCAAGGGAGCATTATTAGACCTCTCCTGTTCCAGAAGTCGCGAACATCTATATAAAAAAAAATCATCAATCCTTCCCACTCATCCTTGCCATTTTATCAATGGCTTGGTTTATTAGCTCAGTTCCACTGCCACCCCATCGACTGTTTCCCTCATATAGTGCCAAAGAAAATTGAACAGATAAATAAATTATATGATTTTATTTGAATTCTATAGGAGGCTCACCACTGTGAGTTCTCACGCTTTTTTGTGTCAATCGTTTCATTCTTGCAGCATTTTTATTATTTTAATTATTTTACAGGTGTAAAAATTAATTTTAAAAAATAATTAATTTTGTTTGTAAATCAGTGTTAGTTCTACACTTCCAAGTGGACAGCTTTCAAACGTCCCATGGCGCCGGACTGGTGTTAAATATACAAACAACGAAGCTTATTTTGACGTTGTTGAAGAGGTAGATGCCATCATCGATAAATCAGGATCAACCGTGTTCGCTGAAATTCAAGGCTATGTAAGTTTGTTTTTGTTTTTTTAATTAATAATACTGAATACTATAATAATATTTTTTTGGTTTGCAGATTGACTGTTGTACAAAGCTGAGTGGAATGCCCGATCTCACTTTATCCTTCATGAACCCTAGGCTATTCGACGATGTCAGTTTTCACCCTTGTGTTAGATTTAAGAGATGGGAGGTAAAAAAAGTAAAGTGAACACGGGTCAAAAAATAATGTTAAATGTAATTTTAATTAAACAGGCAGAAAGAATTCTATCTTTTATCCCTCCTGATGGAAATATGAGGTTAATGTCCTACCACATTGGATCCCAAAGTGTAGTGGCGATTCCAATTTATGTTAGGCATTCGTTAAACTTCAAGGATGGCCGGTTAGAGTTGACTGTCGGTCCAAAACAAACCATCGGCCGAACTGTATGTTATTGATTTATACATAAAACTAAATAAAATTTTGTCTTTAACTGAACGGTTACAGGTAGAGAATGTCATTGTGGAAATCCCAATGCCAAAATCAGTATCGAACTGCGTACTTTTGTGTAATCAAGGTAAATACACTTTCGATCCAGTGAGCCGACAATTGGTTTGGGATATTGGTAGAATCGACGTCACCAAATTACCAAACCTACAAGGAACGGTAAGCTTTGAAAAATGATTATAAAAAATACGGTTACTTTAATACAATTATTGCAGATAAGCTGTCAGCCTGGTACTTTCATCGATTCTAAACCGACAATGAATGTAAGACCTTTTTTGACAACAAAGAATTTATTATAAAACTAATTATTGTCGTATTATCTCAGGTGAAATTTACAATAAATCAAATGGCAGTTTCTGGCCTGAAAGTCAACAGGTTGGACATGTATGGCGAAAACTACAAACCATTTAAAGGAGTCAAATACATAACTAAGGCTGGCAAATTCCAAATAAGAATGTAAAATTTACTCTTTCATGATCGAGTGTGAAGCACCATGATTTCAAAAATGTTCTAAATCTTTGGATGTTAATTTTTTTTTTAATTCCACCCAAAGTATGTAACATACTGTATATAATTCCTGTAATGTTATATTATTTATATTTTATTACTCATACTAATACAACTATTTTCATTTAGAGAATTATTTTTTTAATTAAATTTGTTTATCCAGTGTTCTTTGTGCCGTTATAATTTTTATATTATCCTTTATTTTGATAACACAAAAAAAAAATCAGTACAACAATTAATGAACTGGTAGAATTTTACTGTAATAAACCGATCTTTCTGTTATCATCTTATGATCATGTATGATCTTATCGTACAAATAAGATGTATCCATCCACTGTAAAAAGTATATACAGATAGATTGAACAAATGCAGCAGTCTCCACCGATCCTTATCTTGTCATAATTAATATGAATAATAAATTACATTTTGTGGTTTATTATTTTACATAAATAATAAATTTACAGACCACCAAGGGATGCAAGAATCTTTGTAAAAATTTCAAGCACAAGGCTACAAAATAATATTTAAATGTGTTCCAGGGCACTATGGAATAAATGGAAATGAGAAAGTCAATCCTGCTGCCAAAAAGCAACAGTGTTCAGAATAACAATGCAAAAACTTCCCCTAAATGAATATATTTCTCTCCTGAAAAAACAAAAAATACCACTTATGACCATGCAAATGGAGGCAACGGGACAAGTTGAGAAAAGTAAAATGTATCTACTGATAAGCTTCATGAGACTTGGTACTTTTTTAAGTATTTGCCAAAAGGTATCATCAGTATATTTTATTGTTAGAAGGGGCCAAAGAAATTCAGATCCACCTCTGACAGTGACAAAAAGCCAAAGAATACAATAGACAAAAATTATGAAAATGTCAGACAGAGTGACTGACAATGACCAAACTGTGTATTTTAATATGTATTTATTCATCAATTTTGATCTGTATATCATAACATGTTGGAAAAATGCAAACTGTATGGCTTATTTAGTATTTATAAACAAAATATTACAATTTTAGTTATAAGACCTTATAAGATTGGGAACTGAAAATCAGTCGGATTTATATTATTTATATTAGATGTAAAAATTTTATCCTCTATAATTCTTGTATGTAGCAACAGTGGTCTCAATGGTTTAGGCATTGACGCTTATCACCGTATGGTAAAGGTCCCAGGTTCAAATCATAGTATTGTGAAAAGTCTACTTCAATGGCCTGTGCACTCGTCTAAAAATTTCTTAAAAGAAGCTGGGATTTGTGTCATAGCTAAAGATTATCTGTGGAGAACACAATGACTGCTGAAAAAAAACTTGTATTTTAGTATTCATTGTTGTTAGTTTTTTTTGTTTATTTTATTTATTCAATGTTTATTTTTTTAATTATTGTTTTTTCTTGAAGTTCATCACAAACCCCTTAGGTAGGGTCGGCAGGCCCCCAAAAAGTCCACAGGTTGGGAAGCCCCATTTCAAACATTGTAGAAACAATAACTACCCTTAATTCACCATTTGATCAATGTATTTTTGTTGAAATGATTCAAACTGTAGGGCTCATCCAGTATTTATTAACAGTATATTGCTTTTTTTAATGAAGTTTTGTGCAATTTCCTGTGGGTCGAAAGAAGGCGGCTCAATAAGAATCTCTGACAGTTGTCTGGCCCGCGGTGTTGTCTTCTAGCCTGAGCAGATTTAAAAATTTCAACAATTACATGTCTTACTGTTACCAACTCACTACATGTATGTATATGGCGATTTTACTGTGATAACCAACCTCAGGATTATGGGGGTGGAGACTGGATCAGAAGCAGAACTACACGGGCAAAGTAAAATTAACTTCTCTATTAAAAGTCAATAACTTCAGATTGAAACAGATGACAGTTGTTACAATCTTTCCTATTTCATACCTGGGTTGGAGGTTTAGGAGTGGATTTAGCAATGGTGGGAGTGAAGGGTGTCAGAATAGTCCATATCTTGGGAAGTCGGAACAAGGGGTAAGCTTTTAAATTAAAATATTGGACTACAGCCGTCAGATACCCATGGGTAAACACACAAACAAAATCAGACAGCCATTACTAGAAATGGCGACTGACTACATGGTCCAGGAAACAATCTTCACGACCTCCTACAAAATCTCAGCAGACTATAAAGGAGAGGAAGAACACAGGAGAACATCGGATACAATGATATGGTATATGGATGGCTCCAAAACAAATGAAGGAACTGGATCAGGTGTTTTCTGCACAAGCTCAAAATATGAGCAATCAAACTCACTAGGGAAGTACACCTCGGTCTTTCAAGCAGAAATACATGCTATCAATGCTTGTGCCCTGGAAAATCTTAAAAGAGGTTACACTGACAAAAAAATCCTCATAAGAAAAGACAGCCAATCAGCTATCAAAGCATTGGCATGTACAAGGATTACATCTAAATTAGTCAGTGAATGCATCCAAAACCTGGGAAAACACAAGGTAACGGCATCTTGGGTGCCAGGGCACAGGGGAATTTTGGGTAATGAAGAAGCAGACAGACTGGCCAGAGGAGGATCCGCAAGACCATACATAGGCCCCGAGCCTGTCCTTGGGATATCAAAAACAAACATAGAATCCTCCATCGCAGAATGGATCCAAATAAAACAAAGAGAAAAATGGATAAACTCTAGCAGTGCTAGACACTGTAAACTCATGATAAAACAACCCTCATCAAAACTGACAAAAACACTTCTACAATTGGAGAGGGCAAATCTCAGAGGAGTGGTAGGACTACTAACCAGTGGCATCTGAGAAAACATCTACATAACATGGGCATATATAATAGTGATCCCATTTGCAGACTATGTAATGAGGAGGAAGAGTAAGCCTCCAGTGCCCTATTCGCAGCCGAGACAATACAGTTTCTTTCTGTTTTGTTGCCTGGCAAAAACACTTGGCTTGTTATTTTATTTTGGTCATGCTTTTTACCATTGCTAGCATGACATTTTTTAACGTGGGCAATTATATCGGTATGTTGGGTGAAGTGCCCGGCTGCCTCATCGGAATGAGAACTTTTGCAGCATTGCACACATTCGATCTATGACAAGTGATGAATTTTTTTACTATTGCATGTTTTTATTGGTGAATTAATTTTTTTGGAATTATTGAAGGGCAAATTTTTTAAATTATTAACTGAAAAAAATATGTTATCATAGTCAGTCAAGGGAAAATCAGCTTTTTTTATTAAAAAAAAGAAAACACCAAATTCAATCACATTTCCTATTTCTGACGTGACCAAATGTGGAGCGGGCAGGTCATTAGTGACTAGTGATCGTCGTCGAAGGCAAGGAGTAGGGAAGGACAGAACATGTGACCCTGTGGACAACAAAGCCTTCTCCGAATAACCTTCAGGTCTCGTAGACTTTTTTTCAAAATCTTTCTTGTTAATTTGGATAAAGCTGTAGATTCGGTTTCGACGGAAAAAACGCGATCGCGATGAACGGAACGGTTGGACGCGTGCGAGAATTCGGGAGACGTCTCGCCCGGTCGGAAAGGTGAGACATCGCGCCGGCAAAGGCCTGTTGGTCAATTAATCATTTATTGTTTTTCTTGCATTAGGTTGAACGCATTTTGGACGCCTAAGAAGTTCTCGTCGGCAGTTGAAAAGCCGCCGGCTGCCAAGTCGTTCGACCAGCCTCCGCTCTCTGAGCCGACAAAGGGCCTTCCGAACGTCATCTACGCAGGCAGCAACAACAACGATTGCAACAAAACCCAAATCACGACCCTGCCGAACGGGTTGCGCGTCGCCTCTGAAAACAAATTCGGCCAATTTTGCACAATAGGAGGTAAGTGAGGCCGGATTGTTTTATGTTCAATGCCCAAACTTGTAAACCCGAAATGCGCCCATGTCAAATTGACGTCATTTCCAATGATAATTGACAAGAAACCGGACTCAAAATACAGGCCTACCAACGTGGAAGGCAAAGAACAGCATCCTTTACTGGAAAATCATTTTTTTAAAAGACGAAGTTTGCTAAAATGCCCTTTGTTTTTACTATAGACCAGGATTTTTATGCAGTTGCACATTTTGTTTTCCACCACATACATCCAAGGAAATTGTCTATCAGAATCGTGTATCTAGGAAGCCATAAGTTAAATTTTATAGATCATATTTTTGCATATTTGTTGAATATCGCATAAAATTGCATTTTTGAACAATATTGGCTATTTGAAGGAATTTTACATACAATTGCATTTATCATGCAAAATATCTAAACTATTATATTGATTTTTGGGGGAAGCATAAAAAATTTGTAAAAATATAACAAGTTGACAAAAAGTTGGTTTAATTGAAAGAAAACTGAAACAGGCCGCAATGATGGGAAGAGAAGATTCTAGCAATACCGACAAAAGAATTTAAAACAACTTCTTAGGATGTTCATTTCTACATGCTGCCACAATTCACGAAAAGTTAGCTCTTTGTTGAGCTTTAAAGCATTGGTGTGGATATTTATCAAGAAAGCGGCCTACTTCGACTTATGTCAGTTTTTCGTATTTAATGAAGCATTTGAATTCCAGGACGGAGGCGTATTCAAAAACGTTCATTAAAGACTTGAAAAAAACTGATGACAAAACTAGTAAACCTACAACTAGACTGAAAGTAGGACTGTTGACTGTATTGCCTCAGAGCAGCAAAAACTAGTCCATCATCAGTATAAAAACAAAACAAAAAACACCAGAATATATCCTTTGTTGGTCTGTTGGTGGGAAGGCTTATTCGGACTGATTGTGTCCTGAGAGAGGAAAAGTCAAAGCTTGAATGAAGCACACAAAACTCATTGGCAAACTTTGACTTTTGATAAAAACCAACGAAGAGCTCTCCTGTTCTACATAATCATGAATATTGAACAGTAAACCACTATTAATTGTGGCATTTATTTACATTTGTAAATTTGTAAAGATGCTGACGCCTTTTAAACATTAGTCTTACCATATGAATACTTGGTTTATTCCTCTTGGTATTGGGTTGTCCGGAAAATAATGCAGGATTTTAAGTTTTCATTAAAAAAAATCTATATAAAATATTCTGTTTACGTTTACAGGATTACTCATTTGTATGAATGTCAACACTTATTAATCCTCTTCCAAATGATATTGTTTGTTTACCTCTGTAGCATTCCGCTACTTGGAAATAATTCAGTCATCCTTATTATGTCAAAGCGAGAATTTCGTACGATTTTCTTTTACGAGTTTAAACTCGGCCGAAGCGGAGCCCAAACGGCTAGAAACATTAACCAAGTCTGGGGCGAGGGTTGTGTTAATGAGTGCACTGTGCAAAGGTGGTTTAAAAAATTTCGGGAGGGAGATTTCAGCCTTGAAGATGAAGAAGGTCGTGGAAGGCCTTCCTCTCTTAATGATGATGTTCTGCGATCAGTGGTGGAAGAAAACCCCAAAACAACTGTTCGAGAACTTGCAGAGCAACTCAAAGTCAGTAAAACGACCGTCGCTGACCACCTCAAGGCGATTGGAAAAGTGAAATCGGAAAGGGCCCATTTTGTTGCATGACAACGCTCGACCACATGTGTCACGTGTAACGTCACAAAAATTATTGGAGCTTGGCTATGAAACTTTGCCTCACCCACCCTACTCTCCGGACCTCTCCCCTACTGACTACCATTTTTTTAGACACCTGGACCACTACTTACAACACATAATATTCAAAAATCAAACGGAACTGGAAAATGCATTTATTGACTTTATCAATTCTAAAAATTCTGAATTCTACTCAGACGGAATTAATAAGTTACCAACACGTTGGGAGAAATGTATTGAGAGTATGGGAAATTATTTTGATTAAAGAACATTGCTTTAAAGTAACTAGTTTCTTTTTTTTTGTTTAATACCAAAATCCTGCATTATTTTCCGGACAACCCAATAGAACCTACAGTCAACTTCAGTCAGTCGTGATATATTTATGTATTTTCAAATGTCTATTGACTTACAATGTCAAGTTAACAGATGGACAAATCCTGAGGGTCACTAAACTATCTGTTAGTTTAACTGTTGCTGAAGAATTCTGTGCTCAGTTTTCATATTAATTTCGCAGTAGCAGCAAGAAAATTATTTCTTCATACATATTTCTTATGTTGATCCTTAAAAATACGGTAATAGACTTAAAACATCAATTTTAAAAAAAATCTTTTTTTTTTATGTTTTAGTAATAATTGATTCTGGATCACGGTATGAAGTTGCTTATCCAAGTGGAGTCACTCATTTCCTTGAAAAATTAGCATTCAGTGTGAGTAGAGCACCCTGACAAAAATTATTAGTTTACTCTGACTTATTTTGATTCAAAACCTTTTTCAGTCCACAACTTCATACGCTGACAAGGATAAAATTCTTCATGAACTTGAAAAACATGGGGGAATATGTGATTGTCTTGCATCCAGGTAAATAATTTTACATCATTACCTGCTGATTATATTATATTTATTTTTAATATTTCAGAGATACGTTTATTTACGCAACGTCAGCTGATAGAAGGGGTTATGATACAGTTGTGAAAATTCTCGGCGATGTTATACTAAGACCTCAATTAACTAACGCTGAGGTGGTTTTCCTTCATTATAATTTATTGTATATAAATAAGGAAGCAAGCAATAATAAATTAATATTTCAGATCAATTTAGCTTCCCAGTATATTAAATTTGAACTTGAAAATCTAATGACAAGGCCAGAGCAAGAAGCATTGCTTACCGATATGATATACGCTGTGAGTTTCGCTTGCTCTCAATTTTGATTTTACTTCTCCCTCTTTTTTTTTTTTTACTTTTTTTTCAGGCGGCTTACAGAGACAACACCCTTGGTCTACCGAAAATATGCCCCGCTGACAATATCTCAATGGTTACGAGAAATGTTATTCTAACATTTTTAAAAAGCCATTATCAACCGAAGAGAATGGTTGTTGCCGGAGTGGGGATTGATCACAACCAACTTGTTGAAGCAGTGCAGAAGTGAGTCATTTTTATATTTAATAGGTGTGAATAGTGAGAATATATATAATTTTATTTTTTTTAGACATTTTGTTGAACATGAACCAATTTGGGGAAAAGGCGAGGGTACAACTAAAGTTGATGAATCATTAGCACAATACACAGGAGGGATAGTAAAGGTATTATTAAATTGTAACAAATTTCTTGTTGTAACTTCCCTTTTTTAAGTATAAATGATTAAGTATAAATTTAGTCTTGAAATAATTTATTTTGACATTATTTTTCATCAACAGGAGGAATGCAATATTCCTCTTCATATGGGCCCATCGGGTCTGCCAGAATTGGCTCACATCATGATCGGTTTGGAAGCTTGCGGCCACCAGGATCCTGATTTCATTCCCATGTGCGTATTGAACATGATGATGGGAGGTGGGGGAAGTTTCAGTGCAGGAGGTCCAGGAAAAGGCATGTACACCAGATTGTACACAAACGTCCTCAATAGGTTAGAATTAATATAAATGAAATTTTTTTTTCGGCTCGTTATCATATTTTCAAAATCCCAGGTATCATTGGATGTTTAATGCAACAGCGTACAATCAGAGTCATGCCGACACCGGACTGTTTTACATTCACGCAAGCTCCCCTCCGAATCATGTCAACAGCATGATTGAAATTATTCTGAAAGAAATGGCTGCTATGGCAGGAGATGTTGAGACAGAAGAGCTAAATGTACATATCACTATATTTTTTTTTATTTACATTTATTTTCTAAAATGCTAATTTTTTTAAAAATATAATTTATAGAGGGCTAAAACACAACTACAATCAATGATCCTGATGAATTTAGAAGCTAGGCCAGTCATGTTTGAAGATATAGCCAGACAGGTCTTAGCGACAGGAAAAAGAAAGACACCTGAACAATTTATTAAAGAAATTGGTAAGCCTTTTTTTTCTTATATATAGAAAAAAGATGATATTCATGTTTGGTATGTATAATAGGCGCAGTTACAAAAGCTGATATTGAAAGAATAGCATTAAGGATGTTGAAGTCACAACCTGCAGTTGCTGCCAGAGGTGATATTCGAAAACTCCCTTCTCTACAGGATATTCAAACTGGCTTGTCAGACAAAGAGTCTTGTCAGAGCAAAATGAGGTTCTCAATTCTCCACTGATTAGTTCTAAATATTTAAATATCTCTGATTTGACAAATATAAAATAATGTTCTAGTTATGGCCTTTAATTATTGTGTACATAGTGAAATGTTTTGCTTTTGAAAAAAGTCTATGGAAAAAAATTTTGATTTTATATTCTACCTGTCAGAAAGTTAAAATACAAACTGTTTAAAAAATGTACCGTTTTTACTTGACTTACTTTTTTCAAAAGCCCTACTATAAAAACATAAATTTTGAAATAATTGTTTATTGTAGGTTGGTTGATTGATTAGTTTTTTCTTTTTTGTTTCTGGAAAAGCTATTACTGGGATCTTGAATTTCTAAGGATATAATGGAGCAAAGACATCATTAACGACGTAAAGATCTCTTATACATTTGACATCATGACACCATTTCAGTTTCCATTCTTTAAGCATGCTCTCTTTCTGTTCACATTTCGCTTTAAACCTCTCCATTTCATCCGTGTCAATACGTTCCATTTTCTGAAAAGAAAGATTAGAAAACTTTAAAATTATTTAATTATTAAAAACTTATTTATATCTGAGGTTTTGAACTCGATTCTAATCAACTGTCTATTTTCTCTGGTTTTGTCACAGACCAATCACTGAAAACGGCAAAAAATCTAAACGCATCTAATAAGATGTAAAGTAAGTAAAATAATTCCTGTCATAATTAAAAATCTATGCCAGATATTCGGACCCAGGGTAGCATGACAATTTGAGTCAGATAAGTTCTAGAATGATCGTTGATAAAGCTTTAAATTTATACAAAGATTAATTTTGAAGAATAAAATTAGAATTTCAAGATTTGACTAGTTATTATTGTAATTGATCATTTTGGCATGCCTATTCTCGCTGGGTTGGTCTGACAGGCATTTTGTCATTTCACAATATTCAATAATGGGTGTGGATGATTTTTATGCGGCCAATGAAACCAGGCGAAACGACGTCAGACTAACCTAGCAAGGATAGACAGAACGAAAAAACCGGTAGCAACCAAATTATAAATTCATCTCCCTGCAGATCACCGAAGAACATCTCATATTATGTAAGTCATGGTTTTGTATTGGAAAACTTGTTAGCTAAATTTTCAAGGTAAATTTCTCATTTCTGCCACAGTAGTTCTCCGTTCAAATTCTGTTTCTCTCAGAAATACTGGGAATAATTGGATTTTAACAAAATATATTAAGTGGTCTGACCTCAAAAGTACCAAACTATCTCGAGTTCCTCATTAAGACTTTTTTTACCAAGTCTTACTTCAAGGACTCTTCAGGCCAGAGGTTTTCCTCTCCCAGGAGTAGGAATCTCATCCTACGTAAACCTTAATTAAATTGCCATTAGCAAAAAATTTCAAGAGTTCTCTGTTTTAAAATAAAAGCATTTATGATGAATAGAGAGGCCCCAAGATTGATCCCTGAGGAACACCAAGCTCTCCAATGAACTTTTTCACATGCCTCTGAACTGGCGTACCTTCCTATGGAACAAGAGATTTATTTTTAATCAATTGCCTGATAAATTTACATTTGGTATTCCACAAAATGGTTCAGAAGCAATAGGTGTCATCAAACATTCTTTGGCCAATTTCCTTTGGTCCCCCTCGTACCAGGCAAGGATAATTTTGAGGGAAGTATAGTGTGAAAGAAAATTCCAAGGGCAATGGTGGGAATTGAACTCACGGCAATGGTGTCTACATGCTAACCCCTCAGCCTCCTCAGTACCCCAATCTTTACTTTTATTTTATATTATTTATTTTTTTAATATCATTAATATTTTATACTAATTAGATAACATATAGAAGGATTGTAGAGAAAATATTACGGTTTTGTATTCATCAACTTTCAACTTTAATTCTTCATAGGAACTTGGAAATTTGATCTGTAAAAAGTATAATTAAAAATAATAATCTTATTAAATATAATTACCATAAAATAAATAAAATGCTTACTAATACAGCATCATTTGAAAGAATTCCTTCTTGTCCTTCGGAAATATGCATTATAAATTGCAGTATTATTTGAATAAATTTATCAACATTTTTCGTTCCTAGAATTACGTCAAAACTCCCTTCACTGTCTTCCAGTCTGTCTATTACACGACCTGAAAATACATTTGCATAACTTACTCTATATAAATTTTTAATCCGGTTTATTTTACCTTTCGCATTTGTCTTTGCTAATATGTACTCATTGTCGTCTTTTTTAATTTGCTTCTGCCCCAAATGAAGCATATAAGAGTAAATATGTCTTACGAAGGCTGTAACATATTCATTTTCTATCAGATATGTGTTCAAATCTTCAATTTTCAAATAGGTCTCTTCCAGTATTTCATTCAGTTTTATATTAGCTTCCGCTACAACACCCTTTCCAGGAAAATTTTGTTAAAAAAGAGCAAAAAATTTGATAAAAATTTTTACCTCAAATTCTTTCATAGCATTTTTCCATCTGGCACTTTCTTGAGAACTAAATTGTAAAACTTTTATAATTAGACCCTCAAGCAATTCTATATTCAATGGATAGCCAAACGACGGTTTCAATTCTTGACTGAGTAGCTCTTTCGTTTTGTTTCCTGCAAGATCCTCCTCTTCCACACTTCGTTCGAAACTACCTATAATTTCGTCCTTTTTCGCTTCTAATTCAGAAAGGAAACTTTCGAAGACCTTTGTTGATAGAGAGTTAATACCATCTTGTAAACTGGCTAAAGCGCACATAAAACCTTTAAAAATAAAAAATTGATTTATAATCGTAATATTTAATTCTAAATTGCAAGAAACTATAACTTCATAACTAGTTGCCTTTATTTTAAATAGAACCCACAAAAATGCCATTTATTTGATTACATCTATCATCAAAGAAAATACATTCAACCGAACAGGGAAGAGTAGTAATTTAAAAGCCTATAATTTGATCTTTACTGATCATCACGGTCTGTCCAATGTGTATCAGCATTTCACCATCTTTAGTGGGTCTGTGAGAACATGAATGCAGAACTGTTATTTAAAAAAATGCAAAAACAAGTCCGAGAGACTAGCACAGTGAGCATAGGCAGGCCAGGATGATTGGTAAGGATCAAATTACAAGTTTTTCTTTTAATATTTTTTACATAATTTTTTGTCATACAAAAACATTAAATGTGTCAATATCTTTTGTTAGGTTGATACATTTTAACAATTTATTAAAATTATTCGAATAAATTTTATCCAATTAAAAATGTGTGTTTGTTAAATAAAAGACAAAATAAAAACAGGATGGTTAAAAAAATTCTCATTACTTCTTAAACTCTGATTTGCACCACTGAGTTTGTGCAAGTAAGTCATCACATGTTGACCCGGCACTAAGTTACTTATTGGTTCCTCACTGAAGATGACGAAAAGCCGAAACACCTTTGAGTGACTTTAAAAATCAGCAAGTGTAAATGGATCTAGTAAGTAGCCCTGTGCCAGTTCAACAAATAACAATGCGCATGTGTTAATATAATTATAAACAGGTCTATTGAACTTACCGTATATCATTTCAAACCATACATGTTCAATTTGTAAATTGAACTTTCTTATTTTTATTATGTACTTGTGCAAGAGGTCCCCACAGAGAAAGACGTATTTTTTTTCTCCTTTCATTTTTGTAACAAGATTCTATCAAATCAATAAAGTTCAAAGAACAATAATTCAGATGATAATTTTTGTTTGATAGTTAACTCACCATTAACTTGTTTTTGCAGTCATTAAAAGCGTCCATCATAAGTGTTTTTGTATTGCACAGAAAGTTATCTGTTTCTACTGATTTAATGTAAGTTGTGTAGTAAAAGAGTGGAGGATGTGGATAAGCCTGCAGGACATCGTCTTGTGGGTCGTTTCCCCTCGAGCCAAAATCCATTTGGAAATTTCCAAAGTGGAATTCATCGCTGTCCGAATCTTCAAGGTGGTCTTCTTTTTCCATACGTTCCACTGAGTTTTCTCTCGAGGTTAAACCTCTGCCACTCTCCTTCCTACTCCTCCTCCTCTGGTTGCCTATTCTTTTTATGAGTATCGAAGAATTTTTTGCTGAGAGAATTGATCCATCTTTTTTTCCCTCCTTGAAATCAAATGACATTCCACTACCCTTTCTCCCTTTCCGAATGCCTGGCTTATATGAGGGCCACGTTTCTTTTGACTTTTTTCTCGACGTCGCCTCTACTTTATATATTCCTCTATAAACACTTTTGCTTTCATGTTCTACAAAAATCATCACATATAATTACTATATGCATAAAACTAAATATATATTTACATTCTTATAATGCTAACCAAGTTTTTTTGATGTGATTGGCATTTCAAAGTATTTGCAGAAAAAGTTAATGTCGTTCATGGTATTTTTCCAAAATTCTCGACATGTATTGTTCCTCGCCTGTATTGCAAAAGATTGGATTTTGTTGATAAAAGTTTTTGCGTTGAAAATTTCAATTCTCAATGCTCTTTTCAGATTGTCCAAAATGCTGTTGCATGCTTTTGTTAGGTTGTGTTCTTCGGCTTTCAACACTAAACTGTAAAACTCGGTTGGGTTAGTTGGCCTCTTAACTAATCAAAATACACTTACTGGTGCATCGAGGTAAGAGCCCTTTTCGTTTTGGGCGATTCGCACTGAATGGAACTAAGCTTTTTACAAACCTCGTTATTAAGTGAGTTCATTGAACGTAAATCTTTCAACAATGTTCTGACGTTCATTTCTGCCTCTTCAGCGCTAAAATTGCCCCCTTCACCAAACAGCCTAAAGATATTTTCAAAACATACATTAAACATAAAACTAAATTAGTCTAGTCCTCTCATACATGGCAACTTACTACCATAATTTGTTTTATTTTGTATTTTGTATACATGGTAGGAAATATTCACAAAAAGTACAATTTTTTAAGCTTGGGAAAACTTTTAGAAGCCAAAAACCATGAAAATATATTACTTTTTTTCTGATTACCTTAAAAACAGCTAGATTTAATGGCAGATTTATTATAGTAACTTGGAAGGATTAAGTGTTCTATAATTTTTACCTTTATAACGTTTTTTTGTGTGAATAGCTACACACTGTTCAAAACCCTGGGGAAGGAAATGTTCATAATGTGCTCAACTTGATCACATAGATTCGGCCCAACCAGCATCCTCACATTCAGCAGATATGATACAACGTCGACCACACTTGGTCAAGGAAAGATCTTTGAGAAAGCTGAGAGAAATTGGTGGAATAAAGAATGCTCAGGGCATATTATGAATGAAAGAAGTAGTCATGATGAAATAGCTGAAGCTGATGATAAATGTTCAAATATTTATACATGAGAGGGGTTAAATGCAATGCACCTCTAGGCACTTAGCGATTTCAGCTATTCTGAAAATTAGAGTCCGCTCGGGAAGCCCAACCTCATTCGTCTGTCACCCAAATGTAATACTGCTAACTTTCATCCATACAGGAGCAACAGGTGAAGTATGAAGTACGGATGGATGGATCCCAGTTCAGGCTACCAAAGACCCAACAATGCCTGTTTTATTATTGAGAATGTTGCAACTTGCCAGAAAGCATGAGCCTGCTTTAAGGTCTTAAAGCAACTGAAAGAACTGCAGAGACGATTATGTTGTAATGTACTCATCCTACCAAGACAGACGTTCACTATTTATGGAACACTCAACGACGAATGAACATTGTGAAGAAGACACATGTACCTAATATAAATTGAGGGCAGGAGTTATAACGAACCAAGTTTGCAATGTATCAATTTATACATAATCTAATGCTTAAATATGTAAATTAATACAAATTAATTGTACATGTTTTTACCATGAATTTCAACAATTAATTTTTAATAAAATTGTCTCCAAGATTTTTCAAAAACGTCAATTTTTGAGAAGATGTAGCAAAAATAGAAAATATCAGTAATTCTTTCAAGTAATACATAATAGATTTTTCTAAGCAGAACCCAGGCATTTTCGAGATATTCAGAAAAAAAGTCAAAATTTATCAATTTTCATGGTTTTCAGTCCAAAATTTCTCGTCGTAAAAAAAGACACACTTTTTTGTGAACTCTTTCTACCCATACAAATAAAATAAATAACACCACCTTTTGTAAGGTAGGTAAATCTTTTTTCAACGAGGGGCTGGACAGTAAGTAAGAAATTTTCATTAACAGATACAACGTGACATTTATGGGAAAAAATTGTTCATTTGCAAAGTACGGAGGCAAATTAATAACTTTGAAAAAGAAAGTTTTTTTATCAAATCAAATCAAAAATATTTTTGTTTTATGTGTTAATTTTATCATTAATTTCTTTTTTCATTCTAGTTTTACTAAATAACTTTCTGCCTTCTTATTCTATCCCTCATCATATTATTGTGATAACATAAAAAGAAGTTCTATTAAACAATACAAAATGATATAATGTAAATTTTACAAGTTTCCACCTTGGAAAAGTGATAACTCACTTTATTGAACATGTTCAATTTAGATTATATATTTTTATGTAATTTTACCTTATTGCTTTTAGTAATGAACAAGTACTGTGCTTCGTCCAATAAGTAACACGCTCTATTTCCATTTCTACTTTTTCTCTTAATAGATTTTTCTTAGCTTTTCCTGCTGCTTCCAAACCTTCGATCTGTGATTAAATCATTTTTTAATGTCAATGTCTAAAATTATTTAATGCGTAATTAACTACCATTCCTATATAATAATTTGCTTGTGAAGGGTTTAGTTCAAGGGCGTTATATAGCTCATTACTACTTTCTAATGTATTAGCACTGATTATCTTTATTTTTTCATACAAAGTGTGCGGAAGTAATTTTAACGAAGTACACATTTGCTTAAGACCCTAAAACAATTTTATTTTCAATTGTCATTTTTTTTTTTTTAATATAAATCCAATCAAATGACTGAAACCTTCTTATGTCTAGAAATTATTGAATCATGCATCCGCAGTTCTGAAGCTCGCACATCATAGACATTATTCTTAATTCTAAGTCTTCTTTGGTTTATTTTTTCTGTTTCTAAATTGTACCAAAACTCAGCTTCGCCACGCTTAAGATCGAGCCAGTTTTCCACAAAGGTTCCAGTAAAGAAGGCAATTTCCTTTTCCATTAGATTAGTTATTTCTTTATAACTGTAATAATGTTATAATTAAAAGATATATATAAAACGTGGAAAGTATAGTGGCCAACAAACAGCCGAGGTCTTGCCAGCCCTCTGCATGTTTTTATTTATTTTTCTGCTCTTTTAATTTTTTTTTCTTTTTTTATGCTCTCTTTATATGAAAACAGTTGATAGCTTAAAATGCTAGCCTTTCATTTGTACCTCAGGTTGCAAACTACAGAAGAGGCACAAAACTTACAATACATCTACATATGTATCACCATCCTGTACATAGAAGACTGGTCACATTCACTTCCCCAGATTACTCGATATTTCTTGGTTAAATAACCCATACCTTACATGCTATTAAATTACATTCATTCCAATAAATTAATATAAGCACAACTCAAACACACACAAAACAATATATACATTTAAAAATCCCTGTAGCCAAGGATAGGGTCAGGGGTAAAAGTGGTGGCCATAAGGCCTTCTGCACCTTGACCTTTTTTTTTAATAAATCAATGGCTTGCTTCAGGTTCTTAATCAGCCTACATATAGGATCTTACCTTTGGATTTTCCTCTCCTATTTGCAAGTATCTGCACCTACAAAGACCTTCATAAAAACTCGGGCCCACGGAAGCCAAGTGGTTAACGTGAGAGACTTTCGGCTAATAGACCTCACTGTCGCGGGTTCGATTCTCCTGGCCCTTTTTACCCTTCCCACCAAAAACGAATACGCAATAAATATATATACAATAGTCTGGGTAGATATGCAGAGTTCATGAGGCCATAAAAAAATTTAAAAAATGTGTGTGTTCTGCTATCTCCTCTTCCTACCAGTTTCTGCACAGTGTTTCTCTTGTATGTACACCTATCCGGTGCATGCCTCCTTAGATGGCAGCACCCTGTCAGGAGTCCAACCAGAATCCTGGTTTGATTGCAGTTGCCTTCCAATAATTTCCTTGTATGTTTTACAGATGGCTCTTCTATGAATCTCTTCCTGTGCCTCATGCCTGGGTTCTTATCCCACCATACTTTAGACTCAGCATTAGAGCAAGATGCTAGGCCGCAGTATGGTTCAGGACTTAGAAAGCCCATAATGGCTCCGCTTTAGCGCAACCTGTTAACCTTTTCCTGCCGCTTTCGCCTAAGACTGTGCATACGTCTGATAATATAATACTTATAAATGTCAAGCATTATTGAACTGAAAATATGCTCAACCTTCATTTTATTCTAGCATAACGGGCACCTACATGGTCGCTTTCTAGTCAGAAAGTGTACACGAGTTATTCTTGTCTGACCTAAGTGGAAAATAATTGTAATTTAATTTTTCACTAACCCATCCAGCCAATTTTGAATTGAATCTAGACATAGTTGGATATCGTTAAGGCTTTCGGATAAAATGTTTCCTTCTTCGGACTCGTTTTCAGAATAATTGCTACCGTTAATAAACTCTGGAAGCTTTGGCTTTCCTTTAGGAAATGTGTCACCCCTTAACACGGCCATTTCAGCACAGTACATGTCGAACAATAAAAAACAAGCATTCACGAACTCTACCCCGTATGAATCAGAGGTAAATTTTTCTTCAAAACAGCTAGAACAAAAGTCTTAATGTACAAATACAATTAAAAGTAAGCTTGTTTGGATGAAAAATCTCATACTTGTTGTCATAAGAGTCCAACAGTTTGTTTACATTGTCAAAATTGGTTTTTAAATTGTCCCGGCTCTTTGCCTGCCTTAATTTATCAATTGCTATATTTAAAACCTCGCCTGAATCCTGAAAAAAATTATTTTCTTATCTTTCTTTTAAAACTTAAACTGCATTTTCACCTGCATTTGTTTGTAAATATTCAAACGATGTATTTCAATATTTCTTGAAAAACTGTGTTCAATACACTTTAATCTATTTATAAATTTATTCCAAATGTCAATGGAATCTTTTACAAATTTTCTACTTTCGACTACCTTCTCACCCACTAGGGCTACTATATCACACCAAAGCGTCTGGAAAAATTCAACAAAATAAATATTGTATAACCCCAAAATTAAATTATGACAAAGTGTCACTTAAACTTTTTCTATTTGAAATCCAAAGTTTACGACAAAAAATTGCATACATTTTTTTCAAAATAATACCTGACATTCCTCGTTGCTCTGATCACTCAACATTTCCATGACCGTTTCTAAATGTTTTTTTAAAGTGAAGACTGTCTCATTGTTCAATATGCAAATTTGCTCTTTACAAGCATCTACAAAATGATCATATTTGATATGTTACATTTTTTTGTATTAGGTGTGCTGCTGCCTAGAGACCTAAATGTGACAGGTACATAGCAAGTTTGGAGATCATTTGAAATGTCGGCATTTCCTGTTTGCAGAATTCAATTAAACAGTCGACCAATGTGACAATAGTTTCGTCAGCGGTGATTGTGTCAACATTCTTGACATCAGGTTGAACTTCGAGATTCGCTTCTTCTAATTCCATGCATTCCTTTATTTTACTGAATAAAAGTTAAATTGAATAACTACAATTAAATTTGACTTTAAAAATCCATTCGTTTTTAATCTATTTTCCTGAGTTAAAATATGATGTGCATTTTAAAAGACACCCCTTTTATATTTTCTAATATTTACTTTATTTGCACTGTATTTTTTATTATTTATAACTAACCAAAGACTTACCTTGTAAATCATTCAATTACAAACAAATACAAATTTTCTTATTCTTAAACATAAGTATAAAATATGTATTTTCTTCTACTATTTTTAAAATGAAATTGTAAAGTGGCATTTGTAATTTGGTGTTACCAATAATTTTGGTATGCCAATCCTTAAGGGGATAGTCTATCAGACGGATTTCGCTATCTTTGGCATGTCTGCATGATTTCTGTGAAGTCAAGGGCATTTTATAAGGTCAAAGTAGACTAAGTCGTGTCAAGTTTTTTCAACTTGACTTAGTTCCCATCACTGGACTATTTATCATCACTGGTTTTATTTGCCGATTCCAGACTTTCCAGACTTTGCTAATTGTAAGTAATGGCGATCTTCAACGGTTGGTCTCTGGGTTGTATTGTCAGCATGTCCTTTTGTGAGGTGTCGTAGCTTGATTTTTTAAAATAAAAACAATTCAAACTTAAAAAATAATTTGGCTATCACACATCATCATAGTTTTCCCATGTTCATCACTGACAGAACAAGCCAGAATAGCAGGCTTACCAAGATGACCAGAAATGACCAAAATTCAAGAAATTCTAAGTTATAATGTCACATTTACATTGGAAAATTAATACGTTGCCATAAAACTTCAAATTTTGTAATTTTAACTCTAATTGCACATGTAACATTGTATAAACTTTATAAGTATATACAATAACTAATAAAATTATTAAAAATTTAGGTTGGTGATCATTATTCTAATGAAATTGGAATGTTATTAAAATAAAACATTACTTACTTTTCCCTTATGATTTCCTTTAAGCTGTATTTCACCAGCCATTCTTGAATCATGTTCTCAAATAGCATTTTTAAATGAATTTCAGTTTCAGTGTACATTCTTTCATTAGACATAATAATATTATTGATATCCTAAAAGAGATCCTATATCATCTCTCTTTCTCCAAAAAACAAAAGGAAAAATGGAATTACCAAGGCAGACCTTGATAAAAACGCTTATTTTTCTGTCAATTAAAGGTTTAGGGAAATGGTGGCAATTCATCAAGTTATTTTTATAGTTTGTCAACATAATTTTACAACCTTTCGATTGTTTTTTCATTATCACATCCACTTCGCAACGCCAGTTGTTAATCGCTTCTTCCCATTCTCCTTTCAGCGTCTTCATTTCATCATCATAGTTCTGCAAATATTTGTAGGTAAGTTAAAAATACTGGGTGGATAAGACACAAAATACATACCATGGTTTCAAGTCTTGCTTTGACATCGTTTAAGAATTGTATTAAACAATCCGTGACCTTTTTTAATTCACCTTCTTTTGCAGTGCTCAGTGTTTGTAACTGTTTTGAAAATGCTTCTTGAGCGCAGTTGTACGACTCTATTTTCGTTTTCTCCAATTTATACAAAATCTCTTCGAGACGCTTTTCCTCTAAAAAGTCAATATATTTTAATAGCTACTAATATACTAAATCAGGAAAAAATTTATTAAACGTATTGATGTAAATAAACTCAATTCTGCACATATATGCGCATGCATATACATAAATTCAAAATTGAACCAATGACTTCTTGGGGCTTGCAATCAACCAGTTGTATTTTAGGGGTTCAGGGTTAGACTTTTTTTATCCAAGCCACCTAAAATTAGTCTTCATGGGTATTAAAAACAAAGTCATTTCAGCCTCCTATACATGCAGTTTCCACTAACTCACTCTCTCACCCATTTTTAAATATGTTCCATCTTATTTACATACCTTTCGCTAAAGTAGGGTGATGGACTTGATATTCCCAAATTATCCTTTTACACATATCAACTTACAATACACTAACTAGTCAAATTGAGGTTCATCTTAACATTTTACAGACACTCTCAAGCTATCTTTCAAACAAATCATGACAATTTTTCCTTCAGAGCACGCAATACACTTGATAAGTTAGTCCTCACAAGGTAGGATGAATCCTTCACCGATTTATTAAACTTACAAATTTTATTTGAGTTATTTTCAGAAATTATGTATAACCACATTATTAAAATTTATTGGAAAATATACATAGAAACAGAAAATGAGGAAAAGAGATATCCCTGAAATAATTGCTAATTAAATTTAAAAAATATGGTTGTACAAATTTCATGAGGTTAAAGGAAAAGAAAAAATTATAACATCTAATAAACTTCTTTAAACTATTTAAGTTTTTTAATTTTTAAAGCCAGCCAAATAAAAGAAAATACTAAAAATTGACTAAATAATATTATTAAAACAAAAACTTTTATATCCTGCAAATTGGTCATTTCTGTGGTCTGCCTAACATCGCAGGTTTTTTTTCCTCTGTTAAGACCAACTAGACCCAAAGGCCAAAAGGGTCTGAAACAACTAAATTACAGGTTCTTCGCCCCTTCGATCAAATGGAGAAATCTCACAATTTAATCTTTATTTCCACTGGAAAGATTCTAAAATATGATACAGCTAGTTAATAGATAAAGAATTGTCAATATAGATATACATTTCTTCTATTGTACTAATATTTAATAAATTTAACATTGTATTGTACCAAGTGGATTTTTAAAAGACATATGTTAAATAAATTAATCAAATTTTACCGGCATTTGTATATTTGGGTGCATCTTGTTCGTTGATGGCAAGTTTATCAAGGTCCGAGTTCAAGTTAATTTCCTTCTTTCCTGCATTACCACAGTAATCTAAATTCTCTTGAAACATTTCTACAATTAAATACGCAATTTACTTTTTAAATTAATCAATCCTCTTTCTTGTCTTTAGACTAAATTTATTAATCCAGTAAAAGTTTCAACATATGATTCAATGAGTCATATTTGGCAGTACATATATGTCAGTCAGGATTTAGAACAGAATTTTTAAATGTTACTCTAACTTTTCTTCATAGAAGTCTTGAAGAGGGTCAGAAATGTTTTCATAACTCAATGGAAATTGTAAATTCTTGATAGTATGATTTCTACATCATTACATCAACGGAAATTGTTGGTGATACAGTATTATCTCTCATTCACCCAAACTAACCAATGATATACATACACCAATAAATATATATATATATATATATATATATATATGTAGCTCTATAGTGATATATATTTAATATATGGACCCATACATGAGAAACCAACCCCCGATTTCCTTAAAAATCATAACAGGAGACTCAACAACCCACTCTTGTGTCCACTGAATTTATTGTGTGCCATAGCTACTCGCTCACCGTAAAGGACCAAGTCATGGCAATCTTTGCCTAAGTGACACACTGAGCAACCTTTCTTTTAAAAAAGACATCTGCACAGGGTTTGCCCAAAAGTAGATGTCTGTGTGCCAATCAGGTATGGCCTAACCTCAAACTGTGAGCATGGTGGTTATTGCTAAGATGTGCTATTGAAAGTGGCACTGTCAATGTTCTTGTATTGCATTCTTTACTACTCATACAATGTCACTAGGCCTGGTTCACAGTGGTCTGTCTACATGGCAAAACATCCCAGCATTCTGCACATTCATTGCCCTCCAGCCCATGTTCCCAGATGACTACCACCATTTTTGCGAGGTACACAAACTCAGCATATTTTTTTATATAGAGCATTCAATAGGTCCACCATGAATCTTCACAAATAGCTAAAACTTTGTTTAGGTAGATGCAGACAAGATACGAAGAGACCCATGGCCAGTGGTCAATCCTCCACTACACACAGCACAGTCCTAGTTCTAGACCTGTCTGTTTAGATGAGGCAAAAACCAGAAAACCCTGATCTTAGTTCCAGGAATGCAGCTCACTAGACGTCTGTAGCAGTACATGACCTGAATAGTTTGCAAGATTGTTCCAGACAAGTACAGGTAAGAGGACCAATGGAGGGGTCAGCCAGTGACAAACTGACCCTACCTATGGCTTCACCAAAGCAAATGACCAGGAGTCACATCCAAGTTCGATAATAACTGGCAAACGATCAAAGGAGTTCCCAGCTTGACCAAGAAACCCATCGTGAAGCTGAGTTGGAAGAGCTCTCCAGGATTTGGTGGCAAACCTCTCAACTCACAGCAGAGGCTTGCCAAGGGGCTGGTTCTAAATGCACCTGAAGCAGATCAAAATCCCTAATAGAGCCCGTCAAGCAACAAGAGACATTTTTCATGAGCAGAGCAATGCTCTGAATTCATTCAGTGAATACACTTGCTTGCTTCTCTTTACTATTATTCTCAATTGAATGTATTATGCCAGGATTCGAACCCAGAGTCCCTAGCATGACAAATACGAGTCGGATGCCCTAACCACTCTAATAGAGACGTTAAACCCATGACACAAACACAAGGAAATGGCCATACATATAAAACTCAATTTTATATTCAACACATATAAAATTTATTTGAGCATGTTAACAAAATGTTTCCCTTAATTTTTAAATCACTGTTTTCGTTTAATACAATTATTAGTAATCATGAAGAAGTCATGAATATTCCGTTTGGAGACAGTACAAAGCGACTAGAAATGAAGTTTTTCTATTGATTCACTAAGCTGTTCTAGGCTTGACATCAAAGCAGCCATGTTTTGCTTTCCTTCCCTCAGACCCTCCTCGGTGAGCGGGGCGTAAAGTTCTTGTGTTGCGCCAAGTTCAAAATGAAGTTTTGCCAATTTCTCCTGCTGCTCCCTTATACCCGTCATCTGTTCCATACTACAGTCCTTTCCTGGAAGCAAGATTCATTTAAGAAGATATAAAAGACTTATTAGTCCTCTAAGGAATAATAATATATTTTATTAATCTATATATATTTAGCAGTCATAATTGAGCATATTAATTGTTCTTTTAATCTAAGGTATTGGTTGAGATAAAAAAGTTAGTGTCTCGTGCAAGATTTGAACCCATGTCCTTCAGCTCAATACACCGCAGCTCTAATCACTTCGGCTATTGTGACATCATGTGAAGGCAAATTGAGCTGAGGTCATGAGTTCAAATCCTGTTGTGTCACTAACTATTTGATCCCAACTTTAGATTTTAAAAAATAATTAATTATATTTTATGATCTACTTTGAACGTATTACATTTCCGACAAGAGAGGAGTACATCAATATTTTTTTAATTGTGAGATTTCTTTTTTTTTATTCCACTGACCAAACCTCATCAGGAAAATTAGCAAACTACAATTCTTAATTGCTGCTCATAATTACTAAAGCTAATTAAAGCTATAAACTTCCTACTGTTTTATTATATGTTTTAAATTATTACACTTAATTTGATTGTGTAGTAGCATGGATGAAAATCAATCTGTCCAATAAGAAGGTTTTGACATTACAAGAAAAGAAATTTAAATTTAAACAGAATCAGGCTGTCATTTGTGTTTTTTGCGATGCGGTCAATGCTGTGCTAAGTGAGAAATCAGATGATAAAACCAAACTTTTTTTTTCACTTAATTTTCTACATATTGAGAGAAGTAACTAATTGATTTTATACTCACCAAATGCCCTAAGATTACCGCTATGAAAATCCTCGAGTAAAGACAAGAGTGCCGTCTCCATTCTCCTAACATCAGTGACATCTGAGAGAAAACAGTGGTGGTGAGCAGGTCGGTCCAACACTCCCACTTCATGCATATCGATAAAATAGGTACCCAAAATATATATAAAAAAGAATGGAAAACAAAAATAAACGAAAACGAAAATGGCTTTAAAAATAGGGTAAAAGAAATACTGTTTAAAAAAATAAATATAAATAATAACTATTGTACTTTATTTTAAACTACAAAATTATAGGATGCTGATAAGAAGCAGATCATGCTTATAAAACCTTTCAGTATTTAATGCTGATTACATGCAAACATTTAATCAAAGGAATACCTCTTTTTATTCTGTTCGGAGCAGGAGGATGCGCCGGCCTCGCCGGCCTGTTAATCAACTTTTCATTGACGTACAAAAATCTCGTCCCACCTGAAATACTCGACATTTGAATAATTTATAAGTCACAAATCGTTCAATACTAGAATAACTTAAACGACCAGAACCACTACTATTTGTAGCAAGAGCGGGAGCTGTTGAAATTCGGCAAAGTGACCTCGAACTAGAAGAGCCAAGACTTGTCGCACCCCTGGCACTGCACCCACCTACAGATGAAGAGATATCCTAAAAATATGCATACACATTTTCAAAAATTATATCAACGCTATTTCTAAACAAATCTAAATAAATTAATCCAAGGATTAAAAAAATACTAATTACATTTAATTTAAATTGTAACAAAAAATTATACTGCAAGCAAAACACTAACAAAAATTATCTATACGACTGAGTAACAATAAAATTAATAATTGACTAATCAATCATAAACTACATAAATAACTAAATATCTGCAACATGCAAGTACAAATAGCCTTCACCATATAGGTATTAAGGAAAATGTTTCAAGGGTTAAAAAAGTATGAGAAATCCAATAAATGAGCTTTTGAAATTGTGTACAAAAATGCCAGCCGACCATAATAATTCTGTATTTCAAAATTTGTGATAATGTTGATTATACAGAAAAAAAAGGCTTGGTAGTTAATTTGTGCTACAAACTTGAATTATTGTATTTACATGAGTATCATATTTATCAGTCTTTTTGATTAACACCGCCGACTGCAGTTTGGTTTTCATCTGTTGTCTGAAACCAGACAGCATAATTTAATGACAAATATGAAAATGTATTTTCTAAATTCAATCTCCGTTGTGATGGTTTCTTTTTTTTTTATTGTAACTATATTATAGACACAGTAAACTAGACATTAAAACAAATTTGCATAAATTATTTAAATCAAATGAACAAATCATAACAAATTAAGGACGACTTCATATACCTCTAATTGTTCCGATACTTGACATATCTTTAATAATTGAGAAAAAAAATAATAAGGTGATTCGATCGTGGACACCAGTAGGAGAAAATCTAAAGAAATCAACTAGCCAATGAAGTTACAGAGTTTAAATTCAAGATAATAGGATCAAAATTACAAGCAACTGCAAAGTATGCTTACAGTCTAGACTAAACAACTCTCATACTAGTGTAAAAATATATCTAAAACAATACAAACTAGTTTGGTAGTTTCTGGTCAATTTAGTCTGCCTATACTAGCCAGTTTGGTCTGTCAGATGTGTTTCAACATTTTATCACCTTCAGTCGTTAAAAGTTTGTGCATTAATTCCTCATAAATGATTCATAAAGACATATGCTAGAAGCAGATGGATGATATTTCAGTAATAAAATAAGAAAAGGTGTGGAACATGTTCTGCTTAAAAATCCCTTATTTAAAGAACAAAAGAATAACAAATCATCTTGAAAGGAGAAACTTCAAGACCTTTTTTTCAATTTTAAATCTGCCCTGATAAAATTGGTAGATGAACGTTCTTTAGCTGATGCAAATACGTTTTAAGAACTGATCGTCACCATTTCAATTTGGAAAATTTAATTATCGTTTGGTGATTCATCACCTCACAGACACCGAACATTTAAACACATTTGTTATATTATTTGCATTATATTACACTAATTTCTTCCAAGTGAGAATAAACTTCAACTCTTAATGACTTTGTATCTGTTATATTCTGAACATCCTCTAATTCATTTGGAGAATATCAACAATCACCAATGAAGATTGAAAAAACTACAAAAAATAAATAAATAAAATACATACACTGCCCTTGAAGAATTTGTGTAACCCTTGTTCTGTACTTATAGAAGGTATTTGTGCTAATTGAATTGATTAATTTTATGCAAAGTGTACTTGGGTACTACGCTTACTAATCCAGATGTAGGATCAAGTCCACACGTCATACTAACTTTTCATCTTAACCTGACTTTGCATAAAAATAATTAATAAGTTAAAGTTACTTTAGAGGCATCGGTGGTTACAACGGTCTAGGCGTTGACCCAGTAAAGTAAAAGCCCTTGATTTGAATCCATCAGTATTCAAATCTGATATATTTACAGATGGGCTTTTTTTTAAAAACATTAAAAACATCGACACCCTGAGGTTTAATACACCCTTATAAAACCTCATGGCTGAGTGGTTAGGACACCCACTCATATTGAATCCAGGCACAGTCCACAGACTTTTAAGTGAGAACAGTACGGAAGGGGTTTGACTTCTCATCTCATCCATGACACCCAAGCAGTTGGTCGTTAAGCCCTCCTGAAAGGAAATTACTTTACTTTGAAAGTCCTTTCAGCCAGTGTCCAAAGTTTGTCAGATTGAAAATACCCTGTGGGGGTTGGCAAAGGGCATTACATCTGTCTACAAACGCCATGGATGAAAAATCAGAAAAATACCTAAACCAATGTTAGGAATCAAACCTATGACCCAACGGTGTATCTGTGATATCTTGATAAACAAAAATAAAACACTTCCACAGTAATATTTAAAACTTGTTTTGGTTGAGGTGTAACTGTCTATTGTCAAGCAGAAAGCTCAAGTTAGAGGACTTCGCACACCCAAGTGCACAACGGGGAAAAATAACAGAAGCTACATTAAGCGGTGCTCGAGATACCTCCTGAAAGCGTGCTAATCTGACTCATCCTTCGGATGAAATGTACAAATTACATACAAAAACTTGAAAAATTGAAATCCTTATGAATCGAGAATATACTTTATTGCTTTCAGGCGATGTGGGGGACGTTTGAGTTATTTTGGATATCCCAGGGCTAACTGGTGGAGTGACCTCTTCGGGCTTCCTCGTCGCCTCCTCTTCGACGTCGACTTGAACCAACTGCTGTAGGTCTCCTTCTCCTACTTTGCCCTCCGTCATTTCACTTCTGCTATCTTCTAGGCGACGAAGGCATCACTCGAGTCGGAAGTCGGAACGGAACAACTGCAGGCGGTCAGGAACTGACGTCTGACTCTGACAGTCGCCTATTGACATTCGACACTGTTATTGACTTTCTATTGACCGACCACTGACCAAAGCATCGAGCTACAGCTGATCGATTAGTCTGAACTCTATTGATTATAATTTGCTACTTCGCCCACAGAGGGCAGTATAAATTCAAATAAAGCCAACCTTGCCCTCCCTCTCATGAAATATTTATTATTCTTCCATTACAAACTACAAACAAAAATTATATAACACCTAAGAAAAAAATACATATAAGCATCCAACGAACAGACCAGAACCACCATCATCTATCGGGATTTTAAAATCTAACATAACTGACAAATCTGACAATAAATTGATCGAACAATTCTAAAAAAATTATGTGAAATCAAAATGCACCCAGTCAAAAATGAAAAGCATGCAGCAATTATAAAAATTATATAAGCATATTTTTTCCTCGGGATTGTTGGTGACCAAAGACTTTTTCTTCCATTGTGACCTAAAAGATCTATAGAAATTATAAATGGTGTAGAGAGTGCGTTGGTCAATCTTTTTAAAAAGATTAAAAAAGATCCATTGTGAAACTGACCCTTTTTATAAACCTTGAAAAGTGCACATTACAAGGTAGTTCAGTACTTTACATGATATCAACATCTCCTTTCAGAAGGCCAAAGTTTTGCAGTAATGTAACAGCTTCAATGTCTTTTGAATTGGGAAATTGATCCCCTTTTTTTATTTCCGATATTCAAAAAATGCACAAATCCTTAACGCACATAAGCATTTTGTGTTGTCTTCAATCATTTCTTTAGAAATCAAATTCGCCTTTTGGAGAGGCTCTGCTGTTTCCCGGCCCAAACTTTGCAGTGAAGTAACAGCTTCAATTGTGGAATTGACCCTTTTTTATTTCTGATACTCAAAAATGCACAGCCCTTAAGGCAGTTTAGCATTTTGTGTGATCTTCACTTATTTCTTTAAGAATTAAATTTGCCTTTCTGAACAGGATGGTTTCACCCCCCCCCCCTCCATCCATTAATTCAGTTCCGCTTTTAGCATGTTTGGGCTAATTTATGGTTCGGGTTCAGTGGGTTTGACATCTGCTTCTTCCTTTGCTCGTTTGTCAGTCTGTATGTTTCCATCAATCCCTTTGTGTTCTTCACATCAGAGTTCCATTGCTCAAAAACTGGTGTTATGTCAGGCATTCCTAGACTGGCTTAGTTGAAGGTGGAGGAGTTTAAGACATTCAGACATTGAAAGTCTGAGAAGTATATTATAGATATATACTATTGCAAGGACTTGGAAAGTCAATGGTGCGAGGAATAAAAGGTTTTGCTAGGAGTTTTCATAACCCATCTTCTCGATGTATTGCGATAAAAGTAGTGCCAATTCTGTTGGTAAAATAGTGTTAGGCAAAAATGAGGGAAAATTCAAAAGGTGCGGTTGAGATGGGAAGTTAGTGCCCGAGGGGATCGAAATCATGTTGGCTCAAGTGGTAGAGTAACGGCGTATTTAGCCGAAGATCGTGGGTTCGAATCCCGTTTGTGACACTGACTTTTTTATCTCAAGTAAAACCTTAATTAGTTGGTCAAGCGGACCATGAAAAATAGTGGATAGTAGTTAATGTAGTAGTCCAGTAAGTTAAACACATGCCATATAATTTCTTTAATTGATCCTGTGTCTTATTCAAGTTACTGAGTATGGGATTATTTGTAGACAATTTCTAACAGTAATCTGTTCTATCAAGTGTTTAGCTACTAGGTGATTTGCCACAAAAAAATGAATTGTTATACGTTTTTCTTGTTTATTGTATGAATAAATGATTTATCGTCATTGCACTTCTTGCCTCTTATGCCCAGATAATTGCAATATTGGCTACATAACTACTTGACTATTTGCTCATCTTGTGCATGGCATATCTTCCTAGATTTGCTGTTCTTCAGATACCCAAGATTCCAGTTCTTTTATAATGTGAGTATATTCCACAATATGGATTTAGGTCTATGGGCTTCATAATCGGGGACACATATTAGCATTAGGACATTTGTAGAACCCAATTTTATTTAGGGTATTAAGGCAGTGTCTGGCGAGTTTTGGGGGAATCGTAGGCTTGGAGATCCTTTGCAACTGCTTGACTGTCCAAAAAAAATTGTTGCACTTTTGAGTTGACATTTTGCTTATTTCTTGCACACAGGTTTATAGCAGTCCAGCCTGAATGTTCGTTGTGGTGGTGCAAGTTATGCCCAAGCCAAAATAACTCCAGGTTTAACTTCTGCTTTATTTTTCCAATACACACTCTTTTCACAACTTGCTTTTTAAAGTTTTTCGAGGTTGAAAAGTGTTCATGGTTTTTACCACTGCTACCTTCATTTTGCCTGCATCGTTTATTATCAAGATATTTTTATTTTAGAGTTTGAAGAGAAAAATTAACACACAGACAAGCGGCGAAATGGAAAATAATGGAACTCACCCCAAAGATTTCTACAAGCGGTGGGGAAAATGCGGGAGTTGTCAAGGATGCAATGCGGTGTTGATTATAATTCTTTTCTTTACTCTCAAAGATTGGAAAATATGCGAAGAAGATACTGTTGATTTAAAGAGAGAATGAATTTCCCGCCTGGTGAAAATGGGTAAAAGTGGGGAAAAGGAGACTTCGAGAGGGACCGGAGCGAGCTTGACGTTCTTTGATGAAGAGGCCGCTGACGTTGCGTCCCAAGCAGTAGTGCTTTCCAAGGGCCAGAACTCAGAAGTCAGACCCACCTTGGCAGGCTCGGTGAGATGCCAGTCTCGAGTGTTGCCCGCGGCGCGTGTTTTTGTAAACAAACTATTTGTTGAAAAAATCGTGGATTTCGTTAAGAAAAACCCAAACAAAAAAAGTCGAGCCATGTTTTCAAGCGTTTTTTAACGGCCTCGGCTATTTCCCAAGTTGCAGTTTCGTCGACAATGTAATGCCTTCAAGTCAACAAAATTTCAATTGTATCTGGAAAAGAACGAAAAATCCCCGTCCACCGAGATGACACGCCTTCTCTCTCCTGTTTTACTATGTAAGTAATTATTTTTCTTTTTAAATTACTAGTATTATGCATTCTGCAGGGCGTTTTTAAATTTGAAAGAAACTGGCTTAAAAAAAACCACCGGTGTGTTATCATAAGGTGACAAAACCGTCTCGACTCGGAAGAATCTTTGCCCAAAGTGCAAAACTTCTAAACTAGTTTTTTTAAAAAAACAAATCGTGATCAAAATTTGCGAAAGCGCGCTTCGTTCTTGTTATGACCTACTTCACACTTGTTTTTGAATTTTCTCTCGACAAAACGTACTTTCTTGAATAATTTTTCATCCCCCAAAATTGTTTTTTCGAAAGTCGAAACGGGAAAACCACCTGTCTCGTACACACGTCGAAATGGCAATCGTCCCAAGGGGAGAATGTCACCCGTCAGGCCTATAGGCCTATTTACGTGGAAATAGGAAAACTATCCGATCCTGGGATTTAAACAATTTGGGAAATTATTCAGGTAGAAAATCGGCGGGCGATTCCGTACCTGGAAGGCTTCGGAAAAGCTAACCAAAAGCCGACGGCGAAAGGCCATTTTTCGAACCGGAAGTGTTAACCGTCTTCTCCACTCCCACCGGGTCTTCTGCCCAAAATCCACTTTTCAATAGATTAACAAATAATAGATGGAAATAGATTTATTTTATTTTACAATCATCAAGGATGATGATATACGATTTATGATAACACGCAGGAAATAAACAGATATAAAAAAATGGAATTGCATTTGTTTATTTTAACATTAACAACTTTTTTTTAAACGATTATGCTATGAGCAAACTACAATTCTGAAAGACAAATGCTTTTTTAAAACCATGCCAAAATTATACACAGATAGCAGATATTTTACAGGAAATAAACAGACAACCAAGAAATCTACTTGGAATTGTATTTGATTATTATTACCATTGAACAACTATTTTTTTAAGACAATTATACTATGGACAAACCACAATTCCGAAAGACAAATAATTTTTGAAAACCTTGGCATTATTATGCATAGATAGAAGATATTTTACAGGAAATAAACAAGACAACCAAGAAATCTACTTGGAATTGTATTTGATTGTTTTTTACATTTAACATTTATTTTTTAAAAAGCAATTATGCTATGTTCAAACTACAATTCTGAAAGACAAATAATTTTTTTCAACCTTGGCATTGTATAGATAGAAGATATTTTATAGGAAATAAACAGTCAACCAAAAAATTATGTAGAATTGTATTTGATTATTTTTAATAGTTAACAACTACTTTTTTTAAAGTAATTATGCTAAGCGCGAACTACAATTCTGAAAGACAAATAATTTTTGAAAACCTTGGCATTATTATGCATAGATAGAAGATATTTTACAGGAAATAAACAAAGACAACCAAGAAATCTTCTTGGAATTGTATTTGATTGTTTTTTACATTTAACAGCTATTTTTTAAAGCAATTATGCTACGTTCAATTCAAACTACAATTCTGAAATACATAATTTTTTAAAACCTTGCCAATAAATATTTCTCAGGAAATAAACATATACCCAAAAATTGCATATGATAATTTTTAAACATGTAAACCCCCCCCCCAAAAAAAAAAAAAAAAAAAAAACCGTTATACTATGTGCAAACAACTATTATGAAAGCAAAATATATTTTTATAAACCTTGCAGTATTATGCACAGATAGTGGATATTTTGCAGGAAATTTGCAGATAACCAAATAAATGTACTCGTAATTGCATTTGAGGAGATTCTTAAGATGAGTTTTTTTCAACAGCAGTTGTGCTATATGCCAACGACGTTATAGAAAGATTAGTACTTTTTTTTTATAAACCTTTCAATATTATGCACTGATAGCAGATATTTTACAGGAAATAAACAGATAGCCATAAATATTTACCTGCAATTGCACTTGATCTTTTTTTAACATTGAATAACTATATTTTGAAAGCAACTGTACTATGTGTGAATGACATTTTTGAAAGATAAATCGTTTTATTGAAACTTTTCAATATTTACAATATAATATAATTCAATATCGACGTCTTCTCCAAACAAGTGTCTGATTTTTTGTCTTTGAGTGTTTCGTTTGCAAAAATAAACAGATAGCAAATCGAATCTGTTCTGAATTGCATTTGTTCTATGCATAGCCACTTCCTATTTATGAGCTATTTAATAAAAATACAACCAAGGATTGTATTTTGAAAGCTCCTGTAATGTGCTATCTGCTGAAGTTTTAACGTACCAGAACAACAATTTCATACTCGAATAGGAACCGTCTATTTATTAGATTTTTACATTTAAAAACTGTATGTATAGTTAATATTTTTTTAAACCAATTATACCATGTTTGAAAGGCAAAAATGTTTTTAGAATATGGTCCGCCTATTTCGCTAGTTCATGATTTAAAGGAAGTTGGAATATAATCGTTGTTATATTACGAGATGTTTTTTACAGCCCGTTTATTAAAAAACGATTGTCATAAAACGTTTAGTTCGCATAAAGTAATTATTGTTATAAGTACGTTAAAATTAGTTCCAGCGTAAATTGTAGATTCGCTTGTAAAATGAACAATTTTAAATTGGCTTCATACAATAACGCTAAATGTAAATATTAATAATAATATAATTATAAAAATACATTAAAAAATAAGTAATAGAATAATGTAATAGTAAATTAATTTTCTGAAAGAAACCTTGTACACGAATACAGTACAGGAGTTAAAAGAGTCGTATATGTCAAAAGTACCTTAAAAAGGTTTAGATTAATAAAATTATGCACAAAATTTAAATCATTGATTAACAAAATAAATAAAATAAAGGCTAACAAAAAGCAAACATGTAATATTGGTGATCTTAGTTGGAAGGGTTATCTCCATCATCATTTTTCATATTTCAGAATTTATATTTTGTTGTAAACAATAATTACTGCGTGTAAATTTAAGGTTTTTGTACGACCTACCAGCAGTTTTTGTTGCTGTAATTTTCTCATATCTTTTATAAATTTTTAGTAAGGACTTTGAATTCGGTCTGTTTTGGTTTCATACTATATAGTACATAACTAAATACATAGTTTTTGAATAATAATATATGAAAATGTTTGCTTTTTAATAACGCACTTCGTATTTAATCACAATTTAACATAAGAGTCTTAGTTTACAAACTTATCTCCAATTGGCAATGGAATAATCGATATCTCATAATATAATGTGCATTGCCTATAAATTATTATAGTAGCGCGAATAGGCGGACCAAGTTGAAATCTGAAGCGATCCTACTAGAGATTTGTTATTTTTCATACCACAAAAGCAAATCTTATAATTGACTTTTTTCTCTAAATAAGTCACGTTTACTCCAGGACAAAGCTAAAAGTTCACAAGTCGCCATCACTTTAAAAAACACAGTTCTTAATTTGGGCTTCATCAGGAGTACAAATATACCATAAAATATTTCGAAATGGATTTTGAAGGATCTGCCTCCCTTTCTCGGACTCATTTTCATTTTTGGCATTTTAAATTATCAATATTTACAAAGACCAATAAATGGTAGTAGTTTATTCACCATTTTCAATTTTTTTTAAGCTATCAAGAAACTCGTCGATTGTCAGATTATGAAAAAATAACAATCCTTAGATTAAGATCAGGCTTTTTTTAAATAAGTTTTATCTTTTTTGGTATATATATTTTTGCAATTTTTTTAATTTGAAACGCATTTTTAAAATAATTTTCTAATTACTCTGTACTTCATGAACTGTACACCCTGTACAAATTACAACAAAAGAGGATAAATTTAAGAGTAATATTCCGGTTTTTTATTAAGGTTAAGGACAACAACAACAAACCCATAAAGTAAAACCAGATTTTTAGCTGTTAAAAGGAAAAAAAGGCTGGTGATAATGACAATAAAAATCGAAAGTGGTACCTGTCAGGAGATACGTATTGCAGATATCATGCACATAAATCATAGTGTGTAAACATAAATTTACACGGGGTACTTCCCCAATAAGGTGCCAACATATGATAATTTGGAAAATGATGTACTAATTATTAACTTTTCTTAAAAAAAAGAGAATACGCTTTTGAATAATTATTTCTGAATTCATGGAATGGAATAAAGGATGCTTCAATACGATGAAAGGGACCGGTGAGGCTTTGAGTAATCGCTTCAGGGATTCTGGTCTGTTTTCCAGAGGAATTCAGTCTCATTCTTACAAAATAACGGTCCCCGCGATGTTCGTAGGCGTCGGATCACGACCTCCAACAATACTTTTCAGAAAGTACTGTACAATTTGAGACAAGGGATTGAAGTTGACAACCTCGAGAGATCTTAGACGAGAATCTGCCAATTTTGTAAATTGCTATTTGCAAAGAACCTCTACAAATAGAATGGGACCTCTTCGGCAATTTCGTACAGATTTATCCACTTTTTTTCTTTCTGTGTAACTATGAATAAAATTGGTCTCATCTTGGACCACCCGCTCTCTATTTTTTATGCCAGTAGGTCTTGCGAGAAGTGGGCCTCATTCTGGCATTTTCTCCGTCCTCCGATGGAACATTACACGATTCAGAGGACCGTGAAGTGGACTTAGAGGCTAAGAAGAATTACTTTAAATCCACCATATAATAAAACAGTAAATAGACATCATGTTGTTTCAAAGGGATAATTTCTTGATGGTGGGTGTTGATGAACACATGTTGAAGATGGCGCAAAGCCTAACGAGATGATTCGAGATGTGCCAGCCAAAGACCAGGCAATGAACAACAACACTACAAAATATTTTTGCAATACTTATCCAAAAAAATGGACTTTTTTTGGTTATATTTGAATTCAAATTGTTAATAAAAATTTAATTCGAAGTCGTTCGGCCTGGAGGTATTTGGAAAATACTTACACGATGTACAAAAGTTAACGTTTAAAAGTGGAAAGTTGGCGGTTCTTTCCATATTTTTGGTTTCTGGGATGGAAAATTAATCATACCTATGACGAGGTTCTTTTTTCGGGTTTTGTTTTATCTCATTGATTCTTCTCGTACTGTTCAATCCGACAAATAGGCAAAATGTGTGGATTATTAAATTGTTAATGTAAGCCTTTTCCGTATGCAACCTAAATAGACACGCTATTTTCATAAAATCGATATAACTTTTTAATGCAAAAGCAACAAATTCGCCAAGTGGTCACGCAACTTAAAAATAGTGTTCTGAAGTTTGAAACTTGTTTGGTAGATAAATTGAATTATCAACGTCCACTGCAATACAACTACAAAATTATTATTTTTTAATGACATAATTAAATAAAAAAGGAAAATAGAGGATTAATCGACTTTAGTTACAATCTATGAAACAAGTAAAGATACCTAAAAACGACCAATAGTTATTAAAATGTTAAAAAACAGATATGCTTACAATCATATTTATTTTGAGATTTCTTGTCTGCGTAGTGGTGAAATTGTAGTTAAATATCCCGGTCCACCTTATTTCGCTGTATTTGACGAAAATGTCCTGAAACCAGTTTACCATAAATAAATTAAATCGTAAATCTCGGTAAAAGGATGTTTTTATCCTGAGTTTGCATCGCAATTTAACAGATCAGAAAGTGTGAAATGGCCCGTTTTCTGTATGGAAATGTGTTAATTTCTTATTAATTCGCGAGAGGCGATTTCTTCGGCCTAGGTACGTGTACAATTTTACAATCTATTAATCCGAGTTTCACAGCAGCTAACGTTGCTTTCAATTTTTTTAAAGCCCAACGCTGGCGATAAAAGTCAAATTTCCGGAAAACCAGTATCAAATATTTTTTCGTATGGTTGAATAATCATTGTCCTTAATTGATGATCTTGTATAAATGTAGAAACAGGAAGTAAATGAAATAGTAGGCCAGAAGACGATGTCTAAGATAATATTCTTCAACCGTCAGAGCTTCTTGCCTCTCTTGGTTCGAGCAAAAGGACCAATTATGGTTGGCAGAGCCTAAAAGATGGAAATTCGTCTTACTAACTATCTTTAAAATGGAATAGAAACGTTCAGGTTCTCGACTGTTTCTAAGCATCATGAACTGTGCGAGAGATTTTTAATGCGGCGTATAACTTTAATGTGTCTCGTATTCAAGAGGACAAAGCCCAGAAGATAAGATGGATTGACAATCTAGAAGATAATCCGGCTATGGATGCGCAATGGTAGGACAATTTAAAGAAGAAAAAACATGGAAGTTCAAATATATTTCGACCAAACCAAATCGTAGGTCACCGGTTTATTTTAAGAACATAAAAACTCGCTTGTATTAACTTGTGAATGTCTGAGAACAGTCAGTATCATTGTCTTTCCGTCCTTCGGTCTCCCACTTGCGTCCTTTTCCGAAAAAGCAATAATAAACCCATGCGAATATTTTAGCTTGGTCAAGAACATCCGGATTGCCGAGTGCGATCACACGCGGATCAGCAAGGTTGAACGTATAAATAAAAATTACGAAAAGGTCAAGTCGTTAATGTGAATTTATCACCCTTCTGCCTGACTCATGTGTATATGTGTTGTAAACCAATAGTATTGACAAGTTTTGAACATGGAGAGAACTCATTATTGGAACAGTGACTCCCGCCCTCTTTTCCTTTATACATGCTGGTATATATTTTTTTATTTATTGGAAAACTAGTGGGTAAATTTCATAAAAGAGCTTGCTCGTGCAGAACTTAACTTGTTAACTGTGTCTTTATTTAACAAGGATGAATAGTAAATATACCTAGAAGTACATAAAGTGAGTACTTCTGCAATTCATGTCGAGAGACGTGTTGTAAAAACCCTTCAACCTGACGATGAGATAAAGGGCTCGAAATACGGATTGTTGCGAAACAACTTAATGTGAGTAGGAATCATCTTTTTTTAAAAAAAAGGATTGAACTCCACACTCGCCCATCATTTATAATTTCTATCAGCAAAGTATGTCTCAGTGATGCTAAAACTAGATTTAAGCCATCGATAAAAGCTATAGGCCAACCTCCTGAAGAATTTGAAGTAAAACACTCCCTTAAGGATAGTTTATTTAATCAAAAGTAGTATAGAAAGATGAATAGGGCTGGTATCGAACAAAGCAAAGCTAAAATGCTAGAATTTCTTTATATAGGTGAGGTGTGATTTTGTCAGTGGCGCCTATAGATTGAATGTTAATATCTTTTGTCTCAAATAATAAATCAGAAAGGTAGATTGTAGATTTAGTGTTGAGCTGCTGAACATTAATTTTGTATTAGGTCCATCAGGTTGGTAGTTGTGCTCCTCCACATACGATGGTTGCTTGACTTTTAGCCTCCATTGTTCTTGGCCGCTAGGGACGCATGAACAGGATATTTAAATATAACCTTAGTCTGAAAACTTTCAGACACACCTAAGTACCAACGCAGGGAGGGAAAATGGAAAAAACCCTCCCCCAAGAAATTGCTAGTACACAATCAGGTACAAGGGCAAAAGTACTTGTCCCTAAAAATAAATAATCAGAGCCTGAGGGAAAGAACGAAATCCGAGCCATTGAGATATATATTCAATTCAATTTGTATAAAAGGTACAAAAATAATGGCAGTTATGTTGGATAGGTAGCCAACAGAGCATTAAATTCATCCATTACTACTCGAGATAGTGCGAAATTGCAAAACTAAATTAAACAGATTTGATATGCAAAACAAGGTTACAGCTCTATTGACCACTGTAATTCCCAGGTCATGCGGGAGTAGAGGGCAACGATACCCTGTATGGAAAGGGGCTGGAACACCACTAATATGCCCTGGCCCTTTTGTGGCATAGGGTTCTACACTGTCACAGAGTATTTTATACAAGAAGAGATGGTGAAAGTGAGGAAATGATGGAACAATCCATGCCACAAATGGAACAATTCAAACACATGGTGAGATTAGGAAAGAAGTAGGCGATAAAGGGCATCAAAGGAAGCAGGAAAAAGCTATGGCCCTGTAAGATGTATGGAAATTTGAAGAAGATTGGTATAAACACACACGATCCGAATATATTCTTCGAAGAAGCAAATATGACAGTAACACACTAAAAGTAGTGATACACTTATCGGCCTAGGTAATAAATAGTTCCCTGCTAGCTTTATCTCTTTTCTATTACATCGGTTTATTTTAATTTTTTTTTGTGATTTTCTTATGATTTGAACATGTAGTCTATCTTCTTGGTCCAGTTCTTCATGGTATGCTTTCTAATATAGTGCTGAGGTTAGCTGATAACCTGTAGCTTGATGTCGCGTTACCCGGTCTTTTTATTCTTGCAAGCGTTATCTGTTAATGTGTTATGGATGTCTTCATGGCCGTATATGATTTAAAAAACGTTAATGGGTTGTACGTTCGTTAAATGAGAAAAGTTATTACTCCAGTAAATCTAGCTGACTTGTGGGGACTATAATGATATATAGTATAATGATATATAGCTTGCAAACTTTCACTGCTCTCGTAAGCAAACATCTTGGCTCGAGACAAATGAAGATCATTGCCTTCCTCTGGGTCAGGTAAAGAAAGACCCGGGTGTATTCAATATGCTGATGGTTACCCCGGAATACCTAAGTGGTCCGCATCCGGTTATGGTCCGGACTCGGCAAAAGGCCTGCTTGGACGATCGGTCGTTAAAACGAGGATGTGATGAACCCCAAAGCGTCCAAAACCTTTTGAGACCCTGTGCCCCCACCTGTTACAAGGTGAGTCATGTGGATGTCGCCCCGCCTCTCGCGGCTCTTCGGACTCCGTCTCATTCTCTTCTTCCAGTGTAGTAATTACTTCCGTTGTTCCACACCGTTGACTCTTTGTTCTTCTACTAAGGAAACATGCTTTGTGAGTTCACAAAGGCCGAACGTCCTAGGGGAATTTTCTAATGGCCTCAACCGACCAATGGTCCTAGACAATCAACAGCCTGGGGAATAATTTCGCCACGATGAGGACGACAAAAAATGCTTTATGCACAAGCCATGCGAACCTACCGCAGGAAAAAGTGGATTTCATTAGTTTATATCGGCATCCAATAAATTTGTGGTTGCAGTGAAAAGTGGGTTAAGTAAAAAAAAAATTGGGAAAATCACGTTATGAACTTTAAAAAAATATCTCAGGCTTATATTGGGCGAATCGGACAAGCAAATTCATGGTAAATTTAATTGGCCACTCGATTTTGGGAAATAATTTAAACTTTTAAACGCGATTTCCCGAAAGTTCGATTTTGAACTTGTCCCTGCAACTTGAAATATTCATATAACCTGAAATAATATTTCATCGTACTACTTTCCCTATCCTAAATCCGTTTTTTTTCGAACAATACATCGTGTTTATAGCACATGGTTGGTCGCATAATCCAATAAAGGAAATAGCCAAACAAGCCAAATATTTTATATTGGATTGTACTCCAAGGACTCCATTGGACCATTGGTCGGTTGAACCCAAAGTTTGATCTGCCGAGACCGGCATCTTTTGGCCTGTATCAGTCAACAGGATGATCAAAGACGATCAAAAAGACAAAGAAGAAGAGTCTTTTTAAACCTATGTTCTGGTGAATTTCATCGATCGTCCTGAACTATCTTCGGTGGCTTGGTCTGTTGGTATTGTGAAACGAGTCCTTTCACAACCTCCGCAGAAAACGGCGAGGGGTCAGAGACATTTCTGTCAAAACACATAAAACATGCCAACAAGGATCTAAAGTTCTGTTTTTTCTAAATCCTAGTTTTTCTAATGTTTAATATATCTAATGTTTTTTTGATATAAATTAAATATTATATTGTACTTTTTGTACACTAGAATTAGTTTTCGGTGTGCCATAAAATTATAAATATTTATAAAATGCATGTAAAACAAGATCTCTACAGTGTGACGCTGTAGCTTGGTGGATTTTCCATTTTTGTTTTCATTTACAGATGTCATATTTTAAATCTATTTTGGTTAATTTCATTCGTCATCCCGTGGAGTATAAAGAATTGAAAGTTTTTCTCATACGTCCAACTTACTAGGGCATATTTCATGTAAATCAGGTTTTTAGGATTTTTCAGGATTTTATTATTTTCATTGAAATTCTTGCTATTTTGTTATATAGGACAATAGACAATTTTTTTATTCTAAAAAATATATATCGACTAGATATATTAATACATTTCGCAATTTTTAAATGAGACGTATCGAAATATATGAAACAAATAAACGACCGGCTTTCTAATTATGGGGTAAATAATGTTGAGAAGTTGAGCCAATTCCATTGGTTTGCTCGATGAAAAAACCCCGTGCCTATCAGCATAATACCGGAATTGAGTCGTACGCGAAGGAATTACTGACGATCATCGAAAATGACCGAGTACATTTCATTAGGAATGTTCATTGCGAACCGTGAGGTTTGAAAATACAAGGCAAGCTGGTGATGAATCATCACTGGTGATGCATTTTATTTATGTATTCGCATGATGATTCATGGAAAGCGATACATAGCCGGTTAAATATTCAACTTGAAAATATTTTATTAACATTTAGACAGTATATCGTGATGTATTTTGGAATCCAATTTTCCAGACGATCCCCTCGATTTAACCGAGTGCGCCCACGAGACAATCTGTATATTACATGCTGACGACGGTTCATTCTACGCGTGGCGCATGATGATCGCGTGGATACTCCACGTGTCGTCGTAGTTTTTCTGTCAATTGTTTTACCTCCGGTTCGCCTTATTGTAGCCGATTTGCCGACAGAAGATTCGTGGCCGTTTCCGTTTTTATCCAACAAAAGAAACAGCCGTTATGAGATAACGGGCCCGGCCATGATATTTTTTGAAAATACTTTTCCCAAGAGATGTAGCGTAAATTGATTCAGGTTGAGAATTTGACGCTTTCCGTTCAGGTACGAGACCTCCCACGATGGTTTTTCTTATATGTCTATCTAATATCTATATATCTAATACCTATGATAAGAATCAGCTTTGTAGACGTAAGAATATATTTTCGGCTGCCCTTGTAAGGAAAGAGCCAGCAATACCACTGACAGGTTCTGAGAGTATCTGAGACAAAAAGACAAAATAAAAACGGATTCACTCATTGGACATAAACAACATATTTTGGAAGGAAAGGAATAAGAGAATTATCAAAGGAAGCGGCAGGATTCTTGACGACACTGCAGACGGAATGGACATGTGAAGAAGAGTGGGGTATAACGACACGTGCAGATTTTGCTAAGACCAACACACTGATCAAACTGGAACCGGAGGAGGAAGTGATTTGGGATGCACAAAGTAACCGTAGAAGAAATTCAGCTGCTGAAATTTAATTACAGTACGGGGGGATACAATTAGCTCTCAAAGGGTTCAGTATATTACACACCCCGAACATCACACCATAGAACTTCATAGAATATTTTTTGGTCATTTTCGATTTCCCTGGCCTACCCTTGCTTATTCGGCATGTCGGAAGTCCTTAAAACCTAAAAACAAGCATACAGAGAAACGCACAGACGAACCATTGAAAATTGCAAATTTTATTTAGGTGGTTGCGCATGACAGGATGAACTTCACACAGTACAATCCTTGATAAGAAATTTCACCATTGTTCTAACCATTAACCGAGAATAATGCTTCGACATTTATGTTTTTTCCTAATAAAAGTAGCTAAAATGTCCGGCTCAACCGTTGAAAATTCGCCAGTTTCTAGTAAAATTGAAAAAAGTAAAATTCTCGACCTGACCTAAGAAACGAGGATAGGCAAACCAGGGCTACCTTCACTGCCATGCAGGATGTTAACAAGAAAGTTCCATTTAGCTAAATAGTGAGCTCTGAAGAGAGACCAGTGACGTAGTCCGAAATGCATTAGGAGTTAAAACATTTTGCATAAAAATAAATGGTATTTACTTAAAAAAATTAACTTAACAATCACAATCTTCACCATGTTTTGCCTAAACTAAAAAATATGTAAAACTATAATGTAAAAAAAAAATCAATTTGGTGTAGTGATTATTTCAGCAGAACGGAAGTAGAGCTGGTGCCTGTATATCTTATCCATTATCAGAAAAAATTGCATCGAAATTTATTAAATGTAACAGATCAAATGTGAATTTATCGGTTTCTGGTAAAAGAAGAACTTCCCTCACTAATCAACATTTAGCAAAAAGTTGTATAAATTCATTAGAACGTATAGGAATGACATTCATGGGAAAACGCACAGAAAATTGTGAAATTCACAAAAAGCCAGACAGAAGTAGCGAGGGTAGGCAGACCACCATGTTTCATTTTGTTCTAAGCCCTCAATTTTTACCCTTTTTTTAGCTATATAGGTGTAGTTCTGTTTTACTGAGGGTAAAGATAAAATAATTCAAGTAAGACTTAAGATTTAAAAATTTGTAATAGTGAAACACGAGTGATTGTTTCATTAAAATTAAAATTTCACTTGATTTTGTAGCTTTCTCCTTCTCACCGTTAACTGAGATCAGTTTACCGAGCATTATTAAGTTGTTTTCCAAAATACCATAGTCAAACAGTTGTCTTCTTATAATTCAAAGTCTGAAATTAAATAGGGACTCATGGCGTACCTCAAGGGTTAGTTCGAGGACCTATCTTGTTTTTATTAGTTTTGTCTCGCGAATAATTCTGTAAAATCAAGATATAACTGCCAAAAAAACCCTTACACAAGTGATACATTTATCAAAGGACTAAGTGAATAATAATGAAATGTCTTTTAATCATGGTAAAATTTGACTGAGCAAAAGCAGGCTTAAAATACTAAAACGTTTGTACATCAAACCAATCCTCACGTATGTAACCTCAATCTGCGTAAATTCCTGAACAACATATTATAATAAAATATATACAGTTGAAAAATGACAGTACCCTAGGTTGGCAAAAGTTTGCATTGTGCATCAAACATACCAAGCTTATCGTGCTTACGTGCAATGAGACTTTGAATTATGTTCTAGCTGTATGGTAAATCTGACCTGGTTACGGCAAAGATAAATGGTCCAAACACGATAAATTAGAATATGTATAAGTGCTTTCGACTCGGTCAATTTGTCCTTTTTTCCGGTTGGACGAGGACGACCATATTCGCTCTATGCTCTTTTATTTCTAAAAAGGCAAAGTGCTACGGTGTACCCAAAATTTTGTAAAATATTAACTTGTTTTATTTGATTCATGATGACTGAAGATGAAAAGTTCTGTGACAATACATATCTACGTCTTTCAATCGTTGTGAAATTTGCACCAGGGATTTTACGATTATGACTTTCTCGAAATGTGACTTGAACGCACGAAAAGAAGTAAAGTGACGAAGCTAAGTCGCCCTTTGGCCGGGGCTTACTTCACCCACACCATATTCGCCGGAAATTACGCATTCAGATTAACATCTGTTCCGGTCATCACGACAGTATTAACACATCCAAAATTTTGCCTGTTAATGAGAAGAACTGAGTGCATACAATGAGAAACCTTTCGGGTTTCTTGAAAGTACACGAAATTTAGCATGTCGATAAAACTGCTTATATTGATTATGCTTGAAACTATGTTTTTCAATTAATTTTTTTGAACAACTCATGTATACAGTTGAGTTTCAAATCGTCATATTGACTCAAATGTTTGGCTTATACATTTTTTCATAATAGCAGGAGATGGGTCCATCAGTCCTTCAAGTATAAATTACATGTTTATTATTTCATATAATATTTATTAGTAGTTCTTTACTCCCTCAAAAAAGTTTAAATTCAACCATGGCACATCAAGTTTTTATTCAGATGCCATTAATTCCAAAAAACGTTTAACTGCTTCAATACGGAAGAAAACATTAATAATGGCCCTGATTTCGTGAAAAAGTGGGGCACACAAACTACTAATGATAATGTAAACATAGGGAAAAGTTCTCTTCGCGCACTAATGGTCTGCTATTGCTGACTACTGTTATTTTACAGCGGCCTCCTTTAAAAAATCAATATACAAAAGCGGTTTATTGATCAGAAGCTACCACTGTGTAATAAACACAGAAAAAATTTAGTTTGGTCATGTGTTTTTTTGGCACCTCTAGTACCTTTTTATGACGCCAAAAAATACCATAAATAAAAATAGCAAAGTAATAAGAGTTTAACGAATTCCCCGCATAGAAAAAGTTGTTAAGTAGTCATTCATTTCCTGTTTGTTTAAATTGTATAAACTAGCAGTCGAGTGTTACCTTAAAGATGACATTTTCACGTAAGATCACAAGTGGAAGATTATAAGATAAAGTAAAACATATTTGAGCTTCTAATCTAGCTTTTTTACGATATTTACTAAGAGCAAACATTGTTTCAAACTGTCAGGCTGGGATTTAATAAGTTGATCTCTCCATTTCCCCTTCTACTGCTTAAGATTAATTTTTGTTCAGTTAAAAAAGTATAGAATGAGGAAAACATACAATTTACGTAAACACATGCAAAACATGACTAACTCTGTTTAAATCGGATTAGGAAAAAAATGTTTGTACGCCGAAGTAAAACAACAAAATTGAGGTTGATGCTGCATGTTGGTGGATGCTGGACTTGGGTTACTTGGGTCCGTCTTCCCTCGTGGGTTCGTTCAAGTTCCTCTCTGTACGGTTCAGCAAGCCCGCGAGTGAAAACCAGTGGCCGATTCAGCATGAACACAAAATTAGTTAACAGGAACGAAATAAAGGCTTACCATAAAAAACATATATTTAAAAAAAGTGATTCTTATTTAAATCAATGTGTTTAACTTGTAGGTAATGCAAACTGTGCTATTTGTGTTATTCATCCCTTTCCTAACCCTTGCATACTCCCCGATGACGCGAAATCGATGGCCAAAAAGTGGCCTCACAAAAAATTGAGGGTCTAGCCCAAAATATACCCATTTCGAATTGAATTGTAAGGCAAGTCGTTTTTCTTACGCCATAACCGTCATAATCTACGACGTGTTTACAAAAGGTTGAGAAAGGAACAAATAAGTTAGGTCGAGAAAGGATGGAACGTTACAGCAGGATTAAAATTCCCTTTCGTCAAACCATTTCAAAAAGGCATTGGAATTTGATAGAAATGTTGAATAACTCACCTTTATATTTTTCTTTCGCTTTTAAAAGACTAATCGATCACGAAAAATTTATAAAATATATTCACAAAATACGTTTCTGTAGCAGCCCATTAAGCAGCGGAAAACCTCAAAAAAGTTCCTACTTGTTGGGCACATATTGAACTTATTTTTACAAAAAGTGAAAAAGAAATAGCACTTATACTGGTCAGTTCCGATTATACTGGATCCGCTAGTACCCGCTGATTTCCGTCGTACCTATTTGAAAATAGGTGGGGCTGAATTGATCAGAGACTGGTTCATACCTACGCAGGCGTTCTCAAGAAACTAGTCATACTATTTTGGAGTTTGGTGGTTTGCAGGTTCATAACTTGAAAAAATGGGTATCACAAAAGTCAAAACTGCTAAAATAGTTCATTACAATAAACGTATCTAACGTTTTAATTACTTTTATCAGCTTATACTTAATTATATAATGGCGCAATTAATTAATTGTACAATAATTTTTGCGAAATGAAAAATTTGTGATAAAGCCGGGATTCGAACTCACGACTTTCGGCTTAATACCCCGCTGTTCTATCTCTTGAAGCTGCCGTGCCTTGGATCGCCCATGTCATAAACGTCCCAATTCGGCTACCCGTTTTCATTTCGAAAAAATTGTGTATAATTAATTGAGTAATAAAATTATCATTTAAAAATATCTTACAGGTTTGTTCAGTGTCTGCCTGTGTTTTTCCTCTTTCTAACAAAACGGCGAAACTGAGCGGACCAGTAAGACCTAAAACCATAAGGCTACAGGTTTATCAAACAGCAGACCCCACTCCATTTTCTACCCAAGAATTTTTTTTTCTTTTAATTTTAAGCGATGAACGCGCCCATTCTCGCTTTAGGTTCGTGATTTGAATTTTAGCGTACACAAGAATATTATCTTTGCAAATTATATTCACACATTGACGGTCGACCTTATCTTTCCGCGGATTTTTCACGTAACGCTTCCTATACTTAAAATAAGTTGACAAAAAATTTTCTGATTTTTTTCCGTTTCATTATTATCAATTCTATTTTATGGAAATAGCAATGTCGAGTTTAAGGTTTTAATTATTAGTTGAATTTATTAAATTATTAGTGGTTAAACTTGCATTAAATAATCAACGAAGGCTCTAGCATTCTAGGTAAAATATACACAGTAAATTAATCTTTAAGTAAGGTATTGGTTGAAATGAAAAAAAGTTCCAGTCATGAGCTTCGAACCCATACCCTCGGCTAAATAGGCCGCTGCTGTACCAATTGAGCTATACGGTGACTTCGATCCACTCTGACACTTGACTTCCCTTCTCAACCCACCTTTCGAATTTTCCGTCATTTTTGCCATTTTTCAAATGTCGTGTAATCTATTCGATTCTCGGCCACAAATGAAATGGCAACCGAGAGCTTTCGTAGATATACTTCATTTTACTTATTAAATTAATTAGAGTTTGTGGCCCGATTGATCGAATAACTTTTTCAATTAATTAATCTTTAGATAGGTATTGGTTGAGATCTGAGTGGATCGAAGTCACGTTAGTTCAAGTGGTAGAGAAGCGACGTATTAAGTCGAGAGTCGTGGGTTCGAATCCTGCTCCTGGCACTGACATTTTTATCTCAGCCAATACCTTACATAAAGATTAATCCATTTAAACAACTTATTCTGCCAATCGGACCACAAACTCTAATGTATATACAGTAATGTGCGAAGGGACTTTAACGCCAAGTCTGAACAGAAGGCATTTATGTAAATGTTTATTTAAAATTAAATCAGGTTTTATCCTTAATGCGGGTTGTATTTAATATAACAACGCATTACGGATATTTTCTCCGATTAGGCATATCGCTAATTTAATCTGCATGACCGGATTAAGTTAATTGTCGGACGCAGGGGAGAGCACGAAATTTCCATAACCCAAATGTGTTGTTTTCATATCGAGGTCCTTCATCAGCGTTATGAACAAATGTGTTCCCAGTATTACCAACTCCTTCATAATTCTGCGACCCGTTTTTTATTTGTATATTCATTTCATCAACTTCCGTATAAACTGGTTGCATTAACAAATGAACCGAGTTACTCAACCTAACTGGATCTCCCGCCCATCCTTTTTCCCAAACGTGTGAAAAAGAACATGTTAAAACGAAAAGCATACGACTGTCTTACTTTATGTACTTTTGTATCTTTACAAAAGCGTGTACATAGTTTAAAATCGAGATCGATAGATTTCTCTACATATGCGTTAAAGCTAGCTTCACGCTTTTTTTTATAGTTCTTAATAAGAATACAAGATGATAAGCCTGCAGTTTGATCGTTGCCAATTATTAGACCAAAAGACCGAAGTTAGTCGGAAAGGATTGTAGTTCAGGCTTTTTGTTAAGCTACGCAACATCCTCCCTCTCTTACGTTTTCTAAGTTGGTCCTGTCTGTACACTTATTAGGCCTTCACAATAATATAATGTGTATTGCTGTTAACTCCTCTTCTTGAAATTGCTGTGTTATACCTATTGAGTCGGCACTCTCTAGTTATAACAATCCTGCAATAATGCTAAATTTTTCTTGCTTAGCTGCAGCAGATTTGTATGTGTAGGCTGAAGTTTCTTCTTTTGCCAGCTGTCTTGGAACCAGGAATGCGACTTCCATTTGATCCAATCGTGATCTGGACCCCTAGTGTTTCATATTCTTCATTACTTTTCTGTCAGGTTACATACTGTTCATGTTACATGTAAATTTAAAATTTTATGGAATATTTCTGGTTTTATTTTTATTTCTGAAGGCTCTACCTAGGTAAGTTTCCTCCTCAACATATACTGTACTGTAGTAATTTACTATTAATTTTCCATGGTGATAGTAATCTGTGGTTAACCTAACCTCAAATGGACCATCACTTCAGTTTCTTCCATTCATTAGGCGATGCTACAGAAGAGTTGGATGAAGTCTTTCGTTTGCCTAATGTCATGGGGTGTTGTTCAACGAGGTATGTTTTTTTATTTGATCAATTCGGCAACTACTCTTTTATATATATATTTTACAACTTACAGAAGGATTCGGGTTCTGTTGGTATTTCTGATGACCCCTAGTGTTTCATCCTCTTCATTGCTTTTCTGTCAGATTTGCCCTGGTATCCCGACGAGAGAAATTAATTGTCTATTATTCTTTCTCACAGAGCACTCACGCAGAGCCATACCTCTAGGTACCTGACCTTACCTCTGATAAGAAGGTGCTACTTTCTTTCTATGACTTCAGACTTTCTTGACGAAGTTTTTCCCTACCTATGTCAGGTGTTGAACTTACCGGTGTCCAGTTAACAGACATGCAGAAAAGGTTGTAATAGGTCTGTTGTGCGTTAAGGCGATACTAAGCCTATTGCCTGTCTACTTTCAGGAGTGTTGTATTCAGCAGTGTCCAGTATGCAGACCTGCAATTAGCTAGGAAATGTACCTACCTTATATCTACCAATACTGGCGTCTGTTGTCATTCTCAGTACTGGATTTGTTTGCAGTGCATCTCTTTCTGTTTTAGCGTTTGATATCTGCCATTAGATTACTATTAGTTACGGAGTACTGAGGCTGACACTGATCTTCGTGTTCTTCTTTAAGTGTTACTTGTTTGGCATTATGTCTTCGCACGGGTATAACTGGTATTTCTTGTCTCTAGATGGTTTTTGTAGAAGGTATGTTTAGTAACATCTCGCAGTCTATATTTGCAATGTACCAGTCTACCAGGGCTGACGTTTGGGTGAGGTCCATGGGACATGAGAATTGAAAAAACGGGTATTAGGGCTTCTTGTTTATTCAAATCTGGTACTTTATACGAAGGCCGCGGGTTTTATTTATTTTTTTGTTGACTTGTTGTGAATCATCTTGGCACGAATTGTGCATAAAATAATTATATAAAAAAAAGAAAAGCCACTCAATACACAGCGTGCATTTCTAGGTGACACAGTTTGACTTTTCCGTGTTTGTTAAGTAATTTACCCAAATTATCTAGGCTGATTAGAAAGTTTACTATTATATGTGAAGAAGGTCAATGTCGATGTCTTCAGTCTTGACTTTTTACCATTGAATTTACATCGAAATATTACGGTTCCGTTTCACTTCGCACACAATTGAAAAACCTGACGTCTGTTCTGACTTATTTTAATTTTATTCGGCAACTTTTACGGGCTTCAGATTCCCACAGAATGTAAGAACAAAGCCAGTTTAGCCTTATCGGAGAAATGCAAATTAATGTTTTAGTGTCGAAAGTCAACGTTTCGAATCTTTCAGCATAACCTGGGTTGCATGTTTCTAAACGGGCATCGAATAAATCAATATGTTGATTAATTCATTTTCATCAGTTTGGTTTTCATTGTTGTTCTCTTTTAGAAACATTAGGCTTTGTTCTCAACCTCAAGAAAAGTAAGCAAATCGCTGTTCCAAAAGCTGAAATAAATTCACATCCACACATTCAGCTCGTTTCTCGATTATCAAAAGAAGTTTCTACTTCTTTACATCTTCTGAAAGTCAACCAAGAAAATAGTACTTAACAATTTCTCCATTCCTTTTAATTGAAATGATAATTTTATTTTTTCTCTTTCCGAGTTCTCTCCATTGAAAGCAAACCGTTTGTGAGAGATTTTCCGTTATTAAATGAAAATCTCAATAATTGTAAACGGTCGATTGTACTCTGGGAGTTATTTTACAACAGGCTATTAAATGTGCCGTAAACGGTTCTAAATTTCTACTGTATAAATCTATTTTATGCTTTGTATAATTTTCTGGAAATAAAAGTAAAGATTCAAGTGTGTAGAGATTAGTGACCGTTAACGGATAATTATTCAGATATCGTGAGATGCGGTCTGGTGTGATGTAGGTATCAGAAAAACATTTTCTTTATCATGCCAACGTTTCGATCTTTTATTGAGATCATCTTCAGGGTTCAAAGTGTTTGTCTTCTGTGTAATTGTGCCATGTCGTGTTACTCTCAATAAAAGATCGAAATGTTGGCACGATAAAGAAAATGTTTTTCTGATACCTACATCACACCAGACCGCATCTCACGATATCTGAATAAGTAAAGAATCAAGCTTTGAACATTTTATAACATTAATTTATTTTATCTTTACTCATTTTTAATAGTTGATATTAACAGTTTACTTATCTACTAGAGCGATATTTTATTTTGTTGAATTTTTTTTCATCTTCACTGTGATTATTTTATTAAACTTATCAGTAAATGTTGGTGAAATATGTAGTTATGAACTTACTGACAAATTTAGACTCAAATCTAAGTCGATAAATTAAAGAAAAACTATCACGTCAATAAATCAATTTTTTCACCAGATCCAACGTTGATGGAAACAAAATATATTTAGTGCAAATACGTTTTTAAAAACAAAAAATATAAGATTACAAAATAATTGCAATTACATAACCTTTATTATTGACAAAATAAAGGCTGAAAAATATTTTTTAAACTGATGAGTCATTTAAATAATTTTTAGCATTGTGGCAAAAATGAGTCATCCATTGTTCATAATATAAAAATTCAGACATAAATTATCACTCAGATGTTTTGTTACAAATCCTGTTCGTTACATTATTTGAGAAGCCATGGGACAAAGTGAAATGTCTACAGATTTGATACACTCTTGAAATTCTACGTTATTGATTAATCAAACCTCTTAGTAATTTTCACGAAAAAGCCCTTGCGTCAAAATTTTTATCCGTGTAATACGTTTTGCGCAACAGTCGAATATTGGCAGTAACAATAAAAAAAAATTGCACACAATTGCATACAATGTACGATAATAATTCCCGACCTAGGAAGGACCCACACGTACGATGGATGGTACATGTACTTTTGTCGAGCGAGGATGAATTAGAAAGCAGCCGGACGTTGACCTGCAATTACCTTTTTCCTTCAAATTAGGACATTTCAAGAAGATATTTAGTGCCTCTTTGTTAAGATTGTTTGAGGGAGAATGTGACAATTGACTTAAACGTGTTAATCCCTGAATACTATGTACAGAGGTCATTTACTGAAATAAGAGGAATAATTCGTTGTTGTCTCAACTGTCTTTTACATTCTGTGATAACAGGCGAAATGTCAACAGTCTCAGAAAATCTAGGGAGGATAGAACTTTTCGATTATCTAATACGATCTGCAGTAATATATCAGTAGATTTTTGGTCAATAAAAAATCAATACACTTGCCATTCTTATGTTTAATCGACTCCATCTGGATTTTAACAAAATCTCTTATCGTGGTACAGATGGCGTATGTCAAAAATAAAATCTAGGGTGGCCCGCTTGTTCGATAAAGTAGCGATTGTGCGTTAGATCTCATCCAAAAGAGAAATCTAAACGATGGGGGCCGTGCGTGTAGTCTAACACGACACGATTTAGTAGCATTGAACATGCCTAGGAAATTTTTCAAGAGAAATTTGTATAGTCGAAACGTCGCCCTTAAAAAAAACGATGAACATGTTGAAATAAGATTTCTTCTTGAGAGTTTGGAGTGTGATGAACCCCCTTAACCTGTAGGTTGGTAGTTTCTGATCATTTCGGTCCGCCCGGTTTTGCTGTTTTGTCAGATTCGTGCCTGCTTTTCTTCCACTGCACAAAGCTGACCGGGAAGGACCCTACAGTCGAAAATCGATGAAAAACTAATCAAAATACGGGTCTGTTAGTTTCTATGATCCACCCATTTAATTCGGAAAAGATTAACTTAAGTTTAAAAAAAGGTCTTATACGAACCCCAAGTAAATTTTGGCTGAGAATCGAGTGGTGTTGATAATTTAACATAACTTTCTCATATAGCTGGGAATTGACACTACCTTTGTTATGTTAAATGAGTATCTCATATTTTTATTATACAATTCGATACTACTTATTTTATGCCGTTTTTACTGAAGGACAACTTTGATAGGAAACACCATTTATGAGCTATGCCCGTCGGACGAGGCTTGAGGACTTTTTATGCTTTTTATGACGGTCAATATCGCCCTCCCCATTTATTTCGAAAAGATTAGCATAAGTCCAGAAATAGTAGTTCCTATCAAAATTTGCCTTTCAGTAAAAGTGATGTAAAATTAGCTCTAGAATCGAATTGTGCAATGGAAATATGGGTTTCTCACTTAAAATAACAAAGTTGCTGCATTTCTCAGCTATATATTACATCTGTTACCATCACGTGATTCCTAGCCAAAATTAACTTGGTATGTTTATAAGACCATGTTTTGTTAAAGTTAATCGTTACACCCTGTATAGTTAAGGGGTTTTCTCGAGAAAAAAATATCCATTTTAAAGGTAGTGTAAATGCCCATAACGGTCGCCATATCTTAAAGTCCTTTTCAACTATACGAGAGTAAAATCTTTCTTGACGTACCCTTGTATATATTTAATATACAAATTTCACAGTTATAACATTCACTTCGTGTTTTTTTGCATTATCATTGTGGTCATTTTCATAGTCATTTTGCACAGTGTATTTTTTCTGTAGGAAATTTCTCAAACTACAGTGAATCGGCTGTTTTTCAATTGTGCAATTAATTTTGAGCCTTCATTTTTTTTAGGTTCGTGTTATTTATTGCCGTACATTTTCAATACACACTTCAATTAGAAAAACAAACTAATTAAAAATCGCTGTTTTTAGTGATTTTACAATCATCATTAAGATTATGTGACCTATGCCGATTATTTAAATAGTTTTCATGTCTGTGGGCACTTCAGTGGGTATAAAAAGTTAATCTAGTATAAGTTTCTACTAAACCCTGCTAAGATTCATGTGTTTGCCAAGGAAAAATGTCGAGGCAACAGTTATTTATCATATTTGATCTCTTTAGCAAGGGAACAACTCGAATTTTTACTATAAATGTAGTCTCATAAAGCAATCCGTGAATTTTCGATCGAAGATGTAAAGTTTTACGATTTCTTCTTGACGTCTGAGGGGCGATGAACCCTGTAGCTTTGGTCGTTTCTCATAGTTTTGGTCTGCCTAGTCTCGCTGATTTTGCCTGTCAGGCGCTTTACGCCCTTTTCGCCTTACTGAATGTTTCTTCTTTGCTTTCCTCTTCGTTTTTATATCCTTTTTTATAAGATCAATTCTTTGGAATTTACGAAACTTGTCTGACAAACCAAATCAACTAAGGTTTGTAGACTAGGGTAATCAGAGACGACCAAACTACAAAAAATGATGTAAATTTTCAATGACATACTCCATAATTTTCAGTGTTTAAAAACACTTAAAACTTATAGAAAGGAAAATAAACACGGGAGGAAGCACAGACCAATAAGTTGACAACATTATATTTGAAAAAGATGGCGAAATGTCTTTAAAACATGAGAATAGGCGGACCAAAATTACCGAAAAGATCGAAAGCGACAGGAATGAAAGTAAACTTAAAAAAAATTGTTTTTCTTGCCAGTTGGGTAAAATTGCATCAAACCAGGCGGTGGTAATAAATGGTAAAGTCAACGCCACGTCCATTGTTATCTGGGCTTTCACGGTAGCCGGCCGATTTTTATGGTAGAAAATTTCATGCCATCACCGCGGTCAGGTGTTCGGCAAGCTCTTTGATGCATGTTGTTAAAGCTCAGTTCATGCCCAGGGCCCGACGTCCAGACAAAGTGAAAATCATTCACGTAACTGGATCGTTGAACATTGGCATTTCTTTTACTAAATCCATTTCTGGCAGTTTCACCGAAATTTTCTCTTTTCTTGATCGATTCTTATTAATTATTGGATAGGTGGCTGATTTTTTCATGGATTTTGATTGACTCCGGTTTAAACGAACTGAAAGTTTACCCCTTAAGCTATATCTCGGATGAAGTGATAGTCTGAAGGTGCCAGGTCAGGATTAGGCCTCGGTCGCTTTGAATATCGAAAAATTTACAACGGCCGTCGCTCTGCTGATATAAACCCTTTGTCTTTTCTTTCATCAAAAACTTCTTGTACTTCTGGAACAAAATATTAGTGAACATCTAACTGGAAAATCTGAGGCTACGGTCTTTGCGACAAAAAGTTATTATTAGTCTTAGTAAATCCATTACATTTAGTAGCCTATTGGCTAAATTACTTCTTTCAATTAATTAATCTTTTTATGTAAGGTTTTGGTAGAAATGAAAAAGTTAGTGCAACGACCTTCAGCTAAATTCGCCGCTGCTATACCACTTGAGCTATCGAGACTTCGATCCACTCGGTCATTTATCTTCGTCGTGGGTTCGAATCCCGCTCGTGGCATTAACTTTTTCACTTCAACCAAAACCTTACATAAAACGAGTAATTAATTGAAATTAATCTTAGTATCGATTAGTCTATTCACAGGCACTAGTAGCACTTCTTTTAATTCAGTTTAGTCTGTATAATATCATGACTTCATTTGCTAGTGGTATCAGACATGTTTCGTAATTTTGCCAAAATTAGGTTACAAATTGATAAAAAAGACACGAAAAACTAGCCAATGTGGTACAGGCGAAGAGTTTAAGATAACGGGCGATTAAATTATTTTTATCTCTCGCAGACTTCAACAAAAGGAATTTTGGCAATTCTTTTCTTTTGGTGAATCGCTAATCACTTAGATTTAGTAAGACCAACCGGCATGCTTCCTGGCGATGTTCATCATGTTCGAGCTGCGCTCATGTGGAACTCCCCTTTTTTTGTCTTCCATGACATTTTTAATTGACGATTCACATTTGGCTGTGACAAAGTTCATTTGACAGTTGACGGATTCCGTTACACCCTGGTCATTGCTGACTTGTTCGCGAAAGAGGATGTTTTCCATGTTATTCATATTGAGACATTGAAAAATTAAAATATTCAAATAATAATAATCGACTTACACCCGTTGATTTCTTGTGCAAGAGATTAACCTTAAATTGAGATGTATTTTGTTCGTACACCCTCACCGCAGTGTCAACACCTTTCTAACAGACCAAAACGGCGAAGATAGGCGGACCGCGATGACAGGAAACGACCAGATTAAAGGTTCATCGCTCCCACGAATACTTAGCCACAAATATATCTTAAATCATTGCGCCGTTTTCCATTTCTGATTTATTTGGTGAACCATTTGATTATTTAATCCATTATATTTAGTGTTTTCAATTAATTAATCTTTGTACGTAAGGTTTTGGTTGCAATGAAAAAGTTAGTGTTTCGATCCGGATTCGAACACAAGACCTTCGGCTCGTGACACTAACTTTTTCATTTCAACCAAAACCTTACGTAGAAATATTAATTATTTGAGTATTGTTTGACCTGCGTAGCAATAGAGAAGGGACGTCGTTACTATTCTTTTGTCTGTCTAATATCATGGCTCTTATAATAACGATAATTTTTTTTGGGGGGGGGGGGACCACCGTCGGAAATTGGTTGTTAGATTATATCCATTGTGCCTCCCAGTGTCTGACGCTTTTTTCAAAAGCTGGCTTATTGTGTATACGCCTGATTCTTTGACCAATCGGTATTTCGGCCATGCTCATTCCACAACCGCCTCGGGGAAAAACTATCCCGTACTTTTCCCATTTCTGGCTGTTGACAATTCAAAGTTGTTTGCTTTCTCAAATTCTGTGCTTTCACCTAACCCTGAAATATAGGATATAAATTACTATTCTAAAAATACGAGATTAGAACGACTATTAGGCATTGACTTCACTAATGGGGACTGAAAAGTTCATGTTGATTCTAAAATGAAATACATACGGAATTTCTTTTTTGCGCTTTATTTTTGCAGTGTAATTTTTCTGAAGATAAAACAAACGTTTCTTATTAGATCGCAAAAAGGTCCTCAATGGGCCGTGACGCCTGCTAAGAAAAAGAAACATTTCTTATTTATGTAACAGTTTAACTAATTAGTCGCCTGAAACGATTAGGTTAAAGCGTATTGGGCCCAATCTGCCCTGAAATCGACAAATCGTGTCAATTTTCTAGGCAGGTTAAAGGAAAAATAAAGGATTTGTCGCAAATGAATTTGACGACGTATGCTCGTGGTCGGGTTGCGTGCAGACCGTTATGCTCGATTTAGATATTCGTATGATTCTTGCCTGCATATGTCTACATTTCTAGATCGTATGTCATGAAGCGTAAAAAAACCATTGTGGTTAACGGAATTGTCCAGTTGGTCACTTCAGATCTCCATTGTCCAATTATCTAAAGGGTACTGTCCTCGACTTACTCAATCGATTGCTGACGCGAGATGAAAAAAAAAGAGATTATGCTGAAATTCTTTTTTAGCTTGAAATAAAATGTTTTTGTTTTTTAAAAGTAAAGATTTGCTATTGATACAACGGTTACACCAGTCAACTAGGTCTTAAGAATGTTATGTAATGTCACAAGTTACAGGGTAATTTAAACATGATTAATTAAGTTTGCACTGCCTGCATTTATTTTGGTCTGTTTTGGCTTAGTGAAATTTTCAATGGTGTGCATATTGTATTATCAATTGAATCCTTTCTTTAGTTTTTACCCATACTTTAATTACCCATAATGATCCTTTTTGACTTGAAATTAATCCTTTCTTAAAATAAACCTTTTTTAATTTAAATTAACCCTTTTTAAATTTAAATTAATTCTTTCTTTTAAGCATTAAAAAAAGCCTTAGAGATTGGTATAAAAATATATAAGTATGTAAAGTAAAATTCCTGTTTATTTGAAAAAAAAAATTTATAATAAGCTAATCGGGAAAATTGAGAAATTGTGGCTTCTAACAGTCAATTATGTTGTTTTTTTAAATATCTCAAAAGGGAAGAATTTATTTTTATATGGTTTTATTTTTCATTTTTTTCCTTCCAGTTGCAGGAATTTCTTACATTTCATATCATCTCTTAGGCTTTTTCTTAAATGAAGGATTAATTTTAAGTTAAAAGGGATTAATTTGTTGTGATAAGAGTTAATTAAATCATTTTCATGCATTTCATACATCTCTTAAGTTGTTGATGCTTTGAATAAAAAAATAATTTGAAGTTAAAAAGGAGTAATGTGACGATTAAAAAGGGTTAATATGAAGGTTAAAAAGTTTAAAACAAAATTAAAAAGTATTAATTTGTTGTGATAAGAGTTAAAGGAATGTCTTGCATTTTTTCTTTTGAAGAATTTATTTTTGTGTTTGTGTATATAATTTTTAATTTTATCATATTTTCCTTCCGACAGCGGGAATTTCTTGCATTTCATACCATCTCTTAGGTGATTTGATGTTTTAAATAAACAACTAATTCGAAGTTAAAAGAGGTTAATGTGACGGTTAAAAAAGTTTAATTTGAAATTAACAAGGATTAATTTGTTGTGATAAAAGAATTTCTTAAATTTGATACCATTTCCTCCTAGGTTTTTTGATGCGTTAAATAAAAGATTAATTTGAAATTAAAAATAGTTTATTTGATGATGAAAAAAATTAATTTGAAATTAAAATGCTTCATTTCAAAGGGTTAATTTCGAAAATAAAATTTGTTAATTTATAATTAAAAATGCTTACTTTAATTTCAAAAAGATAATTTGATGGAAAAATGTATTGTAAAATATTAAGTAGATATGTTGACATTGACCTTTCAAAGCACAAAAGTTGTCGAGTGGCGATCTGGGCTTTCTCCCCTGTGCTTCTTCTTTTCGATAGATACTCATTGCTTTTTAACGATTGAAGACTTTAAAATAATTATTGAGTACTTCATTTATGAGTCCCGAAACACAACAAAATGGAGAAATACCGATTGGAAAAGGTTTGTATTTTTGTAATTGTGCCGTTTCCCTATTATTCTCCTGGTCCGCCTTTTCTCGCTATTTCGGACCCTCAGACGCGTTTCAACTTCGACATCGGCGGGTTTGTCTTAAGTCAAGAATTTTTGTAATGGGTAGTTTTTATTAAATAATTTGATTCAGCTTAAGATAATGTATTCAATGGTGGAGATTAAACGTTCATTGCTCTCGTTGCTGGAGGTTGTTCAGAGGAAATTCACCACGTGGGATTTGTTAAATGGAGCTCGCTGTGATTAAAACATCGTTGATTTTTTTTCTTCTTATTTTACTTATGCCCTACATAGGTTCATTTTGAAAAAGCTTTAGTTGTAGATAAAGAAAAAAAAAGGCTAATTCCGTAAACACGATCGTCTCGCGATGGCCTAAAACCCAAGGGGCCGAAGAAAGTTCTCCGCGGTTCATAAGGAGAAAGCAGATCGTCTAAATGGCCGATGACCTTATGTAATCCGACAGATGAAATTGATAGGTGATGAAAAACTGAATTTTAATCCTAGCCCTTGGCAGGGTAAAAATAGTAAAGCTTGATCGATAGAAACCGTAGTTGAAAACAGTCTGCCTAAGCGCGTTGTCGGCGGTAATGGATATTTGGTAGTGTAGCTGCAATATACCGTTAAAGGTGGGTTATAACGCTACATCGTGAGACCATCCGATCATCTCAACAAAGGAAACGACGTGACTCCCTTCAGGAGAGAGGTCCCTCTAGAGCGAAAATCTTATAACAATATTGAATTACATAAAAAAAATATAGCTCAAAAACTAAACAAACATAAACTTTATTAATTTACTGTATTTTTTTAAAAGAAAATTGTTTAAATTACATCATTTTCTATTACTCGTTTCTTGTTAGTTTTTTTTATTGCAAGAGCTGTTACGTTCTAGTGGATTTTTGGTGAATTTCTCCTCTTCATTTCCCATTTATACAGTTTCTCTTCTAGGATTTACCAAATATATCTTCCAGAATCTAGGGGTCAAAAGCTTACCCAAGTCATTCCAGCATCTCCCAATACGACTTCAGCTGGATTTCCCGACAACTAGTACATACTTTCACTCAGCGAAAACAGAACACAGTGAGCAAAAAATCCCCGAGTGTAGGTTGAACCTCCTCCCAAAAATCCAACAATTATTACTTATATTTAAAAGACAATTATCAGGCTTACCCTAAAAAATGAGATAATTCCACAAGCTAGTATCACCAGATACATTATATATATAGGGTTCCAATCTTCGTAGAGGTCAGTAGATGGTGATAAAAAGACTAAATGCTAGGAAGTTGAACATTGTATCTTCATTCAAGGGATACTTCTGCTAATTAGATTGAGTTTTTATTTAAATACATATTTAAATGGTTTATCAGGCTGAAATCATGGCAAGTGAGTTTTATGCCTCCTTTGGTGTAGAAGATCTGGAATAAGATCGCACATTCAAAATGCATGCATGCACTGGGAGAAATAAAAAAATAAAACAAATTGTATCTCATTTTGGTCCAGAGCAAATTTTATAGAACGATAATAAGTATCTAACTGCTTTCATGGATTTGATACTAAACCTGTCACCTGTACCTCTAAGATGACAAAATAACTAAAATTTAAAGAAAACTGTCAGGTGCAAAATGATTCGTAGTGGTAAGGAGGTTCACCCAAGGATCACTGGAGGCTTAAGAGAATTACTGTTGACCTGATTATTCTACTAAACTTTCTTCCTATAAATAGTATTACAGGGAGAAGCAAGATTAGTTACCTATAGGCACATGCAATAACATGCTCTTAACCTCTACAAGCATGATACCACGTAATAAGGACTTAAAGAGGATCTTACACAGATATTGTACGGTCAGATACCCTGACTTCTTCATTTAACATCACGAACTACCAAGCTGTCATATAATAAAAATCATCATAGGAGAAAGGACTCAACCAGTTCAGGGCTATCTACTGTGATAACCAAACAGCACATAAGAGGTGTGACAATGAACACTTGGCAATGGACAGCTTGAGTTCACTGTCTCTACTAGAGTAAACAGGACAAACTGGTAATGAGGTGTCTAATAATTAAAGCCTAAATCCTGTAAAATTTTAAACTATTACAAAAGAGTAGTGATGGCCGAATGGATCAAGTGAAAAACCTCATGGTACGGTAGGACTTCATTATGAAAATTTTGCCTAAGTTGTTGCAGCAAAGCCAGGAAACAGTTAAAAAAGGTTTTTGCACATCCCAATCAAGGATGTTGAGGCTAATAAAAAGCCTGAAGCTATAACCCACCAGTGGAGAAGCACAACATTCCTTCCAGATAAAAGCAAAATGCTGTCTACCAGCGACCAAATCTAATTTTAAAATTAATTTTCCTCCTCAGTCTGGAAAAAAAGCTACTATACATTATGCTAATACATAAAAATAAATGCTAACTTTTGGTGCTAGTTAGCATCATCCAAATAAGTCAAATAATATCTAGTCTATGCCATAGAATGCCAGCTGCATTTCTACAAAAGTTTCAAACAAAAAAGGATTGTTCATCTTCTTCCTTCTTCTTAGGTAAACACTAAGGATAAGTAAAAAAATCCTAGGTTAGAAGGTACTGTTAAATTAAAAAATTATTAAAATTTAATTACAATGGACTTTCACCATTCTCAAATGTTCCATGGATTTACAGCTATTGTGGTGCAATTAGTTATTTATGTAATGACAAAAGTTGAAGCACCATTTGATCCATTCTTGATTGAATCTACTAATCTGACCAGCCCGGCTTCACTTTAAAGACCATACCGTTCATTAAGATCTATTCTTTCCTTGATTTTTACTTCGTCGTTATTTTGATGTGTGTATGGTGCCTTCCTTTGACTGTTGTGGTAGTCGTTCACGATGTCATCCACACTTAAGTAGAACTATGTTAAAGGTGAGATTTTAACTTCTCTGGTAATTACCAATTTTGAATATCTTAGATTCTTAGTTGATCTTTTTATTGGTAAAAAAAAAACTACTACCAGTCCATAGGTCATTTGCACACCTTCTCCAGTGTTTCATTCTGTATTGAAAAATTTAATTTTGATTTTCTGGCCTTGATTACATAGAGCACACAACCTTTTGAAATTAAAATAATGATTCTTTTTTTAAATGTTTCTTTTTTTGGAAGTGGAATGCTTATCAAGTGCTCTTCTACTTTTATTTGCCATAATTGAATGTTAATCGGAAGCCTGTATTTGTGAATTAGTGTGTCATTAATTATGTATTATTATTAAACGCAGATTTGTAGGGAGATCAGTCCCAACATAGTCGAAGGTCATGGGTTCGAATCCTGCTCGTGACACTAATTTTCATACCAATCAAAAGCCTTGGATAAAAAATAATTAATTTGAATAATTATGGGCAATTATGACCATTAAGCAAATATGGATTAATTAAATTATTATTATTGTATGCAAGCAATTTAACTGAATTACGGAAGGAGATGAAGTAATCAACGGTCAGCCAGGCTTTTCTCTAAGCTCTTGGTGCTGCAGATTTCCACATTGCTTCATGAACCTTTAAAACATAGAACAAAATCTAACATTATAATCTTGAAAAATGGCAAAACATATGGAAAAGTAGTTTATAATAAATATTTACGTGTAAATAATATCCTTATTATCTCTAGGTCAATTCAACTCTTCAACTTTAACAAAATGGTTTGCCAGGGGCAAATTATTAATAAATATTATGTGTAGTTATGTAGTAAAAAATAATATAATAATTTTTTTAACAGTATATGGTAGTAGACGAATTTTATCTATATCCAACCAGATGTTTGAGGATTAATTTTTATTCTCAAGGTTCAGTGATTCCATGCAGGGGTTGAGCAGTGTCAGATGCACCTTACACCTGCCTCAACACAATAGTGTTTTTCTACTTTAATTCATTTAAAACATTTTTATTTTCAAGTTAATAATTTTTATTTTATCTTGTCTTTTTTTCAGGGGGATTAGTATGTTTCATAAGTCACCGTGTTGGAGGGAACACAGACCAGAGGGAGGGCTTTTTTAATAAAACTTCATTTGTAAATTTACATCAGCCGATTATTTTAAATAAACACATAGGATTGAGTTTTCGAAGCTGTGCTGGTGGTGAACTTTTTACTCAAAAGTAAGTAAATTTGATTATTTCATACCGGTTTGTGGATATTGAGCATTGAAAAAGATAAAATTTTGTGATTTATTAACATTTGAAATTAGATTTAATAATGTTGTATTTAAAATAATTTATGTTGATAAACATTCAAGCAAAAACCAGTGATAAAGTTATTTTGTATGAGGGGGATCTTTATTTTTATGTAAACATTATTATATTTTATTTTTATGCTATGGTTAAAATTTTAGGGGGAATAGTTATTCTATTACACTAGAAGTAAGAGTCGAAGGGCTGTTTTTCAAGATAGACATTGGCGGTAAGAGGTCAGAGACTCGAATTAGTGCCAATCTGCTGGACAACGAATGGCACACCGTCAACATCCTTTATCGCATGAGCAATTTAACAATATCAACGTCGGGTCATAAACAGGTACTGACATTTTACAATATGATCCAATTACAGTTTAAAACAATTTCTTCTTCCTCGTAGGTCATTGCAAACACCACATTAAACTCAGAGGTACTCACTCAGCCAGACCTCTTCTCAGAACAGGATTTGCTTCAAGTTGGTAACAAATTCGATGGATGCATTCTCGAAGGGCCTAGCATCGTTTTCAGCAGCGGTAACCATCATAATTCGCACAATGTAGAGTGGGGACCATGCCCTCTACCAACAACACCATGTATGACTAATGTATTATTAAATTTTCTTAATAATAGATTTTTAGTGTAGAAACATGCCTTGAAGTTTGTTGAATGATTAGGTAGTAAATTTTTTTTTGCATTATAATTATTTCTAGTTGTCCAGTTTTTCCTTATATATATAAATTTTGTAGCATCTAGGTCTTTCATATTTCATTTTTGTATATCAACAGACTTCATTATTTCTTAAAGAAACGATCATTTTAACTTTTAATTCAATTTCAAGTCACTCAAATTCATTCACAAGCACTTCAAACAATGCACTCAGCACTGTGCACTATTCAACGCATGAACCGTTATATACAGCACAGTTATCACTTAGCAAGTATGAGGAAAAATCGTATAATTTTTTTTACCAAATGATCAGATTAAATCCTAAACTAAAAATTTGCTTAATATATGGGAAAGTAATAGGTATGCTCAGCATAAGTATGCTTTCTTCAAAGTTTAAATAAGCTTGGAAATATGACATGAGTGCATGCAAAGAAGAAAAAATCACGGACTTTTTTGTTCAATTTGAATAACACACGCAGCACAAAATAGAAATGTGACAAGTCGTGTATATATTTTACAATCGTTATAAAGCATTTTACAAATTATTTTTCATATTTTAGCAATTTTATGAGTAATTTCTCTTATTGTATTAGTTTTAATATCACTATTAGTGCTAATTTGTTTTTTTGTTACTGTCCAAGAATTTGTTTTGAGAGAATCGTAACGAATGTTTAGAGGTAGATAAGTTAGTTGCATGTTTAGGTCGACTTGTGGAACACTGTGCCAACGAACCATGCATGATGCATGGGCGATGCATTACTTTGCCTGATCGCTACTATTGCCAATGTGCTCCGAGGTACTCAGGCAACAACTGCCAAATCGATAACGGTGAGCATTTTTCACAAAATCATTCAGCATTAAATTTAACAAAAAAAAAAAATCATTGTCATTTTGCAGGTTCAGATTTTTTGTTTGTAAATATAATTTTTTTAATAATTTGTTTGTTTATTAATAAGGTCCGTTGTGTAATAAGCTTCCTTGTAAGAACGGAGCGACCTGCCATGATAATAAAGGGGATTATATTTGCAATTGTCCGGCAGGCTTTGCTGGTATGTCATAATATTTCTTATTATTATTATTTATTTGTATTGTTTAAATCTTTCTTGGGTACTATTAAGTGTAGGTTTTTGTTTATTAAACATTAATAATTAATTAGTTTGTTAATATTTTTTGTTATTTATAGGAAAAGATTGCGATGTTAAGATCAACACTCAGATTTGTGAAAATAATTTACCATGTCAAAATAATGGCACGTGCATACCTGTTGGTGGAGACCTTGGATATAAATGTCATTGTCAAGATGGTAATATTATTTAAATTAGCTGATTTTTAAATGAAAATTTCATTTTTTTAACTGATAAATTATTTTTAATTAGGTTTTGAAGGAAGAGACTGCGAAATCAATAAAAACGAATGTTTGTCCAACCCTTGTCAACATGGCGGGACTTGTCAAGATGGCGTCAATAGTTTCTCGTGCCTTTGTGGTAGAACAGGGTAAACACAAATACAAATTTTCAAACTCCCCCCCCCCAAACAAAAATAAATAAAAAAAATAATGAAGAATTTTCAATGATTTTCACTCATGTGTTCAATGTTTCTCAGCTATACTGGGGCAAGATGTGAAATAAACATTAATGAATGTGAAAATAATCCTTGCCTTAACAATGGCGTTTGTTTTGATAATTATGGGGGATATACGTGCCAATGCACTACTGGATTTGGTGGCCAAAATTGTGAACAGGTATTCAAAATAAAGTTAGTGGTTATATTATAATATTAATTATTTTCTTTTTTTTAATTAAAAATTAGAAATTAAGTGGGTGTGCTTCTTCGCCTTGTAACTCAAATTCCATCTGTGTCGATACGAGTGTCAATATGTACGAATGTACATGTAAGCCTGGTTTTACCGGTAAGTCTGTCTGTTTTTGTTGTTGTTTCTGTTTTTTGTTTTTTAAATTTTTAAATCATGACTGGCTTTCCAACTCGCACTTTTCTTCTTTTCCTTCTTCTTCTTCTTCTTGTAATTTTTTACATTTTGGGTGAACAGGTATTGATCCAAATTGTACCCAAATTGATACTTGTTCACATAAACCTTGTTCAAATGGAGCTACATGCAAAGTAATGGCTGATGGTGGTTTTGCTTGTATTTGCCTTCCGGGTTTTACAGGTAATTTATTTAAACTATTCTTCTGCTTGCACCAGTTGTGCTATATATGACTTCTAACTACTTTTAAGATTTAACCTAAATTACGTTCAAATAGTGAGGACCATTAATTAAAATTGATTAATTTTTAGTTTTTATCCAATTTCTAATACAATTAAAATTAACATGAGCTCAGTTACTGGCATTTTTGCACCCTTATTTGATCAAGTTTCTTCCTACACTCTTAAGGCCTGGCCAGGCAGAAAGCTATCTACCACAGCAAGAAGCGATCTAATCGTCATTGTTGTAGAAATCACAGTGTGTGGTGGATTTTTATTTTCTATTCAGTTTGAGTGAAGAACTAACTCTTTTGCAAAATAAAAAAAAGAAAAAGAACAAAAGTGAAGAAATTAATAAGAAAAAACAATTACTTCTTATTTATTTGAAATATTTATGTTTAAACACTCACTTTAACCTAGAACAAATTCACTTTGTGCACCAAAGAACCAAAGATGGTAGAGCGATAAAACAATCAGTCAGTTGTCACTTCCCACCATGACATATTGCTTTCTGTCTGGCTCTCCCTTAAGAATTATCGAGAATTAATAATAAATTGCAAAATTACTTGTCTAAAAACAAACAAAATTTCAGATTGTCTAGTTACAAAAATATATGATTTAAGCAAGACCTTTTACGTAATGCATGCATGCCTTGTTTATCCCTCTAATGAAAATCACTAACTTCCTTGAAACCAAATCATTTTTAAATTCATAAATTCAAACTTAATAAAATAAAAAAAATCGTTAAAGAAATAGTTGTGCATCTTGGTTGGGAGTTGATGTGTTCTTATAATATTATGTTTGATTTGGCCTAACATGTTTGCATAATTCTTGATGTATATTGCCTTACCTTGAAACCGTTTCTATTACATGGAAAATTGGCATGAATGTTCATCAAGAATAACAAGATACCAACTTCCACTTAAGACTATACTTAGACAGTAGAATGATTTGGAATCCCCGTGTAAGGTACAAGAGACAACACATTTAACAGAACACTTAGACAACTACAAAGACTTCTAGGACCAAAACCATCTCGACTTACCTTATACAAAACTTCACTGGACCACTTTGAAATATATAGTTGAACTGTGGGGTTCTGTTAAGCCTTCCAAGCCATCCAGCACATTTAATCCTTCCATTAAAAAGGTCCTCAGAGAAATCTTCAAAGCTCTGTAGTGTCACTAAGTTCACTGTCCTCAACCACCTCGACTATTGCCAACGAACTGATCCATTACCAATCTAAATGTTTCACACCGATATTTTTCCAATTCTTAACTTCCCGTTTATTGAACGTGTGCATGTTCAATTGGTTTCAAAATTAGGTGTTAGATGTGAAGACATAGATGTTCAGTGCCATCCCTGCTCGAATAGAGGCACATACATGACAACTGAAGATGGCTTTTTCTGCCTCTGTCGACGCGGTTTCTCAGGAAAAGATTGCAGCAAGCGTGTAAACTGCATTGCCTCCCCTTGCCAACATGCCGTTGCATGCCTTGATTTTGTAAGAATGTCTGTATTTTATTGTAGGATTTATTGTATTTTGTTATTTTAATTGTGTGAATCGTCAGATTTTGTTCAGTTGATGCAATCCCGTTTGTTGTTTTCGATCCTTTTATCTTGGTAGTTGTATCAGTAGCAAGTCCCTTTTTTTTGTATACATATGTCTCTTGATAAATAATACGTTGGATTAATTTTATTAGCCGGGTGGGTTTTACTGTGTCTGTGATTGGGGTTGGACAGGATCCACTTGCGACCAAGAAATAATTGCCTGTAACCCAAAAATGTGTCAAAACGGTGGCGTATGCTTAGATTCACAATTCTGCATCTGTCGTACGGGCTTTTCAGGTAAGCTGTTTCTAAGACAGCACCATCCTTTAATTATAAAAACATTGATCATTGTAACATTGTCAACATTCATGACTGCACCTATTATTTCATATTGTCATGCATATCTGTTTCAGGTCCGAATTGTGAAGTAAATATTGATGAGTGTGAATCATCACCGTGTAAGAATGGAGGGACATGTTTCGATGGAGCCAATGGCTATCTTTGTAATTGCACTTCCGATTTTATGGGTCCAAATTGTGAGCAAAGATTTGATGCTTGTGCTCAAAAACCTTGTCTCAACAATGGCACATGCTACTCTCATGATGTAAAAGACTACTATTGCGAATGCATTCCAGGTAGAGCCCAATAATTATGATTTCCATCGCTATATTAAAATTAAACGTTTTGTTCAGGATTTGAAGGTCTCCATTGTGAACACAACATTGACGATTGCGCAAATAGAAAATTGTGCGCTGATGATAAAGTCTGCGTGGATGGTATCAACTCGTATGAATGCAGGTGCAAAAATGGTCTTTCGGGGCCTGATTGTAAAATTGCGGTGCCACATTGCAATTCAGCACCGTGCAAAAATGGAGCGACTTGCATAGAAGACGAACACGGCTTCAATTGTATTTGCTCTCCTGGATTTACTGGTATTCAGTTTGACTATTAGATTTGTTTAAAATCAATAAATAATTTTCACCTCTACATCACAATTTACTTTCAGGAGAAAATTGTGAAACAGACATTGATGAGTGTAAGACTATTCCACATCTATGCAAAAATGGAATATGTATCAATAAAGAAGGTAAAAGATTATGTTTTTGAAATTTGTATTACATGTACATCTATTTTTTTAAAATATATTATTGATAAATATTTATTTTTAAAATATCTTTGGGTTATTCAGGACGATACCAGTGTTTCTGTACACCTGGTTTCTCTGGCGACCACTGCGAGGTGGATTTCGATGAATGCCTTTCCCACCCGTGTCAGAATGGAGCGAGATGCGAAAATCTTATAAACAAATACCAATGCAGCTGTACGCCCGGTTTCACAGGCGTCGACTGCAGCATCGACATAGATGAATGCGAATCGAATCCGTGCTCTAATGGTTCGAGCTGCATAAACGAGGTAGCTACGTTTTCATGCGTTTGCCCTCCAGGGCTGACAGGAAGATATTGCCAAGAAGACATTGATGACTGCAAAGTAATTTGATTATATTGAATACATTTTATTGTTTGAATTTCAATTAACTCTTTTTATTTTATAGCCTAATCCATGTCAAAACAATGGCCAATGCATTGACGGATTGAACACTTACACATGCAATTGTGAAAATACCGGCTATGAAGGTACCATTTTTGATTATCATTGTTTTAGGTTTATTACTTCATTTTTATTATTGTTATTTTAATTTTATTTTAATTATTTATTTTTCAGGGAAACATTGTGAATACAATATTGACGAGTGTGCAAATAATAATTGTACAAATGGCGCTAATTGCACTGATTTAATTAATAATTATGAGTGCCTTTGTTTTCCAGGATATGAAGGTAAATTTTTCTTTAACAAATATACATTCATTTTTTCAAACTTTTTTGCCTAAAAAAGCTAATTTCGTAATATAATTTTTGTTAATTAAAGTCTAAAACTAAATAGAAAATAATTGACACTTATTTAAATGAACAATTTTTCTTTTTTTAATTTAAACTGCAGCATGGAAAATATATGAACCATATTAATGTTAAAGACAATTAACCATTAAAGTTTCATTTGTATCAGGTCTATAAAAGAAAAATATAAAAGATAAGATTGCTCATCCATGCCTAAATTCCCCATCTGCATCATATTCACTGTTATCTACACCATCCTCTTCAGGAGTTGTTTGCCTCACCTGTAAAACAAAACACTAGGGCCTACACCTCTTGCAGAATAACTACCAACCTTCTTTCCTCCAAATCTTGAACCCAAGAGCCTACAGCCTCGAACTCAGTACCTCTGGGTCAAAATCTTGCTTGAAATGTTTCATGCTTTTCACTAGATTCACAACAGACCCTACTGATAGGCATTGACTCAATCCAACTCCCTTTTGACTCTATTCTGTTACTTTATCATGAAAAAATGTAAAATTTTTATATTTTTTATTTTAGGTAAAAATTGTGAGCTCGATATCAAAGAGTGTAATAGTAATCCTTGTAAGCACAACGGCACTTGTTACGAAAAATCGGATCCATCTTATTATTTACCTAATCCAGACCAACCAGAAGATACAAATAGTCCTGTTATTTTTAACAAAATGTTCAGTTTTGAAGATGCCGCTGGGTAAGAATTCACCTTGCATTATTAACAAGAAAAATTTCTCTAAACTGTTCGTTGGTTTAGGTATGAATGTAAATGTATTGACGGAATCACAGGATCTAATTGTGAAATAGACATAAACGAGTGTGAAAGCTCTCCTTGCGAGCATGGTATGTGCCAGGACGGAATTGCCAGTTTTACATGTGAGTGTGAAGCAGGATATGAAGGGACATACTGTAAAACGGAAATTGACGAGTGCCAAAAATACAGGTAAGGTTGCTCTTATGAATTTATTTATTTTTATTAGGGCATTTATTCAATTTGTTTTTTAGCCCTTGTGTTTTCGGCATTTGTCATGACAAAGTCGCAGATTATTTTTGCGAATGTGATAGCAAGTATGGTGGAAAGAATTGTTCTGTCGAATTAACAGGCTGTTTAGAAAATCAGTGCCAAAATAATGGGACGTGTAAACCCTATCTGGACGATGACAATGTTCACAAGTTCAACTGTTCGTGTACGAACGGTTTCCAAGGGCCGACATGTGAAAAGGTAAGATTTAAATTTTAAAGCTTCTACAAGTTACAAATATTAATTTATTTTATTACAGGAGACGACTATGTCCCTCAATGGCTCGTCCTACGCTATGGTAAACACGACAAGGGAAGAAGGCTATGACATTCAGTTTAGATTCAAAACTACTCTGAGTAATGGACTTCTTGCCATAGGAAAAGGCTCTACGTATTATATTTTAGAGTTGGCCCAAGGTCGTCTCAATCTCCGTTCGAGTATTTTGAATAAATGGGAAGGTGTTTTCATCGGATCGGCCTTAAATGACAGCAAATGGCAAAAAGTAAATATGGTTTCCTTAGCATTAAAAAAAAATTAAATGTACTGTTAAAAAATAGTTTGAAATTAAATTATTTTACCTTAGTAAGGACAGTTGTAATATTAACAATTTAACCATCTTTTTACTAGTGAGATAATTTGTCGACCAGTGCCTAAGGTTACAAAATAATATGTAATTAGATGTTTATTTATGGAGGTCATCACCAGCCCCCCAGATCTCAAAAATTCTACATATTTCTTTCCTTTGTGCAATCTTAACTAAGTATAATTTATTTTTCAGGTATTTGTAGCAATAAATTCATCCCACTTGGTGCTAGCAGCAAATGAAGAACAGACAATATATCCCATATTGCCTATCAATCTTAATGAAGGATCTAATACATCGCACACTAGTTTTCCGACAACGTATTTAGGTGGAGCGATATCATATTTAAGAAGGCTGACACACGGACCTTCGTTCTACGTTGGATGTGTGCAGGATGTAATGATCAATGGAAATTGGGTAAGGAATTCAAAAATATTCTTTCTGATAGGTTTTTAAAAAATATGTATTAATTTTATGGCGTACAGGTCCTTCCTCAAGATGTGGGCACTCAACCAATATCATTTGTCGGTGTTGAAGTGGGGTGCAAACGTGAGCCTCAGTGTAATCCTAATCCATGTCATAGCGGAGGCCATTGCACAGATTTGTGGAGAAATTTCAGCTGCACGTGTGAGAGGCCTTATCTCGGAAGGACTTGCCAATACAGTATGTTCAAATTTTTTTTCTTTAACAAAAATACACATATTGTGGTATTGACTATAACTGCTATTTTAGATTTGACAGCAGCAACGTTCGGACATGAAAATATAACAGAGAGTGTTGTTCATGTCATTGTTGACCAGGCTGCACGTAGAGCGGTCAGAAGCATTATGGACATTTCAATGTTTATACGGACGAGAGAACCATCCGGAGGGATTTTCTATCTCGGCTCTCAACCCAATTCTACAGTGTACAATGACGAAACAGTAATAGCAGCAAAATTATATGGAGGTGAATTAAAAGTTAGCTTCCAATTTAATGGAAATGTGGAATCTTATGGCGTTGATGGTGTGCGCTTGGACAACGGATTTAACCATCTTATTCAAGTAAGTTGTACAGAAAATTTTAGTAAATTTCATAATCATCTTATAACCATTTTTTGGTGGAACTCTTTAGTTAGTTTCTGTGATGGTCCTTTGTTGAACTTTTTTGCATGCATCTGGTCCCAGGCTACATTCCCTTTGAGCAAAGTACATTTAATTTCCATTTTCTAATTTTTGGGAGTTTGGTAAGCCCCTAAAAGGTTCAGGATCAATAAGTGTGCTCATTGAACTTTACTTGGCTGGTTTTTTGGCCTCTTCATTGATCCCTGTGTGCCCTAGCACCTAGACAAGGGTAATTTTGTATCTTCCTCAATGTCTGAAAGGGCTCCAATGCAGTACTAAACAACTGGATTTTACCACTGATGCGGCAATAGCCTTCAGTGCCATCTGGCTGCCAGTAAATAACTTTAAATCATAAAAATTAATTAATGACAGTAAAATACAAAAATTAACTTTTTTGTTGTAATTCAACAATACATGTGTCACTAAGTTTTTTCTCTCGGGCTTTATTTCATTTCATCCAGGATGTGTTTCAAAAAAGAGAAAAGTCTATCTTTTTTCTTTAAAAAAATGTTGCCATTGGTCTTCGTTCTGGGTAGCCCTATAGCCACCACTTTTGCACTGTCCTACAGACTTAGCAGACATTATTTTTTATGTAGATGCCCTTTCCTCACAAGCTTGAAAGTCTGAGAAATGAAAAGAAAAATATGAACGTGTTGGCAAAACGTGAAACAGTGGATGTCAAACTACTTGGAAAATTCAAGGCATCAGAAGTTGAAAACTTAGACGAAGCATGTTATAAAACAATCAAAAACTCTTAATTAATTTACTCAATACTGTTAAAACATAAAAATGTTTAATTTCCACATTGGCTTTATGTTTAAAAAAATTAAAAACATGAAAAATAACACTAAAAAGGTGCACAATTCATGCAATAACACCCATAGGTGCAATTCTGATAAAAGGGTGTCCTTTTTCATGATTCAAATTTCTCTCTTTGTTTCATTGCAATTGGAGTTAGTAATAAAATAAAACCCAGTCTTAAGTGAGCATTTTTATCTCTCCTTTCTAAAAAGGATTGAACACCGCACTCACTTCTATTATTTCTATTCTCGTCTCTTGTTTGCAAATGGTGAAATAAACGATAGGCAAACCATGAATAATCAGGCGATCGATCTGCAGACAATTATACAAACCGAAAACCAAGCATTGCTGTATTTCAATTAATTATGCTTATTATCAAAAGTCTTGGTTCGAACCCAACGACCTTCTGCTGCTCTAACCATCTGAGCTATCAAGTCTTCAATCCATTGGGAAACCAACTCATCATCTCAACCTAGTGTTTTGAATGTTTCCTCTTTTTACTACACGACATTTGAAAATACGTTTTTTTCTTGTCAACCAAAGCCTTTCATAAAAAGTATAATTAATTAAAATAATTATTATGGTCAATTATGACTACTAAATATAATATAATATGAATTATTATAGTCCTAAAAAATTCCGCTAACAGCTCCCTGTGTCTACTTCATAAATTGCCAAAACAATCTTGATTACATGATATTTCATAATATGGAGAGAGAGAGAAAAAGAGAAAATTCAAAAGGTGGTAGGTTGAGATATGGAGTTGGTTCAGAGTGGATCAAAGGCATGATAGTTGATGTGGTTAGACTTGAGCTGGCTGTATTGAGCTTTTAACTTTTTCATTTCAACTTGACCTTAGACAAAATAATTAATACAGTCAGTTATGACTATTGGATTAATTTTATTTTTATTTATTTATTTTTGTCGTACTTTTTATTTAGGTTGTACGAAATATTACATTAGTTCAAGTTAAAATCAATGGAACAGAATACTTTAGAAAAACTATCAGTGCTACTGGGCAACTGGATTTACAATATCTCATGCTCGGAGCAGTTTTTGGAAATGGTAGTGAAGTTAGAAATTTCAAAGGTGTAATTCAGGATGTAGAAGTGAGTAGTTTATTTATTAATTTTTAATAAAAATAAAAACAAAATTGAAATTTGTAAAAAAAAAATTATCTAGATGAACAACGGTTCAAGAGTTATGGTTGTTGAATTTTTCCCATTGAACGTTGAAGATCTTATTATACCTCCTAAGCTTGGTCAAGTCCTTTTTAACAACTCACTTGTCCTGGAGGGCGTAGTCAGTGACAATTCGTGCGTTGATGATCCTTGCATGCACGGTGGGATATGTACTGTAACCTGGAATGACTTCAGGTAAGTTTGTTTGTCAGATTTAATCCATCGGATCTAATATTAAACAAATGGTTACAGTTGTGCTTGTACTGTGGGCCACAAAGGGAAACAGTGTGAGGAGATGGAGTTCTGTCAGGTTCAAGACTGTCCTGCGGGAAGCGAATGCAGGAACCTCGATCACGGATACGAATGCGTAGCTAATATTACGATTCACAAACCAGATGTGGTAAGCAATTTTTTTCAACATTGGTATTGATGGTTTGCAAGATTTTTCCGTTATCATTTATTCTTATTTTTAGATGGCACCCGGATTGCAATATAAATTTGTGCGTGGCGAACAGAATACCATGCTCAATGAAATTTCTTTCGCATACAGGAGTAAATCCGGAGGGAAAATTTTACAAGTCGGCCCTGATCACAATGGAAATCGTTTTATAGTCACTGTCTACAAAGACCAGCTCACTGTCTCTTGGAATTTAAATGGACTGGAAGATGTTAAAACTATATCAAAAGACCAGAGGGACGGTGACTGGACAAATGTCTGGTTAAAGATGCATGACAATACAATCACAGGAGGTCTTTTCGGTGCTTCGGAAGACACACCGCAATACTTCACATCTAACTTTTCTCAAACAGCTTGGGAAACATTTGTTTCAATGGCCAATATCACTATCGGTAATTTAAAATAAATAATACATTTTGAAAAGCTTAAGAAAACTAATATTTATGTCTGAACAAGGAGACAAACCCCATAAATGTGTAGTATTTCAAAATTTACCATTCTCCCTTTTGTTGAGTTTGTGGTATTTCTATTAGTCTTAAGTTTAATCTATCTAGACTCCTTACCTTATTCATAAAATCATTTCCTCTCACCAGTTCAGCTTCCATTTTCATCATTATCCATAATCCAACAAGGTTTCAGTTGTCAACACCATCTCCTCAACAAGTACAAGTACAAAACCTCTCGATCCATCCGATCCCTACTTCTAGAGTCCACTTAATGTTTTATTGTTTAATAGTGACGTATTAAAAAATATATATAATTATCAGGTGGAATGAGGGGCATAGATGCTGAGGTAGATGACAGACACACTTATACAACAGGAGAAGGAGGATACACAAATCCTGTAGATATTATTCACGAACAACAAACTCCACCCACTTCCACTGAAAAAGGGTTTTACGAAGTTAGTATTATAAATTAATGTTTAATGGACGTCATACCTAATAATTTTTCTCCAAAGGGTTGTATCGGCGAGGTTCGCTTTGGAAGTCTTCTCCTGCCATACTTCACCCCTCAGGCTCTCAATTCATCCAATATCACGTCGAAAGATCACTTTGAGCTTCTCCCAGGGAGTTGGATCGGACAAGAATTGGGTTGTTTGCTGTGTTTTGATCAAGAATGCCATCACGGTGGAAAGTAAGTTTGTACACGTTTAGCTGTAATGTGTTTTAATCTGTTGCGTTTTTTTCTTTTAAAGATGTACAAATTCGACCCTTTTCTACACTTGTACATGCCCCCCTGGGTATGATGGAGATGCATGTGAAAACGATATTGATGAATGTAAAGAAAACGACTGTAAAAACAACTCGACCTGTAAAGATGGTCAGGCAACATACACATGTGACTGCATGCCTGGCTGGCAAGGCCCTCTGTAAGTATTAATTAAAAAATCAAAAAGATAAAATATTTTAAAAAATTTGTTTTTAAGATGTGATATTGAAATCGACGAGTGCAGCTCAAAACCGTGTCAAAACGGAGGTACTTGCATAGATCACCTTGGTTTCTTCATATGCGAATGCCCTGAAGAGTTTATTGGCACAATGTGCGAACAGCTTAAGCTCGTCACTTGTGACAGTGTACCTTGCAAGAATGATGCTGTTTGTCGTGATGTAATGAGTGAGTATTCAATATTTCTATTATCATTCTATTTTTAAAAATATACCAATTAAAATAATTTACTCGTATTGTTAATGTGTTAATTTCTATTGTTTTCTTCTGTGTTAATTGAATATTGAAAGTTCATATTTATAAATCCACTTTTTGGGGGCTGTGGTGGAAGTATAGTTTAGGTGTCCAATTCTTCTTTGTATAGCTCAAGGAAAACTTGAGTTTACTGGCTCACAGACCAAATAGACTTTAAGCCCTACTATATGTTAGGAATTACTTTTCTTTTACTCTTTTTTAAATCAAAATTTTGTTTCACTTACGATGATTTAATTTTTTTAAATATTTCAACCCTCAATCCTTTCTTTGAGTTGAAGAGGGCAATAATGGATCGGCAGGGTTTGAGAAGTTTGTAACTTGAGGGCGTTATTACTTGCTGAAGGATTACATCCTGGAATGACTTTTAAGAGTCCTGAAGATGGTGCGTAAGTGGTCGTAATGATTTAGGTGTTGACACAGCGCTCTCATCACTGTAAGGCTAAGGTCCGAGGTTTGAATCCAGCGGCCCTCATTCAAATTTGACAAACTTACAAACGGACCTTATTCTTAAACACCGACACCTCAAGGGTTCATCTAATCTCGTAGTTGAAATACCCTTGTTAAAAATAAATAAAAGATGGTGTGTCCCAAAAATATTTTTGTTTGGGTCCTGGGATTCAGTTTTGGTTATGCCTCTAGTCTAATAACAGATATAAGAGGGCTAATTCTAAGCCCAGCCTGTTCGTTTCAATCAACACCTAGGAGAATCCTCTGCATTATTTAAAATCAAAAATTTTGGCAACAATCAGCAAATAAATTATATTAAAACTCTTTCAGCTTATCTGCTTAAATGCTACGTAAGATGGTATTCAAATTAAAACAGAATGGCTTGATACAATTATTTTTATAAATACTTTCCTTATTTTTGCATTATTTTATTTTATGTAAAAGTGCTGATAGAATGTGTTTAATCAGCTCTTCAAAAATTTATCAACATTTGTTTTATGGATGAAAAAAAAAGCCAATTGCTGTATCCAGTTAGAATGCTTCTACCCAATGTTGAATAAAAGATCCATTTTTTAAACCACGCATTGTTTAAATTGAGCACATTTTATTAGTTTATCTTTAAAAAAAAATATCTTTGTTTAACAACATTATCAGTGATAACAAGAAAAAATGAGTTGGTGTTATCAATTACCTTTCTTATAATCTCTGATCAAACATAAGACTCTTTTAGTCAACGTGTGCTAAGAATTAAATTTTTATCTCTTTACATTAGATCCAGCGACGAATGACAACTTTACTTGCGACTGTCAAGACGGTTTTCTTGGGGTTTATTGCGAATATGCCTTCTGCGAGAAGAAGCCTTGCGAAAACGGCGGTATTTGCAGGAAGGATGGCATGGTAAGAATGGCTGTGATTAAATTTACAATAACTGTGACCTGATATTTTATCGTTGAAGAAACCGTTTTGCGAATGCCTGCCTGGTTTTACCGGAAAAAATTGCGAAACTGACATCAACGAGTGTGACAGTAATCCCTGTGAGCATAACGGCCTTTGTAAGGACTTTACGGCGTCTTTCATCTGCAACTGCACCGGAACAGGATTCACTGGATCGACGTGCAATATCGACATCGACGAATGCGAAATAGATGATATTTGCCCAGCTAACAGCCAATGCTTAAACACAATGGGCAGCTTCTTCTGCAACTGTTTTTCAGAATTTTGTGGACCCAATTGCTCTTTGCCCAATCCTTGTATGCAAGTAAGTTTATTTTTACATTATTTATTTATTTTTTATTTATTTATTTTTTTAAGTTTATCACCATTCAAAAGTTTAGAGTTACTTGGCTTTCTGGCTTAAGTTAACAACTGCTTAAAATGAAAAATGATTGAAAAATTAGGTCATTAAACAAAAAAAATTATCACACTGTACTTAATTGTTTTTTTGTTTTAAGATAAAATCCATGGTGCTTCATTTATTTGGCTTTATGTCATATTCCTTTTCAAGATGTAAGATAAGCCAATTTATCAAATAATAAAATTATAACATTTCAAGTTGTTTTGTTATCTAAAGAAAAATGATTCTTGGGAGTGGGATATTGAAAATTATTCACGCATCTATTAACTTTAAATAAAATCCATCCAAGCAGGTGTCCCAAAATGGAGCATTCTTGGTGCTGGCTTGCCAATTTATTTCAGCTCACCCTGACAGCCCAGGAACCTCAAGCTTGTCAAAAAATAATTCAAAAAAATGTAAAAAAAAAAGAAAGGAAGATCGACATTGTTCTAATTCACCCAAGTCACGTTAAGTGTGTTGTCACTTAAAAAATTAAAATAAAAAGCCTGCACTATAAATCAACACAACGAATTATCGGCACACACTAGACTGAAGGGACAAGAACTGAACAGAAGGCATTCACAATTAAGAAGACTACTAGGACCAAAATCAAAATTGTAATACTCCATAAAACAATTTGACCTATTTATGGTATCGCGGAAGTATACCACAAACCCATCCAAGCATTTCAAAGTCCTCAGAAGAATTTTTAAAGATATATTTTCATCTAAACGTGAAACCTGAATTAAAATCCGGATGAAATGGATATATTCCTTGAAAGCTTGTTGAAGGCATGGAGTGTTTTTCTTACTTTCAAATTTTCTTATTTTTATATAATTAATGTCCTTATTAATAATGGCAAAAAATTAATATTTCATTATAGATGAAAAGGTGTTAAAACACCCAAGAAACCACGATTTTATTTGTCTATTGGCCAAATAGACCAAAAATTTGGGCCCAAATGGGCTAATTCCTGCATAGCACTCCATAAACTAAAACACATTCCTTCTGAAAAACTTAATTAAATCAATCTATCAGTCAAGTTTGTTGGAATTAATTTCTGTTTGTGAGATGTTAAGCTCTTTTGCATTGCTGATAGCCAGAACATCTAAAAATTAAAAACATCACCATAGATTTCTTGAATTGTTTAATACCCTTTCATCTACACTGTACAAGAAAATGAAGTCACCCAGCAGTGACATTCCCTAACATAAATTTTTAATAATTGTATAATCAAATTTATTCAACTTGTATATATTTTTGTTTTTTCTCTTTTAGGAAAGATGTGCTAATGGTGGTTCGTGTGTTCCACAATGTTTGGAGAAGCCTGACTATAGTTGTGAATGTAGCCATCCTTACACTGGTAAAAACTGCACAGAGGTAATGAAAATAATATAAAAAATTGCACGATATAATCAGTGTAATATATTGAACAACCGCGATCTGTTCCAACAGGTGATGCAGTTTGGAAGCGGTAGGGTCGCAGATATCGCACTCATAGTAGTGCCTATACTCACAATCCTCATAGTCGCCGGTTTGATTTCTCTCTCTGTTTTCCTAATGATGGCGAGGAAAAAACGAGCGACACGAGGAACTTATTCGCCTAGTTCGCAAGAGTATTGCAACCCACGAGTGGAACTCGATAACGTTATGAAACCGCCGCCTGAAGAAAGACTAATATAATTGTGATTTTTCCCCTCACTTAATCGGATGTGAAATTTGTACAAAATTCCTTTTATTTTCACCAATTCTATTACCAAAGGTTACATCTTAGTAGAAAGAAATGTTTTTAGTAATTTAAGTAATAAACAAAAAAGTCAATAATTAGATTGGTAGGTTTGAAAATTTCAATCTAGAAAAATCGAGCAAAAGGAGTGTGTTGTGTATTGTACAGTGCCTTAAGTGAATTTGTCTTTCTATAAATGTACATTTCGTGGGGGTAAAATTGGGTGAATCGATTCGATAGACACTTGTGCCTGTTTCTTGGGACCTTAAATAAATATGTATTTTGCCTATTGATTATAAATTTTATTTATTTATTTTGATCTCAAGCCAATCAATTATTTAAATCCAGCATTAATGTTTCGATCTGATAATTTTATATTAACTACAATTTATTACTTATATATTTCTTTTATTTGTAGATAATTTTCTTATTTGTAAATATTTGTTAATTTTTGTAATTATTAAAAAAAAATAGGTTTTATGTACTTTGTAATTGATATAATGCATTACATGACTGTATTACAAATTTAACTCCGTCCAGTTTAAACAATATATATTTTCTACACAAATATTTGTCAACAATTTTGTGAAATAAACATTTGAATTATTACTTTTGTGCGTTTAATCCATGTTATGTTAGATCCAAAACCTTTTTCTCTACCTTTGTATTTGTACATAGAGTACATTTATTGAGACAGTGATAAATTTTGATCATCTGATAAAAATAAGCTTGAACATCTTAAACTTAAAACTTCAAGAAAGCTTCTTAAAACAGTCCATTTGAAAATACTATGTTTTAGTTTTAATCATCAATGTCAGCAATAAATAGGCGTTGCTATTTGCTGGGGGGGGGTTACTGCTCGATTTACATTAGTTCAACTCCTTACACATATGTATAGAATAATTAATTAAGGTTTTTAGTTGAGATAAAAAAGTCAATGGCACGAGCGGGATTCGAACTCACGATCTCCAGCTAGATACACCGCTGCTCTACCACTTTGTCAATCGTGACCTCAATCCACTCGGACACCAACTTCCCATCTCAATCAAACCTTTTCAATTTTACCTCCTTCAAGTTCCCGTGGTCAAGCGGACCACGAAATTAGTGAACATATGTATAGAATTGAGTTACGTCTTCAATTACTTTAGATTCTGGCCATCCAGGATCAGACATCTGTCCCCCTACCAAAGTTAGACTCCAAAACACTGTAATGATTTTGACCTAGATTCTAGGTCATAAGCAAAAAATTGAAAACCAATTATTCCATTTATATTGGCATGTTTAGATAGCTCATACCACACAAACTCTTTTTGTCCTTCCACCAGTCTATAGTATATGAGACAGTCCTTTTGGCAGACAATGCCTTGAACTGATGATCTTTTTTTCATTTCTTTAGGATTCTTACAGGTTTGATGAATCCTTACAACAGAAATTTCCCTACAGTTAAAACCACTGGAGAGAGAGAAAAAACTTCATAAAAAATCATAATAAATAGGAATAACTTGCCAGTTTCTTCTTGATAATATAAATTAGTGAATTTTTTTTTATATATCACTGATTACTGATTTATTTATGCATGCTCAAATCTGGATGAGTACACAGTTGAGCTTATCACATCTTGCAGTTCACTGGTAATTTCCGGTTTTTGTAATTTACAATTACAGGCAGGACGTGAAAATTACCCACCCCATGTGTTGGCAGACACAGATCAAACCTATAGAAATGATGAATGGTGGAGTGAGTGTGGTGTTCAATCCTTTAACTTAGGTCATATCTTGGGTTATCAACAGCTTAGCTAAATTCATTCCCTCTCTGACATCCTTACTTGCATTTGTACTTATTTACATACCATGTTCAGAGTGATGGAGTACTCGATATTCCCCCATCATCAGTTATATAACATGGTACCTAATCAAGAGTCGGTGGAGTACTTGATAATCCAGCTCTCTCACGCTACACATTCATGCCAACAAATGCATTGACTCCCAGCATATGCTAGGGGCACACAATTATCATTACTATATGCAATAATTCCTCCAAGAATCAGAACAGAGACTCAGATACTTGTTGCCAGGCACAAGCACTACAAAAAGACATTCATACAAATTCTTCCAAATATCTCATAGTGCAATTTTTCAATAATTTTGACCAATGATCAAAATGACCTGTTTTGATCACGGTCACATTTCCTTGTCCTTGTTCTGTCAAAAGCTTGGTAGCGTTGAACTGTGCCACAAAAAAGGATGTATTATGCAATTTAATATATCTTCTAAATGTAACATATTATATTGTGATATTTAGGTAATCAGAACTATGATCAGAATAAGTTACTTGTGACTCATTTTGATCACAATTTTGTTTATACCTTATTTTTTAGTTATTGGTAATTAACTTTGAGAACTTGGTACTGCCATGGACTCTGAACCATTCATTCATTTATCCAAATTATTCCAAATATAACATATTTATATTGTGATATTTGGAGTATTCAGAGACCTGATTACAATGAGTTACTTGTTCACAAACCTATTTCTACACTGTTTTTTTTTTTTTTTTTTTTTAATTAATGGTTAAGGACTTGGTACTGCCTAATACACTCAGAAGCTTTTTCAAAAAGACATGTATTTATGCAAATTAACATATCTTCCAAATATAATATTATATTGTGATATTTAGATCATTTAAACGCTATGAATTCACTTGTGACTTATCTTTATCACAATCAAATTTCCGCCCCATTCTTTTTGTAATTAAGTACTTGGTACTACGAGTGCAGTTGATACAGGAAGTGCCTCAATTGATACGAACGTTCAAATAGGCGGGATAGATTGAAGAAAAGTTAAAATGAGATATTTATTAGTATGTTTTTTAGTAGAAACTTTCCAAGAAAAGGTTTTCGAAGGAAATTAAATTTTTAAATAGGATCCGAGTTAAGTGCACTTCGTGCTATCGTTGGCCGGAGATCGATGGTTTGATGATCGACCATCGTCATCATCGATAAGCGCCTAGGACGATCAGGGATCTGAGCTGGGCCCCGGCAGACATTTTTATACCCCGACACACTCAACAATCAACACAAAAAAAAAAAAAAAAACTCTTCGGGGCTTGTCAAATTTGTGATTTGTGCAGACCAAAGAACTCCAGGCCCGTCACGACGAAGAACCCTACACGCGAAGTTCGCCCGCCTCCTCGGATACAAAAACAACGCCAGGCAGCAAATGCCGTTTGTGGACGGGTCCGGCCGGACGGAGATCGCATCGAGCCGTGGAAAGGAGGAAACAAGTGAAAGTCAACTAGGAATTTTAATTAATTTTATTTAACTAATTAGACGGCGGAAAAGGTTAGACACAAGTTTCTAAACAATTTTCTATAATTTATATATTTTTTTTTTCAATTTTTCTTTTCTTATACACATCCAAAATTTTATTAGAAAAAAAGAAGAAATCACAAACTTTCTCCTTTGATAATAATAACCTTAAATACCTTCTTGTGTGTATCGGTAATACTTTTATTACATTATTTTTAATTTTCAAGCATGCCTTTAACCGTGTGAAGCATGATCGATTTCAATTGTTTAATTAATGATTAACAATAAACAATTCAGTACATAAAGAGCATTAAAGTAAACAAACGCTTCTTTTTTTCAAAATAATTTTAAAGTGTCATTTGCACGCTACATAAGCCACTCATTAAAAAATAAATATTTTTGCTAAAATTTTGTTGTATGTGTCTATTGTTTTTATTGTAGATGTAAAGGCTTTTTCAATTACAAATTGACAATTATACACGTTTGAGAACGTATATTTGATTTCTTTTCACTTTTTAGTACGATCGTTTTTGATCATTTTGGTCTGCCTAACGTTGTTTTGATCGGACAGGTAATTATCAAACTACAGGTCCATCACATCACAATCTCCAAGAAGAAATTGATGATTAAATATGTTTTAACTGTTAATTTATTAGATGATGGGTTGATGCTAAAATAATGCAGGTTTTTGATGTTAAGTAAAAACAAGATACAATTTAACTTCAACAAAATATATTCACTCAAAAGAACTTCCATTACTATCTATATATTTTTTCCGACGCATTGCCAATGCATTAATCTCAGAAGAGTAGAAATTATGGTCTCTGGAATCGACAAACTCCTGAAGTCCTGGAGTGCGAAGTCAGTGTCTGGCTTCGGAACTGTTTTTCCTCCGAAAAGTGGTTGAGACGTTTAAAAAAGTTTGAAAAAAGACCTGGTGAGTATGGTATATGTGGTAAAGCCTCGTAACCCAACTCATAGTCTTGCCAGAGTTCGTTGTGCGACGTGTGTTGTCATGAAGGATGATAGACCCATTCCGATTGATTAATTCTGGTCATAAATGCCGCATTTTTCAGCCCATCCTGTTAATTTCATTGCAGTATTCTTCTTAGTGATGGTTTCACTCAGATTGAGGACACTATAATGTGTCCTGCAGGCTTCCATAATTTTTTTTTTTTGGATGTAAGCTTGGCTTTGGAAACAGCCCAGGTTTTTCACTCTTATCTTCCCACTGTGTAGAACGTTGTTTGTTGTCATACACTATTTTTCGTCACACATTACTTTACAATTAATAAATGTATCATTTTTAAAGTGTACAGAAAGCATTGGGCAGATTTCAGACCTGCGATCCTTTTGGCGGTCGTTCAGCTCATGCGGAACTTACTTGGTGAGCTTTGTTTACTCAATAGCTTCCAGATCGCAAATGACTATGGATTGGTCAACACCAACTTCTTCCACCATTTCTCAAGTAGTTTCTATGGGATAGACTTTAACTGGTTGTCAACAGCAGGATGGCCATCACCTTCTTTGCTCATGAGGTCATAATCTCCATTATCGAATTTTTGAAACCCGAAACGCTGCACTGTGGATTCATTTGTGGTTCCTTGCCCCCCAAATGTTGTTAATTGAGGTATGCGCTGCACTTTGCCCAAGTTAATTTATAGAAATAAATTTTCCTGAAAATGGCTCTAAAAAAACATCATTTTGTTTGAATGCACTGAATGACACGTACTGAATTAAATATTTTTACAAAAAGGATTGTAAGAGAAAGAAAGCGAGATAAATAAGTTATAAAATGATCTGTATTCCATAGCATAGTGGATTAGTTTTGTTTACACAATTGGTATTAAAAATGAAGTGAAAAGGAAAATCTGCATTTATTTTGCATGAACCTATAAAGGACTATGGGCTTGGTTAGTTTGCATTTTCAGAATTAGACTTGTCATGAGAATCACTTGGCACTGCTGCAGTCAGGTTTCAGCCTTGGGCTCCTAAGCTGACAGGTCTTTTCAACCCCTGTTACATGAAGTAACATAAGCACACATTCACTCATTCTTAAATACATTCATTCCTATGTATTGTCACTCAATTAGGGTTATAGATACTTGATGTTCTTCAGTCATCTCACACTAGCCATCTACTTCCAAGAAACTCACAATTGATTGAACTTTATTGTATATTTGTACATTACAGTACCAGCCCTCAAACTTTTGCCCTTTTGTAATAGGTCTTGGTTAGTTTGTATTTTTAAATTAAACCATTAAAATAGAATAGTCTTTTACGGCGTAGGCTCCTGGGCTGATGGGTCATTTCAGCCCCAATGAAATAATGTAACTTATTCATTTTTAACATTAATTTGTCGAAGAAGTGAGCAGTGGTCAGAAATGAAGTACTTTAGAAAAAAAAACCTTTTTTCATTTTCCCTTAACATTTTGACCTTTATTCGGGTCATTTTCATGGCCTGGATTAATTAGAAAACATATTTTGATTGGAGAAATATGTTTTGCAATCCAGCTAAACCCTAAATATGACCCAAATAAAGATTGAAATGTTGGCAAGAAAAAAATGAAAGAAGAAGGTATTTTTCTAAAATACTTCATACCTGACCGCTCCTCATTATTCCAGCAAATAGTGTCAACAAAAGAGTGCCCATTTTTTTCTTTTCCACAGATTAAAACAGAAGACCCAGAGATTCCAATTCCCAAATTAGGAAGTCTTTATTTGAAGCAACATAGGTCGGGGGATCTAGAAACATTTCTCAGCATACACATATGCAGGCTTTGATCCAAAAGAATGTGTCCATGGGTCAATACATATTAAGATGAAAATGATCCCAGATTTTTTATGTTTCAAGCTCTCTGAGGTTTACCCAATTTTTATTTACTTTTTCATCATCACATGGTCTGGCAGAATTTGTTGAGATGTCTTGGGTCTTAGCCACCTCGTTTACTTTTTCCTTACCCCCAGAACTATTTAATTAATATTTTGTTCAACCGAAAAATGATATTTAACCAAATAAAACGGGGGGGGGGGAGAAATAAATATCCTATTCTATGCTGGCCCTTCATAATATTTGTGAAGAAAAAACAAAAGAATTTTACTATTTTGTTCTCCTTGCAAAACAGTGTACAAGTTGTTTAAGGGCAGAATTTAAAATTCTTGCTTAACTGTACCATAGAGGCTTCCCCTCCTCATGAAACCACAATTTAAGGGATAATTTTTGCCAGTCTCTGATCCATTTGATTGCCGTATTGTTTATACTGTAGTTTTCACACACAAAATTATTTTTATTTTTAAGCAAACTAAATGGCATTTTATGTTATTCGTGCAACTAGAGCTCACATTTTTATGATAAAGTTGTGCAGCAAAACAAAAGCAAAAATTCCAGAAATAGCTAGCCTAGGTAGCTTTTCAATGGTATGCAGATTAATTTTACTTAAAGCATGTTACATTGATCAATTTTTCTTGTACATTCTTCCTACTGTTGATGTTGATATTTGCTTAAAACAGGGAGTAATTAGATAATTGATTTTTTTAGGAATTAGATTAAATTTAGAAAAGTAATTCCTATTCCAGGAGGGGTTGTCATTGAGTTGTGGATATGGGGTTGACCACTTTAAACCGATACAAAGTTACAAGGACAGTGCTTACATTCAAACCCTAAACTGTTTGTGTTACTAATTAGATGCCCTAAAGAATCAACCATCACGGCCGCCATAAAATTAAGCTAACATTCTCCCAGTTTCTTATAATTTTTCCTCATTGCTTATACTTTCCAACCAGTGACATATGATTAACATCACACTTTAATTTGTTGCATTTGGAAAACAATTTGATGATGATGCTTATTTAACTCCATACTTTTTGCTCAAAACCTGCCTCCTGTTGTAAACGGTGCTCGAGTACTAACTGACAATGAGGGCCACCAGCTGGACTAATTTGTTGTCAGTGCTTTATAGATTTTATCTGACAGAAACAATCGATTGGTATTCATAACCAAAATTACTCTTAATACTTTCAGCTTCCTCAATGTTGAGAGGAAAAGCCATGAGCAAATAAAGCTGAAAACTTTGGGACAGTTGTTTGTGTGTTAAGTAACAATGGTGGATTGAATTAACAGTTTTACTCATTGAAGATAATGAACCTGTAATTTGGTCATTACTGATCATATTTTTCTTCAGTCTCTCAGATAGCAAAATACTGAATGCATTGAGGATAGGCAAACCGAATTGATTGGTTATGTCCAAATTGCAATTCTTGTAAAGGTATCTAAATGAAGGTGCAAGTTCTTGCAACAAGGACAGGAAAACCCGCGAAGAAAATCCTACATATTATAGATTGGTCAGATGATCCATTTTTAGCAACCAATTCTCAGTGAGAGGAATAAATTAAATTAAATACTGAAATTTCCTCTTGGGGCTTGTAAAGTGTTATTGGGCTTGTGCCATTTGTGTCATCATTTCAGAGCCTGATGGTGAGAAGCTGAAACCTATCCAATGGGCAAAATGGTCGGAAATGAATTACAATATTCAAAAGTTTACATAAAACAATGTAATAAGGAAGGGCAACGTCAAAACAAGAGAAAAAAAAGCCGGGAGGCTCAATTTTGACAATTCATTTACTTTAAGCTCATTTTTCCATTTATGTGACATTGTCAGATGTTTATCAATGAGTATATCCTTACCATTTGGCATTTGTTTATATCAGGAATGGATCGAAATGTTAATAATACTTTTTATGAGTCGAAGATAACGTTTATTTGTACCTTATATCTCACTCTCGCAGTAATTTTGTTTTATTAATTAATCCTTTCCAACAAAATGACAAAAAATACAACAGGCCGGGATGTTTGCACTTCCTCTTGTCAATAGGAATTCACATATTTTTACACTCCATCCTTGTCAATAGGAATTCACATTTGCAAAGATAAAATTTACGTGTTTTTAAGAATGTTAGGAAACACTCGGCCGAAGATTATGCTATATATTAAAAACATTAAATAAGTACTGCCTTTAATAATTCTACCTTATTACATAATTAATTTGTACTTTATGTGTGCGCATGTACGCGTGCATGTGGCTTTTGATATTTGAATAAGACAGAAGAGAACATCAAATATGTCGATTGTTATTAAGTAAATGTTACAAAAGGTAGAAATCAGGCTATTTTTAATTTATGATAATCAAATTAATACGCTAAATATCTCTAACGTAAAATGAATGTGTCTTTCCCATAATTAATTCTGATTTTTTTAATTTGAAAAAATAAATTTGCATTTTGATAAATGATTCTTTTCTAAATATTTCAGAACTATTTCAAAATGGCTGCAGACCATTTCTGTTTACGATGGAACAATTACCAAAGCAATATGGTCTCTGAACTTGATATTTTAAGGACTGAAGAATATTTGGTTGATGTTACTCTGTGCTGTGAAGGGCATAAATTTAGAGCGCATAAAGTGATACTTTCTGCATGCAGTCCGTATTTCCGAAATGTTTTCAAGGTATGTAGGCTAAAATAGTCTCATTGTTCAATTTATTTAATGACTGTTTAATTTTCTCAACAGGAAAACCCGTGTGAACATCCTGTTGTAATTTTAAAAGATGTATCTCCTGATGATGTGGAAGCCTTATTAAGTTTTGTATACCAGGGTGTGGTTTATGTCTCAGAAAAGAAACTGTCGTCGTTTTTACAAACGGCGGAACTTTTACAAATCAAAGGTCTGGCCGGGGCAGCATCTAGTTTTAACGATGAACAAACAAAACAAGCGGCGACACCTCAGAGCCCAATAAAAAGAAGGAAAGGTGCTCCTGTCAGGATAGTTAAACAAGAAGACGGAGAAGAGGACAGCAATCAAATGGAGGCCGAAGGAGAAAACGTCAAGAATGAGTTCTCAGAAGAAATGGATGCTTCCAAAAATGTAACTAATTTTTTTTTTACAATTAACATAACTGTAGTACCTTTCTTCTCAATACATGGCTGTACAGGATGAAGATGGGTCTATGGGTGAGGAATCAGAGTCCGAGAATGGAGGCGAAGTCAATACAAGCAATTATGGATCAGTGGATATGAGAGGGGATGAAAACATTGTTAGCGATAGGGATAGAGTTATGGGTAATTCAAGGGATCAAATGGTGACACTTCTTCAACAGACTTTGGCTAGACAAAGGACTGCAGCACCGTCACAATCATTGTTAGAAAATTCAGTCCAAGGTAAATTAAGATTTATTTTTAATTTAATTTTTTTATGTGAAAATTTTTAAAATGTATGTTGAAAATATAAAATTTTTATAGGCCAATTTCCAGTACCTGTTCAAAACCAAGGATCAATACCAGAACTTTTATCACCAGCAGGTATGTGATTTCATAATTATTGTGTGCTGTAGGTGTTGGCATGTTTTCATTTTATTTTAGTTTTTAATGCTTGGTGTATTTTATTTATTATTTTGTTGTGATGAACTAGTTCTTTCTTCTTTTTTCTTTTATCCTAAGTGACTGCAAAGCATTAAGTAAAAATAATTAATAAAACAAACAATTGGAAAGTCACAATTTCTGCTGTTAGCGTTTTTATTTTCAGTTACAATAAAAAGATGTGAACTATTTTTCTGTTGTTAAAAAAAACCAAAACATTTTAAGTGTTTCTTAATAAATTTTTAGTCAATTTTTTTTGTGTTGTTAAACAAAATGGCATGTATAAAAAAATTAGATATTTTTTAAAGGAAAGTAAATAAAGCATACTCACAAAGATTTTTAAAATGCTTGTTTTGTACTATGTACATAATATTTATATACATATTCATACACCGCCATTCGTTTACTTGTGTGGTAAGAAATTTTGTGCTTTGAATGCATCATTATTACTAAATTAACATTAAAGTTGACTTAGGGAAGTTAGTTGAATTAGAATAGCTTTATGTTGGAGAAATGGATACCACTTGTTAATTTTGGTTCTTTTATTGCCTTTATAATGCAAATTTTATAACTGACAACTTCGGTCAGTGAGCTATGTCATTGTTTTCTAATATTCTTATCTACCTCACTTATCCTAATACTCAACTATTAACGTTTTCCAAAAGGGATTAGAGATGAAATATTTACATTATTCGTGAAGACACATTTTAAATACTTATATACAACACAATAGTCATTTAATATTAAAATATAAATTTGAATATCTTTTAATTTTACAAGAAAACACATTCATTTATATGCGCTTGAGAAAGAGTAAAAACAAAATATTCCCAGTTGCTTCCTACAACTACTAAATTTATACTTTTATAATATTAACCTCCTATAGTTAATAATTAAAATAAAATAGTTCCAGCAGTTTGATCATTTCTGAGGGCTGCTTATTCTTAATTCTAACCAAGTAAAACAATGAAACTGCCATCTTCAGCATTTACCTGTTTATAGAATATACTAGGCTGAAATGTGTTTTAAGATGAATAATGAAAAATTCAGACGGATCAACTTCAACTCTCAGACGAACATTTCATTTTAATAAAAAGTCATAATTCGACAAAAATGCAGTGGTCATAAATAACGGAATATATTAGGCGCTGTTTTTACAATGAATACATAATTTATACCGGTTTCATGCTTATTTTTGTCTTGCTAATCTCCTGGTGCCTTCATTTCCAATTTAACTTATCATACGTTGTAGTGAAGCATTTTTTATTTATATCCAATTGGATTTTTTTTGGCAATAAATGATCATTACAAATTATAACTTGTAAATCAAAACAAAACTGTGTGAATTATAATGCCTCTAGTAACTGTAATACACTAAAAACAAAGTCATTTAGGCTGTGTTGCACCAACTTGGTTTAAACTCAGTTCAGTAACTACCATTTATCCATTATCCACACATGTACCTGTTCATTTAGTGTAACAATTTTTTCGAAGTCCTGATGAAGGCGATATATCCGAAAGCTCGACAAGAAAATAAATGTTTCTGTCTTCCTGGCCTCACCCCCAATCAACCTTTGCAAAGAAAAAACATTCAATAACTGAAGTTAAACTAAATTACTCTTTTTCATTAAAAAATGCTAAAAGTCTTGAAATATTCTTATTTATATTGAATTAATTTTTCAATTTATTTTGAACTGAGATCAAATTATGAACCTGGTTCAAATTGGATGGCCATCGAACATGAGTCAAACCTAGTTAAGAGATAAACCTCATAATATAATCTGTGTGTCATTAAAGCATTTTTATGATTTGAGTCAAAAGCAATTTGAATCAGTTTTTGCTTCTACATTTCAATAAAAATTGATCATCTTTAGGAATGCGTCTAATCGTAAATTATGGTTACTTGGTTCTAGATGTCTTTTATTTTTCAAATCGTAACAGTAAGTCCAGTAATTCTCTCTCTCTCTCTCTCTCTCTCTCTCTCTCTCTCTCTCTCTCTCTCTCTCTCGTTTTCTTTCTCTGTTTCTCTCTCTCTCCCTCCCTCCCCCCTTCTTCGTACCTCTGAAGATGGTTTGAATTATGACATTTTAAATAATTATTAGTGCAATAGGCCCATATTGATATAACATAAAAACCAGTCAATCTAATTGAAGTTGTTATAACTTAATTTATTCCTAACAGTCAAAAATAATAAGACATTTTAGGGGCATCGGTGGCCGCAACGGTTTAGGCGAACCCAACATACTTGTAAATGGGCTTTTTTTTTCCAAAAAACCTGGCACTCCAAGGGTTGATATGACCTGCTGTAGCCCTCTTAAATTTTTTTTTTTAAACGTTACACATCGACAAAAACATACCTTCTTGTTATGCATATTTGGAATAAAAATAGCTCAGGTGTTTGATTTAATTATTATTACAAGAGTTACAATTACCACGTTAACACATCAAATGTTAACAGTTTTTTTTAATTATCTGAAGCGGATGATTAAGTTTAAAATGTTTGAAACCAAAACCAAAGAACAATCAGTAGGGTTGATTTACTCAATATGGTAAAATCTAGGTTTAACCCAAATATTAGCCCAAATTATTTTTTATTATTTAAAATTAAATTATATAGTAGTAAAACTGAAATTATAATTATTGTCATGCAAATTAATAGTCGTATTGAAAAATAATTACAGCAGAAAAAATTTAGAAAATGAAGTAAAACACAAATCCATTTGTAAAAATTAGCTTTTAAATCAAAGTAAAAATTATTTTTTAAACTAAATGAGGCATGTTTATTATTTTAATGCTTTTTCTTAACATTAATATTTTAACGTTTCAAAAGTTTTAAGGGCTATGGGTGGTTAACGATTGTTGTTGAAGATTTATTGCTAAAAACTATATGTTGCTCTAAAAATTTGGCCGTAATTTTCTTTAAAAATAAATCTACTTGAAAATTGAAAATTAAACTCTGATCCCAGTTTAGAAAGGCACAATTTTTCTTTTCTTAAGAAAAAAAAATCTGCAACACCATATTTTAGTTAATTATTGTACAGAATACTTTAATTTCATATTACATTTTTTCATAATTTTATTGAGATTGAGAACTGATGAAAGGGATGCCTTAATGCAAACAGTTTGTCACATTTTGGGATTTTGATTAAATTTTTGAAGGAAGATAGAATATTACATGTCGTCATTTAAAAATAATGTTTCAACTTGATAGCAAGACTATCCATTTCTCAGTTGTTGAATATTTAGAAAAAAAAACATCCCTTTTTAAATTGTGGAAAGAAATAAAAAAAAATTCTTGATTAAGACTACCCATTGTCCCTTTTGAATTGTTTTACTGCTTGGAATTTATATTCTATGGGTATTCTTAACAAGAGTTATATCTAAAAGTGCCAAGTTGGAAGAAGACAAAGGGTTGGAATATTGCATATGAAAGGGGGGGTGTTTGCAGATTCGCGGCGAGGAGAATGGAGATGTATGCAGCCTCAAAGGTGTCAGTTGTGTGGGAAGGTATTCTCAAATTCTGGAAACCTGAGACAGCATATAAGTAACGTTCACATGCCTGGCGAAAGAGTGCCTTGCAACGTTTGTTACAGAATGTTCAAAAATAAAGAATACTTAAGGAAACACCACGTACAAACGCACAATGCCCCCCTCCGAAGGCACAGGCGATGATATTTTTCAGATCTCCCGGTGAATCCCTCCAATTATGGTTTTTAAATTATTTAAAAAATTTGTTTTAAATTGATTTATATTTGCTTCCTTTTTTGGACACCACAGCAAATATAATTAATTGTCCTTTGTTAAATAATCATTTGAAATTATTATTTAATAAAAACAAAACAATTGGTATGTTTTCTGTGTTGACTATTGACTGTGATCTTTGTATGATTATTAATTATTTAAACGTAGGAAGTGCAATTTACAAGAACTAACTGAAAAAAAAGCAAGTCATATTTAGTTTTAAAAGAAGAAAACAAAGTATTTAAAAAATAAAAAAAGTAAAATCACACAACATTTGCCTTTTTGAATAATTGTTCAACGATGTAATTATTAGATTATTGTATAACTGTTATAAGTAATAAATCAATTACTTAATTACTAAACTTAAGTGCTTAGGACATTTTGTGTCTTGTAGTTTTTTTAATGTTCAAGTAAGTGCATTTGTATTGCGATACAAATATTTTTTATATTTATAATAACACGATATGCTGTTGTATTAACTTTGTTTTACTATTGTACAATAACAATTGTTGATTGCTTAAATGAATTTATTTCAGTTTTATTTGTGAATTTAATTTAAAATTAGAAAAATATGATTACATTATTAGAGAGAAAGAGGAAAGCGCAGATATAAAATTTACCAAAGTACCTTTATTTAGTGTTAACTTAGTTATTACCAAATACATTATTATTATTATTAAGAGTAAGATATGAAATTACACTGTTTGGAATACTATAAATAATATTTGAGTCATTTATTGTACTGTATAGATTGGTAGATTATTTGGGTATAAATGAAAATAATACAGAGTTTAGCAATAATATTTAGATGTAAACAAAAATGTTAAAAAATAAAGTAATATTGTTTCAGAATTTTTTTTAGCACTTGACGCTATTTTACAATGTTTATTTATTTATTTTTCTTTTTAATTCAATAAAGAATTAAAAATGAGGCAAGTTATTTGTGAATTACTTTGGCCCCCCTCTATTGTGTGACACCCATTTCTTGTTTATTTGTTTTGTTTTGGGATCTGTAAACCCGTAAACAGGCCTTTATTTTTGTTATTATTCAATTTATAATTTTGGAAAAACTCCTTAGACATTTATTTCAATTTTGGTTTTATTTAAGACATGCCATTTTGTTTTTTGTTTTATTTTTTCTTTCCTACATTTTATTTTATTGTTTTTACATTATTTTAATTACATTAATTTTAATATGTTTTATTTGAGTGTGATAATTTGTTTGAAAGAAAGTAGTTTTGTATGATGGGATTTTTCGTTAGTCACTTGGTTTTATTAATTGCAGTTACTTGTTTTTGTGTCTGATACTGTTCGAACACTACAATGTATCTACACGAACAAACAAATTTGTTTATAAATATTGATAAGTTATATTTGAGCCAACCAACCTCCTCCTCCCTGCCAAAAGAAAAAAAGACCACATTTATTATTTACAAGGTGATTTGTTCCATTTAATGAAGGTGCATGTTGGGTAGTTGTTTTCTTTTCATAGGGTGTTGAACAGCAGTGAATGCATGTATTCGGTGGATGTGAATTAAGTTGTTCATTTACTGGTTTGTAGGTAACACGGATACCTCGCATGCAGTTGAAAAATGTAAACTATTTGAAAAGTAAGATCTTGGGAGAAAACAATCTAATTCAATTTGAAACTTTACTAATAAATATATTTATCAATGTTATTTAATGGTAGAGGTGAAGTAAATCGCAATGGACTATTTTAAATTTTTGATGAAGTTATTTTAAATAACAACTATGCCAAATGGGACTTATTAATTTGCTTTTGTGTTTTAAGTGGTCATTTCAAGCTAAACATAATAAATTTTCAACACATCAGTGATAAATATAAAAGCTGATTTATTTATTAGTGCTATTTAAAAAAAAAGTTTTTATAATTGTTTAAATCTTGGAGAAGTGAGAGTCTTGGCTCGTTTGAAAAAAAATTGGCATGCTCAGGTAAGTATCGTAAATTATTAAATGTTAGACATTGTGAAATTAAATTATTTGTGAATTTTTTTCTAATGGTAATAATTTTAATTGCGGGTGTGCAGTTGGGGATAAAAAATTCTACATGTCGAATAAATTTTAAGACAAATTTTGTTCGACCTCTTATGTAGCATAATGTTTCGCTGCCAGCAGTTTTATTCAATGACGAATCTTATAATTAAAAAAAGGGGCACTACATGCGACTTAAATAAACTAAAACTTACACAAGCTGATGCTATGGTTATGACGTTTTCAATAAAACTTTTTTTAATGATAACAGGTCAAAAAATCACACATCGTCCAAGGGCCCAGGAGCCAAGAATAACATTAGGTGTAAAAATGGCCAAACATTACGTTAACAAAGCTGTTCCATCAATTTAAATTAAATTTTAAAAAATGTAAGAACATTGAAAAATATTATAAGATTCATAGGGGTTAGGTGAAATCAACTCCAAGAAATCCTTATTAAAATGTTAAATATTGTGGTGAACTTTGGCTCTGCAAAAGGGTAAAAGTTAAATTTTAAAATTCAGTAATTGGTAAAAATATTCCAAATTTAGACTTCTTACTTCACTGCTGTGATGTAAGTACATAAGCTATGTAAATCAAATAAATCTAACCATCTAAAACCATCCTCTGGGTGAGAAGTATGTTCGTAATTTTTGTCTGGTTGTTATGAAAGCGCCTGTAGGAAAGAAATTTAAATTTGGCATCTTTTTTATCATTAACCACTTTTGTAACTAACTTTTAGCGATGATTCAGGAATCGTGAGATGAGGTCTGGTGTGATGTAGGTTTAGATTTTATATATCGTCTCAACGTTTCGATCTTTGTTGAGATCATCTTCAGGGCCTGGGATTTACAAACGTTGTTTAAATTTGACAAATACATGTTGGATATGGAAAAAAGTGAATTTATGCAATGCAAAAAAATATTTTTTCAATCAAAGTATTTCTACTCACTAACTTTGCAGAGACAGTATACACTACAATATTTAATATTTTATTATGTGCTTCCTGTGGCTTATTTTGACAAACCCGTAGATAACAATTGTCTAATATTTTTTGACCTAGCATCACTAAAAAAGTTTCATTGAAATTGGTGATTGCACGACCTTAGCCTATACTTGTTGATTTATGCCAATGAGAATGGGGTAATTTTATGTATCTTTTTGATAAATTTGGAGGGTTGGAGGGTTCAGTAAATGAATTTAGTTTCATTTGTGCCTCTTCTTATTAATTCTTATTTGATGAACTTTTGATTACATCTATTTATACCATGAATGCTGGAATTTGTTTTTATGGCATCATTTATTCAAATAAACATACTTTATAATCTTTCATTTCAAGATATTCTTCTGTTAAGGTTTTTCTTTTATTCAAAATTTACTTCCAGTTTAAGAAAAATATTTTGCATAAGATATAAGAAGAAAATGACTCTCCTAGAAGAGAAAAAAAAAATAAATAAAAAATTACAAAGCTGCAATACCTTGTCCTTTATTTGATATACAAAGAAAAATATTAAATTTTACATTAGTTTTTAATAATTATGGTTTATATTTGTATTAATTTGTATTAATTTAAAATATGTACTGCTAAAAAATTATCGTGTAAGAAAACAGGCAGAAAGTTGCTGTTTATTTGGTATTAATTAACTTAAAAGTTGAAACATTGTCAGACGTAGAATGATGAAATCAAAAGTTTTATTTTCAGGGTCTCATCTTGCTCTGGTAGGGACCTGCCCCCATTGTGGCATTAAGTACGAGAACCAATCAGCCCTAAAGTACCATGTGCGACTCGTCCACTCGGATTTCACTAATAAACAGTGTTGTTACCTTTGCCCACAGTCATTTATAACGAGGGACTGTTTCAAATCGCACATGCGGTCCGTTCATAGCATCAGAAATTGATCTGTATGTAATTGTCAATTGCCTACGATTAAAGTCAGGCCAGACTGATTGGCACACATTCCAATGTGGAACAGTAAGTCTAAAAATTTATGAGTGGCTTCAGCTTGCATTGGGGGCAGTTCCTGGTCAACTAACAACTAACCAACTGCGACAAGTGGGGAGCAAATTTCTGCGTATAAAACTGTAAACATATATAATTAAAACTAACTTATTCTAACATTTACAGAATTCTTTTTTGTTTTTAAAAATATGCTGGAAGTTAACACACCTATCATCAATTAGTTTATCGCTTTGAGTACAGTTCAGCAGAGAATCATCACAGCCGGTAGTGATTTCTCTATCGGCTGGGTGGAGGTCTGCATGTTAAAAAGACAGATGAAATTTTTAAATTATAACGGTAGAATGTCTTACTGGGGTTAGTTAATAGTTTTGTTTCATAATATTTTAAATAATTTACTGCCAGCTGTAAACAGTAATGTTGAATTTTAAAAAAATCAGCATAAAACTAGTGATATAAAAAACACTTGATTTTATTTTTATTATGTGCCCTTTTCATAAAAGAATGTCTTAAGTGGGATGTTTAAAGGTAAACCAAGGATCAAAAATATTCAATAAAAGCCTTATATAGTTCATATTATCAGTTTGTTTTCTGAAGTTTGCTAGGCACATTCCAGTTAAGTATTATTACTGATAATAATAGGCAATCATTTTGTATTTTGATTATTTCTTCATTTTACTCATGTACAATTAGTTAATGTGTGTTTATTTATTATTATTATCATTATTATTTTTTTTAATAGGAAAAAAAAACTTTGTGTTCATAGTGACTTATAGCCCCTCTTTCTTAAATTACATCCTAAAAGATGTTTAAGTGAATTGACTTTTTTTATATCCATACCGCAGTAAACTGAATTAGTTGTTTATTTTCCAAGGAGTTCATGTCTCGAGTTTCCTAGGGCACATTCAGACATTTCTGCTGTTTTTGTTTTTTGACAAGATTTGGTGGGTTTCTCTGTCAGCTTTTCCCAATTTTGAATTAATTCTTTGTTAAGGAACATTTTTGTCTTGCACGTGGTGAATTTATTCAGTGTGTTCAATTTTGATTTTAACATGCTTTGCGGCGTGTCAACTTGTGGTTCTGGTAGGATTGCTGTTCCTGTTTTTCTTATTTTTTTTGCCTGTTCATTCCCATGAGTTCTGGCACCAGAATCAGATATTTTTCTTTTCAACCAGTAGTTTGAGATGCACTTGGCATTCCCAGACCAGCTTTGAGTTGAAGGTCTAAGGCTGTGAGTGCTGCTCGGCTCTCTAAGACCTTTGCACCTTTTAGTATTTCTTGTGCACAGAGTGATATTGTATGGATCACAGAACGGAAAAGAAATGCAGCCTAGAGGTTTTGGTAGGTCAAAACTTTGTTCTTTTGGCTCCTGCCCTAACTAGACCTTTCATTTTATATCTATCTATGCACCATAAATAAGGACCTTTATTAGTTTCATGGTTTTTATTCTTCCAAACATCCCTTGTTCAAAAAATTCAATTTAATTTTGGCAAATATTTTTGGATTCTATGATGGCTTTCTCTTACATCAGGTTAATTTTGTTTTTTTCTAACTCTATATATAATAAAATCCTATTTGGAATTTTGGTTCAGTTTCATATTATAACATTACAAACAAACTAAGTAAAAAGATAAAGTGAGGACTTTTGACTAAACATCATCGTAAATGTACTAGCGTAAATTGAGCGTCTTCTGGGGTTTGCAATGTGGTACATTTGTAGTTAGGTCTTTTTTTGTCGGCCTATCCTTGCTGTTTTGGTTAGCCTTCACAGGTTCCCATGATGTTGAGAAACTGAAATCATCTTGCCATACCAAAATTATTTGAACCACTAAATCATTTTGCCTTAACGAATTATACAATAAAAAATAAAATAAAATAAAAAAACTCGATAGTGTTAATTGTTCTTATTATAAGTCGAACCTTCAGTTCACAGGCATCTAAAAATTATTATTTAAAACTATTACATGTTTAAATATGCAAGTGATGCAGAAAAATTACAAAATGGTACTTAAAAGGGAAAATAAATTAAAGACCCCAGTTAATATTTGGTTTAACTTTTCGTCTGTAACTGCCAATGGGTATTTTGGCCAAAATTGATATTGCAAAAATTTGTCTACCAATGCCACATTTAGTTTTTACTCATGTACACAACTGTAATTTTATGTAGAAAGAATTTTTTTTACCATTACTTCTTTCACTCATATCCTCATCTTTATTTTTTAAATAATTAATTTTTTTCCTAAGCTCAAATATTTTTAGCTTCTATATTTAATTTAATAAACAGGTAGAAAAGTGATTATTGTGATTGATTGCTAAAATTAATAAAACGTATATAAAACAAGCGTGAAACAATTTAAACAAATAAAGAAACATTTGAAGTTACTATAATAAGATTAGTTTGTATAATTGAATAGCTAAGGAATATTTTTACTCCAGCATTTTCAAGTATAAACTTAGTTTAGGGGAAAAAAAGTATACCTAGTCTGATAAAATGTAGTCGTGAGAGTTTCGAAGGCGATATGAACCTGTTTGATTTTACAGGTGATCGAAACGGAAGGCGGCCTTGCCCACTGTGCACCAAGGTCATATCGAACAAGTCGAATCTGTTGAAACACATGCGAATACGGCACAGTGACGCGTACCACCCGGCATGCTGTTTGCTGTGCAACAAGGTCTTCAAAAACAAATACAGCCTGAGAGCACATCTGAACATCTACCACAAAGAGTTTCTGTCACCTGGCACACCCCAGCCGCAGCAGCAGAGCCAGCAGATCGGACAGCAAATCGAACCCCACCCACAGTACTTACCAAGTGCCTGATTCTTAAATCCTAAGAGTGACTGATAATTTATATAATCTCTTGGTGTGGTCGGGGAGGAAGTTCAAAATACCCACTCGTTTATGTCGCTGCTGGATGCCCGCTTGCTTCCAATTGACATTCACCCTTTGCAGCACAGAGAATAAATTATTTAGCTGTACTCACACCCTTTAAAAGAATATTTTTTAAGATTTTTAACTGATTTAAAAAAATCATGTTTTTTTTAATTAAAAACAAACTGTTTGACAAAATCATAATAATTAAATTGTAGTTTATTTAAGGGTATTTTCTTTGTTTCATTTTAAAGAAATTTAAAATATTTTTGCAAGTGCAATTTTTGGAGAGAAAAATTTTCTGAAATTAAATTTGTCAAAATTTGGAATCTTAAAATGTCAGTGTAATTAATGTATAAGTGACAATATAATTTTAAGAGTTTGACAATGTGTAAATACAAATGTGTGTGGGGTATAAGAGAAATGATATAGTGAGGGCGATTGAAAAATTCCAAAGATTTTTTTTAAACAAAGTATTTTTCTTCTATTTTCATAAATAGTAATATTTTTTCATCGTCTTTTGTATTTTATATAGCTACGTGTGTAAAAGTATATAATAGATGAACTGGTCCTTTTAAATGTAGGTTTTTAAGAGTAATCAAAAGAAGTGAGTTTTGCCTTTCCTATAATCAAAATGATAAATGCAGACATCTCTTGATGCACTTCTTATGTTTTATAGCTTATGTTATGCTGCATTCAGAAAAAAGTGTACTGTTTAGAATTCATTTCATGGCATACAATTAATTCCTCATCAATGGGGTTTTCACAGATGGTTCCTAACAGATAATTTCATATTCAGTCTATTGAGATCTCAACCACTCCCTCTTTTCTCCAAATTTCAATAGGGACAACATAAAAGAGGAATAATACGTTATTTATTTATTTAATTAGTAGTGTGTAATTTATTGAAATTTATTAATTATGAAGTGATTTTCAATGTTTTTACAGTAAAATGTTATTTCTATTTTTAAATAAGTAGTATCCACTAGTGCAAAATGGTATCAATTATAAACGTAATTTAAGCTTGCATTGCAACAAGAAAAAAAAAAATCTTTTTTTTCTCAAAAGAAACAAATGTCATAACCATTTAAAATGTTAAAAGTATTTTTATATGAAAAATGTAAACAATATACCTTAACGTTTTATACTGTTCAGTTGAGGTATAGAAAAGCTTTGTATGTATTATATTTTTGTATAATCGATGGACAATTTGAAGCACAATTTATAAAGCATTTGATACACTTTGTATGTGCCTTTATTGAGGATGGATTTTTTAAAATATCAAATTTTTATAAATGTAAATTAAATTTATTTTAAATGAACAATTTTTATAACGCATATCTTATTATGTACTTGTTGAAATATTGGCAAAGAAGCCTTTAAAAATAAAAAAAGTAAGAAAACATATACATATCTAAAATGATACCTCAATAATTGTGCATTATTATTTTAGTACATACAGGATTTAATTGTAAAAAAAAAAAAAAAGTATATTACACAATATATTTATGCAAGTAACCTTTTGCGTGTTTTTTCCTTATCCTTCTTTTACTTTTGATAACAAAGCGGGGCAAAAAAAGGAGATAGTCATCAGGAAGACCGCAACTGTTTTGGCCTTAGACATTCCAAGCAGGCTGATAAGGATCAAGTCCAAAGTAACACACCGCTGGAGGGGTCTCGAGTATTTGATTTAAGCCGGCAGGCAGATGGAAGAATCAAATAGCCTTTTGTCTGAAAATGAAATGTGAGTATTTCAATATAGGTTAATCACAGCTAAACATTTCAAAAAGAAAGAGAAAAAAAGCCAAATCTTGTCTCTCAGACAGTTATGTTTATTTAACAATTGAAATGCGTTAGTCTGACTTTTGGCTCGCTTTATCTACACACTTTATCAGATAAGATGTAATTACACATTTTTATTATATATAATGTAAATCTCTTATAAACTACTACTATAAACTATTAAAAAAATATTGATTTAAATTGTATGCTATGCTATATAAATTTTTAATGATAAATTTTATTTTTAGCTAATTAAAATTTTGCAAATATACTATTTTAAAATAATGTTATGTAAATAAAATTTATTTTATACAAAGTGGCTAATTTTACAAAAAAAAAAAAAAAAAAAAAAAAAAAAAAAAAAATCAGGCTACTTATTTGTAATTTGTATAATAGTTTGAACTTATTAAATTATTAATAAAACAAATTTAAATTTTTAGTATTTAGTGAGAACTCTCTAATACTTGCTGTTGCCATTCGATAAATAAATAAAAAATTTGCATCTGTCATCATTTTGCACTTTAGCCTGGATTTCTTGTTGAATCATTTGTTGAATCAAAAATACCTTCTTATTTTTATATTTACTCATATTTCTTATTACTTATTCGTTAAAACATGTTTTCACTTTTTTTAAACCTAAAGTGTAAAATAAGCCATTTTAAGAGTACAGATTACATTTACGACCGAGGAAAATCTAGGTCAAGGAGACAGTTAATTGCATATTTTTATTGAAACGTCAAGAAAATACTGATTGCTTGTAACAAAACAACCTTACTTCTATGATGTAAACACTCTTTGAAAAAGTTTATTTATCATTTTTTTCATTTTCATATATTAAATTTGAAATAGGTTTTTCGTTAGCTATAGTCGGTAAAATCCGATTTCTATTTATAGTAAAATGATAAATATAATCGTGAAGTAGTTTTTAGTTTGCGGATTAGATTTTCTTTTATATTAAATTGAGGTCGTTGAACCGTCTTTATCAAATATGGCACAAAGGCACTACTCACAGTGGAATTTTTTTCTACTAATAAACCAATTTATTCAATTCGGAACAATTCTCATTAATCCTTTGTTCTTTCATTACTTATAAAACCATTATTCATAACTGTTATTGAATTAACTTTATTGATAATAAGGTTCATCATCTGGCAGATCACAAGAGGAAATATGATTAATAAATTTGTGCTGTCTTGTATGTAGTAAATTAATTCTGTCATAATTTCTTCTTTTCTTATGTTAGCTATAAAGATAATTTACTAACAGTTATAAATAATAGTTTATGATTTTCTTTTAAACAATTGAGATGAAATATTCCATTAGGATTGCGTTCATAAATATTAAAAGTGATGTATTGTTGAATATTTGAAAACAATTCGACATAAAAGGAACAAAATGTAAGAAATAATTTTTTTTTTTCATTTCTGCTTTAAAAACTAAACTAAAAATAATGAAATCATAGCATTTTTCAACCTAGATTCTATTTTATAGAGTAGAACGTGGGGGCGGGCAGTTTTGAAAATAATTCGTTTAGATTTTGGGTCGACTATGTGCCGATTCTCATTTGTTATTTAGATGAAAAATAATTGAATATATTAGTTTCAGTTCGCAGTCAATTGATATGTATATCAAATTGTTAAGATATATTAATTTAGGTTTTAAAGGTCCTAATTTTAGAATAATGTCAAATATTTTTTTTTTTTTAAATCTGTGGGTAAATTTAGTATTAATATATTAATTCCATTATATTTCGTGGTCTGATTGACCAAATAACTTCTTTCAATTAATTAATCTTTATGTAATTCGAAATGAAAAAGTTAGTGTCACGAACGGGATTTGAACCCATGACCTTCGGCTAAATATGCCACTGCTCGTGATTAATATTAATATTCGAATATTCGTATTTTTATGATAAAGAAAAACAAAGCTAAAATTTCAATAAATATTAAATAACCACTAATATAATATAGGCTTGTACAATTTAGTACCAATTCTGGCTTTTGTACATCAACACCTCTACAGTTTAATCTGAATCTATAAAGCAATGGATTGAAAACAAAATGTGGCTTTTTGATTTTTATATACAAACAATGCTGTCCAAATTATAAATTGGCATATTTTTGTATTGTAATTTTAATGTTTTATTAAATTTATCAGCCCAAGCCCTATAATTTAAGAAAAAAAGCCTTTTTAATTGATTTGGATAATTGAGATTAATGGAGTGATGATTATCCTACCAAACAAAGCATCGGAATATTTTCCATGAAGTAATTAATATTCTACTAGTGGCACACTAATATGACTGATATATCAGGCGGAGGAAAATAAATAGAATGAAATACATTCTGATAATCATATTATTTTCTAAGATTATAATTTGAATGAGGAAAAACTGTGCTTTATTGGATATTCCGTTAAATTTAGAAATTGAAGCCAAATCTATGTGAATTTTTCTCCTTTCGGGAAACAAGGTTACATCAAATCTACAAATTTCACTGAAATTTCTTATTTTTTATGTTCTTATTTTTTCTAGCTGGATATTAATTAATGTCTGGCAAATATTTCTCAACATTGCACCTTTTAAAGTGTGAAATGTGAACTAGTTTGTGATGAAGAATAATTTCGATCTAAATAGTTGGCGCCCTTTTTAAAAGTAATACGGACTTGAATCACAGGTACCATGTCCCAACAAACTCTTTAGCATCTACCAACGACTTCTTTCTTATTCTTCTTATTATTTTTTAAAGATTAATCTTACTAATACAATCTTATCATGTTTGAAAGGCAGTCACTTTATATTGGTGCGTTAAAGGAGTATAACTTATTTTAAAAATTGGAGAACATCACAAAAAAAAGTCTAAGTGGGACATGACACAAAAAAAGGTTGGGAAACACTACTCTAATCTTTATTATCTTAATATTAAAATTTGTTTTAGGAAAATAAATTCAATCGAATTAGCAATTTTTTTATGCTTTGTCATTGTGTACAAATTAAATTAAAAAAATAAATAAATAAAATAGATCAAAGTTGAATCTTTTCTAGCTTTAGCTTGAAATTCTTATTGATTCAATATTATATTTTCTTTTAACCTAGATTGGTCATCATTCTTCTAATCAATATCTATTCATTTTGTAATACTATTATCACATTTTTATATTAACCTTGGGATTAATACGTTGTACAGGAAAGAGAATTGTTCCACATGTTGATCTTTCAATTAGAATTATTTGTATTTGGATATTTGCTACAATATAAACAGTTTGTAGGCGTTCAGTACAGGATGTTTCCTGTGATTGAAATGTACCGCATGTGTTTAAATGGTTTGACCTTTAACTTTTTTGAAAAAAAAAAAAAAAAAAAAAGTTTCCACAATTGCCCAATTCACACATCGTTTAGCAGTTATAGCCTCGCTGTCACAAGTCAATCACTGTCGAGAGAATTCCAATGGAAATAATTGTCTTTAAACACATTAAAGTATAAAAGGTAAACACAATTTTTTTTTTCAAAATCATGTTTAGATTCATACAAAAAGAATGGAATGATTTTCAAATGTTTTGGTATAGTAGTACAAATAATTTAACAAAGGTAATGTCAAAACATGTTATTTGTTGATTAAACTAGTCACTAAAATTAGAAATTTATTTTTAACACTTCCTCCTCCTTTGAAAACCATTCTAAAACTGGTTTTAGGGAAAGTACATTGAGGGACGAATGTGGCCTGGTCTCATTTTGCAAGGTTTAAATGCTCACTCATTGTATTGATCAGGAAAGTTAATAAAGGGCATTGTTACACACTTGACTTTTATCCATTGTTCTCTTCACTTTTCGTCCGATAGAGACCCAGTTGTGATAAAATATGTCAAATATTTTAAAGTGTCGATGTGTTTTGTTACATTTGAATATTTATTAGTTGTTTTAAGTTCAAGGCTTTTTTTGTTAAGAAGTTTACTAAAGTGGTTTTCCATAGCCAAGGTAAAGAACACATAGTAAAAAAAAAAAAAACTTTAGCCAGAATTTGTGCCTTATCGTTTGTTTGAAATGGATTTAAAAGTGATGTTATTAGCGATGGAAGATTGTGACTTTTATTCCAAGCGTGTGAGAGTATTTTTATTAAATATGGATTCAACATGGGACACATAAATCTTTGTAAGTTGTGCTATAATATTTTTTCTGTATATAAAGTGCCAACCCTAATTAAACGATATATTAAAATTAATTAACAATCCAGACAGTAATACAAATATTTGTTTAATCTTTTTACAATGTTTGCCTTACAAAACAATGGCTATAACAACAATAAGATTTTAATTGTTATTATAGTTTATTTTACAATAAAAATGAATAGCATTTTAGCATTTTAAAAATTTGATACAATTTTCAGTGATCTATTTACAAAATATTAATAATTAATTACTAATACATTAATTTTTTTATATTAAATGTTCAATTTAATTCATTTTTAAATTATAACGAAGACCAAAGTGAATATATATATATATATATATATATATATATATAATCTTTTATACACATCTTCTGCTGAGTCAAGA